>OY390732.1:41663638-42863638 GCA_959613385.1 Geotrupes spiniger
TAATCAACAAGTGCTGCGAATATGATATGGAATACAATTCTTTGAAATCAAATAAGCATTCGATATGCACATATGCAATATCAGCCAAGTTAATCTCCAAAGTCCGTCATCAACACATTAATATTGGAAGGCGTGATCAAGGCAATATGATTTTAGAAGACTATTAAAAGGGCAAATGTGCACATGCAGATCACATCACATTATTTTCGAGTCATAGGAAAAGCATAGGAGTACTGACGTAATATTTGTGATAAGTTCGAGAAGAGAAATAATCCTCATAAAAAATGATCAGCTTTTAACAATTGGAGACCTAGTATACATGCAGGAAACAGAGCATATAGGAGCTACCAAGGATTACTAAACAAACAAATTGCCAACTTAAAGCATAAAGAAAATTATACCAATATGTCTTCATATGCCCGATAAATTAGTGCAAAGAGAAATATTTAAAAATATTAATATTTAATTGCAGTTAGAAAGAGTTTTGTAAGTTTTCAACAAAAATCCACTGCACAAATGTTACGTTAAACGTACCATTAACCCAACTTTTACAGGGCTTAAATTGTACGTTGAATCTTCACACTGAATTTATGGTGGTTCAACTGTTCCAAAGTAGATTGTATTTCAAAGGTATTATTCCACTTTGAAATATCGTCTATTTTAAGGTCGCCGAACATCTAAAGTATCCATGTATTAGGTGTCGTAAATTCGTTTTACATTGTATTACGTTTTACCGGCGAGAAATATACTGGAAATTTACAGTCGTTAGGATCATTTACGAAAGGAGAAATTTAATACGTTCCATTTTTCGTAGCCAATGCTGGCACCAAGATTTGCATTTAATATATATTTTTAATTTCCAGGTGTTGAGTTTAATTTATATTCTGTTAATTAATTTAAATGTAAAGTTTAATTAACCGGGAAACAACCAAGTAACTCACGTAACATGCGAATAAATAAAATGATCGTTGGGACTGCGAACGAATAACTAAAAATTGGATATTATCATTTGGAGCAACCACATTAGCTGAAATAAAAAGAAACAGATTTTTGAATATTGTTGATCAACTAGTTATACTTAAAACACCATCAAACTGTCGAAAACAACAATTAATTTTTCCCTTGTCTAATTAGATGATATTCATCTTCACAATTGTCTGCTTCGTAATCGTCCGATCTGCCCATCAACAACTTTCCCTTATCCCTTCTCTTATTTACATATTTTACTTCGATCTGATTTAAGAAATTTTTTATTGCAGTTGAAACTGGAAAAAGTTCGTTCCTGGCGGGTTTCGGAATGGGATTTTTGGCCTTCGCCATCAAGAAGCTGCTCCTGCCGGTGTTTATCGGCGCGCAAATTGTGAAGTCCGTCTTGATAGCCATGTTCCTGCCGTCGATACTGGGAAGTTTGGGAAAATTGCTCGGAAAGGGGCTCTCGACTTTCAGCGGATTTTCGGGATCTTCCGCCGGTCTTGGCGGTGGCGGTCAAACTGTGGAGGATTTCGAATTTAAAGACACCGATCCTTACAGCAACAACAACTTGGGCGCCAACGATTTGAACGGCGAGAGCAGTTTCGACATCAATACGGCTGTGACTACTCCATCACCAGAAGCAACGAACAGGTATAGTACAATTATTCCGTTATTTAATAGCTGTCGAGAACTATCTATGTTTGTATGTTTCATGTTTCTTTTTGGAAATGCTTTCGAATTAATTTTATTTATTTGGTCGTTGTTTATTTTCGCTTCAGTTGGGTAGTTTTTTTGTTTTTCTGCAACTTTTGTGTGAAGCTATACACGAATCATGAAAGTAAACAAGATTACGAATCATCAACTTCTTGAAGCGTTAGTCTCTTCAACTTTTTCAATCATTTCGACAACTGTATCCAACAGATTTCCAACAGCTGCATCTTAAAGCAATAAGCAACATTACAATTACTTAATTACACCTATTTACTTATGAAGCCGTAATTGTAATATTTTATTGTGTTAATTTCTGCAAGTTTTGCCATATTGAGATTAACTTCTCCTTGTGGAATGGTAGGGCATTTTTCTGCCCGAATAGGCGGTGATCGCCCGCCATATGCTGCCAATCAATATACATGTCTATCGCATCTGTGCACAGAGATATCACGCCCGTCTTGTTATAGCTCTCGCGCTCAGCTTAATTAATGTAATAAATACTAGCTGGGTTCATTGAGCTGTTTTCTAGGTTGGTCAGGATAATCAAACGAGATTTTTAACCTAAAGCAAAGAAGACATTTGTCTTAGGTGTTCACCCCCAAAGCTATTCAGCTTAAAGGGGTTAAACACGTGGTACGGGCGTAATGCTTTATAGCTGATGCTAGAAAGTAATTGGGCGACAAGCGGGATGGTGCTAGGAGGTTTTTTAACGATAGGCTGTATAAATTATAATTAATTTGACATTTGCCAGATTCTATAGGTTTTTTATGTAATGATAAAATTAATACTGGGCTGTGAACGAAAATATATAGAAGCTCCCTCTTTGCAGAAGAACTTATTCAAGTGCAAGACAAAGTCGAAATTTGAATCTTACAGAAGTACTTTTAAAACTTTCAAACTGAATTTAAAATTTGAACCTGAATGCAAATGGATTTCAAGTTGGAAAATTACTTTATATTAAAATATCAATCATTTACAATTCGGTTTGACCAATTATATAACTGCTAAATCATGACCTCAAATATATAATGTAACATTTTGTTGAAATTTGGATGGCACATGGATTGAACCACGAGGCAAAGAATTTGGACGCTGAAAAATGTTGAACGGGAATTTTGTTATTACTTGTTTGAGTTTCGATTAATGTAACGCGAAAGCTTCTTGAATAAAAATCAACCTAATGCAACTCTTCCTTACGTAGATAAATTAGATCTAGCTCAATATAACACGGATACAATCTCACTGGGCTACAAACACATAAAATAGGAAACCTTCGGCCGAGTAGCTTCTTTCATAACAAGAACCTCTCAAAATATATTTTTTGTGAAGACATTTTTTGTAGTATCATACCTCGGGAAGGTTCTCCGCCGATATAAGAAGAAATCAATAAGGAGGCTATTTTTATAGACCCTGAAATATAAGAACTATTATGGAAAATTTTTGACGGGAAGAACATTGCACCTGTAATTAGCAAATTTAACCATTTACTCTGTGTGGTACGACATAGCACACGTTTTTGCACCTATGCTGGTGGTATAGTATGGTGGTATCGATTAGAATTCAAATAGTCCATATTTTAAGTAGTATACAACAATTATTGCTTTCCAATCAATGGGCAATTAAGTAATTCCTGGGATCGTATCCAGAAAATTTTATCCGTCCCTACGCAATATATAGGAATATTGGCAATGAAGAAAAATCGCATCACGTGACTCCAACGACCAATGTAATAATTTTTCTTCTCAAAACTGTATTAGGTATTTGGTTGAAATTATGCAAGGATGCGACATATCTTCTCATAAAAACCCGGGTCATTAGCGTTATGGTGCGGGATGTTTCAATAATGCACAATCCAAAAGACTTAACAACTTGAATTTGAAATATATATTATACCGATTGATGACGATCGGTCGTTTTCTGGTATTTGTGCTAATTAAGTCAGCTTAAAGGCAGTGCCTAGGAAATCATGCCAGTGTGTGACTGCAAACTCAACTACATTAACACCATCTAGACGATCATGTACCCGACCTGCTACTACATGGAGTTTGAACTCAAAATAATAGCATTGATACCAAAGGTTTTGACATAAGACATTAGAAATTGCACATAAAATTCGTAGTGACAGAAGATTCCAGATCCTTTAAACTATGGAACTTTTAAATCAAATTTTACTTGACATAAATCGAACTGAATTGATTCGTGTTATTACGTTAACTATTACACTACTTCACACTAATATTGAATATAATAATATTTCAGATTCGGTTTAGCCAACCAACGCATATCGTACGTTCCCAGTCATTCTGACAACTATTACTTCCGACAATCCAATAAGAAAGCAGACTACAAGGTTTTCCATAACATTCCAACGTCGTCGATGATGTTAACTAGTTACGACCCATTCTACAGCCCCCTTCTCTCACGACTGGACGCCGTATTTCAACAACTGGGGCTTGGAAACGCCAAGTCCCCGGAAACGGAAAAGTGTCGCGAAAGGCTTGTGTGCATGATGTACGCAAATCCTGGAAAATACGCACCGTATAGCAATTTAGTTTCGGCGCAATTGAGCAGGTACGTCGTTCGATCATCCGACTGGCACAGTACAAGTCATTTAACGTTATCGCCGTCGGTTCATTGCCTTTAATCGAAAGATCTAAAACGATCGTATTTTATTTACGAATCAAATTATGAATAAGAATTGTCGAATTAGAGAGTATGTTTTTAGGGATATCAACGAACTGAGGAAGCCAACGTCGGATAATGCGGAAATTTTACGGTTTTTCAAATACATGAAGGCGGCGAAGGACGGCCAAGACGACGAGAAGTGTTTAACGCACGAGGGTTGTCCGTTGTTGTCTGCTCAGCAGAACGGCCCCGCCATGGTGACGACGTTCAACGACATAAATAAATTAGTGCAAGCCAGGAAACTGAACACTTAAAATGACTCTAGTTTGAAATAGTCGCAGTGTTTATTTATGTGTATTTATTTAATTTATTTATTGAGTAGTGTTAAGGATAGTCTTAGCTGCAAAGTTTTGCTCAGATCGTTATCCTGATCCCATCAGATTAGGTAGTCTCAAGAAGTCAAAGTCATACTAACTGTAAGTACCAATTGAAGCAGAAAAGCCAATCATGTGTTTGTAATTATTGTGGACAATATACAAATAAGATAATGCTGTCGTTATTTTTTAAGAAATTGGTGAGATTTATATATATATATATATATATATATATATATATATATTATATATATATATATATATATATATATATATATATATATATATATTATTTGGCCCCCCTGACGACAAGCACACTTATCAATTCACCAACAATTACTTATATTGTATTATTTAAGTAAGCTATGCAATGCTATTGGGTTTGAAATACCTTTTTGAGAATTTCATGTGGAGAAAAATATTTAGCCAAAGACTTCAACAAATTTCAAATTGTAAAATAATATCATCTACATTACAACTTCATCAAATACGACTACAAATACGACATAAGGAGAACAGCTTCCCTTGATAGTCCACTTATTCCCCATTTTCAGTATGCAAGTAAGAGTATCGTTGAGCATTTATTCAGCAAAATTAAGGCAGTTCCACATTTTCCACATTCATTTTGAGTGGTTAAGAAAGAAAATATACTGTGAAATGACTAAATGTTTCGTTGCCCCGGCGTAAGAATATTTTGATCTCTTGGCACATTTTTAACCAAGATGACGATATTGGAAGATAAATGACGATAACAGATATTGTTTGATGGTATACTATGAGAGTGATTCAAATTAAAAAATGATGACAAAAGCTCAAAAACTTGGGGGTAATTTTTTAATTTTATGAACCTGAAATTTATTAAAATAAAGCGAACTACTATATAGGATACACATTAAAACAGTGAAATTAATGAATAAGTTAAATTATGTAGAATGTGTATTATGAAGACAACGCAAAACACCTTAGTACTCACACAATTTGGACCATCACGAATTGAATGTAATGCACAAGAAATAATAAGAGAGATATCGTTTGAATGTGATATTCAAGTCGGAAAATCAATTGCCACAACACTTAATTCATATGGATTGTTCCTCGTTTGTACATCTCTGTATTTAAAAACAGTTTCTTACGTTGCCTTCCATGTTTACTTTAAGATTAACAGTCATAGTCAAGTTCCAATTTACTTCATTGGTTTAGGTTGGGTTGGATTGAGTATACCAATTATTTCACTCCAAATCACTTCGTTAGTATTATTAAAGTGCGATGTTTGGTTACATTTGCAGTTTTAATTATAATTGGTTTATTCCGCCACTAACGCATCCCTTCTAATACATGTATTTGATTACAACGTTAACGTGGAGCGTTTTAATTAATTGCCCAATGCTGTGATTTGAGATATTATTCTCTATCCTGAAACGAACTCCACCTCTTTCCTTTATTGCTTTGGTTTTATATCGGCGAGTCCCATTTTAAAACTGCTGATATGCTTTGCCTTCGCTGGATGTTACGGTTGTATCTTATATTGTCGGTTAGTCAATTTCTTTGGAATTTCAGGCTTTTGACAAGTGAATTATGAAAATAATGGAAAGATTCACCTGAGTAGACACAAAATCCGCAACGAAATATTCCACAGGGGCTTATGAAGTTTGTATGTGAGATTAAATGGAGCATGGGTTTGAACATGATTTAGGGACCACCAAAGCTGTGGCACAGCCTTTGATATTCGTCATCTTGTTCATTTTATGTTGATAAAAAACTGAGAATATTATACATAAACATATTTCCTTGCTGAGTCTTTTTACAGTAACAAAGTATGATAAGTGACTCAGATGAATGAAATATTACTTAAGAAGTCGTGACTAACGAAATTTATATGTGAAACGTGATGCAATTGGGTGTTTTTAAATGGTTGTCTATTTGGAAGCAACCGAAATTATGATATAAGTACAACTTCCATTTAACTTACATACTTAATTTGTTACTGCTGAACATTCATTGGAGTAATACTTTGGTCATCCAGTTAAATTACGTATTCATTTGTTATCAAAATATAAAACCCATATAACTTCTTAATCTTTTGTAGACATTTGCATAGTTGTAAGTTGGGGTCGTTATTCGTTCAGAGAAAAGAACTTCTATACTTTCATAATTGCCTTCTTTTTTCTGAACGAATTTGTGAAAGTATAGAAGTTGACTGAATGTGGATTACGTTTACCAAACTTAATTACGTATGCGGAATAAACATATTGCTTTTGCATTACGCCATTATTTCATTGAACACCTAATCATCATGAAGATGACCTTTTTTATTGAGGGAACAAATCCATGGGAATCCACTACTTAATCGAACTTTAACCTCTCCACGTATTTTAAGATACATTCCAGAACTTAGCATAGATACAAACAGTACTTTTGTCTATTATATGTATGATCGGACACCATTTAGAAGAACAAAGCTTACCAAACATGCACTCAATTTTAATTGTAATTCTAATCGTTATCAAAAAATAAGAGGGCCCAGAAATGCATAGAAGGTGACGCATAACGAGATCTTCAACGATATATTATGCATGGAAATAATGATAACCACAAACAAAAAGGATTGTAGAGTACTCATGAAGAAGATTGTTAAAACAAGTGAGCTGCCATTTGTTCCAACAAGAGTTACAAGAGAGCCACAGAGATAGAAAAAAAGAAATAGTGGTGAAGATGTTCAGTACGAATAATCTGGGCAGATGCTTTGGTACATTGGTAGAAGTCTTCTTCAAAAATATTGAATCACATCCTATATTACTACGCTATAACGTTGCTTGACATATGCAGAGCTTTTAAGAAGCGACTTGTTCCACTTTGAGAAATAACGTGAAGCCAATACACTGGTACCATCGATGAAGAGAATCATTTCAAATTTTCAAAAAGGAAAGAGAACAGCAAGGTCTAGATGTGACACCAGCTGGTGTGGACAAATGAAAATAATAGAAAGCATGATAAAGCAGAATTTTTCTTCTGTGAAATTTAAATGTAAACGGTTTCTCTTTGCATATTTCATTAAAAAACACAAACAGAAAATAAGACAAAAAAGATGTACTAGTGAAAAAGCTCAGGCTGTATGTGAAGTCGGTTTATTTTCCTTTCTACTTACAGTGTCATATCCGCAAACTTCTAAAGTTAAAATTATGTATCTTCCCCTACACATTTTAAGTAAAATGTTGCAACAATGTTTTTTCTTGTGGTACATTTATACGACAAAGATATCTTTCTGTTTGCATCCATAATATATATCATCTGTGTCGATAATGTTTCGTTTGACTGTTACAATTCCTTTAAATTTGAATGTTTTGGATTTGACAGATATTTGTGAGAAATGCTTTGAACATTTTCAACATAATGATTTTCTAACACTCTATAAGCTTGCTTGATTTCCTTTTTTCCAACGTAAATTCACTGATTTCAAACTTGTGGGGATATATAATATAATCAAATAAAACCACCTACGACGAAGACGAAGATAGCCTTTTCTGAATATGTGTAAAGATTTCACTGATTTGTTACAAAATGAAGAATAATGGTCCAAATGGAAATGAGAATTTCGAGAGAGGTACAAAAAGTGGTTCGTGTGTTTCTCGTGGATAAGTTTTAAAGAGAAGAAGAAATGTTTTCATCTGCAAATTTAATGGCGATTGTGTAGTGCTTCGTTTTAACGAAAAATGGGACCCCAAAATATCTCAAAAAGAAAAGAATAGGGACATACAAGAGAGCGAGTATGTAGATGACGTTATAGCAACTCATTGCCCTGAAAATCAACGTCAACAAGTGCAGAAGAACAACCAGGTTGCTAGGTTTGTAACTGCAAATAAGTTTTCTTGTGGATTTAACAAATAAAAACATTTTGGGGAGATATTATTGAGATTACCAACCGATTTCATTCTCATTTAGTGCAAAAGCTTCTCAATTATAAAAAGGCACTTTAAGGAAATTAGACATTCACGTTTAAGAATTAAAATATACTTCATATTCTGGATTAAGGTACTTGAAGTAGTATGCCGTGGTTCCTAGGCAATAATTTAGGCGCATATTACGAGTTATATATTATACAAAATCATTTTAATAGGTAGCACGGGTGATTATTTTAGATTAATGCATTGCTGTATACTGGGTCAGTGCATAAGTCCGTGCGATTTTATTAGTATAAAATACACTACAATACACAATTCATAAATAACTCACACATTCACTCCATTGATGTAATCACAATGTTTGTCTGCACCCGTTGAGGTGAGAGTTTTATGCCTTTTGCGCCCTCCTACTACTACATTTTTTTCTCGCGGCTTCTGCAGCACTTTACCCTTGCTTAAACTCGAACAGTAAAATATGTAGGAAGGGTTTATTTTTCTCTACTTGTCACTTCATACTGATTAGCCTTGAAAATTGTGAAAACGAGCTGTTAGCAACGTACAAACGCGTAACAATCACACCAATCCAAAGGTCAAAAACCAAAGCTTCGCAATGCAGTGGTATCAATCCAAAGAAGAACGTTACGGACTTATGCACCGACGTAATACGTTGTTCATACTAAACATATAAGACTTTTTATCTTCTTTATACAATATTTTCTTTTATTCTTCCACCTCCCTTCCATAATAACATCTTCCTTCGTTTTGGTAATCTTCGTTCTAGTATCATTTCTAAATATTAATAAACATTAAATCTCTTCTCCTCCATAGTTTTATTATTTTCGGTAATCTTCGTTATGGGATATTTTCTAGGTGTCCAGTTTACCTTAACCTCCTAGCCTTTGTAGTTTGGTTTATGTTTCTTCTTAGTTGACCTCCTCATTCACATCTCTGCATACCTTTGCCTCCTTTTTTGTTCCCAGATGCGTGCGTTGTATTCCTCTGGGTTGCTCAGAATTCATGATATACTTCCATATAATGCTAATATAGAATTGTGCATTCTTGTATCATATTATATAATTCAAAGAGGGATTCCTGGCTACCACCGTTCAAATTAATATCAGCTATTAAGTATATATTCCATGTTCTACTTTTTCAATTTTACTATTATTTGTTTCTTTGATGCTCCTTCTGCGGTGCTTGCGTTTCCATAGATTTGGATTTGGGCTTTTATGTATATTTTTAAGTTTGCCCTTTCATTTGTATCATGCTATTTGCGTTATTTTATATTTCCTTTCTCTTATTCCATACTTGTCTACATAATTTATGGTCATCATCATGTTATTTTTACTCATTTCGCGATAATTTCTGTTATGTATTTTGTTGGTTCCAGCTTTCATCTATCTCTTCTTTCGTGTGCACATTGTATTTTCTGTGTTTTCATCCTTTTATTTTAGTCATTCTTGAGCATTTAGAACGTAGCTTTTCTGTCCTGTACACATGTCATTAAATTAAACAGAATGGTATGGGTGAATGGTCATGTATTTGGGAAGTTTCAGGTTAGGAAAGGACTGAGACAAGGGGACCCGTTATCAACCACCCTATTTAATGTAGTATTGGAAACAGCAGTTAGAGCGGAAAGGATAAAAACTAAAGGGACGATATATAATCAGAGGATGCATGCGGATGATTTAGCAATTTTGGCAAGCACAAAGGATAATTTAGTAGAAGCAATGAAGAGGTTAGAAAAAGATGCCAGAAATAAAGGATAAAAAATAAATGAAAAGAAAACGAAATATATTGTAACGGAAGGCGGGCCAAATGGGAATAAACAAAGAAATTTGGTGTTTGTAACGGAGGACGGACGGCAGTATAAAATTGATAGAGTGGGAAAATTCAACTACCTGGGGGTAACAATAACCAGTAAAGGTGAAGAAAGAACCGAAATAGAAGAAAGATTAGCAAAGGGTAACAAATGCCGGGGATCATTGAGAAAATTGTTTTGGTCTAAGAATGTTTCAAGAAATGTAAAAATGAGAATCTATCAAAGTATGATACGACCGATAGTTACATATGGAGCTGAATTATGGAAGCTAAATCAAAGAGAAAAAGAAGCATTGGAAATATGGGAAAGAAAAATATTAAGAGGGATATATGGAGGGAAGAAATGGCAGAACAATGGATGAGAAGAACAAATGAAGAGTTACGACAATTGTATGGACTCCCAAGTATAACGAGCAGAGTGAGGGCACATAGAATGCGATGGCTTGGACACGTAGCAAGAATGGCCTATAATAGACCAACGAAACAGGTCTTGATGTGGGGTATTACAGGAAGGAGAAAACAAGGTAGGCCACGGACAAAATAGATTGAAGCAGTGGAAAATGTCTGCATGAATTGGGAATAACAAACTGGAAGCGGTTAACAAGGAGCAAAGAAGAATGGAGGAAGAAATGCAACCAAGCCATGAACCAGCTAGGCCCATAGTGCTGATTTATTATTATTATATTTGGCCCTTCCAAAATCTATTGGTATAAATATCGGGCTTATATAGCCTGTGCATGAAGCAGCATCCCAATTACATCTCATCTCTTCCAAAAATTCATTTAATATACCCTGCGAATCTTGTCTACGCAACCTGACTAGGCGACTGTAATTATAACTATAATTAAGATAGTAGCATGTGGGTAACAATATTTTATTTCACTATTAATTTTTTGCTACCAGTGAGACATTTTTGGTCATCAGGAGGAATAATATAAAGACCCAAAAACCAAAGACATGTGGCGCATGGTTGATATGAATTTTAATGTAATAGATTTGAACATATTGATTAACATAAATTTTAAATAACAAAAAGAACTAAAACAACGTATTACATCTAGGTTTAAAATCAATTTGAACATACCAAGGACATGATATTTTGCGTGAAAGATTGATTCAATTTGAACATTTCGGGTATGTAATAGAAATAGAATACGCCCACAACAACGTATATGGTAATAAAGGACACGAAATTAGGATACGTAATCGAAAATGTTCTAATTGGCAAAGTCACCCAATGTCAAAATTTTACGTTATAAATTTGTGCCTGAAATCAAATTAAAAAGGTGTGAATACGTTAGGATCACATATGAGACTTCACAAAGAATGTATTGATGCCTAGACGAACTATCAGCTTTGCAAAGTGCAGTTGACATTTAATGAGAAACGAGAACAAATAAACATTAAAAATCTATGGATCAAATATGTATTTTAAATTATGTCAACGGTTCCCAAGGCATGAAGTACGGTAACATATTTGTCTTTAAATAAATAAGATGCGTTTACTTAAGGTTTTAATTGATTTAAATGTGCAAAATTACTACAAATGCATTGTCATTATAAATTATATAAGACGGCGAATATTTCATGTGTATTAAAGTAAATTGCATAAATCAAGAAATCATTAGCAGAACTGATAAGCCACTGCTGATAACTAATTAACCTGTTCATCTGCAGTATGCTAAAGTGCATTTTCTCATCGAACTGTAACGAAGAAGATTTTGCAGCTTCACGTAACGATTCAGGAGGTCTAGCCGTACCTTTTAATCCATGCATCGTATGCTTTCCTTTTATGGTACAATTTGCTTGGATACATAGTTTCATTCTAATTCTTGGATCCTTTATCACTGTCTTTGTTTCAAATATAATTTTGTTTAGATTGCGGTCATATTTTTGATTAGTTTGGTGCATTTCCAAACTTTTGTCCACATTCAGTTAACATAATTAAAATATTTAACCCGAAACAGAAAGTTACGAAAAATTAAATATAAGATATCGTAACAAATTATGTTTCATAGCAATAGACGTAAGTGTTTGGTATGCAAGAGTTATAAAAAAGTTTCATAATTCTTGTGTACATTTCTCCGAGCGCGTTATTACGTGCATTTAAATAAACAGTTCGTGGTATTCGTCATCGAACGGTTTGGCCCAAGTGAAAGAGGTAACCGGATCTGGAGCTTTCTCTTTCGTGTTTCATCTTCGACAATGGCTGATATTGTACTTATGGTAAGTATACAAATGGAAGTCTAAACATTTTAGTATGCGTCGTGCCTAATCTGTTAAAAAACACACACGTTATTATTAGATATTAAAGCAGCACCAGTTTTGTTCCCTGTTTGATTAATTTATTTTGGAATTTGATTTTTCTCTTTTTTAGTTTTGTGTTTCTGTAATTTGTTGGCATTTGTTTATTTATGATATGGAGCAATTATGACAAATCTCAGTTGGAAATCTCACATAATAACAAAAACTCTACTAAATTCCACTAAATAATCTCGATGAAATCCTGCTCATGTATGGCCCGCGTTTCAGGGACAAACCATACCATCCGCGAGATAATGAACTTGGGGCACTTTCAACTGTGTCCGGCTGCATAAAATCACTTTCACCGGTCGTTGCTCTGTTACAGCGAAATACGTTACACAATCTCGGAATATCCCGCGTTATTCAGCAACCCTCCGATATAAAGGCGATCCCAGGACGAAAATGATCACTTATCTGCAGCCAAAGAAGTCGGGTACTTGTCAAATTCCTTGCATTTAAATGCACGCAGATCGCGTTTAAATTGGCGCTATAGCGAGTCCACGTTTTAGCTTTACAGTTAGGTGACCTCTATTTACGTTGGCTCTTCGCGTACCGTTTTATCGGTCGTCGTGAATTTAATCTACTTGTCGGCGATTATATTCCGCTCTACTTCGAGTGATAATGTTGGCACTGGCCAAGTGGTTGTTCTTGATTACCGCCGTGTTGGTGGTGGCGCTGCAGTCGAACGGACAAAATGGCATTTTACCACACGATGGCAGAGACGGTGAGTTTAAATCATATTACTTTGAAATTTAAAAAAATTTCGCCATAACTAATTTGTAACACATTTTCTAACCTTACAAAATTCATACGTTTTATATCTTCGCATATGTGAGTCGTGACATAATGTTTGGGCGAAGGAACAAGTAGTATGTAATATATTCAAACCTGCAGGAAACACCATATTACAGAGATAATAATAACTAATTTAATAATAATTGTGCATATACTTATCTACATTAAACGCATATTCTTTGGAAAGTCATGTGGAACCCAATCTGGACTTCGATGAAAGAGAGCTATACATTTCATTACCGTAAAATATTGTATAGCTTCAACATGTAATATTGCAGTTTCAATTCAAAACAGATTTAGGTGACAATAACTTTTCTAGGATGATATATTTATTGCGAACATTTTCCTGTAGCATAATTTTCAAATTAATGGTTATTTTTTTCTATAAAAGTTTTTTTATTGTTAGAAGTATTAGATAAAAACGTAGATGTGGTAGCTTAATGTGTGAATATTTACGATTCCTAAACGATGGAGTTTTATTGTACTACACATCTGTCATGTAGACATAAAAGCATGTGCCTTCATTTTGAAATTATGAAACCGTGCTTCCAAGAAATTTTCTTTTTAAAGATTGTTAGATCCTGGTTGTTATTTGTGGATCTCTAAAATAATATCATTTAGCAGATTTTCTTCATTGTGGTGTTATGTAATTTTTGTAATATTTATTTGGTTTAGGGCGAGGTTTACTCGATTGGGTCGGATTGGGAACAGGACCTGACCAGGACCCTTATCTCGCCAAAACAAACGGAGCTTGTCTGAATGGGGATTTGGCGGAATGTTTCAAATCCCAGGCGTTTAGTTCACTGGATGAATTTTTCGACAAGGTAAGAAATTTACGATATTTCGTCTTAGTATATAATATATATCAAGTTCTTTGTTGCTTGGTATCTAAAAATATTGCACTATGGAAAAGTTTCAAATTTTGACAGAAACTTGAGCCGAGACGAAAGTATTTGAATTTACTTCAGCCACAATTTACCATATGGTAACCACAAACCTTATTTAAAATTCGATCTCATCGAACCAAGGAAAAAATGGGGAATGTGGAAGCATAGAAATAATGAATAGGCAAATGATAATATGAGAAGAATCAGTGGAAGAAAAACTGTACGGGGAAGAAAGTAAAAGCGAAATAAAATTTGATGAAATTGAAAGGGCAATTGTATGGTTAAAAATGGGAATGTGTCAGGAATTACTCCGGTGGGCGAGAAGTGCACATATCAAGTTGGAGAAAAAAATGAAGAGGAGAAAAAAATCCAAATGATTAGGAGGTTTGGGTCATACCGCTTATATTTACAAAACACATTCAGTACCAATACTCAATACTAAGTTTTGGAGAAAAGGCCATGGTTGAAAGAAGAAAGTTTGCTAAATGGACTTAAAAAGAAGTATGCAAGGCTACCGTTAAATAGATAATAGAATTAAAACATAATTAAAAATTTTGATACATAGGCCTAGTAAAGACGTTTCATAATAAGAATAGGAGAGTCTGAAAGGGGTGGAGGCCAATGAGGAAATGTGACGAACATGATGAACATTAATATTACATCTATTGGACATCTTTATTGACAATATTACATGAATATACAAAAAAGTCCACATTGTACAAAAGGTGACATGAAAAAATAAGGCATGAACAAAGTCATAGTTGGGTTGGGTTACGTCGATGAAGATGAACAGACGGCGTGGTAATTGGAAGACACAAACACATAATAATTTACGTTGTCTTTCAAGTACCATGACGTTCCTTCATCTTCATCAACCCAACCCAATCAAATCCAATACATCTTCTATATAAAAGCTCAATAACTTCCATATAGAAGTCAGAAAAACTATTAAATTGTAAACGTAATGTGTGATGAATGAAAGCTCAATACGTAAATATTAAGGAAATTATCAGACCATCAATAACATCCGGATTTGAACCGGGGATATTATCCGGCATAAAAAAATTCAAAAAGATCTTGAGATGCCTCCAATATTCGAATTGTTGGGCAAAGACCGTTGTATTGCTGAATTCACTTTCAAGAAATGCACGCCAAGTAGAATAAGAGTGGGAATCTAAGTTATAGAGAAGAAGACTAGGAAAGACAGGATATTGAAGAAATACTCCAAAAAAGGGAATATGCATGGATAAAAACAAAAACGAAGCAAGAAAAGAACCGAACGGAAAATATTTGCGGATATATTCTCAGATATGTCTTCCGTTGCCCTCAACAAATGACAAACCCAATAAAGCCAACCCAACAAAACCCAAACCAACCCAATCCAACCCAACTCAATTCAACCCAACCCAATCCTACCCAACCTTGGAAGCTGTTGAGATCATATCATCAAGCAATGTAATTAACAATGCATACTAAAAAATAAATTCATGTTATTTATTTATCGTTGCATAAAATTTCATTGAATAATTAATTTTATATACGTATATTAAGGGGCACCTAACGATATTACAACCATAACCATAAACTGTTAATTTTTCAGCCCTTGTATCACCTGACTGAAAATGCGAGGATAATAAGGATGCCAAAGTCCCAATTGAGGCAACTCAACCAGGAACCATACGAATTTTCCCAAGCTCCACGTTCAGATGAACCGGAATGGAACCAACTTCTTAAGTTTGTTATGCGTAAGGTAGGAAATATTTTTACGGCATTTTATTAGGCAAATATTTACAAAATGCTAAATGCTAAATAACGAAAAGGTACTGTATACCCAATGAAGACAACACGTAGCGAACCTAGATTGAATTTTTAAATGCATTTCTACACATTTCACTTAATTTTGTTTAGGTCTGTTCACATCACTGTACAATGTATTTTAAACAAACTTGTCTACGTTCTTAAATTCGAATTATTTATACACAGTTGTTATAATGATTATAGAAGTTATTTCTCCGAGAGAGTTGGGTGTAGAATTATGAAAATTTTATGGGGTCCGACAAATGATATTTGAAAGTTTGGTTCTTCAAAAGTAAAACATTTATGTTTTGCTAACTTGAAAATATTAGTGATGGCAAAAATGCAGGAATGATTCTTGTCACACGTTAGGTCGTTTGTTTAGCGAAATTATATTATTGTTAAAACAATTGAAAAACTAGACTAGTTTGGAGTAAATTACATATATTCTGCTATAATTAACGCTTTTTATTTCTGCAAGAATTATTTGTATCAATAACACACATACTGATTTTCATACCTAATTTTTGTAGAAAACTCATAGCGAACAACGTACAAATAAATTAGTTTGCCCCATGACAGAAACGCCGCAACGTTTTCCTCGATATGAGTATAATTACGTTAACTGAAAGAGTGGTTGTTAATAGATTAGGTCTTTGATGTAATCGAGGTTGATGCGGCTGCAAATTGCCCGCCAGTAATTGCGTTACACTTTTGCACGGCATGTCGAAAACTGAAATACCAAATTGCCTAATGAGAATGAATATCGGGAACATAGTTTATCAGTTAATATTCGAGTAATGCGGACTAATTTTTTTTCTCAATTTTAGGTGGAAAAATTTTTAAAATCGACTGCGATAGAAGTGAATTTTTCGGACGAAGTCACCGACAGAGGCAGATATACACCGCGGTTTGTTGATGAAATCGCCGACGAAATCGATATCATTGAAGACAAGAAGGATACCCTCTTTAGTAAGTAAACCAATCAAATCAATACAAATGAATGATATAACGTTAGATTTATACCATTTAGAAATGATAAATGATCATATTCCTCCCTTTTTTTCATATTTTCTTCTTTAGTCAAATGTATTAAATACAGAATTTGATGAATTCAAAGCGCGAAGTTTTCTTCTTATTTTTCTTTTAAGTCTTCTAATGTTCTGCTTTTTTCTCGGGTAATGAACCGCGTTGTAGAATTATCCCTGTAAGGGTTGTTCCGACGTTTCGGCAATGTCACAATTGCCATCTTCAGGTTGGTCTTCTCGGTCTAAGCGATCCAGAAGAACTGACGTTTGAAGTTACTGCTCCGTCTTTATATGCTGTGGTTTCGTTCCGGGTCGATGTGCATGCTTGGTTTCTACTCTGGCTTCGGGTCAGTGGGCCGTGTCGTTCTTGTAGCTCAGTGGGTGGTGATATTTTCTTTTTGTCTATCACGGACTTGTTATTTGTCCGGCCAGCAAGTGCTGGTCTACATGTTCTTGGAAGTCTTTGAGCGTCATCCCGTTTGTTCATATTTTGTGGCTGCTTTTCTATTTCAATAGCTTCCCGTATTATCCGTGTCATGAAGTGTGGTATGTTAGCTATGGTTTTCGTGTTCTCAAAATCTATGTTGTGCCCCGTGTCTAATATGTGCTTCACTAGAGATGATGATGTATCCTTTTGTTTCACTGCTCTTATGTGTTCTTTCTTTCGGATATCAATTCTTCTGTTAGACTGCCCAATGTACTTGCTGTCACAGTCTTTGCATGGAATTTCATACACACCTTGTTCCTCTAAGGGAATTTTACTTTTCGGATTCCTCAATAGCGCTTCTATCTTCAGATGCGGTTTAAATACCGTGTCGATATTTTCCTTCCGCAAGATTCGGCTAATTTTGTCCGTAGTTCCCTTGACATACGGCAAGAAAGCTGTTGCTATAGGCTTCCTGTCTGCATCTTCAGTTTTTTCTGTCTTGGTTTAGTTGCTCTTTTTATTTCTCGTTTGGTGTAGCCATTTGCTTGTAATGCCTGGTGTATATTCTTCATTTCTTCGGCCTTGTTGGTGTCGTCTGCAATCCTTTCCGATCTTGTAATGAGCGTCTTTATCACCGAGTGGAGTTGTCCTGGATGGTGGTGTGATTCGGCGTTGAGATATCGGTTGGTGTGGGTCTTCTTTCGGTACACAGTATGGCTCAGGCGATGGTCTTCTGTCTTCGTAAGTAGGACGTCTAGGAACGGCTGATTGTATTCCTCCACTTCCATTGTGAATTTAATTTGGTCGTGTTGTTCATTTAGATGGTTGAGGAAAGTAGCTAGTTCTGTTCTTCCGTGTGACCATATTACGAAAGTATCGTCAACATATCTTAGCCATAGATCAGGTTTGAGTTTCGCAGTGTGCAATGCTGTGGTTTCCAGGTGATCCATGAATAAATTTGCAATTACTGATGACAGCGGTGATCCCATTGGAATATATAACGTCGGAACAACCCTTACAGGGATAATTCTACAACGCGGTTCATTACCCGAGAAAAAAGCAGAACATATATATATATATATATATATATATATATATATATATATATATATATATATGTGTGTATATATATATATATATATATATATATATATGTATATATATATATATATATATTTTTAATTTTTCCTTCATTGTTTCTTTTTACCACGTACACAAAATTATCCTAACAATCAACATTGGAAACTTGGAAACTTAGATGAAATGTTTGTGGGATTATTACAAACCTTATCAACATTTCCACCTCTTGCATTAAGTATGTACCCTATGTCCAACAAAATAATCAATTTGTTGCTTTTCTCCCAAATTGAATAACTTATTGAAAGCATGAAATATTTTATAGCCATGATGTTGTAAATATGCCATAAGGACCCCCTTAACCAAACTAGAATTGTTTTGGCTTACTCTTGTTGGTATTCTAGTAATTATTTGATCAACAATATTTTAGCTAAACTAGTTTTTCCAATTGGGATCGCCATCAAACACGTGTCAGCCAATAAAAGATACATAGGTCTATTTTGCCCAATTTAGTACAGGCTGGTCTTATATTATTTCTGCAGCTAAATTATAATGGGTAAGGAATGGTCTTCTTATGGATGGTTTTCTGTTTTTATGTTATTCCAACCAAACTGGTTTATCGGTACCTTTTTATTATATGAAATATAGTTATGCATCGTTAAACGAACGAAATATTTCTTTTGACAACCTTAGTTCTATATGTTTTGTGATTCATATCGACACAATTTATAAAGTAGTTATAAAAAACCAGACTTCAAATATGGTGCAGGATATTACGAACGTTTTCCAAAAAATACTGCTAACGAATATATTTATAACTGTAGGTAAGAGATGAATCAAATGCAGCAGCGAAACATACAATCCGCCACAAACAATCACCAATCAATATGCACAATATTTAAGGAACGTTTCGTTAGATGTAAAGGGCCGTGACAAGAGACTGGTAGTACAGCCAGCGGTTTGCGCGTTAATTGCGCTGCTACATGCACTATTCATCATAATAACACTCCTTTGTTTATTACATTATTAATAATCATAAATCTTTATATACATACAAACAAAATATCATTAATTTGTAAAGTTGTTAACGTTTATATCCACCAAATGAATAACCGGTAGCGGTTATTCGCTTAGATCACTTGGCTATACTCGGCTATACGTTTGGGATTTGTTATATGGAAAAGATCATTAAGATGGTTTTTATGGGTTATATATTCTTTTTCTCCATTCTTCTTCCGTGATAGTCCAGTTATAGTTCTGAAGTTTTTTGACTTGGATCTTTGTATGATGTTTACTTGATTTACTTGAACAATCCCATAGCTCGTTGCTCAAACCCATACGTCCATATTGGTTTGATAAGTGCTTTGTGTAGATTAATCTTTTTCCTGGTTATGGATTTGACTTTTTCGAAACAGCCAATCACGCATCGAATTCACGTCAACGTGAGTTTGAGGTCTTGCAAGTTAATATCACCGATCGTCTGTAATTGTAGCGATATGAAATGGTAGATTTGTAGTTACATTTGATGCATAGAAGGCATACAGTAAATTACCAAGAATACTTCATTGCGGAAGTTTAATTTGAAAATGCCTTCCTGCGACAAATGATATTAGCAAGAGATGCCCTGGTACCATTCATGAAATCAACTTATTTGAGCTCACAAATTGACAGTGTGAGGTGCAGCTTAAATAGTTCTCTAATTCTTTCTTTTGAGCATACAAATGAGGATTGTGAACATGAAATGTTGTCCAAAAACATTTCATTTGATTTTGCTCATCAATTTAAAGAAGTCTCCAGTGGAAATTTTGAAAGAAAAATTGTTACCATTTTTGTCACCGTCCATATACAATCGTATGGTCTGATAAAGTCTCTCAATTAATATTTGTATGCTGTTTATTTGATTTCATTTAATTTACGTCTCAGAGTATTTCCAGGCTATGAAAGTATTTGCACATCGTAGGCTACGATATCTAGACGAACTCTAGCTTTTTGCTCCCTCATTTCTTGTCATTATGTTATTGAAATTATTACTACCAATATTTTTGTTTAGTTTATGGATTGGGATCATACTGTATTTTATCCCGTTTTACTAAAGTTATTAGTAGTATTATTTAATTTTTTTTTGAGTTGCTATGTTGATATTTAATTGTGCTTCCTCAGTATATTCTCAAATAACAATAAATCCTCGTAAAGTTATGCACTTTACGAGTGCACACCTCTATGTCAAAATAAACACGCAGGTAAAGAAAGAGTGACTTTTAATGACTACGGCATTGAAATTAATGCTCGTGGTCCCATTGGCAGATTCAAATGCATATGTCATCACAATAGGGGACGTATTATCCTCCCTTTCTTATTATTTCACAATTTGAGCAAATAATCCCTGCAGATTTTCATTCACCAAGAAGGGGATTTTGTGTCGCTCAAAATAATACATTTCTTTTAATTTGTTCAGGAAATCTTCTAAACTGTAGTACTTGCATATTTTCGGGAAAATGTATGATTAATTTACTGCGTTAACTAAAGTAGAGTGCTATATTTAAATCTCTGTCTTACCAAGATATCGCGACTTAATTAATTCCAGCGGAGTTGAACATTTAAATCTTATTCGCTTGTGCACAAGTCAGCACGTACGTTCAACTTAACGAAGTACAACTCGCAACCGGCAAGTTTCGCCTAATAAATCCACATCCGGCTCGCGCCGAAATGAAATTACTCACACCGCAACTTTTTCGCATTCCAGATCGCAAGCAGCTGAAGAAGTTGTTCATACCCATGCTCATCATTTTGAAACTTTTCAAGTTGAAGCTGCTGCTGTTCCTGCCGCTGATCCTCGGCCTGGCGTCGTTCAAGAAAATCCTCGGATTCGCTGCGATCGTCATTCCCGGACTCATCGGGTTTTTCAAGCTGTGTAAGCCCAATTTGCAGTCCCCTTTCGGGCAAAGCAATTACTACACAGCGCCGCCGTATTCGCACTCCGGTGTCGGCTATCAGCCGCACTATAAAGAGAGTGCGGGTTACGGTAATGATTACGGCGATTATCACGATTCGAATCGACAGCTGACGTTCAAGGATAATGCGCAGCACGCCCAGGAGTTGGCCTACTCGGGCTACTCGCAGTATAGGGGCCAAGAAAAGGGCATTGCCGCTGAAAGTGAGACGTCGTCGAAAAAATCCATATTCCCAGACTCGTGAGCCACCGCACCACACATGTAGATAAATTTAGATGATATATTATAGTATTTAAAGAATTTTTGTAAGATGTACGTAGGTATAAGTCATAAATTATTTATTTTTATCGAAATGTAAATATACCACATAAAAGTATCACTTTAATTTATTTTCAACGTTTGAGTAAGTTATTTGATTTGGATTGCTTATAAGAAAAATAACAAATGATGTATTTGAGTAATCTGAAGCAAGAAAGCTGCTTTTAAAACACTGTGACTAAGCTAATCACAATTTATAACAAAGATTATAACAACGTTCTAAGCAAACACATTACAGCTCATCGCGGCTAGAAATGTTTAAGGCGTTAATGGATCGCGTCTTACTTGCAACTGTCAAAACAAGACTTTCAGCGTAAGAAATTCCTTGCTAGGAGCTTCTAATAAAACTTTGTCGATTGTTCAACCAAAAAGCCTTAGCTTATCATTTATAAAACGCAATTTATAAACGGTTCATCTATGCTTCGGGAAGTTGCAAAGATTTCAAGACATGTAAGTTCAGCTTGTTCCCTAAAATATATTGTTAATCTTGTTTTCCCTTCACCTACTGAAAACGTTTTCATGTGCTTCTCCATTTGTAGGCAATAAATCTTGCAGTGCGGCGTTTGGCCTAAGCTACTTTATAAGCAGAATTTTCTACAAATGTTTTGTAACAACAACCTGAAAGATCAAAACAAAACTGTTTATATTTTCTAACGTTACAACAACATACATTAACCTATTTAACATTATTGATTATTAAATATCAAAATTATGAATTGATTTTATTTAAACAAGTTTGATTTCCAGTGAGTTTATGTGTGGATATTACTGCCACCTAGAGGTGAATATCCACACATAAACTCACCACTTCTGCCAGTATATGTGTGGTAGTGTGATGAGCCCAAAGACGACTAAACAGCTGTCATCACCTTAATACATTTTTTTCAAGTTTGACTTCATTTACGGTTTCACATAATACAATAATAATAATTACAGGACTTGTGGACCTTAAAATTATTAGGCCAAACAGCTACGTAGCATCGTCCTGTAACAGATGATTTTGTTTACTTGATATGTAATAGTATATTGGGATATAAGGTTACTAAATGCATTTTAACAATCGAGGAACTTCCGAGATTCTGTTGTGACACTTAATAGCCGTATAGTGCATAACGTTTTTCCCAAAATCGCTTATACAAACTGAAATAAAAAAAAAATGATTTTTGCAATTGCGTGGCCTATCTAGCATATTTTGGATCTATTTGGTTGAAAACCGAACAAAAATGTAGTTTGAACAATTTTATGCTTTGTTGTCAAAACTGTTCATATAATGGCTGATAAAGACGATTCAGGTTGATACGGAAATTAAAGAATCGTATGCAAAAAAAATGAAAGGTATTTACCACAAAAGAGATGAAAAAATTCCTGATGGAAGGCAACCTATATTATGATGAAAGCAGTAATGATAATCGGATCGCTGGGGCACTTGGGTGTGATTAACTTGTGCAGATGACAGTTGATGACATTTCGGATGAAGTTTCAGTTGTCATTGTTAAAGTGCCCGATACAAAAACACATATTAGTCGACCTTTCACAATCAGTGACAAGGCCAATGAAAAAGTTCCTTTTTTGACGATTTTGCGAAAGTATTTTCAAAGCAAAATCTCGTCGATTTTTCTACTCAGTTCGTCTACTCAGAACCATTTGTAAATCAACACTAGGACAAATACTACAAAAAATTGCCGAGTATTTAAAATTACAAGATTCAAAATTCTATACTGAACACGCTTTTAGAAGCACGTCGGCGAGTTTGCTAGCAAATACTGGAATTGTTGTTATGGCGCTCAAGCGTCACGGAGGCTAGAGGTTTGAGTGATAATATTAGTGAATTAAGTATTGACTAACAGAAAATATAATTTTAGGTCGTGTGGGGTCGCTGAAGGATATCTCTTTAACAAAGACAATAGAGTTTGCTGATTTTACGTACCAACAGCGGCAATGACAAGGAATTTCACTCCATTCCAGTGTTTGAAGACAGGACCACTGAAATTTATTCTAATACTAACTGACTCAGTAATACAGAAAATTCAGTTACTATGAAAGCAATAGATAAAAAAGAGGGAAAAAGCTATTACGTTTCAGAATTAATTTCTACAATAAATATGATACAACAATACTATTATTTCTTTATTTATATGCAGTCAAGCCACAGTGTTGTATATTCTTACAGAATGTGTCAACAATGACAGTAAGTGCATATTTAAAAACGATTGTGCGAAATAGTATATTATGTAATGAGCATTTAGTGATGTTATTATTCCGAAACGAGCCTTGGCGAGTTTCGTAATGAATACGAGTGTCTTAATACATCATCAACTATTTTTTCTACGGCAAAACGTGAAAATTTGGGAAATTTTGATATGTCCACATTATGTTTGATACCCAACGTAGATTTCAAAATTGAATAATGTGTCCATAAAGTTAGAGATTTAATTTTTTTTTGATAATTCATCAAAATAAACAAGCAAGAAGTTTTCGGAAAACTTGCTGACCTTATTTGTGTTTCTCCAATCCATAAAATTAGAGTAAAACTCTCGTAAGTTTTTAAATAATAATAAATTGTATGAGACTCTAGTGGCATACTCCGTAATGTCCGGTGGGGTTAAAAGTAATGAATTTGAGATCTATCATTGTGATGGCAATTTTGATATTGACAAATTATGTCGTGATGCTGCATTTCTATTGGTCGTAAACTTGTATCTTAATGAAAAATGTTTATATAAATGACTATCATTTAGGTACCGGTAACGAATGTTTAATATAGGGTGTTAAAAGAAAGTATCACAATCTTTGAGTTGATTGTATGGCCCAAAATATGCCGAAAACCCTTGATGAACATGGGTCCGCAAATGGACGGTTTCGGAGATACGATTTTCTTTATTTTCACAATACGCATCTTTTAGACGAGATTCCTTTGAACCAAAGGCAACAAATGTGGTGCTCCGGTGCATTTTGCGATTGACGTTAGAGAGTAAACACGGAACGTTTGGACGAAGAAGCGCACGAAGGGGCGGACTTGTATCATGACCTGCAAGATCGTCCGATTTAAACCCCCTGATTTCTTTCTTTATGGATATTTGAAAATATGAGTTTGCGTGCAATTTACTGTCTGATTTTTCATGATATAATTTTCTGAATTATTATCGATGTTTAGTTGCATATTCAAAACCCTTAACCTAATCCCTGTTAATTTTACTCCCATAATTGTTCATCGTTTTTATTTTCTGAAACCTTAATTTTATTTTCAATTTTCCATCACTGATTCTTAATTAACACAGTCTAATTCGATTAAAATCTTTACTCGTTACTAGCCCGCATATTTATTTATATACTAGTTTTTATTCGGATCTGATCACTATACTTCTAATTATTATTAATGGAAATCAATCACTATGATGACATATATTCGAATATTTTTCTCTTACTCATTGTGATATTAATTTCGACCCCATCCCTCTGTATTTGATATTGAAATGGTGGTCCAGACTTTCGGTCTGTCATTATATTTCACTTCCTGGCGACAGTTAATTGTAGATCTGATCATTAACAAAATGCTGTTAACGTTTTGTTTTTATGTTATTTCTTTTGTAGTTTCTAGTCCAATTATTTGTTTATGTTAAATATTTCCATTCGTTAGTCACGGTTTGCTAATTATCAAATTATGTTTTGATTTCGACATATCCTAAATTTCATTAAAAAGTAGAAGCTTAGATATTATTTCAGGTTGTTTTGATGTTTCGGTAATTTTCGTGTAAATAGATGTTTTTAGGCGACCGACACGAAATATTTATTTAAAGAAATAAATAAAAGCACAAAGAAATATACTATAGAATATTTATTATAGATAAAATAATTCTAAGCTTAAATGTGTTCAACGGAAAAGAATTTGAATTTTTGTTGAAGAGTTTTAATTTAATTTATTTAATTATTCGTCAAATTCATAAAAAAATATCACGCAAAGTGAGAGTAAACAGCTGTTGGAATTACTTGGAGAGAAAAATAATCGATAATAAAAAACGAAAATTACCTACATTTTACATAGCTAACATATAAATTGTGGAAAAAGGAAGTGAATGAAATTGAATATGAGTAAATAAATAATAAAGGCGAATTAATTATTATCCAGATTTGTGAGTAGTCTTATTAAATAACCTACATATGCGTATGATAATTTCGTACCTCGCACTCTGTGTTGATTAACGGTATTAAGTCGCTCGACAAAAACCACTGCAATTACGTAGCAGCGAGAGTATATGGGCATTGCTATGTAGATGGATTCAGATAAAGTCCTTGTCGAGATTTAAATTTGTTTATTCTTATTTACACAAAATGGAGGGCATTATGAATAATATAATAATTATGGCAGTTTGCATGTATGTACGACGTCAATTATAAATCATAATTCTACATTTCTTTAATGCATGTATTAGTATTCGCTCAACAATTTCTACTGTTTCTGCAATTAAACACAAGTATATTATTGGCCCAGATAACATTAGGGGTTGCAAATTAGCCACATTTAAAAGTGAAGTCGTCGTATCACATTGATCAACAAGCTAACCTGTTATGATCAGTAAACAGTGTACAACTTAAAATCATCGATATATAAACCAAAGAAATCGATAACTGAATTTTTTAGCAAAGCAAAGCAAAGTAACATTAAACAAATAATCGGCCACGCAAACAGATGGCGTTCCAATGTTCCAAAATTAATTACACGTTGTGTATCATTAGTCGATATATAACAGGTTAGGAAACAATTGAATAATACTTCACGAAAATAGACAACTTGTACATACAATCAAATAACATTTCAGATTAGTTAGTGTTTTTGTCACAGCCATGCTTCAAATAATAATAACAAAATAAATGATATATTTACGAAAGAAAAATAAACATTTTTCAACCTACAAAATACACATCGATGTCGCCACAAATATCGGATACAATCGTCATATGGCTATGTAAATAATCTGAAATTAATAGAAAAATAAATTTATGATGATCGCATCAAAATATATAGTCAACGGAACCCAAACCATTTTAAAAATTCGATGCTGCAACAGAGCCCTCACAGCACTTGGATACGCCGCAGAACCTAAATTGAAAGAAAGCTTTGGCCATATAATATATTTAACACACAACGGCTTTGAATAAAATAATCAATCATTAATTAAAATTAGTTCCCTTTTCAAGAAATGTGCCTCGTCTAATTTGGGAATTTTTTAAAAGTAAATATGCCCTCGCTCACAAAGTCGGATCACTGAAATTTCAGATAACTCAATTAACATTTTTGTTCCTTTTTAATTAGATCAATTTTATTTTTACTCGTCACCATTTTCATTTAGATACTTTTAGGAAACCATCGACAGACATCAGGTAGATTTATTGGCAGCGTGTACTGATAATTTAAACTCCCAGTCCGTAAATTATATAAAGTATATTAGTAAAATTAATTTTATGAGCCACATTTTGAAAATGTCATTACTATTCAAATAGTCATCCCAGTAACGGTATTTCAGGAAACATTATTAAGTAATTGGCACAAATCTAATATGTAACAATCGTTACAATTAAATATGTACATATGTTATAAAAAGCTCAGCATAATACAAAGGGCCACTTTCGCTATATCAGAGAAAACTGTTATTGTGGGTATAAAATTATAATTATAAATAAAATGATAAACTGACGTGCATTTATATATATATGTGTGCATATATGTAGTAAAATTTCATGCAAATGACCTTCATTAATATTCCTTTTCAGTTGTTCAAAAAATGTGTACGTCCATAAAAGCAAGCACCGATTTACGATCATTGGATGCGTTCCTGTAGGGTACGATTTCGTTAACGAATATGTGGCACACCTGAGGTCACGTAGGCCACATGCGCATCGTGTCCTTGGCCGTGCACTGGGGTGCAGCTTGTGACCCAAATTCTTGTCGCTAGATCACCTTGAACGTTAGGCCCAAGTCACTCGGAAAGGTTTTAATTGAATCTTCAAACCTGTGACTCAACCCATCTTAAAATATTCGATGTTTCTAAATTACAACGAATAATTTGCAAGAATATTTCAATTGGGGCAACTAAGGTAATTATAAAATTTCAAAAAGATTTACGACGCCCCAATAAAATTCCTAAGCTTAGAAAAATATTTCCGCGGATGATGGATGTCTGTAATTTGAGCTACGGTTAGTTTAAAAATCTGGGTTGCGCGTTAATCATTGTCGTCGTAGCGTAAGAAATAAGGTTGGTTCAGGTCGGGTCATTACCGCATCGAAATGAAATTGGGCAAAATGAAAGATGCTTAAGTTACCAATTTAAATACAAATGCGCACCCGCGGATTTGATTGCGAACGGCGTCTAAAAGTATGCATGGGTATGTATCAAAAGACTTATTTATAATTAAAGATTTATGTTGATTTCAATTTTGGGTCGCTATCAAAGTTCACCACCCAAATCCATCGCAAGTCATAAAATGCAGATGGTGTCACGGTCAACTTCAAATACCAAATTCCACAAGTGATGTATTGGTGTAATTGTTGGCAATATTTAATCATAATTTAAAATCAGAACAACAACAGTCACGCAAACAAATTGCTACCGAGAACAAACGGCGAAAATTTCACAGCGTGCGCGAATCGACAAAAGATAATTCACAATTGATGACACCCACAATGCGTTTAATTAATATTTGTCCCTATTTCATTGCCGATATGTGCAACGTTCACGTTGGATTCCGTCTAACGGAATTTTTGTGTACAATATCTTAAGAAATTGAACTACGTATACGGAGATTTATGTAGTTTAATTGCCCATATATGATCTATTGAATAATTTAACTATCGAAAAATATAAATTAAGTCGATAATTTTTCAACTTCCCAATCTGACTTATAAATCTACAGGAAAGGTATAAACTTTTTAAAATGTAAACTATGTTACAATATCACTTCCTTGTACATAATTTGCATAATAGCTACTCCCACGTTCGGATGTTTGAATTTAATTATTGTCCGTTCCTTATGTCCATGCAAAACTTTATGGCTAAATCATACCATTTCTCACGATTTCCTACTCTACTTTCTATGGATCTCAATTTATAATATAATTAAAATAGAAATTTTTGATTTGTTGCTTCAATTACGCGTAATAAATTAAACATATTTAACAGTCGTAAAAGATCGCGGCTAAAATTTATGGTCGTACTAAAAAACGTATTAGTTAAAAATGCTCCGTAAATAACGCGCAAATTAAATCCGAGCATCAATTACATTAAGTGCGTCCATAAAACGATTATTTCCGTCATACAATTAACGTTTTTTATAACCATTGCTGTCGCGGCAAAGATAATACAAACGTACCAAAATAAAAAGAACGTTTTGTTGTGAAATTTATGCAAAAATGGTTTCCTTGGGGATTTATTTATTCGGTTTTAGTGCAGTTTTCTTCCTGTTACTTTTGTCATATTTCAGGTTTTCCAATTATTTTGCCATCTTGATGTGTTTTATCTTATTTGGTCATGAGGTTTTTCATTACTTTTTTAATGCCGTCGTGGGTTGTTACATTTTTACTTTCAATGATATTACTTGATCTTTAGTTTGACGTCAAATAGACCCATAGTATATTGAGGCTCAAACATTTAGGGCAAGTCATTTTGAGCGAAAATAAAGTAGCCGTAATTCGTCACAAAAGTAAAGATTTTATTTCCAAGCCTACACCTCATTGAGATGATTATTTCAAATTATACCAATGGGCTTCAATAAATCAAAAAGAACCCAATATTTTTGATTGGAATTCGTCCGGCTGGGTTCGATTGCATACGATTTGGGTGTGTGGTAAAAGTTCTAATTGAGCAAGGTCGCTTACACACGTTAAATTTCCAGTGCAAGCCTTTTCCATGTATTTTTAAATCACAATATCAAAAAGGGCAAAGTAACAGAAATTAAAGCGAATGTATGAAACTGCCAAATCAAGTATATGACAACATGCGACACGAAACCAAATTTATAACAAAAACATGATGAAGCAAAAATTAGAAAACAAGCTGAATGAATTCTAACTTGCGACAATTATTCTCCGTACCCCCCCCCCCCCCCCCCCCCATATAAATTTCATTGTTAAAAATGATGTGTGATGTGTCTATACTATAGAAATAATCTCTAATTTCATTGTTTGATGAAAATGAATTACGTAAATAATAAATGTGATATTATTATGAAAGTAAAAATTTATTAGAGTGTAAAATAAAGAAATTAGACCGAAAATTGACTGCCAAAGAGGAATTGAAAAAGCGGAATAACTGAAAAACCCAAGCGCATAATAATGCAATTCTCCGAAACTAATATAACCGACGTAGATATATTAATTAAAAGAAATCATTAGAAGAAATCAACAAGTATGAGCGTACTTCTGTTCAACTAGAAACTCGTAGCCATAAGTAACGCATCTAGAAGTAAGACATTATTATTTGGCATTTAAGTTGTTGGTATGTTGTTAATGATGAACAGATGTTACAAACTTTGTTGGTTATCAATGAGTCGTTAGAACATTGCATAGAAATTGCCATGAGGGCAAATTTGAAATAGAACAAAGTTTTCATTTTCATAGTTTCTTACATTCTTTACTTTTGTAAGGCGGTTTGTGTAATTTCCTATTCTGTTTTGCTTGCCTTATTTCTTCGACTTCTATTTTTATCTTTCTGCTAGGTCTCTATCTGCTTCATACATTAGCGCCCAGTAATTAAGGCTCAATATGTTAAAATCACCAAATACCCTTTTCACACATTCCTCACATGCGTATGAAGTTTTCTTCCTAGTGACAAAGCAAGATAATATGAATCAAAAAAACGAGATGCCGAGTCGCCGATACTATGTTAATAGCTAATGATACGCAAACTGCCAACTGTATCGTAAATAATGGTAATTTGGCATACTTTAGTATCAATATCGGTTCTACTAGTAGGAAATGATTCATTATCATTTTCGAACTTAATACTTCGTGGGCATACCTTTGACATCAACTATTGCCTGGCAACGGCGGGGTATCAAGTTAATAAGGTTGGTCAGTAGTGATATTGGTATGCGTCCTCATTCCTCCTTCAGCTCCTGGAACTTCTCGTCGGCGTACTTGGGCCTGCGCTTGGCGACACGGCGGCCCAGTTCCTCCCACAGATGCTCAATGGGATTGAGATCCGGGGATTGCTGGGCCAGTCGTCGATCATGGGCTAGTTGTTGCGCTTGAAGAAGGCCTGCAAGCCACCACCAATAGACTTATCGGTTATAGTATCCTATCTCCCACAATCCACCAGCTAACCTTGATGGAATTGGCCATATGCTTCAGGTCATTATCATGTTGCTAGATGTAGTCGTTGCCGTGCTCTTTGTTGATCCAGCGCCGGCAGTTGATGAGGAGCTTGCTGTTGTACTCCTGGTCCATGGTGCTGTTGGCCCTCTCCAGATATCCGAGTCCTTTCCAGGAGAAGATCCCGAGGACCATGACGTTGTCTCCGCCATGTTTCACCGTTGTGAACATGTACTTGGCGCTATACCGCTGATTGACGGGTCTACGGACATATCAGTTGCCGTCCGAGCCATAGGGATTGAACTTGGACTCGTGAGACCACACGACCTTGCGCCGCTGGGCAATAGTCCAGTCCGAGCGGGCCTTAACCCACCGAACGCGGTTCTTCTGGTTCTTAGGCGACACCAGGGGCCTTTTGCGACAAAATTTGGAAGCGAACGCGAAAAACAACAAAAAACAGCTTTTTTCACTTTTATTGGTATTTTCGACTATAGGATGGTGCCACTACACTACTAAATATCGTATGCATCATGAACTATGCCAAAACAACAAAAAAACGAAAATACATTGAAAAGTAACTGAAAAACACATGAGAAAACATACATGCAAAATAGTAGGAATTGATGATTTTAACATATTGAGCCCTGGCTCCCAACGAGATAAGCAAATTAAGTCATCACATATATGAACATTTTTGTAATCACTTGCTACAGTGTCCTGAGGGGTTTCGAAAGTATCGGGCGTCTACAACAAAAGTTATCATAAAAAACCAAAAAGTGATAGATTGCTAGCCGCTACTGTACATACTGCGGGTTATCGTTTTCTCGTCCACTATGTTGAAATGCTTCTGGCAATTTCAGTTGCACTGCTTACATAAATTTTATTACCTTCCCTTTACTTCTTTCCATATTTTGTTTATCCACGATTGTCTGTTATATTTACTGTTCTTCTGCTTGTTGGTTGTAGTCCAACAACATTAAAATACAACTAAATATTGGGGCAACCACTTTGTGAATATTTCTAGCCCAACGAAATTTCGTTATTTCCTAAGAAAAAGGCCTATTTTGCTGTATAATTGTATATATATATATATATATATATATATATATATATATATATATATATATATATATATATTTTGTATTTCCCCTTTATTCCTGACGATATATATTTTCAATAGATCATTCGCGGCACTTCCTAAATCTAAGAAGTTTCTATACCCATTCCATTTTAACCTCAATGTTTTTCACTCATCTGTGTATTCCACGTATCTTCCACGACTCCTTCTAAATGGCACCTTAATTATTATTCCCCAATTCTGATAAGCAATGTTACTGCATTGCTTCATAAGGAAATTGCTCTGTAGTTTTGGCTTCCTTGATCTGATTCTGTCCAGATATGTGCAACAAAACAGATTTTTAGTCCTTCGGTGAGGTGTAGAAAATCATATTGATGGAAAGTAGGAGGCCAGTCAACTCGTCATGCTTCTCAAAGAATGTCGAAAAACAAGGCTAATAAACTATAAGCCACTTTCAAAACCGATGACATGACCGACATGATCAATTGATCAATTCAATAACGCGTTTCGTTTTGACTACTGTTACCAATGTAATCAGGTGGAGTTTCCAACGATAAGATTAAATTATTTGATGTGTGAAAATTTAAAGGAACAGAACAAATGAACATTCCAGAACAGCCTTAATATAGAAAAAACAAACCGACAAGAAATGTATGCTGCATCAATTATGGCATTTCCAGGCATTTTTTGTTAATAATAATAATAATAATACGACAAATATGTCAAAAATACTTAAATAAATACTTTTTGCCCATATTTTTCATTCTTCGTCCATTTGTCCACAGTTGTCGCAAGGATTTGATATATCTTTGTTCTATTTTCCTTATCCTAACCACCCATTTTATACTGTCTTCTTTGCTATCTTCTCATTTTATTATCGTTCGTGTAGGCCTCTCTTCTTCCATACGCATTATGAACCCAAACCCATCAGTTTTCCTTCCAACTCTTAGTAGTTTTTTCCTGCTCCAGACTTGCGTTCAACTCATTCTACTGTTAACCCATTTCGTCACCTCCAATATTCCTCTTGGCACTCTTTTCCCTTGCGGCAAGTTTCACTTCGTGCTTGTTACCCGCTGCTTAAATTTCACTTCCCCGATTCACTGGTACAAATATTATTTTCTTCTTTTTTTTTCAAAAAAATATTGAATCATCTATCCTTGATCATATTTGCCACTTCTACTTTTCTATGTAAGGTGTAGTGGTCTAGCTCGGCAGCAGCTTCCATATTTTTTCCATTTCTTTCGATCTGCCGTCGAGTCCTTTATGTTACACCATTCCTCTCCTCATTTTTCTGCTGCTTTTCTTTCTTCGTCTTACCACGTATTCCTCCCCTTTTTCTCTTGCCTACGTGTCCATCTTCATAAATTTGCCTGGGTTACCTATCTTCTTCATTCTATTTACTTGTCCTAATCATTTAGTTGGCTTTCTTGTATTTTGTGTCCTATTGGTTGCGTGGTTAGTTTATAATTTCTGCGATGATGCAGTCGTGACCCGCTGGTTTGCCCATTTGCAATCTTCCTATGGCTTCTTCTAAGTCATCGCTTGTGTTCAATTCATGTATTTGCATCATTGCCTTATATTTATCTTGTCTTTCTTTGACTCTGCTACCGGGCTCTGCTTCGGGGAGTTCTTGAAAGTACCTCTTCTATCTTTCCATGACTTTCTCTTTTTGTTTAATTTTCACAGCTTTGTTTTTTTTCTTTCTAATCTCTTTTAGGATCCTGTTACTAGCTCGTTTACTATTCCCCGAGAATTGCTTTCTTTGTGTTATTCGTAGTCTTCCCTTTTTCTCGTTTGTTGATAGTTTTTCCATTTAATTTTGTTCTTTTATTCATTACATTTATTTGTTACGGTTTTATTGCGTGCTGTGCTTACTCCACAGCATTTTTTATTCTTTCTATGATATCGTTTTAAATTTTTTCACTTTTCTTCTTCTGTTGTGTCTGGTTCTCGTTCTTGAATACTTTTATCTAGTGTTTTTGCATACTTTTCTCTTACTACCTGTACCTTTAGTCTGGAACTTCTTATTTTACTTACTTTCTTTTTATTTTGGTTCTCTTTTTTGTTCATTTTTTCTTTGTTCCGTTCTTCCATTCTATAAGTGGTCGCTTCCTATATCCGCTTCCCTCTTCACTCTTACAATATGATAACATTCTTCCCTTTTTTGTCAATCTCTTCCCTAACTTTTGGACAAACTTTCCCCTTTCTTCCTTTTCTGCATCTACACTTGGGTCGTATGCTACTATTACTGCGTACTTGTCGCCTAGTTGTATTTCTACAGACACAATTCTTTCATTTTCGTGGTCGGAGTCACTGATGTTACATATACTGTTTTCTTTTACTATGAACTGCTCTTACTTGTTCCCCTTCGTCTATTCCTGTCGTGTATAATATTCTTTATGAATTGCATGTTTCTTTGTCTCTGTGATCTCCATATCCGCATTTTCCATTTGCTCTAGAAATTGTTCTTCTTTTTCATTTATTCTCCTCACATTCCATGTTTCTACATTTATTATATGTATATATTTCTATTCTTGTGTTTTATTGTCGTTGTTCCACTTATTACCTGAGAGCCTCAATGTTTTCTAGAACTTTGTTTATGGGTAGTTGTTTGGAGTTCTAGGGTTGCTTCTTTACTATTTATAGTTATTTTTTGGTACCCAACCTTGGTCTTTTCTCCAATCTTCTGCCCTGCTCTCGCAATGTTTCGCAGCTCAAATTTTTTTTTTACTCTACTTTTGTCATGTCGTTTTCTGTATATATTTTACCCATATACACATATTTTACTTTTGTTCCTCATTATTTCCGGCTTCGTCTCGAATGGGTCCATTTTTGCAACTATTAGTTTTTCTGTGTTATTCCTCATCAATTTAAATGGTTCTGTTATCTTTACCTCTACATTGTTTGGTAACTCGTCATTTTTTGTATTCAGGCCTCTTATAAGAATATAGCATTTCGTCTTTTCCTTTTATTGCTTTTCCTTCTCCTGCACTCGTAGTATTCTTTGTTCTATTTGATGTTTTTCCAATATCCATTTTTCTCTTTTCGTATCCTTCCTTAGTTCTCTTATTTCCCTTAGCATCTCTGTTAGTTCTTACATTATTATTGCTTCCTTTTTTTTCTTCTTAACTTTTGATATCCTAGTGATTATTTTCTGATATTCCTTGTCACTCTTCTTCGATATCTCGTCTCTTTTTTGTTTCCAGATCATTTCTTTTCCACCCTTTTAGCTGTCTATTATCGTTTGCAATTTCTGCACTACTATTTCGTTTAGTTTCGTTGTTTTCCGCACTTTATATTCGCTTCCGCTCTCAAAGAAGACTTTGAAATTGACGTTGGAGTTGACCTTGAGATTGATCTCGACTTTGGACCTGTCCTGGAACTTTGGACGCGATCCTAAAGTTTGGATTTGGTTACGAAATAACTTTGGAAGACGAGCGAACACTTTTTGACAAATAAATAAATATATAAAAAAGTTGTTTGTTTACTGCGGGTAGAATGACCAAGGTTTTATTAACACCTATGATTGTATGAATATGCAGTTTAGTGATAAGTAAATCAATGGTGTAGGAAAGCGAACACACGAACACATCCATCGTCATCAAGACACTGGAAAGCACAATTCAAAGCCAGATTAAAATACTATTTTTCTAGAATATTCTTATTTGTTACCATTTTATAAACGTAATATTTATTCTCTTTTACTAGTTTTATTCGAATAATTTGTTCAAATTTGTTTTATTAACATATTATTATTTATTAATATTACAAGTAGAGTAGTTGATGAATATAGTGATGTATATATTACTAGATTAGTTTCATTGAACTATTAATTTTATTCGAATATTTTTCTTGAGTACAAAATTTTTTCGAATAGATTTATTCACTACTATTTTCGCATCTCAAAATACATCGAATTATCATCGGCATAAAGAAGGTTCTTAGGTACCGTTATGCAGCATATCGTAAGTTGTAAATATTTTTATTAGATTATTTTCATTCGACTACTAATACTTTTACTAGAATAGATTTGAATAATTACTGTATTTATTCGAATACTGTATTTATTTGAATAAATTTATTCACTATTGCATGTATTAGAAGAATATTTAAATTTGACTGCTATTTTTGTATCAAGAAACATATCGACCATCACCAACACTCGAATTATGGAGTTTTACCATCAGTATCAGTTATATTAATCCACCACGAATTCAAACATTAACAACCAAAATTTAATCTAATATTTGTCGCTCACAGATTTATTGACGAATTCGTAATCTGTCTTAGAAAAGTCACAGCTATTTAATTGAATTTTCTTGGAACCAATGATAATAAACGAAAGTTATGAAAGTGTTGCCAATTGTGGAACACGAATACAAAGTTTTAAGAATTAAATACATCAACACTCCCACGAAATACACAACACCGATTGGTCGAATATACTGAAAATATACGAAGGGCCAAACTGTAATAAAATGTACAGAAAGAGAAAAGAGGAAAAGAGATATCTCAAAGCACCAGTATGAAGGTATTCAAGACACTATGTAGGATGATAATAACATTTGGCTGTGAGCCAACTAACAAAAAAAAAACAGAAAAACAAAATACAAACTAAGATGATCGGGAAGAGTTCAAGCAGTTACTAGGAAAGAAAAAATGAATGGTTGAAAGAAATGGGGAGCCACCCAATCAATACTAAAATTTATAGAGGAAAACTGCTTAGATGGTGGGGGCAATTGCAACAGATGGAGAAGATGAGACTAGTTAGACACTAGGGTCTTCAAATGACTCAAGTATTCAAGCTATTTTTATTGCAATAGTTTTATTCATTATTATTTTAGTAAAGAGTAAAGTAAGGAGTTGGCATTTTATTCAATAGGTATAAACTAAATAGAAGATACGACAGTGTATGTGATCTTTGAAGGTGGAAGAAGTACAAAGGAAAAAAATAACGAGAAACCGACAATATAATATTATAGAAATAGTAATAGAAGACGAAACTCAGTAAGGATACTGAAGTCATTACAAGCCCTTTGAACTGGGGTGCCTGCTATGAGTAAACGATGTACTGTATTTGAAGAAAATTAAAGAAGGAATTTAATAGTTGTTTTTTGTTTTAATAATTTAATTAAAAATTTCTTATATTTTTTGTTTTTCTGAAAATTTGCATAACGCCATAACTTTACATCTAAACAACTTTTCCTGGTAACACTTTGACATACTGTGAACGGAAAAGGCCGTTTACCTGGAACTAAAATAGTGTTTGCAAAACTGCAAAGGTCTACTTGATTAAAAAAATTGAAAATAAACTAAAAATAAGCTTCAGACCAAGCAGAGCGGAACCCCAAAATATGAAATTACAATTCGAAAATCATAACTCAATCCGGGGACATACACTATATATATATACAGGCTGTCCCAACGATTTAAATGGAACATCCTGTATATTTATATATTTTTGAATTCTATGAAGAATTGTGAATACATCCATGCACAACTTGTTTATCAAAACTCAACAGAACTGGTGATTTTCATTTTTTTAGCGAAATTGTAGATATGCATACTATGCTTCAAAAAGTCATATAACTGAGAAGGTAGTTGGTGGGAGGCTAATTTTTTATCCGTGGATTAAGGGATCATTAGTGTAAGTATTAATACACCCAAGGATGCCCTTTTGTATACAGGGTGTTGTCAGTGAATTTTCAATCACGCACAACTTTAAGAGGCAAAATATAATTTTTTTCTAATGACACCTACTATCAAATTTATCAACACTCTATTCAAAATCACATTCTGCGTCGACTGATGCTACATACTCCTATACCTATCACTTCAGTTTTTCGAGTAATTTCAGAAAAAATGCTTTATTTTTTCTCAAAATCAATCGCATTACAATTTTTGTAATATTAAAGGTAGTAGCCTTGTCTCACTTCATTACATTGGATAACTCAAAACTACAAATTCCACTCATATCACTGTAGAATTCCATCGAGCAATTAGAGTCACTTTAAAAACTCACATCAGATTAATTAATTGCAAGCAACAAGGGCTTCTTAGCTAAGGCGGCCCAGGTCATCAGAGCCCACTTAACATCGAGTAAGCTGATTCTTGCTAAAAATAATGAAATGTACTCTGAACAAGCAATAGCAAATTTAATTGTGTTTATTTTACAAAAGGTGTTAAAAATGTTTCAATTTTGTTCCAGTCGATGTCTAAAACTAGTTCTGAGACGCTGTAAGACTTCAGGAGTAATATTATTAAAAGCTTCTTGAATCCTGACTTTCATTTTTCTGTTGTGGTAGGAACCTCAAAGTAGACTTGAGATTTTATAAAACCCCAGAGAAAATAGTCGCACGGGGTCAGATCAGGTGATCGGGCAGGCCACAGCACTGGACCACTTCTCCCAATTCATCTGTTTGGCATCTAACGATCTAAATATCGTCTTACTCTTCTATGGAAATGAGGTGGAGCCCCGTCCTGTTCGAACCACATATCCCGCAACGTTTGCAAATCCATATCTTCTAATATCTAATCCACATCATGCCTGTTTACCATCCCGTTGCTGCGAAACGTTGCCTCATCCGTGAAAAGAATATTATTCATAAATTCCGGATCTTCCTCGATACGTTCCATCATTAAATTGACAAAGTAAATTTGATTATCGAAGTCGTTCCCAATTAATGCTTGATGCAATTCTAGATGGTATCAATTAGCTTCTGCAGACATCTAACATTTTGTTGTCTTAAATCAGGGTACTTCTGCTTATAGAGCCTCATTGCTGAAAGGCAATTCTTGTTTGCTTCACCCACTGTGTAAATCATATTTACCATTTCTTCCTTTGAAAAAAACAAAAACAAGCTTGGGACAATAACTTAACTAATAATTAACTAAAGGGGTCTATTAAATTAATTGATCAAGACTCTCACTGTCATAAAAACGTTAAACCGTTAAACTGACACTAGGCTACTACTATGTTTAATATTACGAAAATTGTAATGCGGTTGATTTTGAGAAAAGTATTTTTCTGAAATTACTCGAAAACCTGAAGTGATAGGTATTGGAATATGTAGCATCAGTCGACGCAGAATTTGATTTTGAATCGAGTGTTTGTAAATTTGATAGTAGGTGTAATCGTTGGGACACCTGTATATAAATTTATGTAATTATTAATATATTAATATACATTAACACACAAACAATTTTCAGTTTGCGTCTACCTAATTGAGATTTAGGAGCTCACGCGCTAGTTTCAACTAACCGGAAGCATCAATTCATATCATCCATAATCGCAGTTTCACTGTCGGAGTAAAACATCGTGACAATCTTAAGCGATCACCCAAGCGAATACAAATCCGTCTATCGAACGACCACAAGTTTGCTCGGCGTAACCCTAATTCTAACACTCAACTGGTCTACTCGACACACATCGCAATAGCGTATATACCTCTATTTCACACAGATATAAAATCAACCACTTCCGCCTGCATCCTCATTGCATTTGTAACCACGACCTGGTGAATTATTTTTCCAAAGAACTAATCGCAAACAATGAACTCTTTCGCGATTTGTGCAGTGTTCGGTTTGATTGCATTTGCGGCGGATGCTGGACCGGTCGTCGACGACGGCGAATTAGTAAGATCATCAGTTTCATATTTTTCCACTTTCTTCCCATTTGAAGATTAATTACCATCGCCTCTACGTTTCACTTGTTAACGCGTTCGTCGTTTTCTTGCGCCATATTTATTTAATTGCTGCCATTTAAAATGAAATTTACGTAAATTTTACGACGATTTCGCAGCCTCGCCCAATGGACCGCACGAACCCCGAAGAGGAGCTCGTAAAGAAACTAAATGGGAAGTGCGCGACGCAAGACGACAGCTCCTGTCTCGTCCTGAAGTCTTATTTGATGCTAAATCGACTCCTGAAAAAAGGCCGTATTGACTTAGGCAATTTTGAGATAACTAAAACTTCGGTCGAACCGATCGCGAAAGGTGGATCGAGAAGTTTGGATGGAAACACGACCGACGGTGAGCAAATATCGCAGTTGCTGTTCGATAAAGTTTGGGCGTTCGTTCGGACCAGATCGCTTAAATGGAAGGTGAGATTTTTACGATTTGCTTTAAATTACTATTAAAGTTTTTTATACCAAAACTTTCTGCATAAATATTTTTCCGAGTAGATATGACACTTCCATGCATGTAACTCGAAATATATTACAGGTCGATATTCCCCTACCTGAAATCATTATTACTGGTTCAACGATTCCAACTTTAAAATATTAAATTGTGGCTCCAGTAAAGCAGAAAAATACGACTCATTGCATCTTCAAACAAGTTAAGATATATAAAACGCTCTGTTGTCGACTTCATTAAAATTAACGCCCTCGGGAGGAAAGTTTCAGTAAACTTTAACATTTGCTGTGAACACATCTCCTTGAGTAACTCACAAAACGGCGTTCAAACGTCTGTTTATCTCAAAAATTATCTGATTCAGACCACACAGCGTTTTCTACTCTTGATGTTGCAAAGCTTTATCCCTACGATGCACGACAAATTACGTGCGATACAAAAAAGAATGCAAATTTTTAACCTCCCCCTTGATAACTTTTAAAGTAAAGAAACTAGGCATTTTTGATGCATCTGAGATCAATGTGAAATATGTTTTTAATTAATAATTACTTCTCGCCACCTTGCAATAAATATTCTATGCCCCATCCATAAAATTTCTTAATTCCAATGCAACGTTTCCACGCCTACTTTTCGTAGGTGTGATGCATTGGTAATTACTCCTAACCTCGTGTTCCATAAACACAATTGCCCGACGCCAACTTCTAGAGCAATCAACGTTTATGCGAATGATGTATCGATTAGAACGAGTTCCTGCTTCGATGAATTTTCCACTTTTTCTTACGGCCTGCGTCAAGTGACAAATTGCGCACTTTGAATTATGCATCGTTATGTAATCTCCGTCCGGTTTGCAAACGTCGTCCGCTCTGCAACGGATTCATGTCCGATAAAGTGCGTCATAAGTCTTCAATGCGATAATTGGGGCAGATAACCGTTTATGAATATGCGTTTTTAATTAGTCATTATGTTCGTTTTGCAGACATATGTAGTGCATCACTGTCGTGCATTGTGTCCGTTGAAAATGCGAAAAATGGAAATTAAATGGAAAGCAAGCACATGTTGTAACTGTTTTTGAGCGTACGGTTATTTTATTGTAATGTAGATGGAAAATGGATTAATTGGTTTTATTGTTTCGTCGGGATACTACTAAATGGATTTACGCTCTTGTTATGGGATAGGGAATGAAACAGTTTATTCTGAGTAATATAATCCGTTCAATAATTTTAGACATAATCTTAAGATTGCCAATATTTGTTGAAATCTAACTTTTATTTGCTCAAACAATTCATGGTCAATTAATTCCCATTCTCGAACCACCAATGGGAATTATGTTTGTTCGGTGTTATTTAAAATTTTATTGTGTATAAAACTATGACCAACATATCTAATACATGATACACTATGTTATACATATTTGTGAATGCTTTATATTCAATTTTATTGTAAATTGCTTTTAAAATGTTCAGAAAATAGTCATTTGTGTATCAAGGCAGTAAATTTCAGTTTTTTTTTATAATAGAAGTTATTTGTAGAGGCCTTGGCGATAAAACGAACTGTAGTAGCGAGATACATATTAAATGTTTGTTAAATTGCTAAAATATGAAAGTTTTGAAATATTATTAACCACTATTAATAATATTTAATATAAAAAAATTGTACCCCAAATATTAACTCATTAGATTCCATGAATGTTAGAAATCTACAAAAGTTGAGTGGCTGCTACGATTTGGGTACAATCAATTATTTCTTAAGGCATGAGTTCTCGATTTAATTTAAATTTCTTACTAATTGAAACTGGATGACCTTATTTTACCAATTCATATTTCATTTTGATTCAGACCTATCTAATTCTGTGTTCTATCTACTGTATTTTAAAGTAACATTAAAAAAAATCATCCACTTGAAAGACATTATTTTAAGGTAGAAATCGTTGACTTCGTTTATTGTAATTTAACATTTTTTATCATTTACCCGACAACCTAAACTTAATTTATTATTAGTTATTATTAGTAATATTTGACTCACTCCTAATTTTAATTGCATCAAATATCAAATTCGTACATTAGATTCCAAATTAGAAATCTCATTGGGTACAAAACTCGAGTGGCTAGTCGGAGTTGGGTGGGTGGTGTTCAATAAATCATTTTAAGATGTGTTAGTTAACCGTTTCTCAGCGTATTCGTTTTAATTTAAATTTTTAGTTGTTATTAATTGAGATTTAATGGCCTTATTTTACTAATTAGCGGTTTTCATATACTCAGCTTCTTGTAATTCTTCCTTACTATTTCCATCAATAAAATGTTTGTATCTTTTATACTGTATTAAAAAAATATATTTTCATTTAGTGTTTTAGTGCCGTTTTAGTAGCAATTATTAAAAATATTTTGTCGAATGTATAAAAAAAGTTTGCAAACAATATCATTTATGCATGCAAATACATTTCAAGAAAAATAAATATACCAGTGAATAATGAGTATTGTTGTTCATACATGGCAGCCTGCTTATTTGACTTGAATCCCGTACTGTATATCGAATTAAAAGCATCACTATTATTTGAGTATATATTTTTCTGGTGGAGTACCATCAATTGCAAGCAGATATATTAATTTATTTCAATTAGAACTTGTTTCAGGACAAAATATAATATACATTTTAAATTAAAATAACATTGACTGTTAAATGCATTTTTCTTACAATAAGCAACGGGGATTTTTAAAACTAACAAACCATACATTTTTTTTTTTTTAGCTTTTAGTCAGAGTTTTCACATTTTCGTAAGCAGATCTTTACTATTTTTACAATTTACGAAAAGTCATTGACTTTTATTTTAATTATTTCCTTTATTATTAATATGCTCAAAATTATTATGAGTACTTGTATAAGTAATTTGAAGCTTTTCATAGCAAGTCGTTTGAATTAAAATTTATAAAATAATGAAACATAAATTTAGTAGAATACTTTTGAGGACATTAAATTGCTGCTTGTAGCATTTATGTATATATTTGTTCAGTCGTTGGAAACGTAACTGATTTTTTACAGAGATTATACATAGATATGTTTTAAATAAATCGAAAAATCTTCTGCGAACGAAAGTTCAATAACTGAAGTCTATCTGTTGACATTTAATGATGATCTTCCTTTGATGTACACCCGATTAGCTGCCACATACAGATAATTCTTCGAATCAAAATTTCAAGTTCACTTTATTATTGCTTTATCCAAAATAATTCGTTGCATTTCAGGTCTATTTGCTTCCATGTTTCCAACCTTTTCACTAACAGTAGTTGTTAGTTCGTTAGTTAGCTTGTTACAGTAAAATCTTGCGGGCCAATTTGAACGTTCTTTCTTTTGTACAATATAATATTATTACTAAAATGAATCATTAATTACTGTTACAATAAATTTATTTAAAAAATATACCACTTCCAATACAACTTAATATTGACGTACATTTTACGAGGTAGCAGATTATTGTGGACTCAGATATTTAAATATTTATGATGTAGACTAGTGAAGATCATAAAACGAATTTCAATTCTCCATTTTTTCGTGTTTCAGCCATGCCATGGGTATGTGCTGTACTAGGATAACTGTATTGTCAACAAACTTTCCAGTAGCAGTCCTCATTTTTGAATAACATGTACAAAAATTGAACCAAAACAATGTCTTCAAATCCACCGATATTTTGTCAAAAAGCAGCTGTTTTATCATTTACTCTTGCCTAAGCCGTAGTTTCTTTTAAACTCTATTTTATTGTCTTGTGAGAAAATTGTTATTTCATCTTTATTTTGAAATATGTCATTTATGTTTTAAATATTGTAAGAAATTTATTTGTGAACATCGGTGCTATTCTTAGATTTAAAATTTTAGACATTTTTACTTGTGTTTCTTGGCTTGGGTTGGGCTGGGCTGGGTTGGGTCGGGTTGGCTTGTGTTGACTGATATTGTCGTAGATGTGGATTATAGATTTTTTGTTCATATTTAATTATATAGACGATAGTAGTATTCGCATATTCTATAGTTTATTGTTTATTTTAAATAGTACATACATCGGGAGCTTCTTCCCAATCTCGCTTAAATGTACTACAGTAAGTTTTGGTATATTATTGACATCTAGTGCAGTGCGAACTTATCATTTGTAATCTAATACGTAATTATTATCTATATTATTTTCTGATGGCTCTAAATCCATGGAATACCATCTAGCGTATATTTTGATTGCGTAGGTGATATTTATATTTCGCCCTATTGTGTTTAGTTCATTCGCTATCGCCTCATCTTGATTTAGAGATCGGTGCAGGAGTTTTACGAGATTTTACGAGAGGGAAATTAATATTATTAATATTATTATTATTATTATAATTGATGTGACGGAATCAAAAATGCAAGATACAGATAGATAAGTAATCGACAAGGAATTCGTGTCTAGAATTAAACATGATTACAGAACAAAACTGTTAACGTTGCTGCTACTTTGATTTGAAAACCGGCATCCAATACACAATATTTTATAGTTTTAATAAAGTTTTTGAGCTTTTTACACGCAAATGTTCAACTAAATAAAAGCTTCTTTGTGCTTATTTAATTTTACAAATATTTAACGTCATAAAATAAAATAAAATAGTTATTGAAATAAAGTCAACCAAATGCCAATGCATTGCTTGCATTTGAATTATTGTTACCCTTTAGATGCTTCAATCAAGTGAACTAAAGTTTTGTCGAAACAATGTTTCATGAATAATGTTGCTGATACAATGGTATAGGCTAGGTCGTACTATGAGAAATAAAGTGTGTTGAGCATCCACAGAAACTATAGTAACCATAGTAGCTTGTGGATGCTCAATTGACTTACCAACAGTTTTTGTAATACCCAACATCAATTATGTATGGCAGTGGACTGTGTTAAATGGTCACGTTCGCATCCCTAACTCTTAATTTTTTATTCAAATTTGTTTATGGGAAGTTTCCTTTCCCTTTAAATTTACAAATTTGCACATTTGTATAATTGCAGATAATGGATGGGGCTGAAGTTGTAATATCAAGAAAGAAAAAGGACGCCGGAGTTAACATCGAACTATCGTTACTTCCCACGAAGGCCACGGACGACGAAGCCAGGAAGAAAAAGAACAATAACATGGGCGCGATATTAGCAGCTGCAGCATTAAAAATCGGTTTGCTCAAAGCCCTCGCCCTTAAGGGCATAGCGCTCCTCGTCGGAAAAGCGCTTCTCATCAGCAAGGTATCCAGACTAACAATGGATCCGATCAAACGCCAATTTCTTTAAATTTTCAGCTCGCATTGGTACTATCAGCCATCATAGGCCTGAAAAAGTTATTCTCAAAAGAGAAGCACGTCACATATGAAGTGATCGGGCATCCGCAACAGGAAACCCACCACGAACACAGCTTCAGCAATGTTGGCGGACATGACTCTTACGGAGGATGGGCGAGGGGCTTCGATGGAAATGAACTGGCTTACCACGCCCATGCTTCATAATTTATGTTTATTGTATTGGTGATATTTATTGTTTTATTTAATGTTTTAATCGAATATAATTTTAAAAACATTGTGAATGTATCGTTGGTTCTTGAAATGTATCATTTACGTAACAAAGAGCGCCCAATCTACAACTTCCGATATAACTGTTCTACGAAACAACTGTCGCAAATTTTGTACGAAGTAGACTTTGTATCGGGGTAAAATTGTGCCAATAAAGTTAAACTTATCGAAAATTGCGCGCGGCGACCTTCTTTTATTGCATGCAAAAGCAATAAACTGGGTGAGTGGAGTTGAAAAGCTTGGTCCAGTAGAAATGTTTCGTTACAAACATTCAGTTGGAGTAAATAAATATTTCACCGTCTGCGAAATTGTATTTATTTGAAACTAGTTTTACTGTATTTTGTCGATGTGGTTTTGTATCACATGTTATTTATTTATCCATGATCATTTATCATAACAAAACAAACATTCAATTTGTTTTTTTTTGGGGATTGCGGCAATTAAACGAATTAAACAAGTTGAACAACCACCAAACAGTATAAACAAAACACATTAAAATTAATTATTTGACAATATAAAACATCAACGAAGACAACGGAGCACGTGTACATATTTTACATTTTTCACGATGTGTACACGTGCTCCGTTGTCTTCGTTGAAGTTTTATAGTGTCAAATAATTAATTTTAATGCTTTATTTATACTGCTTGGTGGTTGTTTAACTTTATGTTCAATTTTGTAATCCTGATGAAGCATCCGTACAGGATGCGAAATATTGGTATTGGTTTGTAAAGAAATAAATATATATTGTGTATATTTCTGACGGCCCGCGATTGGTTTTGAGAAAAATTTTCTTCTGAAATTACTCGAAAACCGGAAGTGATAGGTGTAGGAATATGTACCATCAGTCGACGAATATTTTGATGTGGAATCGAGTGTTGGTAAATTTGATAGTAGGTATCATTTGAGAAGAATTATATTTTGTCTGAAGTCTGAAAATTCACCGACAACACACTGTATATAGAAGGATATTCTTGAGGATATTAGTACTTACATTGATGACCCTTTAATCTTCGGATAAAAAATTATCCTCCCACCAACTACCCTTTTAGTTAAATGAATTTTTGAAACAGCTACAAACATAGTACAAGTCAATCCAATCAACGTTAAATCTATGTCACCCCAACATAACTTAAAGCAACTAACGTAACCATAATATAAGTTTAATAAAGATTCAAATTTACAAATAAAAATTATGAATTATGATTGTTTAATAACTAGAAGCAGGTATGCTACTGTCTACAAGTCTGAGTGTCTGTTAGTCTGTTAGCATGTCTACTCTGCTCCTCATTATCCTCCGCATCTGAAACAGTCAATTGTTAAACTGATAAAAAAATTATATGAACGAATAGTCGTGAAACTAGAAACGTCTGAAGTATTGAAGTTCGCTAGTATTCTCAGATTTAAACCCATCATTAATTAAAGAAAATTAAAAGAATTAAATCAGCAAAATGTTTCTAGGGAGGTGTGAAAAGATTTACTTAGTTAAATTTAAAATACACCACGTCAATAATGGCAGAATCATTGACAAAAACGCATGGTTTGCATAGTTGATTTCCAACTAAAGACCCAATTCCCAGTGTCAATGATTAAAGTAATGTAAAGTACACTTAACTGATGGAAAGTCACTACTAAGAGATGTAATGACAACTATTTTATATTTATATTTAAAAAAATAATAAAAAAATACTATTCTAAGAGTCATTGTACCAGAATGATGATATGTTGGGCGTGCTAGCATAGTTTTATTTGGGACCTTCTCACAATTAAAATATTGTATGGTCTATGAATGTCGAAAGATGATTAAATCATCTCCACTGCATAAAATTTTTAAGCAATGCGAATGTAAAAAGTTTGTAGAAAAACGTCCAACAAAATTTCCACATATTTTACAAATTCACACTGGCAAGTTTTTATGAATACATTAAGATGTTAAAGCATGCAGGTCCTTGATATTATTCTACATTTTTATACTTTACATATTTTACATTTACTTGGACAGAATTTCAGTTTGACATCCAACGTCATATATCCACCACTACTTTCGTTGGAATACGAAATGATAATCATTTCCAGTGTTACATAATAGTTTTGGAAATAGGGTAGTTCTGTCGAATGAATCAAAAAATTTAAATATCATCGCAGGTCGTACCCAAAAAGATGATAAACTCGTTTTAAAGTTATTTCATGGAAGAAATATTGATTTAAGAAAACATGGATTCCCAAAGAACGTTATTACAGTTCTATGAATAATCGTTTATCGCTTATTTGTTTAGCAAAAAAATATCAAACATTGTGTAATTAATTTATTTTTCACTAACGGTTAACTTTTTTCAGTGGCGGTTGGCGTTCCGTCACCATTCTCGTTGATATTTGTCAATCAATGTTTAGGTTAATTTCTCCATTACATTGGTCGCAAATCGTTCTGATCTCACACTATTCAAATTCCTGTCGATACCATTTAAGTAAACCGGTTTATTTACTGAAAGAGTTAAGGATTTAAAATCAACATTGTTTCATATAGGTTGGACGTATGGTATGACTTGACAAACTTTTCTTCCATAAAACTCAGAAACCTGAGTTAGAATATTTATGCTTTTTATTTTACAATATATTTTATTTAAAAGTTCGACGTGTTGACATATTTCATTTGTTCAACATGTTCGTTAAAGATAATATAATATATAATCTAAAAAGTAGTACAAATGTAGTAGTACAAATGATGTATGGACTTTTAAATTCCGACGAATGGGTCTCGCTGTCAGCTAGGATTGTGACCCCTTTGTCCACCTCTATCCACGAGCCTCAATCAAAAACACAAAGCCGTGCAAGACAACAACAGAAAAACTTAAGCATTTTAGAAACACCCATCAAACTTCATTTTACAGACATATTAGTTTACTGTGCGTACTACCTAAGGTGTTAAAAAATCTTCTACTAAAACAAGTCAACCCTACAATATCAACAAATAAATTAATCCCAACTCGTAACGGCACAGCGAAAATGACGTCACCTTGTCACATCCAATGTCTTTAAAACTCAACAAAGCCAGCGGAATAATATGGAAAATGGCGTAAAATTGGAGCAACCTTAGATCAGTGTTTCAAAAACACATTACAAAAGAATTTACGTCTAAGAATACAATAACAATAATTTTAGCTGAATCACAAAATTGAAACTTAAAAAATAAAAGAATTATTTTCGACCTGAAAGAACGTTCGATGTAAAATTTGTAATAAATACGGTAAATGAATCAAGCACAGCACCTGAATAATATACTAAATCCTCGTCGAAAATATTGATGAGACATTTAATGGCAACGACGAAATATATCAGGATTATTTTGGGTTGGGTTGGATTAGGTTAGTACTTATCACACATACGAATAACATACATACATACGAATATATATATAGCAAAGTAAAATGCGTAGTTTTTCGATTCAAAATTATTACCAGCAGTAAGGTCTAAAATAATTCACGATGGTTCGGCAAACATCCCAGATTGAACATACATTTCTTGATCAGAATTTGATGGTGGTCATAATGAGTACTATAACAGTTAATTCTCATGGTAGGCATCAAAAATATCTAAATTGATTAAATGATTTCACTCATTTCCTATCGTTCGGCGTACCCATTTTGTTAATACTTTTGCTTAAAATGAGATGATTGTCTTCTTGAAATCAAAAATTTCTCATATCATAAGAATTAGCACCTATGTAACATTAGTGTAAATTATACAAATATCGCAAAATTTGATACCCAACGTGGTAAATTTTAAATCATATCTATGTCACAGTACTATAAGCAATTAATATTAATTGAAAAATTAGTTGGATCAAAGGATCGCCTCTACATAGAATAATATTCCTGTCGTACCATTTACCTATCGCTTACGTTTTGCAATTGACAATTGTAGATCAACAATGTAAAAATGTTGTACGTTCTTTGATAGTTTTAAGATTTCCTCCAGTGGCATATTTTATCAACTTGGCTATTACACTTTTTACACATACGTGTGCGTATTGTGAAACGACCACTGACATGAGATTCTCAGATTAGAACTTTCACCAATAAATAACTAAAAAATGTCATAGTGGTAGTGATCCATGTGGAACTAATAATAAAAGTAATAATAATAATATTGAAAGATACAAATGAAAAATACAACACGTATACAAAAATTTATTAAAGCACAATTTATAACTAACACTATACAATAAATACCAAGCGAACACGATCTATCATTTTAAGCTGTATCTTTTAATTTCGAGGTACGGGCCGGCGTTTAATTTTCGTTTGGATAGATGACGTCTTTGAAGAGTAACAGCTTGCGTGTTCAGATTGATTAATTGCTGAGTTGCATTTACATCGGGTGCTTCAACCACCGCGTACTGCGCTCCAGACGCGGCGGCTTCGTGAGCCGAAGGGGGGTAGTTTGCATAGCCGACGTAATTTCCAGTGGAAGTAGGGGCGTATTCTGCGAACACAAGAGATGAGATAACGGCGTCGATGAATATTTAGCTTCCGTAGGTAAATATCAAAGCAATTACGAAATAAAATCCACGGACTATATGCAAAATTATAACACTTCCTGGAATTCCATTTCCTAATCTAGTTCATGTGAAATATTCATTGCGGTTGCCGGAGCTTTACTCGGTATTAATCTTGGCCCAGTGGATGATCGCAATATTAATGCAAAGCATATGTAAATAAAATAAAATTTTAGGACGTATTCATGCAGGATATTTTCAAAATGCATATGTGGTAATGCTGCTGGGTAATAAATGGAATGTATGTGCTTTTCTTGCAAAAATACCTTGCATCGTTGGATACGAATAGACAACCGGTGACATATGTTGCACGTGCTGCTCGTACGACGCGTGGGTTTTTCCTTTACGTGACCCGAAAAACTTGTACAGGGCAAGTAATGACGTCACAAGCAGAGATAACTTGGCCACCATCAAGGATTGAAGCACTAAGCCGCCTACCGCTGCCATCATCAGAGCACCCAAAGCAGCGACTTTGAATCCGGCCAAAATCGGTATGATTAATTGTCCTTTTTGTTTGCCTCTACCTATAACAAGCTTTTGATTAATTCGGATATAAGCAGAATAAGGAACGATCCCTAGCATAGTTAATACGCATGGGGGCATATGCGTGAAAGTATGGAAGAAATGAGAAGGAGGCAGAGTGGATTAGTAAAGTTCGAAATGATGCAGGAAAGTTCAAACGAGGAGGTTGAGGAAGAGGATGATACGCGTAACTTCATCTTACGTATCGTACGAATATAATAATCATAGCGGTGCCCTATAATCAGTCTTTCCCGACATTGAGTGAACTAAAAGGAAGCCAAACTTCTACATAAATGAAAGTTCCATATTGAGATTAATGGCCACCTCCTTTCAACTTAACTGGATGAAGAACGAATAAGGAGACAGGATAAAATGAACTTTAATAAATGCAAGGGAGAATTTGTATGGGTGCCCCAATATTCTAAGATGCATGACTTGGGAAAAAGGAAATAATGTTTTTAAGGTTAAAATATGCCCAAGAAAAGAGGTAACTAATACATTTTTCACAATCTAGTAGGATCATGTGGAACCGAATAGAATTCTAATTGTAATTGTAAATCAAAACGTTAAGTTATAATAGAAATTTTGCGCAAAAACAACGTAGAAACTTACCATTTGCGTTTGCCTTTCTTCTCTTTAAATCATTAGTTTCCAAATGATTTTTCAATTTTAATTTTTAATACCACTCTTTCTCTCTCTCTCTCAACACAACGAAAATATATTTATTCTTTCGCTCCCCCAATTTTTACATCTTACATCCTTGACCATTTTATCATTTTGTACATTTCCTTAACTAACATTTATCTAGATCCACCATGTTCTATTTCGACGTTTATGAACAAAAGTTTACATATTTCGAAGCGGATGTTTCGCATGCAGAGAACGGAAAATTCAAATTTTTTTTAGAAAAAACACCGGACACCTGTATGTATCTTCAGCTTGTTTGAACAAGAATAAGTGCTGGCGTGAAACGCAGATAAGAACGTGGGTAAATTGATAAGAAAGCTATGTTAACTGGATTGAGGGTTAATTTGTATAGTAATTGGCAGAAGACTCAGCTGTCTTGAGCACAGAGGGAATAAAAAATGAGTTTAACATTATTAACAAAAGTAACACGGAGAAAACTTAATTAGGAAAGGCATTTAAAAGAGGAGTGGAGAAACTGATGAAGTGCAAAGCGGGTAGCAACGATATGAATCGAATGTACAGATCAACTGGTCTTACAATGGCCAAAACGGAACAAAAGTTATGACTGAGAAGTTTAAAATTCTTGAACAAATGAGCAATTAAAGATCCTAACCAAGGTGGGAACCAGAAATAGGATAAGTAATGGAAATCGTTGTAGCAACCAGCGGCCGAATCTTGGGTTGGTTTATGGTAAAATAGAACGAATAATAACATCCGGAGAAGCACGTGGTGTACGTATTGGATAAATGAGAGGTAGGGTTGGGTATTAGGGATGGACATTCAACAAACTGAAAGTCTAATTGGAATAGTCTAAGTTGTTATTTGACAGAACATTATGTCGAACAGCAAATAGTCTTGAAGATCACATTGCACCGACGGGCTCGAAGAAAGGTAGAAATGTAAATTGGAACGAGAAGGCATGAAATTAATGTGAGGAAGCCGTAGAAAGAAGAACGTGCAGGAAACGTAGGTTGTTGAAATGGGGATACATTGGATCGTGTTCCCTAGCCACGACTTCAGAGGAGAAGAGAATGAAATCGCTGTTATGAACTTTTTAAACGTTCCTGCATGAAATAGGGCTCGCACTAAAAGCCGAAGAATGCAGAAAACCAACAGGAAAAAGAAAAATGTATTTGCTGTGGGCAAGGAGCGAGACAAAATGAGAGGAGGACTATGATGTGTAGTGTAGAACAACTGCCTGAAGAGTATATCGATGTAGTGGTGGGAATATGGAGAGATAATGATTGCGAAATTGAAAATAAGATGGATAGGAGTGTTAGAAATGATGCAACATTTGAGTGCTTAATACACCCCGCGAAAAAACGTTGTAAGTGGTTTTTGTCGCCAGTTGTCCCTAAAGAGCTGTGAGGCAATCTTAACTTTTATTTTTGTTGGTCATGCATTCCTATAATGAAGTTTAGAAATTGATGTTTTGTTCATGATTTTATTTGTTTGTGAGGATTGTTATTGTAATAAAAATATATTCAATATGATCGATTTCATTTAGCACGTCGATTATGCCGACCGAATTGTACTCAGTGGCACATGTCAATGTACGTTCCCTGTTGCCAAGTTTAAATGAAATAAAGGACTCACTTTTGGAATTTAATATTGATTTTTAGGCATCTCAGAAACTTGGCTTAGTCATGAAATTGACAGTAGTGATTTACACGTATGTGGGTATACACTTTTACGAAGAGATAGAATAGGCAGAGGTGGAGGCAGTTTTTCTGCGGTCAAAATATAGATATAAAATAATTCCTTCATCTGATGTGATTGAGCAGTTGTGGGTATCGATTGATACAGATAAGCAACATTTTGTCATAGGAACTGTTTAAAGAGAACCTTGGTATAATTTTAATGCTTTATTATTGAGTTAGAAAATAATGTTTATAATTTAGTACTGAATTGCGATGAATTATTTTGCATTGGCATTTTCAATACGGGCGTGTTGAACGATACACTATACTCGACGCTATTACTTAATTAATTTTTAAATACATCAAATCTTACTAAAATTATTAATGTTCCTACAAGGTTAGTTAGTTAGTTAGTTATAAAGAGTGGGGCCTTTATCGCCCCACCACTACGACCGCAAGGGTCTATTGTGGCTCACAACTAATTATAGTTCACCCTCTATTCCCATTCTCTTTAAATAAAGAAGGATTTTAGTGGGTGAGATTCTGTCAAGTTCTCCCAGCTCCAGTTTTGTCTTACAAAAGACTGTGAACCTGATTTTGTCCCCGGCGGGGCAGGCACACATAACGTGCTCTGTTGTTTCTTCCGTTTCACAGCATAGTCTGCACTCAGTGGCCTCAGCCACTCCCAGCCTATGCATATGATGCCTAAGTGGGCTATGCCTAGTAACCAGGGCTGTCAGAGTTCGCAGGTCTTTCCTACCCAAGCCTAACAGTATCCTGGTACGTGCTGAAGGGCCCCAGTACTATCTTACGAATATCTCCCTGGCACTCCTGCCAGTATTCCAGTACCTTGTGCTCCATCCAGCTCTTATTCGAGCTTCTGGCCAGGGCTCTTGTAATCCCAAGGGCCGGTACTGGTCCAGTAAATTCTCGGTTAGCCCCGCTCTTTGCCAGGGAACCGGCGGCTTCGTTTCCCTCTATTCCAGCGTGTCCGGGTATCCAGACCAGGCTAACCTTGCTGACTCTCCCTAATTGAGAGAGCACTGCGCGACAGTCTCTGGCCGACATCAACGTACATTTATTGTCAGCGAGGACTTGAAGTGCTGTTCTGCTGTCAGAAAAAAATTTATCGTCCTGTGCTGCCGAGACCTTTTTAATTGCTCTCTTGCGCCCATTTCAATGGCATAGACTTCTGCCTGTTGGATCGATGCATGCTTGCCAAGACTGAATTCTAAACCAGTTCTTGGTTTGCGGCAAAACACTCCAGCTCCTGCTCCTTCAGTTGTCCTAAAGCCATCCTTAAACCAGCTCGAATCTGCCTGTAACAGGGCTACTTGATTACGCTCCCATTCATCTCTAGTGGAAACTATGACTTTGTAAGGCAGTCCGAAGCTGTATATTGTAGACATTGTATCAGCCCATTGTATCAATGTCGGTCGACAGCCCGTTCCGCATGAAGGCCAATGTTTGCGGCCTTTGCATCTCCGCATTCTGAAATCGATGTGTTGCCTCGCTGGCCTCACTTTGCAGCAAAATATGCAAAGGAGGAAGATCCAGTAGCACTTCCATGGCCGCTGACGGCGTGGTGCTTAACGCCCCAGTTACCAATATGCTGGCCATTCTCTGCAGGCTTGCCAGTTTTACTCTGGCTGTCCTTCGTGAGGATACCGTCCAGACAATACAGCCATACGTAATGATTGGGAGTTCCAGTTAAGCTTTCTATCTAGTGTCTCCCCTAGATATTTTGCTGCCTCCGCCAATGATATCATTTCACCTTTCAGTGTGGGTGGGTTGAGATTCTCAAACTTCCTCCTCTTGGTGAATGGAACAATAACTGTTTTACGAGGGTTTATGGCTAGTTGCTCGGCCTCGCACCAGCATTGTATGACATTTAGCGCTTCTTGCAGTATTGCAGAGATGATTGCTTCATGACTACCTCTTACAAGAATAACAATATCATCAGCAAAGGCCTGTATGTCGACATCCAAACTGCTGACAATGGCAAGTAGGTCGTAGAACACAACAGGTTAAGGTTGATGGGAACATTTCATCGAAATCCAAAATAACCTCTGGTGTTCCACAGGGCTCTATCTTGGGCCCTCTTTTATTCATTATATACACTTCTAATTTGATTTTCTTTATCATTCTTTCTGTTCATCTAATATAGATGCTTAATTTAAATAATTTTGCAAACAGAAATTCTTTGATCATACATCCATCAAAGTCAACAGTTTTGGTTTTCGGTTGTAAGGGTTACAAAATACTTGATCGCATTAAATTTAGTTTTGTTATAAAAGATATTATTTTGCCGGTAGTATAAGAGGCAAAGAATTTAGGAGTAACTTTTGATGAAGGACTGCGGTTTAGGACACATATTTCTAAATGTATCCAACGCGCATATCATACTCTAACAATACTTATACCCTCACAGAACTTACCTATCTCTTCGTACAAAGAAACTACCTTATGATTCGATTTTTTCATTTTACATATTCGTACACTTCATCATTTGGAATACGGCGGCGTTTAGGCATTTAGTTATTTTATCTTAAGATATGTACATTACTTTGAATTACTATTATTATATATCAGGGTGAAGAGGGAGATGAAGCTTGTTTTGTGGATGCCCACACTATCACAACAGAAGAATATGAAGAACCATGCACCCAGTTACCATAAAGTGCGCAATCCCAAAATTGTAGTCACAAATAAAACCAATACAATATAAGTATTCAGTTCGTCGATTTAAATTTCACAGAAGGCAGTTAGCCAGGATTTTGAAGAGGTTTAAAATATGGCAAAAACCTGTTTCCAAATGCATTTTTGAAACCGAAATTTCAAGACACTGACCGACTGAGTTATAGCCGAAGCCGTGAAGGGTTATATTCGTAAATCCCTTTAAAATCATTTGTTTTGTTAATAATCATGAGCAGAATGATAAAATTCGACGAATACTACACCTAAGGACTGGGTGGTATACTCTATACCCATTATAGGTATTCAAGGTCAACCTATAGAAACATTTTGAACATCATAATTACGATAATAATCTGAATTGTTGACGTTAATATCGACCAGAGAAAAATTAGACAATTTATACGAAATTGCTTACCAATTACGATAACGGTCCACTATATGTGTTTCAAAAGTGTTTTCTTATTACTTTAGGACATAGAACCAATGTTCACTTTCAAAGTCCTCATAATTTTTGGAAGCCTTGAATAATAATAATATGTAAAATATGCAAAATATGCGTGTAAATATATGCCAATAAAGGTTGTTACTACTACTAATAATATGTAACAATCGATCGGGGACTCTCGAAAAAGTCTACAAAAACTATAGAAATTATGAGCATGACGACAAAGTTATTGAAACTTACTACAATTGTAACAAATATTATGTTATAACGTTATAAGCCACATTGCCATATAATTGGTCAAAGTTGTACTATATAACAGTTAAGTCACCACATGTGTCCTTGGAGAGAATTCGCAATGATAAATTGACGTTGAAATTGTGTGAAACAGGTATAAACAGTTTGCGTACCACATGTCAACATTATTAAAAAAGCAATCGTACGACAGAATAAAAAAATAATAGCTCAAACCTTACGTGCTGCACATTTAAAAAATATAAATTACTTTTATACTATGGTACGTGAGTAAAAACAAACAAAAATAGTGGCAAATTTTTACCCAGAATTAAATTCATTACAAATGAATATATAACATTTATAATAAATAACGAATATTTGCAATCAACATCAACGTAGAAAATCAACTATATCTACGTTGACATGCACAAAATAGTAACTAAGAAAACGATGTGTTAATGGATAGATTTTTTAGAGGTCATAAGGCACATCGTTAAAATTAAATATGGACCTTTTATAACAGCTAATTTTACACGCCGAGGTATTAGGCTTATTATTATATTAGGACAAGTTACAGTACAAATGACTCACAACATAATCTTTTATTTAACGAAATAACGAATATTGATGTTCATTATACATAATAGAGCAATAAAAAAACCTACATGTCCGTAAATATATTGGGAAGGAAGTTCGCTAAATGCACCGCAGAACTTTTAGCAAATTAAAGGGGTTGGCCGCTGTATATAATGTCAGTTTAATTGGAATTAATTCTCCCCACAATCATAAGTTGGTTGGAGCGAATGTGTGGCGGCATGTGGTGGTATTATTAACACTGTTGGTCCGGCATCCGCATTTGCGGGTGTAAGAAAAGTTGCATAATATTTGCACAAAGTTTATAATTAGCTACGTGTAAAACTTTAAAATTATTTTTTATTTTTTTTATGACAATAGCGATATAAAATAATTAATTAAGAAAGAAATAAAACATGACATAAAATATTTGAAAGTGAATGAAGTAAATTACTACCTCAATTCAATTCAATTCATTCTGAAAATAAATGAGAACTTGGTCTTGGAAAGAAAACTTTATGTATTCATTTCCTGCACAATAATGATATTTTTGCAACCCATTAATATGGAATTTTTAGTAAGGTAATCATTATTTATATGCGATGAGCGATAATTCGCTAGTCGTCAAAGGTGTAGCCAACCATAAGAGATAATTGTCACTCACAGTTTGATAACCAATAACAAACATGCATTTAATATGATACAATCATTGTAATAAATAATCATGGAAATAAAGGCACGCACATGTCACAATCTTAAATTTTAATCTTTTTTTAAATAATGGACTATAAATTAATAGTCATAGAAAACGTATTACTCACAGTTATGGATTACAGCTCAGTCGTTTGATTAAGCAAACTTGAACCTCTCGAATAATAGCATCAATACTACTCGTTTAATTATATAATATGATTGATACAATGGTTTGCGGATAGCAATATTTGATAGGTTAAATGTTAGTATTTTTACAAATACCATCGTCTCGTGACCTCTTAACTTAACAATCAAGTTTCCTTACGTTCGTTTGGAGCTCCTAGATATATTGCGATTAGGAAGTGGGTTTTCAGGTTCATCAGGAACAAGAAATTCTTACGCATGTTCCAGTGTACCTTTTATTTTGCCTATATATAAGTAGGAACACACCAGAACAACGTACAAAACCTAATCAAATTTTATGTCATCCGGCACAGGAAAATTGCATATCGAAAGCGGTGACATGCTATCGATGAAACTGGTGTGAATATATAATAATAGGACACAGCTCAATCCAACCTCTTTTACAGGTTTTTTACATGCAAAAAGTTCACAAGTTACTAACGTCTACTCATTATAATATCTTGAAAAGAATTTAGGAAGGTCCAAAATACTTTTGATTTCAAGATTTTTTTGCAATGGAATAGAATAATTAAAAAAAAACTGGGGACTACTTACATTGTTCTGTTTTGAGTAATTATAAATATATTTTTTCACGCGTTGTTAGTGACCCTTTAAATTATATATACAGGCCAAACTATATTTTTTATCAACTAATTTGACAAGTAAACAATTTGAGTTATATTTTTTTATTTTCTAGTTCTTCAGTATTGTACTGGGTACATTAAATCTTGGAACAAACATAATATTTTAGTCTTAAAACTGCCGATGAAAACTAAAATAGTTAAGGAAATGAAAAGTAAAACTAATAAATGATGCAAAGCTGTAAAACTCAAAATGAGTACATAAATTAAGACCAATCAATTAAAAAACAATTAGTACTTGACAGTATGAAATACAAAGCAATAAAAACTAAATAATAATGTCACACATTAACAAATTGCGAAATAAATAAAAAAGCAAACAAAGTTTAAGCACAGATAAACGTAAGGGTTTATTACCTTAGTAGAATAGGTCGCTGAATAATAATCCTAAGGTTGCATGTTCAAATTTGAGGAGGAATTCTAATTTTACTTTAAAGCTATAATACATAATAATGACGATGTTAAAATGGTCTCGACTGGCTATTTTGTAAATGCGATCGCGGTTTAAAAAACAATAATTTAAAATAAACGTTCGTAAAATCTACTAACATAAAGCTGAGTAAGCATAAATTAAAGTAATGAATATGAAACGAATGAAAACGTAACAATTAGAGATAAAACAAATGAGACTATAAAATTAAAGTATCAAACAAAATAAACAATCATAAAAACAGAAATTTAAAAATAATCTTCAGGGAATGTAACAGGTGATGACGGACCGTTTCACCCATTCTGGGCTTATCAGACCACATACATTTATGTGTTACTACACTCATACCAACCATTTGAGAAACATAAACGAAATCAGTGGTCGTGAACACTAATCTTTCCATAATCGATAATCGATAAAGAAGCGCGAAAACAAAAATTCAAGAGAAAAAAATGAGATAATCAAAATTAAAACAAATGATACAAAACGGAATTAAACAACTAAAAACAACTGGTTTTGTTGGTATTATTATGAAATTAAAATTGAAACATGAAATTAACTCAACTTCAAAAATGTAAAGTAGTAATACAAAACGTGATAAAAGAGATACAGCATCCAAGATTAGCAGCCACATACTCAAAATAATAAAAAGTTAAATCAACTAAAAAGGAAATAAAATAAGGAAGAACATTGCAAAGTACCCAAACTAAATAAATCCAAACAAACGAAGAAACTCTGGAAATAAAAAAACATTTAAACAGAATCCAATGAAATTAAGAAGAAAATAAAGCCAACTTAACCTTGCTCGGACATAACCATTAAACAAAACGAAAATCAACAACAAAATAAATATTCTAGAAGACAAAAATTTTTCAAAGAAATTAAAAGAAATATCTTAATATCTGAAACTAATTAAATATTATTATATTATATATATTATATTATAATAAAAAATTAATATCTGACAATAGGCAGTGGAAATTATATGATAAATATACAAAACTAACATTTGAAACAGTTATTATTTTTTAAATGATCAAAGTAATAATTACTAACTAAAAACAAGTAAAAATAGGATATAAGCAAATCAAAGACAGGACCAATCCATAATAATAAAATAAATGGAACTGAAACAAAATGCATCAGAAGAAAACAAACAGCGAGAAAATAAAACGAAAGTTTGTAAAGTAGCATAAACTTAATCCTCTTGATTAATGGCAATCATTACTGCTCGTTTAATAATATAGTGTTACTAATCAAGTGGACTACATATAGTAACGTTTCATAGGTAAGATATTAGAATTTTGGCAAATGTCAGTCTTGCGACAAAATAAATTGACAAAAAATATAAAATCAAATACAAACACGTAAGCATATTTGCCCAGTGGATTATACCCAGATAACATTCAAAATGTCACAGGTTCTAATCATAACCAGACTGCATTGTAAGAGGAATCTAGGTTGAAGTTCAAATATCTAATAAATATTTAATATAAACATAATTAAAACATAATACAACGAAACTGAAGCAAAAATAAACCACACCATCTTGAAGTAAAAGCATAAATATTAAACAATACAGGAAATAAAATCTATGCTCTAGAAGAGTAAACATGCAAAAATTAAACGCGACAAGAAAAATTCAACAGAAAGTAAAAAATACAAATCACCTGAAAACGAAATCCTAAATGAAATACGACAAATATAAAATAAAATGACGTCAAACAATGGCAAAGTAGAAAAAAGCCAATAAAGCGAACAACAATTAATCTAAAATAAAGAAGAACAAAGTTTGAACTGAGTTAATATGAAAATAAACAGAATCAAGTGAAAAAAAACTGTAGAAAAAGTTCAGCCCGGCCAAACATAACTTGAATACGACCATTAAATAACTAAAATCTAAAACATGCACATTTCGAAAACTAAGTTGTCATTTTCAGCAGTTTACTGTACAGTGTACTACAGTACACTGCTGAAGATGACAACTTAGTTGTCGAAATGTACATCGAGTGTTAATAAAATACTGTTTGGGTAAGTTTGTTTCAACAATAAATAGAATAAAAGTTGAAGAATAAAATAGTGGAAAATTTGAAACAGTATTTTTAATACGAACAAAACAACTATTACAAACGAGAAATAAATAAAATTTGAAATCAGCAACGGAAAAATTGGAATAATTCAAAATAACAAAATAAATGAAACTGAAACAAAATGGAAGAGAAGAAAACAGGCAGCTAGAGATTAACAAAGAAAAAAGAAGAAACTCAAAGGAAAATAAGAGGATGAAGAATGGTGGAATGATTGAGTTGCATTGGGTTGGGTTGGGTTGGGGTTGGTGAAAATAATTTACAAAGCAGGTCTGAAGAATTGGAATGAGGATCTACTAATGAAATAATGACTCCAAATGACTTTTCTTTACCGTGCAACAAAAAATGAAACGCCTGTATATCCACATGATATAACCAATAAGAAACTTGTTTAATTCCAACTGGTGGCCATGGTGGCTATGTTGAATTTGGAAATAGTTTGTAGATGATCAGAAAAGGAAGATGCAATGGAGCACGTTCGAACAATTCCCTCATCTAACCTGTCGATAAAAAGAGCCGCAGAGTTATATTGCTTTTTTAAATTAATATTATATATTATACATTGCTACAAGAAAGTCTAGAATTTATTGTTCAAACAGTCTAATTGTATTTTAGATTGTATTTTATCAAAGGAATATATATGTAATTCAATTGTAGTGTGAGCAATCTTCCTCGGGAAAGTTTAGGGAAATTTTTTCTATAAATTTCGCAATTTTAATTTAGATATAAAAATGTGAATTCATTTTAAAATTAGTACTATTTTTGCCCAATCCCTTTCTCTGTATTACGTAACGCTTTAAACTTTGAAAACTAAGAAAAACAATAAATTTTGACCAATTACAAATGCGTAATAAATCATACTTCATAAATAGAGGCTATATTGAAAAATAATGTGAGAAATGTGCACGATTCTGTTTGATTGCTAGTATACTCGTATATTGGTAAATAATGAACTGCTTTTGTTAATAACAATTATTAGTTAGAAAAGAAACATAATTTGTGTTTCCACACAAGAAACTAATACCAACATAGCAAACGGCGAAAACATTCATTTATTTAAAGCACTCGCCCAATCGTACTTAACGGCGATTAAATACCTTCGCCTCGTTCGTCGTAATAAAGACCGACTTCCAACTTATCCTGACGAGGTGTTTTCGCGATACTAATGCCCATTCCGGAGTAATCCATCCGGAGCGCGTGTTTTTCCAGCATGGAAGCGTTTTCCGCCTTCACCGGATCCAAGCGTAAGGTTACGCCACTTCCCAGTTGCAGCCCTCTGCCGCCCAGTTCCTGCACCCAACCACTGCAAACCAAAAACGTAGAAGCACTCAACACCAGCACACCGATTAGATGCATAATAAGAAATGTACGACGAAACCACAGCGCCGGGCTTTTATGTTTTACGGTTGGTAACCAACCCTAACAATCGCATGCGAGTTTTATATTTATCAGTGTAAATGACGACCTTGCATGTGTGGAATAATCGTTGATTGTTGGCAACAGTAAAATATGGAAAAATAATGCAGCGAAAATCGTAACGATGCCGCAATTTAAATTTTTTAATTGAGCATGAAAAGAACAGGAAAATGAATGAGTGGATGGAAAAATAAAAGTCTGAAACTAATAGGTGCATTACATTAGTCGAGTGGGCACAATAAAACATGTCAAGTTTTACAACGACCCAATAAACCAACAGTAAGCTCTGAATCATGGGTAAAGAAATCTTAAAGGATTTTTGTACCCCTTAACAACAAAATGGAACAAATCGTCGACGAGCTTTGTTAAACATATGTGGTTATGTTTTCAAACTAATCACGGTTGGATTTAGTATAATTTTAGCAGTTTGATGGTGATACGTTTAACTAAAGAATATTTGATGTTCGTAAAGTGTGTCTTAACTTTAAAGTGGTCCTTTTTATTCCTTCCTCCCGTCATAAATCGAACATTTATCGCGCGTTTTATACACGAGGCACTTTGTTTCCCGCTAAGATATTCAAAACCTATTTATGTAACGCTCCAGCGACTTGAACGGCGGAAACTTTATTAATCCGAGTACGTTTCCAGAATTTCGAACTTCGCGACGAAAACATTGAAAAGGGCCCGGCGCCGGTAATTTACAAGGTACATTGTTATGCAAATGTTGCGAGAATCAAAAAGCTTGCTAACGAAACGATAATCTACGTGACGTGGAATAACTTAACCGCTATGTTGCTTCGTGATCATCTGCGTAAAATTAGTTTCCAAATTACCGAAATGAGTTGGCTTAAACTTAACCGCACGCAAACATACCGACGTAAATATATCTTCGGGTATAACCGCTAGGGTCTGTATGGGAAATTAGCTTCCTGCGGATTGTTGCTCCACATTGTAGAAGCAGTGGATTAATTTACACAATTGTAATTTAATTTAATTGTGCCGAGATGATTAGTGTTGATCTTGACGCCGGAATTATTTGATAAAGATCGTAAGATCTACAATGGCATACGAATGTTAATTATTGTTCTTATTTGCATCAGGATTACCTTGTTGGTTTCGTTATAATTATCTTCTGTTATTTTTGCGTTGGGTTTGGTTGAATCAAATTGATCGACATATTTGTGTTTAAAATAGGTTTTAATCCAACACAAAATGTTTGAAGTTTTATATATACCCAACCCAACCCAACCCAACTCAACCGGACAATGTAAAATCAAAATTTTTATTCACTTTTGGGCTTTGCATTAAAAAATGTTGGATTCTTTTCGTGGATTGAGTTGTCGACTAATTTTATACTGCATTTAACCTGACGGCAAGAGTTTTTTATACACCCAAACTCAACCCAACCACGCCCGATCAAACCAACCGAACGATGTAAAATAAAGATTGAAATTGAATTGAAGTGTCGCTAAATCTATAAATCAGAATTGGAAGAATTGATGAATTATATTTTGATTCGTTTTTGGTCTTGGTATTAAAAAAATTTTGATGGATTTCTTACATTAATCTAGGCCGACTCATTTGTATGTGAATTATTTCTCTTGATTTTAATCCAACCGCAAAAGGTTTGTCGTTTTTTTATATACACCTAATTAGACCCAATGCAACCGAATCCAAACTAACCAACCAATGTAAAACCAAAATAAAAAACGCAAAAAGAATCGATAGAACTAGATTTTTTATGCACTTTTAGCGTTTGTATTATGAAATATTGTATTGCTTCTCAGATTGAAATGGGTTGAGTTAAATAAGTCGATTAATTTCCTTTTTTTACTGCTTTGAATTGAACCGAAGTTTTTTATTTACGACAACCCAACCCAGCCCAACCAAATCCAACCGAGCATAATAAAACTAAAAATGTAGGACTCACACCTACTCGCAAAATCCATAAGATAGAACGAAAGAATTGATGTAGTCCTTTATTCGCGTTTGGTCTTTGTATTGAAAAATGTTGGATTGTTTTCTTGGATTAAGTGGGGCAAAAATATGTAAATGGAAAAAGATGAAAAATAGAGAAAATATAGAAAATGATAAACAGAAAACAAACTTGGAAACCTAATGAAGTTTCAACAAAAATTTGGTTGTCTCCGACTGTTCCTGTTATAGTTTTTGATTTTTATTCTTCCTGTTTCCTTGTGCTAATGTCGTTGTTATTAATTTTGGGTTAAATCTTTATTATTTCTTGCAGTTTTTAATCAAATGCAAGGAATTCAAATAACGTTGTGTTTGTTGTTCATGAGTTTCCATTTTGTTTCGCCTTATTTCACATTTTCAAGCTTTTCTTCTGGTTCTGTACTAGTTTGATCTTCGTTGTTATTCTCTTGGTTTTTTTTGGTATTTTCTTTTATTAAATCAATATTTCATCTTGGTATAATAAAATCCACCCAACAGTGCAAAATTAAAATTAAATGAAATTATATTAGTTACAAAATCGAACCAATACTTATTTTATAATTTTCCTCGCTTTCGTTGTTTTTTTTTAATATTTTGGATTTTTCTTGGGTTGATGAAAAAAACAAATGAAAATTAAAACACCTGTAGGAAAGAGAAAAATATAGCAAATAAGATGCTCACCCAACTCAGCCCACAAAGGAAAATAAATATAATGAATATCAACTTTCCGTTTTTTTTTTTTATGAAAAAATGTATCACATTACGTATGTAGGTACGTATGTAGGTACTAGACGGAGGCAAAGCAAATTAATGCAGGAGCTGATTCGGTTATTGTGATTTCCGTTTATTGTTTTTATGTTCGGTGGGGTTGCGACAAATTGAATGGCGCTGTTATGGTTTTACTGCTTTTTTTCTAATTTTAAATTTAATAAAAGTAATAAAAATAAGGTATTTTGCTATTGATTAGTTCCAATTTTATGTTTATCACTTATTACTCTATAATTTCTTTCGCCTCCCGTTACTACTCGTTAGATTTCTGTTTATTTTTATTTGGTTTTGTTGTTCATTAGTTACACTTTTATATTTCTTACTCAATACCCTCGAATTCCTTTCCTTTCCATTTTACTACTCGTTATTTTTCTGTTTTATTTGATTGTCTTTTTTTATTTCCATATGATGTAGTTCTTGTATTTGTGCCTTTCGCCGTTTTTTAATCTAACCCAATTAAACAGAAACGAAGCGAACGTGGAAATTGAAATAAAATATATGGGAATTAACATCCAATGAGATAATAGAGATTCTCCTCTAATCAAGCAATTGAAGAAACTCAAACAAATTGAAAGAATAACTTAGTTGTTTTTGTTGTTAATTTTTTTTTAATTTAATTTCTCCTTGAATTTTTTTCGTTTTCCCTGTGGCACACGTGTTCTGTTTATTTTTAGGGCGGATGCGAAGAACCTCCATGGATATAGCGTCTACAAAGAACAATTGGATGGTAACAATTGTTGGGAAGCACGATCAACCTGAAATGGGTTGAGAATTAGAGTGGTTGAACGAAGAAAACTGGGAAAAATAGTAAGACAATAGCCGAAAGTTATAGCGAGATGACTAAAGTAAACTTGTGTAGAAATATCAATCTTAAATCAACAAACTGCAAAAGCAAAGGGGTAGCAAAAGGGTCAAGGAGATATCAAAAAAGTCACAACACAAACGCAGAACAAGAAGTTTCATTTAAACAAAAAATAGTTTTAAAGTAGCTTCAATTATGATTGAAATAAATAATACCGTACAATCAGGCAAAGAAGAAACCTAAGAATCCATAAATATCTGGAACGGAAAAAATGCAGACTAGCAAAAAAAATGCAGGAGAAGCCCGTATGGAGGTAAAAATCTAATAATCTACGAAACAACAAGAGAAACGAAAAAACATAAAGACACTATACGTTACCTCAATCAACTACATATCACGGGGGCTGGATGTTATGAAAATCCATAATTGAAATTAATACAATTGTCGCAAATGAGTGCCATGTGCATCAATGCGGAGGAGTAGAATGTGCCTCATGTTCTGCATGTGAACTATATAACGTTATATAAAGATACTTTCAAGTTTTGACCCCAACCCAACCCAACCCAATACAGCCGAAGAAAATAAGTTATATGAACAATATGCTTTTATTTACAGAATCATGATTGATCATCAATGTGGACGAGGACACCATTAGAGTCAAACAATTTTAAACAAAAATGATTCAAGTAGAAGAAAAATTAATTGCAAATTAGATAAACCTTTTCGTTACGTTCGTTATATCTCGGGTTAAAAGTTGTGAATAATATCATTTAACATAATATTTGACGCCTTCCTTAAAGGTCTTAATGGTAACATGCAACACATGGTTAAGAAAACTAGCGATAAAGTGTACTAAATCAAAAGTTTTTCCTCCTAATAATGACGAAAATCGCCAGCTTCTGATTGTTATAGTATGAAGCAGGAGAATAGGTTAGGTCAGCACATAATTTTGCCACAATCGTTATTTGCCACTACATTCGTGTAGACGATATTTTAGATTTTGTTAAATATTTAAACAATTAAACTTTTCAATAATTAATTAAGCTAATTGGTCTGCTTTGTTATTATTATTTTTTTACGCAACCTAATAATGAACTGGTTTGAATTTGTTTTTCATTCATTTCCATTCCTTTTTCTTTTCTTTTGTCACTGTCTTTTATGGTCGTTGTTATATTTTTATTTTTTTGGAGTAAGCTGGTACTTGCTTTCCTATTAAAATCTTCTTTCATGATATTTTTACAAATCCTTTGTTCAGTTTTCCAGTTTTTGTTTAGTTTTAGTTTAGGTTTGGTATTTCTGTTTGGATATATTCGTGGATGCGGTTCAACAAAAACATGAAAATTGAAACCAGTAGAAATATGAGAAGTAGAAAAATATAGAAAATCGGGAAGCTCACCTCACATACCTGCACAAAAAAGAAAATCAATATTATGACTATCAACAAAGTTGGGTCAGTATATCAACGAATCATCGAATGTGTACCAAATGCATGGTTATCGGTTATCTCTTGTTTGCTGGTCTTATTGTAATGTTCTTTTCCATTTCTTGGGTTGGGTCAGGCTGGGCCAAATTGACGGGGTTTACGTATTTTAACTCAACCCGAGAAATAAAAATCTGCAGTGGTCCACACTGAACTTTCTTATACTTAGACATACTACACTTTCCGAAAAACTTTTCAAATTGTTTAATTTCAATAACTTATATAACAATATTTGTTTGATAACCCGTACCGTTTTCGAGATAACGAAAACGGTGATAAGAGTAAACTATCATTTCCGGTTGAGGTATTGTTTTAAAAATAGGTCGTTTTCTCTCGTGCTATATCCAAATCTTAAGTTTAAAGTTTCGCAGCTCTAGCTATAATCATTTGGATGCTACAGCGCGCACAGATCCCCAAGAGGGGATTAAAAAAATATCACTAAGTTATTTTTTTTGCCTCTTGCTCATTATTTTATTTTCGTTCATTGGGTTATGAGTAGATTTTGGGTTTTCAGGTGATTTTGGTGGCGAGACGAAAAATATTTGCAGGAGGTGGAAAAGAAAAATATGAATTGAAGCCAACACCGCCCACAAAGAAAAACAAACATTATCATGAATGATAAATTTTCATAAGAATGATAAAACACGGAACATATGTACATAAAATATTTAAGAACAGGGAAATCGAACGAAAGAGGCGAAGAAAAAAACCAAGTCAAGATAGAAGATACAAGATACAAACGTCAAATTGTACAAATACAAATAACAGACTACAAACAAACAAAAATATGATGAAAGTACGGGAAATATATTAAAAAATGACCACAGACATGAACATTAAAGCAAACAAAAAGAAACATTTGTCTTAATAATGAAGGGAGAGAACAAGATGTCATCGTACGAATAGAGACAAACTGACAAATTTAGGAAAAGCAACGTGGATCATAGAAGAGATGAGGGATACAAAAAAATCTAAAGGAACTTAAAGGAAATTGCTTATTCCCCACAAAGAAATAGCACGAATCAAAGAAAAAAAGAATCATCGATAACATAAAAACAAGAGACGGAAATCAAACTGAATTGCAGAAGATAAAGTCGTCATGAATTTGATGAGAAGCGATAACCAACACAATAATCAGCTAGCGGATTTTCATCCACCCATGAAACAACATTTAATGATTTATATAATTAAAAAACCTAAAGAAATTGAAAAAATATTGTCTTTTTGTTGTTCATTGGTTTTCATTTTATTTGTTCTCATTTAACTTGTATTGAGTGAGCGATGGAGTAAGTTAGTTCTTGTTGAACCTTAACGGTGAACGTGCAATGAATGGACGTACAGAGGTGGCCTGGAAGCAATGAGTGATTAGTAGTGGAAAAAGTGGCCTGGTGTCCATGAAAGTGGTAACATTGAACGCGGTATACAATTCTACAACGATCCTAGAAATTAGGAGGTACGACAGCAGTTGAATATCTTAGATTTTAGTCAGCAATTAAAACGGAAATCTACACGTAAATACGGAAAAGAGATACGCATTTGTGTAATTAATTAATCAGAATATATGTACAAATACAATAGGCGGCAAGAGAGAAAAGCTAGTTGATGACCAAAACTGCACAGTTTTGGTATAGATGGCATATGTAAGGGCGGAGTGGAATGGAGCGAGAGGACCAGAGGAAGAATAGCAGCAGAAAGGCTTGGGCAGAAGAAGGTGCATGAGGGGAAGTGGTAATATTTACAAGGAGTAAGAAGACGGGCACCAGGGAAAGAGAGGGGCGAGTGGAGTAGCGAAGGAATGCGTGAACAAGACGAGGATGACAAAGAAACTGATAGGATATGGGAAATTTTGGAAGAGATGTTGGGGGAGTAGGACATATCAGAATATTACGGAGGGAAAAAGAGAAATACAGAGCAAAAGTGAAGGAATGGAAAAGAGCAGGAGGAAGAAAGAGTAAGAAAGTTAGAGGATAGGATAAGAAAGGGAGAATGGGGGTAACGCGAGAAATTTGGACGAGAGGTTGAAAAACAAACAGGTGGAGGAATGGCTCAGAAAATAAATACAGGTGGAAGGGGAGGTGGATGAAGCATAGGAAGGTGAAGGAATGGTGCTGGCGAGAATGACGTCAGGAAGGGATAAGGATAAGTTAATGAGGGACGAATACAAACTAACAGGAAAAAGGAAATACATAGACCATAACCTGATGAAAAAGGACAGAGATGGGTGGAAGGAGATTTGAAAATAGGCAGAGAAGGAAATATACAGAGAAGGAGAGAGGTCCAGAGAATGAGGATGATGTACAGCAAATTGCATGGGGTCGGCATCTAGTGGGTATGGGAGGAGGAACATGGAAGTTTGGTATAAAGATCAAAGTTGCGGGAGGGAGGATATGGAAAGGGGGAAGAAGAGGGGGAGAAAGAGACAAGAAGGGTGTACCGAAATAGGAAAAAGAGGGAAGATGTAAAAAGATAGAGATGTAAATATGTAAACATACAAGGTAGCCAAGCGTGAGATGAAGAGAGCCACGGGCGGCCAGGAAGTCGGAGAAGCGAAACGGAGGGAACGAAGCAATTGAAGGCGGGAAAGATGTTGTAAAAGGAGGTGTAAAGGAGAAGATAAAGATAATTTATAAAGATGTAAATAAGAAAGTAGGATGTCAATAAAGTTTATTATATTATATATTATACTTTCATACAATAAATAAATTGCAAATTATCTTTATATGCTATATTCTCCTTTACACCTCCTTTTTGCAGCATCTTTCCCACCTTCAATTGCTTCTTTCCCTCAACTTCTCCCAACAGGAGAAACGAAAAAGCATAAAGGCTCGTTAAATTGCCATTCATGATTGCGGAAAATTATGAAAATCTATAATTAGATTTAATACACTTCATACAACCGACTATGTGCGAGTGGTAAAATTCATTCAAGATCACACAAAAGTGGGTTGCAAGGCGAATCTGCTTTATGTGTTTTTGTTTACGTTAATGCATTTGGCATCCAAGTGCTGGCGTAAAATATCCTCTATGCATATTTTCTATAGCCTGTTAGATCAATAATGGTCCAAAAATAGACAATGGACAATGGACCAAAAATCTTCAGCTAAGTACGGGTATATCATCTTCAGGCTAAATCGATAAATTGTTATTGGTTGATTCGTGTAATAGATACAACATGTACTTAATGTTGAGTTCTTAATAAAAGCGTCGCAAATTTGTTTCATAGATATGAAAGTTTACCTTACTTACTTCCCAAGATACAGGATACGTGTTTTGTAATAATGAAGACTGTTCCTTTATGTTTTATATAATGATTCTGTCAAGTTTCACCCCAACCCAATACAAACAATTTAATCTTATTACGTAACCATTTATATGTACAAAATTGGGATGAAGATTAATTGCAAAATAGATTATTATTATAGAGTATATCCGAGTTAAAAAATGTCCTGAATTTATACTAAAATCTCAAATGTACGTACAGGACAAAAAATATTTGAAACTCAATTGGTAATTTCATGGAATTTAACTATCTTCAACTTTGTCTAACATCCAACAACAAACCAAGGACACTACGCGACTAGTGCCACTTATTCATACCCCACGGAGCATCCCGTCAGTTTTATTTTATTTGATTTTATTGATTATATTGCTAATGTGGATGTGTTATAGTCTCACTGCTAATCCAGTTCATCCAGTCATATTTTGGGAAATCCTTGACAAATGTCATGTTTGCTCCCACCTACGAGATTGAGATTGATCGAAGAAGATTTGCAATATTCACGTCCAGTAATCTCCAATAAGCGTCACCAGAATCCAATATATCTTCTTAATAGGACCTAGTCTCACCTCGCTTCATTTAAACCTTAAGCCGATTATTATTAAATATTTTCCTGTGCACATGTCAAAATATTTATATTGCTGGTGAAACATGACGAGAAAAATCCAAACCCAAAGTGGAATTAAAAGCAACACACGAAACAGCATAAAAAAGCAAGGAGTGTCACGTTAATTTGAACAATTTTCAAATTTCGTGCAATGTCCTAATTGAAAACAATGTAATTGATATAATTATGTCAACATCGCCTCTTGATCATTTAGGAGATTATTTATTAAAGCAATGTTAAGAACAACATAATTAAAACAATCTAATATTGGATAATAAAAGGCAACTTCTTAATTGATTAATTAAATAATTTTACTGCATATAACGGTTCCAAAAATCTGTTTGTAAAATTGATAATTGAAAAATCTATTTCAATGACTTATGACTTCTTTAATTAAATTTGTCTTGATCAATGGATATGTACTTAATAATAAATAATGTTTCACTGACATAGTTCTCAATTAATCACATGTGGCATCAGACACTTTATCATTTGATGGCACATACAAATTATCTTATTTTCGTTCATAATTAAGGAAATTTATGACGGTTTCGTATAACAGTACTCCAATTTAACAGATTCCATTGTTCGCACCACTAATTAACCGATTTGTATTTGTGCCAGCATCAAATTCCCCTCGTACATCCTAATCGCCGTTCTCGATTCGTTGGTCATAATATAAATTCGCTGTTTGTACAATTAGCTCTGACCGACCAGAAATTGACGAGTTGTAGATGACCATTTCGGCGCAAATTTCTTCGTCTTACCACCAGCAATCCGCTCGATGTGTGTTAATTTTCACACTCCAGCTCCTAATAAGCGTGATTGTTATATTGCTCACGCACATTTTTACATCCTTCTTCGTCCATTGTGTTATTTATTTACGCAAAAGTGAAATGTGTTCGGCGGTGGCATTCTGAATTATTTACAATTAGAAATCTGTTTACGCTTTCGCATTTCTCTAAAATCCTACCGGATCCGGATGTTCTGAATTCTACTTTGTTTTATTGCGCCGTTACGACGTTGAGACAGATTGAGAGAAGCTAAACGTTGAAATGCAAGTGGCGTATTTAATTACAAAATTGCAAGGTGTGTAACAAAATACTACAAGTTGCACCTTTGTAAATGGTTACTTATAAAATCATTGCGTTGAAAATGGGGAACATTTTAGCCAGTTTACGATGAAACTTGAAAAATCTTGCATTTTATTTTGCTATTTTCATACACAATATCAATTCTCTATACGTCAGTGTCAGGTTACTGAACATTTCTTAACTTTAGTTTTCCCAAAAATAATAATCCAACTAAATGTTTTAAATAATGATAACAAATGGTTGATATTTGAAATTAGATCTAGAACAGCCACAAATTTATTTTTAATTTTTCGGTATTACGTTTAAAGCAAATTAGTCCCGATATGCGTGTTTTTATCTATGGACTTGTATTGTATTGAATTGTATTGTGCAAAATGTCCTCAAATGTTCACGATGAGAGAATGGATTCCTTGGAGCTAGGTTCCTTGTATTGGGGTGAGAGGTTCCTAATATTTTAGAACCACAAATGTCTGGGAAAATGGATTGTTTTTGAACTTTTTTATACAAAGACTTAGCACAATAGATGTATTGTTCCATATGGGAGTTTTATTTTAAAATCGTTCTACAAATTCCGTCAAGTAAATGGTCATGGTTTGACAACGTGGAAGAAGATTAAGGTAGCAGACGCAGGCTAGAGTATCCAGAAGACAGACAAAGGTTTTCAAATACATTTGCTTTCCATGTCCCAATTTGCCTGAGCTGTCAAAAATTATGTGTCTCCCACAATTACCATAAATAAGTGATAGATTCTTCGCACTGGTTTACGTTGTCACGAGGTTATGGAGTTGTGGCAAATATTTCAGGGAAAAATTAATAGGGCAACGAGGTTTGAATATTTTGCACTTATGAGTGAGGGAAAAGGCTGTGTTCTTAACATTTTCAATGATTATTTCGGAATAGAAACAAATGCCGATGTAACCTGTTTGTGTGCTATTCAATCACAATTTCTGAGACTACCAAGAAAGACAGCAGTTTACTTCAATCACACAAAAGCAATTTCTTAAGAGAACAGATTGGTACAGCATGTGCAGTCGCGTAACTGAAAGTGGCGAGATCAACTTCTTAATTAATTCATGAAACACCAATACGAAATAGTTTCACATGAAGAAGAAATAAGGGTGAGATAAAAGTGGATTGGACCTGAATGATACTAAAAATATCAATGACGTTCAAGAAATGGCAAATTGTCCAAATGATGAAGACTAGACAAGGTATAGGATATTTAAAATTTTGAATATATGTAGGCCGTGTTGTTCAGAAATTACCAGTAGTTTTTATATTAATGTTGGCTTAAGCTCATCATATGATTGAGGCAAAATTGGCTCACTACTCCATTTTCCATTATAACAGAAACATGTGCTGTTATTATGTCAAAGTAGCACTATGTCATAATTTCCAAAAATTAATTGGTGTCTCACGGTATAATAAATTACTATGAAACTAGGGTAAGACTCTCTAAAAAATACTACTAAAGGTGATATGAAATACCAGATGTTTAAATTTATTGTACAATAATGTACAAGTATAAATCTATTTTTTCTATCAAATAACGTTATAAACAAAAGTAATAGGACCATGCTGGTACCAGTACTGGTGCTGGTGGATACTTCAGTCACTTTAGGATATTACGAAAATACTCTTGGAGAGACAGAATTTTTGCCCTGGTACGGTTTCATAAAAATTCTCCCACTTTTCATACATCAGTAACGACTTAATAACCAACATGATTCAAATTTACATTTTTGAGTTAACTTCAATTCACCTGAATCTAAGGCACGCATTTGTAATTCTAATTGGGATACGTTGCGCTCGCATCCATCACCCATCATGTTAGGTGTCATTATAATTTGGCCAAATGTATGATGTGAGGGGTAATTGTGCTAACAATGCTCAAGAACAAAGAAAAATTTTCGATCAAAAAGTTGATAACTTAAAAATAAAGTATAGAAAATTGGTTATTTACCCATCAATGCACACGTTCGATGTGATGCATGATACGATTATGGAATTAAAATTCAAGATTACGACTAAACAATCGTAAGTGTACCTCTTGGGTATGAACGAGTATATTTCTCAATACTGACAAGGAAACGCTGGAAATATAATTTGCATTTTTTCTGATGGTGATGCAAAGATACCTACAACCATTCACTAATAGTATTTTACTTCCACCCACCGGCAAACAAATACTTTTGTATCGCAATAGAATATTTCTTCTGCTAACTTCGTATATTTTATTGCTGATTTTTGTTGTTTTCATCGTTCTATTAATTATTTATTTCAAACGCACGAGTATGATTATAAACTTGTTTCTAAATCATATGTTTTTTGTAGATTTCAAGGGGAGCCAAAGATACGGGCTACCATAGGGCAGTGTTCAGGCCCCCGCACTATTAAACATATAAACGATCAACGCTTCATTATTGCTATTACCAGCTCTGTCTACGCGGATGGTCGAGCAATCTCTGAGCAGAGGGGTAATTCTGAATATATCGAACTGCATCTAACTGACGCACTGAATGAGCTGAACCAATGTTACAGTACAAACCAACTTAGGCCAACCGTAAAGAAGTGCCACCTCGAAACAAAAAGGCTTCAACAACTGCATATAACGTGGAATAGAGTACTAGGATGTTGCTCAAACCGAAAATACCTGGGAGTTGCGTTGAACAGGGCCATAACATACTAAGAGTACTGCAGAATTAAATACTAATTACTATGTCAGAAACTCACCTCGTTGGGTAGAGTTTACCTGGCTGATATTATGATTATAAGCAAAGATTTCAATCGTCAACTCCAAAGCGACACCATCTATATGCACTAGAACTATCCCATCAAAGACTACAGTTAAGAAAGAACCTAGGAACCACAGTAGAGTCCTAAAAGTATACAACAAATCTAAGCTAGACATGTGGGAAGAAAATAGCACCAAGGCAGCAAGGAGAGCTCTGAATATCTTCGATTTAGAACTACAAGATCCACAGATCCAAGATTTTCAACAAATGGGGATATCAGGTTACATCTGTCCTAGAAGAAGTAGAAGATATTGTGGATGTAGTAGCAGAATATGCAACGACTAGCTCACGAAAAATTAGTATTCGGCATAGTTCGGCATTCCACAAACAAGAGTAATAAACACACTCCATGAGCAAGGCTTACATCCACACCATGTACAGAGAGTACAGCACCTACAACCGGATGATTATCCTAAAAGTATGGCATGTGGATAAACATTAATTCTTCTGTTGTATGACGCATACTTTTTACAGATGAAGCAACATTCACCCCTGACGAGTGAATCAGGAGAGCAACAGGCGCCCTTAGTAGACAAAGCAGAAAATATTTCGAGCTGAATGGCGGTATTTGTGAACATTTATTATAAAAATACAATACATTCCGGAAGTTTGGTCCATTCCTCCCGACTCACCATGTATAGCCTACATGTTATTAATTTACAATTTGTTATATTATGTTAAATCATGTTATGTTAGGATTCATTTGTTATTAATTTTATATCATATCTGTTTCAAGTAAGATGCACATCATTGATCTATATATAATAGTCAATCACTTTGTATACATTTGCGAAAGTGAGCACTATTTTAATACATGATTCACAAAAATTCTATTTCGGTTTTCCGTTCTAGTATATTTGTCAGTGTCTATAGTTGACAATGCAAAATTCATACGACTTTAAAGTAAATGGCCATGAACATGACAAAGGAACTGAAAATGAAGGAAATCCAAACGTTTAGGGGTTCTTTTTAACTTGAGGGCTAATTCAAAAAACGTTAACGATGAGCAAATGTAACACAATCATCAAATATGAAACTGAATTAATTTATAAGTAATCGGAGCTTCAAAGCAGCCGCAGTCAAAAAAAATAGATACACAGTGAAAGCATTTCATAAAACTAAACACTTAATTGTCACTAATATAATTATTTATTGACGCACATATTACCTGCCCACTTATTTCGATCATTAAAACATGCCTATTCGAAAAACTTTCACGAGCATTGATTTGGCTAAATCACGGTCAACAGATGATGCCGCTCATGGCCATAAAAAGTGCGTAAAATTATTTTACTGTATAATTTACCTACAATTTTATAATATTTCCGAATGTGCACTTTCACCGACGCGGTGTCCCTACGCCATTGCAAATGGAAGTATGGAACAGAGAAGCTCGCTTTTCATTAACAGAACATTTCGTTTGCCTGAGGCAGAACGAGATCCATATTATTTTTAATGATATCAAAGGATGGCAGCGTGGGGCTCAGGAGGATAGATTTTTTTCTCAAATATATTTTAATCCATTACTTCAATCTGCGAAACAACAGACCCGACACCGTTACGTTTTTCGTTGTTACGTTAGAGCCATGGGAATGCAACAATATCATAGTTACGTCAATTAATAATACCAATTTAATTTTTTATTATTATATGGATACTAAAAGTTATATGTTACATATTTGAACTTTGTTGCACTTACATTGTAATGTGTGTTTGTGTCAAGATTAATAAATCATTAAAGAGTGGAATTTATCCGCCCATTGCTTATAATATCCAAAACAGCACGTGTATACGAAAAAGGAGAGCAAATTACATATACAATTTTGAATGGTGTTGGTGGTTACAGATCAACTGTAGCAGCTCTGAAGCAAATTGTCACATTATTGAGAAGGCACTACCAATGGAATTACAGGTGTCGAAAATCAATCAGTTCCTATCTTGATGGATGGTCGCAGGCATAGGTGACATATTGTCGGACATTCATCAAAGAACAGGTGACCACCTCATGGAATCATCCTTTGAGAACTTTTATTTGGATAATGTTAGTTGATCTAGGATTTGGGCTCATTTGAATGTACCTGTAGGGAATCTATCTTCGCAATGAAATAAAAATAAAATAACTTTGCAGTGAAATAAAAAAAAATTTCAAAAGTTTCATTAGATTCTAGTATGAACATAGATAAAGCTTTATTATTTTTTTCTAGAATCAGTATAAACATAGATGTATATTTTATCTAGAGTGTTTGAAGTTGCCCATATCTAATGCAATTCATCGAGGAAAAGTAACCTTGTACGAGAACGAAGTTGATCTTTGAAAACCTGCACTAAATTCTGGCATGAACATGAATCTAGATTGTGCTTCATTATTTTTTTCAAAAATCACCATAAAATGTAGATTCAAAAACTCGTACCATATGTAGCAAGATTTATAAAAAAAAAATGAGTTTGTCTGGAAGATTTCAAGTTGCCCAAACTCAATTCCTCGACGAAAACTAACGTTGCACAAAAACGTAGCTTATCTTTGAAACATTGCATTGGATTCCGGCATGAACCTAGATTCAAGAACAGCTAATTTCAAAAAATCATTTGCGAGAAAATTTAGTCCTGCTCCTTGTTGTTGAAAGACTCATGAATGATCCTGTTTATTTTGTGCGTTGTCCAAACCCATGGCAATACCATGTTAACATACGACGGGAGATCATTATTTAGCGTCCCTGGCGTAGTAGGGGTTGAGTGTCGTTGAATCAATTTGACACATTAAAGTAGTAATCATTTGTTGTTACGTTGGTTCAATTATAATTTTGTCACAAAAGAAAGGGTTGTCGCCAAAAGAAATCCATGAAAACGTGGTAGGTGTATTAGGTGAGGGTGCTGTTTCTTACTAAGCGGTGGAAAATGTCTGGAGAATTTAAACTGGGAAGACAAACATGTGAACATGCGAAGGGTGCTGGACGACTCTTGTGACTACCCAAGAAAATGTTAATCGTATACACGATATGGTAATGACAAATAGACGAGTGATCATTCCATGGATAGCTGAAATTACGAATTTTTCCTCTAGTACTATTTTATATTTTAACAAATATTTTGGGGCTAAAAAAGTTATCTGCACGTTCGGTCCCACGAATGTTGATACCTGATCACAAAAGTTCTAGAGTATTGCATTCTGAAGCCAGTTTGGCAAAGTTTAAAACAGATCAGGATGAATTTCGTTCTCGATTCGTCACTGTTGATAAAACGTGAGTTCGCCACTTCGATCCGGACTCGAAGCAACAAAGTAAAACGTGGCATCGCCGAGGTTCTCCGCCTCCCCCCAAATTTCGTGTTTTGCCATCCTCTGGTAAAGTTGTAGCCACAATTTTTTGGGACGCAGACGGAATTTCGATGTCCAGTTTTTTGGAACGAGGACATACAATAATAGGCTCCTACTATGGCAACTTAATTTCAAGATTGCGTGATTGTGCCAAGGAAAAAATACGGTGGTAAAGGAATTCTGTTTCATCAAGACAACGCTCCTGTGCACAACAGCATATTGCCATGAGCGCTATTCTGAACACAGACCTGGCCCCTAGTCTAGTTTTTCCAGAGGAATCAAAAGTTTTGAGCATCGTTGGACCAAATGCATCGGCGTTCAGGGGGATTATGTAGAAAATAAATGTTTGATATTTCTCCACTTTGTTTCCTTCTGTGTTAGGGAACATAAATACCGATCTCCCCTCGTATCTGCCTTCAAAGATTGTCTTCATTGTCTGTAATATCACTGTACACTGTATGTTTAACATCGTTACAGGTTATGACGAAGATATGATTACATTTTTGGTGGATCAAATTTTATTTTATTCATTCATATTTTGTATAATTTAATATTCAAATGATTTAAGGCGATAGCATGTTACCCATGCTGTTTAATTTGGCCCTGGAATACGTAATAAGACAGATGAACATAGGCAAATCAAACCTGCTAACCCATAAGACACTACAACAGATGATATCAACATCATGGGTAGAAGGGTAGATGCAGCACAGCAAGCCTATTCAGAATTAAAGCTACACGTAAAAAGCATTTAACTGGAAATGAACACAACAAAGACAAAGATGTTAACACTAAAAAGAGAGAATAACGGCACACAAGCTGTGATATAAGATAATAGCGAGATGGTGAACCATTTTGTGTACTTGGGAACAGAGCTTAACTCACTCGGTACCGAAGAGGGAAAGATCCCCAAACGAAAAAATATAGCCTACAGAGCGTATTTCGCATTGTTGCTAAAATTAGAAGTACACCGTAACAATAAAACGAGATAATAATAGAACCCAGTGTGAGTTATGGATGTAAAGCATGGGTAATGACAGAAAAAACATAAAACAAAATCTTCGAAAGGAAAGTATGAAAGAATTAAGAAGGATACTAGGGCCCGTTAGAAAGGATAACATCTGGACGTCTAGATTTAACAATTAACTGTACACACTGTATAAAGAACCCCATCTATCAGAATTTATTAGGTTACAATGGTTATGGTCGGCAGGGCATGTGGCAAGAATGGAGGATGATAGACTTCCAAAGAGAACCCTAAACAGTCGAATGCATGGGAAAAGGCCAGTCGGGAGACCCCGGAAACGATGGGAGGGCGAGATACAGGCGGATGCGCGTGAACTTATGGGAATCCAATCCTGGAGGAGAGCGGCGTCAGATGGAGCGTCATGGAGGCAGAAGTTACAGGAGGCCAAAGCCCAAGCAGGGCTGTAGTGCCATAGGAAGAATTGGACTACCTTGATTTTGAATTTTTTTTCTGATAGATGAAGCTTCATAGGACAACTTTCTTCTTAATTATCTTTATGGGATATGTGGTAATTTGCTGCGCGCTTTTAATTATATTTGTGAATTTGCGAGAGGCCACGTTCTCGTTGCGCCAGTTCTCCACTTTTCTAAATAATTCTATAGTATCTTCTACCCTTTGATTTATCGTTCATTGCTTTCAAATACTAATGAAATATATCCTATATTGCATAAACTTAAACTGAGAATGGGGTGTCCTCTACTTTTATTATAATTATTCCGATCTCGTCCTCCACATCTACCTGTGTATATATGACAATGCATTCCATTATTTCGATCTACACCTTCAAAATACGACTTTGTGCACAATTCCCAGTATTGTTATTACCACCTCCTCCATTGCTGTTTCGATTTCTGCCCCTTCCGCATCTACTTGTGCTTTATGCGGTTTCTAATTATTCTGACATTTCTTTCTCAAAGTGCATTCTTATCCACTGGTCTTTCAATTGCACCAGGTCATACCTCTTCCTATTTCCTCTTCCTTTATCATTGATTTTTGTAGGTCTTCTTTGTATGTCTATGCAGTACTATCTTCATATTGTTTTCCAACTCAAATTCTATTACTCTCTTTCCATTGTCGTTACTAGCTCATTAATCCCGTTACCTCATTGTATTCTTCTCTCTATACTTTGGCGTCCGCATCCCCTAATAAATATTTTATATCCAATCTATTATCCAAAATACTTCTACGTCTTCACTAAACTTGGTTTCACTGCCTGAGTTTTCTTCTTCGGATGCTACCTATGAATTTATTTGGTTCAGTTTTCTAAATTGACCTACATAATCTATCCCTCAAAGTCTCATTTTTTTATATTATTATTATTTATTTACATTTTGTAACATACTTCTATGGTAATAGGAAATTATTTATAAAAGCTTAGGTGTTGCTAAAATGTCTATAAGCAACTTGTTTATATATAAATAGAATCAATATTGGCCATATTTGATGTGTTACATCAATCACAACATCGCCATTAATTAAAATTTTTGTATTTAGTCTCGCTTGACTTTTTTAAAAGTACTAAAATCTATTAATATTTTACAAAAGGACCAAACTATTTTTGTTGATTAACTTAGATAAATTCCAATTCATAGTCGTCGTGAGTCCCCCAAAATCACAATTACGATATTATCCGCAATCATAACGAATATACTATACAATTTTACAGCCCTTTACATGTTTTTCTGGATCGAAGATTTTTATCACGTAAATATACGCCACGTAGAAAAAACATGTTAAATTAACGGAAGCTGCATTAAATTACTGAAACTATCGCACCAGATTCCTCATAGAAATTATACGGAATCTTATTTGCGAAGATCGTGGAGCGAGAGTGACAAAGTAGGGCATTAGAAATTCATCCGGCTTCCTTGCAGATGAAGCTGAGACGCAAGTATGCGATATGAATTTATTGTAGCCGTTACAATTGCCTGACGTTCGACACGAGAAATATCGACCAATTTACGAAAATTAACTGCTAGTTTAATGGCTCTATCTGTGTACACCTACAGCGTGCAATTTCAATTATTACGTAATGTTGAATAAATAATTTAATAAGTGTGTATGTCATTGCATACAACGCGTCATTAATCTACACTTTTTACATCAATGTTACGTTATACAGTCTTGAAATGTGTAACATAATGAGTACAGATGGACGAAATAAATAAGTGTATCCTAGAGGCGCCCAGTGCGGGTTAACAAACATTTAATATTAATTGTAATAAAGTAACAGTAACGTCAATTAAAATAAATGCTATTGATCGAATTTGTTTCATATTCCATATGTTGTATTCTAGAAATTTACCGTTTGCAATACCAGTTGTTAATGAGACGCTGAGGCTCCGCTGGACAACTTTTGCGTAAATAAATCTGTTTATTAGCGGCCGTGCGTGCCAGCAACCGTGTTATAACAAGATTCATTTCAGCGCGCCTATCCTTAAAGACCAAACGCCCCACTGCATTTCCGTTCACTTTAATTGCCACAAATATGAATTGAAAACTAAGTTGCGTCGAAAGGCGGCACCTAATTATCAAGAACACTTGCCGCAATTGGAGACCATTATCAAATGAGTCCTCTTTCTGCTGACCGTGACTTGTTCTAGATTATCAATACAAAAAAACTAGGATTTGATTTTACCGTCACTTCTCGAATTGTGCGAGTCTGGCACCTTTGCCGTCCACGATTTAGGCGCTCGGTGAAAAATTGGGTCGCTTCTTTTTGTGATTTTTTACCCGAGATTTGCTCCATTAATCTACGATAATAGAGTTAGCGATGGTACTTTTTCAGATATGATATATAAGAAGCAATTTGGAATCGTGGCTATCATTCAAGTTTTATCGCTATTTCGAACATGTGTAAGGTGTTGGTGTTGGTTTGCTTCGTCGGCGTCGCGACGACGGTTCACGCGGCGCCTGAAGGGGCCGACTTGAGCCATGGACTTCAGATTTTATCGAAGGTCGTCAGGAAATACTTGAACACTCAGACGGACGACTTGCGGATCGGCGATGGGGTCCACCTGATAGCGACCGGGAGCATCAACGACGCCAGGGCGAACGTCGACGATGGCAGCATGCTGGGGTCCATCGAGAATTACTTACAAACGCACGAAATTAGGATAAAGTTACCCGAACTTATGCCCGAGGAAGGATTCGGGCGAGCTTTCAAAGAAGCCATTGATGGCTTCGAAAACAATGACGTTGGTAAGGACGCAGTTAATTTTATTGTAATTTTAACTCTAAACGTCACTTTACGATTTTTTCAGGTACTGCGCGTAAAAAAAACAAAGGAGGCGGTCTCGGTGGTCTAATGCTGATGGGTTTGATGATGGGAAAGATGATGACCGCGCTTGGTCTAGGAGGTGTAGGTCTCCTAGCTATGAAAGCTCTAATGGTTTCAGCCATGGCTTTGATGTTGTCCATGATTATCGGCCTCAAGAAATTGGTATCATCCGACCACGACGACGGCGGCGGCCACACCGTAATCCACGCTAATCCCGGCGGCCACGGAGGCTACGACCACAGGAGGAAACGAGACGCCGCCGACATGGCGTACCATGCATGGAACGAATACCAAAATAGTTAGACACATAATTTATAATAATTTATTTCCTTAGTAATTTATTAAACCTCAATATTGCAAGTTTAATATTTAAACTTGAAACTTCTCAACATTGTAAATTTCTACACTTCATCATTAACTTGTTTGCGTTGGAACTAAATTTAAAATGGAAATTGTAAAATACACTCAATAAAAACTTAAGTGCCGCCTTTTTAAATTAATTGATGCGACATTAGCCCACTTAAAAATATCAATTTTGCTCCGACGCGCGTTTTCATTTTACGTTCTTATTACTCATCGAACATAAAGAAAGCTGCCCAAGATCAAGTTCATCGGATAGTAATTACCTAGAAATACACTGACCCCGTTTCGGGAGACTCGTTTTACGGAATGAGGAAGCGGTCCGCGGCACTGGAGTCGGCGGCGTAAGGTGCTCGTTGCAGGGGGGCCTGGTGGGGACGAGTGTAATGACTTATGAATGGCGAGAAAGGTAAAACTCGGAGGTGAAGACGAGAGATGGTAAAGCCGGTGGGAGAAGAAAGTGCTTCATCGAAACGAAACCGGATCAATGGGTCAATAAGAAGTGAGCACAAATACCTCCTCGATAAACACTTTGAGAAATTACCGACGCGATGCGACATAATTAATCGTAATATAAAGCCGGTAATTAAGAAACGCAATTAATTCATTTGCGTCGCATTGTTCTACATTGCTTAAACGGCTTAGCTTAGATTTGTTCATCGGAAGCATTTCTATATATTTAAAATTAGATAGCAAATAGGTAGTAAGAAAAGAAGAAAAGGGAAACGTCTCATGGGTTAAATATTCTAATATAACGAAAAATACCAAATGCTGGTTAATCTACATCAGCGTTAGCTATTATATTATCTCATATCAATTTGTTTCTTCCGGATCCTTCATGTGTATATTTATATGTATGTTATATATCGGGCGAGCAAAATGTTTCTGCCAGCGAGAAGACCAAACAGCTGCTTTTATAAGTATAGATGAGACCTAGATACCTACATTCACTCGAAGCTACCGTACATGGAATTAGATGTTAATTTCTTTTAGTGTTTTAAGACATTTTTCCAATTAAATTTTCACATTGTATACGTTCACAAAAATAAATTTCACGAATTTAGAGGTGTTGTAGTACGAACGAGATGAAATTCAGCAATAAACGTAATTCGAGATAGACGCGACTGAATACGCCATGTGAGCAATTTTTATGTTAAATTTTTTGTTAGCAATTTTTTAAATCCCAAAATTTAGTACAAACATCCAGTTGTACAACGCAAGTTAACCACCGTTTTAATTTAAACCAGGACCACTGAATAATGCATTCATTATACATCGTTAAAAAGGACCCTTATTTGGCATATCATTGCATATGTACAAGTATATTTCTTTGGAGGAATAAGAAGTCATTTCAATTCTTCCATTTCAATTGTCCATAAATGGCGCGAGAGATTGTAAACATTTGCTTCATTTTCCTAAATGTTTACAATCTCTCGCGCCATTTATGGGCAATTGAAATGGAAGCGGGGAGATTATCAACCCGGAAAAGTCGAGGTAGTAAAGCAAAAAGAAAATAACAATAGGAACGCAAAGGTGAAAACATAATAACTAGTGACAAAATGGGAACATGAAAATAAAGGGAGACTGGAGAATAAGTGAAGGAAATACAAGAACATCTGGAGGAAGTGCTGAAAGGAGACAATGGGATGTAATGAGAATCAGAAGAAAAGGAAACAGAAAATTGAGGAAAACAGGAGGATGCCTATAGAGGAAATTAATAATAATAATAATCAGTGACGAATGTAGAAAAGGGGAAATGAATAATATTAAAGTATATATAAAACACTTACAGAGCGTGATATTAAAGCGTTATAAGAAAGAGGTTGGTGCCGAAGTAGCCGGAATACAACGAGAATAGTTAGAAGAAAATAGGAGGAAATATTTCGAATAGTGGCAATTGAAGTAAATGAACAGGACCGGAGCCAGTAGATGTTGATTGAAGAACGGAAGAAAGGAAGAACAGGAATGTGAAAAGTAGCCGAACGAGGAGATTAGAAATTAGAAGTCCCAGCAGAAGAAGATAAAGCACTAATGGGGGGACATATTACATAAGAGAGTATAATTGCGGGTTAGAAGATCACGGAGAATAAGGAAATCACCTAAAATTCAAGAGCAGGACTGAGGCCCAACGCAGTTCGCGGTTGCCGACGACAAAGTGCTAGTTAACACAAATTAAAACGGCGACATATAGTATAGATTCGATACGTAAAAGACGGAGAAAACTTGGAGTCATCTAGGAAAAACTGTAGTCAAATAAATAACTAATGGAAAATTAATAGAAGCAAGCAGTTCCCCAGCATAGATTTTTGAAACGAGTTTAACCAATATTGATCCAGTTCAATAAATATATAAAAATTTAGCAACGAAAATATCCAAGTAACTATGATTGATGTAATAACAGCAAATAATATGGACAGTTTGATGAAGACAACCTGAATTTCAAAATGGGTATGATTTAGATGAGAAAAGAAGTTATATTGGAAAAAAAGTATGTAAATATATACAAGTTGATTAAAAGTATGTTATGAAAATTGGGTTATTTAACGAAGGAAAGTTCATATGAACCTTTGTTCTAAACGACTTAATTTCCGAAATATAGTATTTTTAAATGCTGGTATAGTTTTCAGCTAAAATGAAACAAAAATAAGATCATGCAAAACATTCATAAAAACAAAAACTTTGTTGGAGTTAAAGTTAGTTTAAGCAATTCCCAATACTCTGGTATTATTGAACGGCAACAGTCAATGAAAGGCGGGTCTACTATGGCTGCAGGCGGTTAGTTTTTTAGTTAGTTTAATTTATTATTTAATTTAACTGGTTTTTGATGTGTGTTTTTTCTGTAACTTACTATGTGTGAATAAAAAAATATATATTTCTAAAACTAAGCAATTATGATAAGGGTGTTCATCATAAATTAGCGCAACCTAATGCTTTATCTATTTTCAGAACGTATTTTGCAATTATATAATTTTTTTGTTCTCCTTCATTTTGACGACCCGTTCAATATGTCAAATAGAACGAAGGTAACTAATGAGTAGTTCTTCCTAAAAGTTAACGCATTGACTTTGATCTCACTGACTTAGAAGAAGTTGATGGACCTTGGTGCGCTGGTTGTGCGATGAGCTGTGGCCGTTCTTGTGGCCCTGTCCTGTTAATATTGTTTATACTGTATTTTTTCAATACTGGTCTCCATGTTTCGTGTGTTAAGAATTTCTTTCTGTTGACAACAAACGAAATCGCATAACCACTTCGAAACTATATTGGGATTAAACAGTTCCAAACATAGCTCAATCCGAAGAAGTTATTTGCCGCTGCCACCACAAAAAATAAGAAATCGGAGACTATGTTAAAATTGAATTGATTTTTTTAATTAGCAGAAAATATTTTTTACTGTCTGAGGAAAAACCTGACACTTCCAACCTTTTGGTGAATTTAATTCAGAAGAATAATCCATTAGTGAATTCAATCCCTCCTAGTGGACCAACTACCGAGCATGGCAGAAAACAGGACATTCCCATTCAGTTAAACAATTGTCACTTGCTCACTGCTCTACTTTTTCTTTCTAGCCCCACGCAATGAACAACCTGGGTCCTTATACATGTTCAAGTATTTCAGTTTTCCCACATCTTGCAACCGCAATATTTGTACAGTTTGGCTCAATCATCTCATATTTTACCACTTTAAAAAATAAAACGTTTATTAACATATTTGAACTTAATAATAACATAATATATATTTATTCCTTGAATTTACATTCCCATTTCCCCCTTATCTATTTAAGTGCATTTTTCTTTTTCCTGATTCCCTTCTATGTCACTCTCTGGCTTTTGACTCCTTCACTCCACTCCAACCACCTCCCCCTCCACTTCCTCATAACCTGTAACAATCAACATCTCTCTAACCTTCTCTTCCAACACTTCCCTGCATCCTTTTCCTCTCTCTTTCCCCGCCTTGCTCCATCCCACTTCTTCATACTCCTCACACCAATGCTTCCACTCGTCCCTTCCTTTACCGCATACCTCGCACCTTTTATACTCCTCTCCCATCCAATATTTGTTCTTCTTCTCCTCGTTTCCGCATCTGAATCTTGCTATTTTCCTTTTCTCTTCCTCCGTGTTTCCCCCTTCCAAATATTTTGGTATGCTCCCGAATACTCTTTTCCTTGTATTTTTCATCATAACTCCAATTCATTATCGTTCCTAAGCTTCCACATGTTTCATCCTGTCCTACACTCTCTATACTCCACTGCCCTCTCTCCTCCTCCTGCTTACCTCCGCTATGGGCAGTCCCCTTTTTCTCACATTTTTCTTCTACTTTCCTCCCAGTGTGATAGTTCCCTTCCCTATCTTCTGTGCTCCTCTATCTCTTCCGTCCTTCTTTTCCCCCAACAATTACCTCTATCTCATGTTAATACTTCTTCGTATTTTACCACCATCCTTGCTGCTTCTACCGCCATTCCTCCCTGCCTCCTGTCTCACGATATAATCTGGGGTCGACTTTTATAGATGTAGGGTTCTTTTCGTCTGTCCCAAATATGCCCCTCTAATCTTTTCTGCTATTTTACCCCCCCCCCCATATTTCTATCCCATACATCATTATACTCCTCGCTCAACTATACCAGATCTTCATGGTCTCCTCGAATCCCCCTTTCCTCTTTCCCCATAGACACTCTTTCAGCCCTTCTTCCGCGCTGCCCACCTTCTAACATATATGGATAACATGTTCTTGCCAAGTATTGTTATCCCCCAATACTACTCCTAAGTGTATGGAACGAGAAGGCAATATTGGAATACAGAAAAACACTTAAAAACGTGAAATTGGAGGAGATAAAGGGCATCGAGGAGTTAACAATGGAGATGGAAAAATCAATAACAAAGAAAGTGAGGCATGTGGGAGATTGGAAAAAAACATGGTTCGATGAAGAATGTAGGAGAGGGAAAAGGGAAATGAGGATATTAATGAAGGAGACAAGGGAAGGACGGAGAACGTGGGAGGAATTTTTAGAGGAGAAAAGAAAACAGAAGGAGTTGTGGGATAGAAAGGAAAAAGAACTAAGAAGAAGGGAGATAGAAGAGGTGCAGGGGCTAAAAGGAGAGAAAGAGATTTGGGAGTTTCTCAGGAAAAGGAAAAGGGGACAACAGGGAGCAGAAAGTATAAGTATAAAGGAATGGGAAAGACACTTTCAGCAATTATTAGGAGGGAGGGGAGTGAAAGAGGAAGAGACGAAAGAGCGGGGAAGTCAAAGAGTGACGGGAGTGACATTAGAGGAATTTACATGGGAAGAGATGATGAGGGTAAAGCAAAATCTAAAAAAAGGGAAGGCAGCGGGAGAAGACGGGGTAGACTCGGAGGGCTGGTTGAATGCACCGGAGGAAATATGGAGAGAAGCACTAAAAATGTTAAATGAGATTTGGAAAGGAAAGAGGGAGATACCAGAAAGCTGGAGGACGGCGATAATTGTACCAATTTGGAAGAAAGGAGACAAGCAGAATGTAGAAAATTACAGATGGGTGGCGCTACTCAATGTATTATATAAATTGTACACAGGAATGATAGGCGGAAGACTGGAAGTGGAGGTGGAGGAGGGTGGAATGATGCCGGACGGACAATCAGGCTTCAGGAAAGGAAGGGGAACGAGGGACAATCTATATGTATTAAACTATCTCATAGAAAGGGAGCTAACAAAGAAAGGAGGGAAAGTACATGCCATGTTTGTCGACCTGAAAGCGGCTTTCGACACCATAAACAGAAACATATTATTAAAAACGATGGAGAGAGCAGGGGTATCAGAGGGAATAAGGACAAGGGTTGAGGAAATATATGCCGAAACATGGTGCAGAGTCAGAGTGGGGGAAGATAGCTCGGAAAAATTCAGGACATGGAAGGGGGTAAGGCAGGGGTGTCCGTTAAGCTCACAATTATTTAATATTTACATAGCAGAGTTGGAGGAGATATTGAGGAAGGGCCAAGACGGAGGGTTGAAATTGGGAAACAGCAAAATATGGTCCTTAGCGTACGCAGACGATATAGTAATTATATCTGAAACGGAGAATGGTCTGAAGGAAATGTCGAAGAGGTTAGAACGGTTTATGGACAGAAGGGAATTGGAAGTAAATACGAGGAAAACAAAGATAATGAGCTTTGCGAAAGGAGGTGGGAGAAAGAGGGAGATACAGATGATATGGAAAGGAGAGAAAATAGAGCAAGTAAAAGAGTACATGTACTTAGGATACATAATGAGGGACAATAATAGCAATGAGGGACACCTAGCTTATATATGCAAGAAAGCGAGAGGGGCAGAGGAGGGTCTGAGGAAGTGCTTATGGGGTAAGAGGGGTGGGAGCTTTCATGAAACAACAAAAATATGGAACGCTTGTGTAAAAAGCATAATAATGTATGGAGCGGAAGTGTGGGGATGGAGAGAGTGCAAAAAACTAGAAGGAGCCCAGCAAAGACATCTAAAAAGAACACTCTCATTGGAGAAATCAACACCTGAGTATATCGTAAGGCATGAGACTGGGAGCGACAGATTGGCAGTCGAAGCAGGGGGTAGGGCGTTGAGGTATGAGTTGACAAAGAGAGAAGGGACGGAGCAAAGTTTGGTAAGGATGGCAATAGAGGAAGTAAGAAGCAGAGAAGATAGAAGAAGGAAAATATCTAAGTGGGAAGAAGGAAGGAGAAAGCTACTGGAAAAGGCAGGAATATCAGAGGAAGAAGTAGAGAGGCGAAGAGGAGAGGGGAAACAAGTGGAAAGAGAAATAATAGATAGATGGAGGCAAGTAGACGCGCAAGAAAGAGAGAGCAAAATAAGGAAATCAAAGTATAATACAAAATACAGAGAAATAAAAGTGGACGGCGGAAAACCAAGATATTTGAGGGAGAGGAGGTCGCCGGAAGAAGAAAGAATCATGGCAAGGTACAGGTGTGGGAACGAGGAAAAATCTAACAAATATTGGATGAATGAGGAGTACAGGAAATGCGAATTCTGTGGGGAAGGTGATGATAAATGGGAGCACTGGATGAGAGGCTGCAAAGAAGTGAAGATGGAGGAAGTGGAGAAGCGGAATGGAGGAGATTGGAAAAGAAGCATGGGGGAGAACGGAGAGGGGGTCAGATTCTTGACAAAGTTAAGGGAATTGAAGGAGAACAGGACAAGTATGGTAAGGGAAATGCAGTACGTCCATTCTCTTACATATTCGATAATTTCTCCCTTCCCACTCATTTGAACTTCTTTTCTTTTTCCTCGTCCTCTCTTGAACACCTTCACTTTCGTTTTATTAGTGTTTAGTCCCAACCCTCTTTTCCTAAGAACCCTTCTAGCCTATGCGAAATTTCCCTCAGCCCTTTCTCAGTATGCACCAGCAGGACGATGTCGTGCGTAATGTAAGGACCAGATTCTGTCCTCCCCCCCATCTTGTCCGTTTCTCAGCACCTGTTCCAACTTCGCAATATAAAAATTGAACACATTTGGATAATAAGAAGTATGGAAGAACTAAAAAGGAAATTGAAAGATAGAACGGTACGAATTGACAATATGGGTAGAGGGAAGGAATGACTGGACAATGGAATGAAGATGGGGTATACTGGAGCAGGTGTTAAGATAACAAAGTGATTGAATACGTTGGGAGCAAAGAGTGCATTAAAGCAAGAGAGGAATTAAATAGTAGAATGAGGAAGCGAACAATAAAACAAATGATATGAAATTAACCATGAAGAAATACCAAGAGAAGAAATTAAACAGGGGGGTATTTGGGAACAAAATAGTTAACCCTCACATTATAATGACGTTCAACATGCAACCCATAAAGAGATAAAGCCTTATTTTATCTTATTTCTATATCAGAAAAATGATGCTCCTTGCCACCTTCACTTGTGTTGAATAGTTTTGAAATGTGTCTCACATGTAGGATGATGTATTAAGGAACTTATTTGAACGAAACAAATTCTCAAATTCTCAAGACGCAAGACGAGAAACAAAATAATTCACACAGGATGCTTATGAAAAAATTAAAACCGAATCATTATTCATTGTACATTCAAATGAATAAATTGCTGTGTGGTAAGGGGAATATTTATTTTATTTTATTTTCCCAACCACAGTCTCCGATTTACTATTACCCAAAAAACTAAAAACTAAATTGTGTTTCTCATTAATTATTTAGATGTGCTTAATACAAGTCCTGATGGGTACGAGACCTGCGGACGTGGAAACCACCTTATAAAGGAAGCATATGCAATGATGGATCTGTGTGTAGCATTAACCTCGAGTTCATCCAGTGCAACCTTAACATTGCTAATAATTCAATTCGTGAATCGTGAATCTATGAACGTTTATTATTGCATCCAGTAACTTAGAATTGAAGAAATTGTGTGACAGCCCCATCAATTCAACTCCAACGTATGAATCACGTATTTCGTATGATATAGCGAAGCCTTCTATAATTGGTCCATGGAGTATGATGATTTGGATCAACCTGCTCATTTTTCTTAATTAATATGAGAGCTGGCAAAATATTAATAACGAAAATTTCTATGGAATCATAAAAATGTCATCAGTTTGAAGAGTGAGATTTTACTAAGACGATTTTACTATCCTCGATGCAGTGAACTTCAGTGCCCAACCCTATACGCCTATTCATGATACAATATGGATGTAGCACATTAAAAATAATTAAAAATCTATTCAGCCAAACCGTACAGCAAAAGATTACTAAAATCAAGAACAACATTCCAAATTATCGACCGAAATAAGAAAATTAATTCGCAAAAATTAATTCAAAACTGTGCGCATTCCTTCTCCAATAAATGAGTCACTACCCATCCAATTGTTGACCACCTGGCGATGATGTCACCTCAGATATACGCACGCCACAAGAATTAAACGATCTTTTTTTCCATTTGAAAAACATTCAATTACAGTCAATTATAAGCAAATTGTACTGTTCGTCACCGTTCGTTCGTGCACCGCGAATTCACTGGCCATATCATTAAGTTTAAACTAATTCGTATTATAAGCGACTACCTTGGAAATTGCACCGTAATTAGTTGTAAATGGAAAAAATCGAAAGCAGACAAGACGTTATATTGGCTATTTGGTATTTGTGCAGAGTGGAAATTTTTCACCAAAAAACACCCCTCAACATACCTAAATATAATCGTTAATATATGGTTATGTATAGATGCGCAGGAATATTAATTATGAGCAGCCAGTTTCATATGGATTGATAACGATAATTGTGTTCACATTTTCAGGTCATCCAGGATATTTAGGAGCAATGAACGAAAACCATCAAGGCCAGAGAAATAAACCAACTTCTGGTTGAGAAGATGTGACACTACCAATGGAATGGGAGGTTGCGATGGATGGAAATGCCAAAGGATTTCTGCAAACTCGAAGCTAGATATAAAGAATTTTGATTGCATGCGTCAAATGTAACCCAATATCAAGAAGATCAACAAATATATCAAGATTGATAATCGTTCACGCGACGAAGTAAAGTAAGAATAGCTCAGAATTAGTTCATATTTTAAATTGAACATGGATTTATGATGACAAGTAGAAATGAATTAGGAACAAGTATAGGTTTAAAGAATGTTTTAGCGCAAGATTCTAAAGTGTATACCGGGTGGAAAGTATCAAACCCGAACATAGCAGAATTGCATTGGAATATACGTTTATGCATATTCCTGCTCCCCATTGCCACCGATAAAAATTATAATGGCATCAAATGAAAGAGAATAATAAACGGCGTCAATTGATACTTCTGATAATACCTTATCATTAGTTTTTTACAAAGCAATTTAAATCAATTATGCAGTTGTCAAATCTGACAAATAGTGAGTTGTGCCGACAGAAGCACGGCCGCCCATAGTTTATAGCACCTGGGTTTTTAATATTAATTGCTTTGTAAAAAACTAATGATAAGGTATTAAGAGAAGATTTTAGTATCAATTGACGCCGTTTATTATTCTCTTTCATTTGATGTCATTATATGTTTTATCGGTGGAAATGGGGAGCAGGTATATGCATAAAAGTATATTCCAATGCAATTCTGCTATGTTCGGGTTTGATACTTTCCACCCGGTATACAGGATAATGTTGGAGATTTCTATTTCATGTTACGTCCCAACTGGTCTCTAGTTTGATGTGTTTTTTAGTTAGAGAACGAAATACGGTTGATTGGACCACATTGGCATCGTTTCTTTTAGTTTTTATTTGAAATGTTCCTGCATATTTATTAAAACTGATTTTGTTGTGTTCTTTTGCAGTTCCTCCCAATTCACCAGTAGCTACATTCCAACTGACATTTCACCTCCACTAGCATTTTCCTTTTGTTTCTTCTACATACATACCTATCTGCTCACAATCTTCCATTCGATACACTACACTACTTATGTTCATCCATCCCTTTCGTAAGTATTCTGTTCTCATCAATGATAGAATCTTTAGTGCACTGGTCTCAACCAAGAGGCCAAAAATTATTTTAGTGGTTCAAATCTCATTTGATGACAAAGATTTTAATTAAAAGATTATAAAAGCTGTAATAGGTTGAGTTAAGTTGGTTGTGTTCACTTGAATTAGCTTGAATTGGATTGCAATTCACAACTTTACATCAATTATCAAACAAAAAAGAATCTCAACACATTGCATGATATATTAATAAATGGACTTTTGATAATCATTTCAATCAATTACAACCTACAAGGAAGTAGTTTGCAAAAATTACGAAAATAAATTGAAAAAAAAATAATAATAGTGATATCTGTGGCGTAATGTAATCAAATTCAATTCAAATCGCAAATAAACATAACTTTCTCCTCGCAATCCGTTCATAGTCCTGCTGTGACTGCTAGACCATTGACATGCAATTAGAAACAGGTTAATTTTACCTTAAATGATGATTCTTTTATTTGGACCAATCAGGATTATGATGTATATTGTTCGTTGATGGAACTCTCGGGCGAACTTTCGAAGTTATTCCTAAAGGGTTCGATTTATATTGTGTCCAAACATTTTTACTAAACTCGGAATTGAATATATAAAAACTCATAGTGCAACAATTTTTTTCAAAGGAATTTAAACGATGATAATACGATACCCAAATTTTACTTAACCGTAGATGTGAGCAAAAAGAGTACAGGGTCCATCTTATCTAGAACTGACTTGATTTGTTAAAGAACACGCAAGCGTTCAGTTGAAATATCCCAGAAGTTCGATGTCACAATATAATAGTTTGTTTTAAGGACGCACCAAGACTACTTACAGCATATTTAAAAGGTTGAAAAAAAATTGACTTATGCAAGCAATCTCAGTTTAAAAAACCCTTCACCAAACTTTCTTTATGTAAGGGGGTTTGATGGTGAGAAGGCCAAATTAAATATTGTATTTTCCACAGTGGATGATATGCATGGGCAGATAGCTAGCAAAGTTGTCGCTGATTTGCTTGTTTTAGAATTTAATTTTTAAAACCAAAGGTTAAACACTGATCCTGAAATTCCATCCTCTATCCATATAAGTATGTTACTTTACAGATCACATATGGTGGTATTACTCTTGCTCATTCTATTATTCTATTTTGAGCCAATCTAATTGTTAAGGTTTTATTTCTTTCAATAAAATTGCAAAACCAGTCAAATCCTGGTATGATATCTTTGCCTCTTATCCTAGTCTGTCCGAATATGTTTTACAGGGCCTCGTCATATCTTGTCGCGGGTAAACTCCAAATGGGCAATTTTACGATATTGGCAGCAAGGACATATTACTCTTTCAAAACTATTTGGCCTACTTGACAACCTACCTACATTTTGGAATCCCGTATAGTTTTTACTGCTTTAATAGCCCTATTTAGGTTTGTAGTTTATAGTATTGTCAAAATTCCGCAGTATTTTTGGTAAATATCAATTAAAAAAAAAACTACACGAAGGCTTGACATTACCAACAAATGTTTTTAAGATGTAAGTGAATAGATAATTAAAAACCATATATTTTTTAAAGTATGTGTTTTTACAGAATTTGTCAAATATTTAGTATTTGGTGATGTGGTGCGAAAGTTCTGCAATATGACGTAATGTCAGTTGTTTCGAATAAACCAAATAGCGTATGATATGTGCGTAATGAAGAGCAATAACGTTCCTACTGATGGTGAAGAATGTCTGTCATCATTCCGAAGTATGTCAATCAAGAAAATATGGAATGTGATGGAGAATGCGTCAAGTAGGTTTGTTTGTTTGTTTGTGGATTTCTAAGGTGCATGTAAGGACGCAACATAGTGTGAGATAAAAGGTGAGGTTATTAGGTGAAGATGGAAATAGATGATGCTATGTTCCAATTAAAACTGCCTGCTCTACTTGAAGCTTGGAAAATTAAAAGTATGCACAGTTTTGAAGATAAAATATGAAGATGATTTAGAGTACCTTTTATTGGCATGAATACACACCGAAGTACTGACAACCATAATGAAGAAAAGAGAATTAGGTTTATGTATAATTTAGTTTATAAGTTACTTCTTAATTAGAGCACCTTGCTTTCACCGCTGGAGAAAGTGCATCATCTGATTGACCTAGGTTTTCAAAAATCCATTTACGCAATGTAGCCGCTTTCACGAAGAAACTGAAAATGAGCTAGAAAAGAAAAATAGATAAAAATCTAGTGTATAAAAGGAAGATGAAGGGAGCAAGTGCGAAGAGCTGAATAGGTCATCTCCATTAAACAGTTGTCAATATCCGGAAGCAAATCTTCAATAATCTAGTCATAAAAACTCCAGGTTCCGAGTTAATAACATGGAAAGTCCTTTCGGTTCGGTGCAAAGTTCAGTCGCAAAATTGCCTGATCTTCAAACTTCAAAGTTGATTTAGCATTTTTAATGTAAAATATCAGTTTCAGTCATAGCAATTTGAAAAAAAATAAATTTTAATACTGTGACACTAAATAACTAAAGGATTACATCGGAACGACGTATATTGACTTAAAATGTCGTACAACAAAAAGGTTAGTTTCAGAGGATCTACTTCTCTGGCACGTTTTAAAGCCCACTATAATGCATGGAATGGGAATAGGAACTGAAAATTAATCTTATTTTATGAGACCATGCAATTCGAAACCATGTACCGCAAAAACTTACTATAGCACAACGTTGATTGATTATAAAGTTCAATTCGTTCAACATCTCAGTGTGAACCTTTCTGCAGGAATTCAATGTGCTAGAAGCTCAAACAGAAAGTGTAATATTTCAAAAATATTAAGTTCTTAAATTCAAAACTAGATGTCAATTGGATGTCAACTTTACTGCTGTGATATCTATTACCCTGTCTGTATCAGATTCAAGTTCACGAACATCTGCAAATTATATTTCGCAGATAAACAAGTCAGATTTTGTGAAAAAATAAGTCAAGTAAGACTCGTATATTAAAAGCTGCCAAATCGAAGTTTATCCATCCATCCATGTAATCATAAACTTGTTTTATAATTATCATTCTTGACTACTTCTCTGAAGTCGACCATATATTTCAAGTGATTTTGTAAAAGACCATTTGTATCTGACGTTACGGTGGCTATGGTGAAAATTGGATGAAGCCACGGTAATTATTGATAATTAGTTACCATTCTGCATATTTTTTGGCAAGATACATGCATTTAATTGCACCGACTTATACAAATCTTTAAAAACAAGGAAGATTCGTTGCAAATAATGGTTTTCCTAAAAGCTCTTGAAAACTTTAGTTCCAACTCGAAATTGAAGAAACAATATAGAGTTCAAAATACAAGGAACATCGAAGAGATCTTGAACAAGGAAATACTGGAAAATCCACAGTACGTAAACACCACAACATGGAAGTATTCATATAATAGACTAAAACAACGCGAAGATACAGAAACAGAATTACTACCCACGGATAGTGAGAGAATTCTTAGAAATGAAGTTATTTAGTGCAAGTGAAAACAGATGATGATAGGTTCTAATTAATTCTGCCTGCTCTGCTTGAAGTTTGAAAAATTAAAAAGTATGCACTATTTGGAAGATAAAATATTAGGATGGTTTAGGGTACTTTTCATTACATTCAGTACTGACAACCATCATGAAGGAAAGAGAATTATGTTTATATTTAATTTAGTTTTAAGTTACTTTCTAAGTAGAGCCCACTGGGGAAAGTGCAAGATCATCTGATTGACCTAGGTGGTAGAACCAATAATGTTGTGATCTCTGCGGAACCGAAGAGCCTGTTGGTGTGGCATTCCCATATCCCTTATGTTGGCTTGACGAGACCAGTGCTTTCAAAGTTTATAGTTGTTGATATCCCGCACTATGGAAGAAAGGGTTGTCAACAAAGGTTGTCACTAATCCTTCGCAGGTGAACTACGGCAACAGCTCGGGAACCAGCTAGCTAGCTAGCTAGTAGAGAGTTAGACAGTCTCTCGGCGCCTGCGTATATCAGTTACTCGCCAATGGTAGCCATGAACTACGTTGACTCATTGAGTAGGTAAAATATCATTCGACATTTTTATCATGTACTCACGCAATATTTGGTTAAAATCCACCAAATAGGCACTTGCAATCGAAAGCTGATGGGAACTATCAATAGTCAGAATCAATACCTACCAAATTCACTCCAATCGAGGTATGAATAGGTCGAATTGAAGGGGAAGTATATATAATTTATGAGAAATATATAGAAAAACGAGTGCACTTGATGAGTTAGAATTAAAGCACCTATTTGGGTTAGAACTTGATTATACAGTCGAATGCAAAAACAGACAAAAACAGTTTCCTGTAATTGATTTTCCTCAAATTGTTGTTGTATAAATGTGGCTTTTTAAAATCCCCTTTCCTTCAAAATTTCAAATTTCAAAGTTTCTTTATTGCAATAAAACTTGAATTTTCTCAGTAAGTTTTCTTAATCCACGTGATATTTGATTTATTTATTCAGTAACGGTGGTTCGGGGCTGTAGTTGGGAGTACCTACGCTTACGGCTCACCAGTTCATTAAAATGTCACTGAAATGATAATACTGACGTTTACACGACATTGCTAATATCAAGCAAGTTTGTTCAAGCAGCCGAAAATTTCGTGTCTACTTTTTTTTGCATTTGACTGTACATTACATTGACGACGAATAAGAAAAGTGCTCTAAAGTGAGGTCTGATTAAAAACAGTAATTATTTATGAAAATAAATAAGCTTTGGTTGAGGTTGGACGTCTTACTCGACATTAATTACCAACATGACAAACTTTATGCCAACAACAATTAAATTAAGAAAATAAGACATTTTTATCTGTATTCGTCGGCTTAGTTTTCCTTTCGTCTTTGGAATCGATTACTTTTAATGTTATGTATACATTTTATTATTTATTTTGCTACTTTTATTTAAATCTAGATTTTTTAAGTTCTATTGCTGTTATTGCTGTACTTTTTAAATTTCAAATTCAATAATTCTCGTTCCTTTAATTTTTCCTTTTTTTTGCTTAATTTTTGAGCTTTCATTTACTTTCATTTTGTTTAACTTGATATATAAATGAATGTATTATCTTTTGTATGGCATTTTCTTCGTCACTGGTTCGATTTTGCTTACGTGCCCCATGCCACGTTTTTATTCATTAACATTCCTCTTCAAACAAGATCACGTGGAAACCGGAAATATTTTATTCATTTCATTTAACCGCCGCGCATTTTCATAAAAGTTACAACAGCCATAAAATAAGAAAACCTAAGTGCATGTAGGTTAATAAAATAACCAATCAACTACGACCACACGCACACGTCGGAATTTCTCCCGTACGAGACAATGTAAAAGATCGCCGAAACACATCGGTCGTCCATTTGAATCACCGACATTGGATCGGCAAATATCCGTTTATTTTCTTTTCAATTAGCGGGGACGGCGGAATAAATATTTGTAGAGAAGCGTAGAAATTGGTGAAAATTTCGTGCCTGCCCCACATATCGAAACTTGTACTTTCATCGGTGACATACAAAGGGGAGACGTGCGGGTCACGAATTCCGAAAATAACGAAACGCAGACTTGATTTGAGCGTATGCACGATTCATTTGTGTTAAGCGAATTACAAAGACTGTATCTTATATACATAAGGTCATGTTTGTTAGTTATTAGTGAATAATTTGCCGCTGATGCAAATATTAAATTTCACCAAAATATAGAAGAATTTCGGAAGAGTTCAAACGGTATTTGAAAAAATCCACCGAATAGAAAAAATTAAACTAGTTGAGGAGCATCTGAACCAACTAGCAACGTTTTAAAAGTGAAGAACTGAAGGAAATCATCATTTACAACGAATTTATTTCCCGCGGTGGAAACAATTTGTCACCCCGGAAAACGTATGGATGTTACCACTCAATATTCTTTAAAGCTACACTCCACATTGCGAGTGTCAAATTTCGTTCGAAAAACGAATAACTCATCCTCGTCCCCGCCGATACCTTTCCCTGTTTTATTTTTTTTTTAAATACGCGGCGTAGCAAATTGATTACGACTATTTATAACTGTGTCGAGGGGGTAATAAATCAAAGAAATCTGGTCCAAAATATCGTACTTTCACCGTGCGAATTCATTCGCCTATTCCACTGCGGATTAGTGAAAAGGAAATTTAAAAATTATTTAGATCCTGTCGTTAATTACCGCGGGTGACGTTCATGAAGCAGGGTCGGGTTAAGGACATTTGAGCGCTTTTAATATGAGTATATTTTCACTCATGGCAACAAATTGCGTAAAATTATAATAACAGTATACTCTTCATCAGAAATTAAAGCATTATTTATATCTTTGATTGGACGTTCAGGATATCTGAACACTGCCTTGGAGCTTTCAATGCCAATTGTAAACATTACGTCAATATCAACAAACGTCACTTTGATATAGATTTATAATGGGAACTGGATGTATGAGAAACATAAAACATGGCAACCAAGATTTCTTGAAAGAGTCAGCAGATAAAAGTACGAGGAGCTATTTGCTGGCAAGTCAGTAAAACACAATAGAAGAGAACAGTACAAGTTGACTACACACAGGGTTGCAAGATCGAAATCAACCTAATAAGTTCAAATTGTGTCGTGTTTTCTATTAGTTTTGCATCGCCATTAAGGCCTCAGGATGCTCTAGTCGCATTAATATTTGTCACAACCCATTTGGTACATATAATAAGGTTGAATTCGTAATAAGATTCTGACTTACACTCAGTCTAATAAAAATGTTCTTGTTTGAGAAACAAAATCTTCGGCCAAACCAGTATATTTTTTCTTTGTGATGTGTATTTTGTATAATTTGTAATATACCAAGCTTTTAAGCAGTTAAAGCTTGATTTGAACTGTATGTAAGAGGTCTGGAAAAGTGCCATGGATCTTGAAGCTCGAGAAAACATGTTAGTAGGCGGGACGTATTTTGATTCGAAGGAAACAACTATTTGAAACACAATTTGACGAGATTGATATCGTCTTCGGCCAAGCTCGACGTATGTATTATTCAATTATCAATTATAGGCGGAAGGCTCCATAAGGCTACGCCTTTAAATATGTTTACACTGCAAATGTCTATGTTAGTCATAAACCGTTATTTCATGAAATAAATGTCGATTAAGTATAACCATTTTTATTGCTTTTTTTTTAAATATAAGATTGAAAGACACCCAGTATGGACCGAAATTTGTACGATGTTGATTTTAAATATTTTCATTTATCATCTAGCTAGCTATTTAATTAAATAACGTATTCTCCTTTATAGCAAGGGGATAATTTGAATGGTGTAATAATTTTGTTATTTTGGTTCCAGATAATTTGGCTCCAATGTCCTGCTTATATGTTACATGGTTGTATTTTACATTTTCCACATGTATATAAACAAATATAGGTATTTCTGTATACAGGAGGTACATATTTTGATAGATGATTAGATGATTGATATAGGAGCAACGGCGATATTTGCAAAAGTATGGACGAAAGTCAAAACTTTGCAAAATGAATGAAGCAGCGAGTGATTATGAATAGGTCCGAATGGAATAAGGGTAGAGGAAATGATGGAAAGGATGGAGTAGAAATTTCCCAAAAGGTTTTGCCCTTGGATTGGGCAACGTTAACGTAAATGTATTTCAAAGTGTCAGGAGAACATGGCCGTGGAAGGAGAGAAATGAATGATGTGGAGTAAAATGAAGACAGTTGAAATAAAAAGAGATGAGACGATGGCATGCGAGGAGCTACAGTAAAGCAGGGATAGAATAGATGAATACGAGTCTAGATATCAGCGGAGGAAGATGTAAAGAGAAATATACAATAGAGAAAAAATTAAAACAGTGTCGTAAAATATAATATGACCAAAAATAAAGGAGAGTGAGAAGCTAAAATGGGGAGAAGTTAGAACATAGATGTATAAGAGCATAAACATCAACGGAGGAACTGCAGCGAAGAGGCAAGGGAAATAAACAGTTGGGAATGGAGAAAAAAGGAAAACATAAAATCATAAACTTATGACATAGCTGTCATGATTTTAAATACAAGGAAGAATACTACTCGTAATGATAAGTTTTTTTAAGTATTTAGTGCAAAAACAACATTTAATTACATTTCATCATTATTCCATCTTGTAAACAAATTATTCGTACCAACATAAAACAAACATTTATAGATGTGAGCCATTTAACTACTATCTGCTAACATTTGTGATATTTTCAAGCCCACAGAAAGTAAAATTCACGTTTAATTAGTACATTGTTTAACGTTTCAACGCCAATTGTTTTAGGACGCCCTCCCATCGGACGTGTTTACGACACGATCCGAACGTGGCGTAGCATTTTTAAATGTCGATTAAAAATATAACACTTTTTTATTATACACGTAACATAGATAACGTTTTAGAAATGTTGTGCCATTAAACAGGAATTTAACACATTTTAATAATTTCTCATTATTACGAGCAAATAAAATATAATAACTAAAAATAAATAGGTAATCTATCTGAATTTTGTGGTACATCACGAAACTGTACGAAAAGAAGAAATTTTTAAATTTTTGAGAAACTAAAGGCGTGAAATAATGTTATAAGAAATATGTTGATGCATAGATTCAATGTATAGTCGTTGGTCTAGGAGGAAGATTACCTTGAGGGAATTCGAGGATCAAATGGAGTCATTGGAATTATATTTCAGAGATAAAGCCTACATCATGTTTACGACATCGATTAGAATATCAGTTTGGGGAAGATTTCCACGTTTCCCCACAAATTTTACAGTAAATGCTTGGGAGCAATTTGAATTGGTCATTGGAGTTTTCTTTCGCAGATAAAATCTATGATTAATTTTTAAACCTGATTACTTATTTTGAGAAGATTTTCCTAGTTCCTTTACATAGGTACAGTGAATGCAGGAATAATTTCCGAGAAATAAGACGACCGTTGCTGACCGTTCTGATATAAACCGAAAAAAGTATATTAAATAATTTTGCGAAGAAGGGAATGACGAATATAAAGATGAATGGTAAAGATCAAATGAAACTCAAAACTAGTAATAAGTGTGGTGTCCGAGAACTGGAGAAGACGCATTGCAAAAGAAAATATTTGCTGGCTCGTAATAATGGTGGTTATAAATCTGGAAACTGGGGAGGAAGAGAGATTGTAGAAGGATACTGAGTCGAGATATTAAGTTGAGTGGTTGGATTGGGTTCCGTTGAGTTGGGGTGACGGAATAAATATTTAGAAAATATTAAGCAACATTGAAAACAACAAATGAACAACAGGAGGGAAAACAAGACAAAAGTTACAAGCATTAAAAGCAATTAAACAGAGCAATGAAATTTTTTTAAATCTAATTTTTCAATTTTTTTTATAATAACATAATAAGATCCTTTGAAAATCGTAAAAGATGGTTAACTCAAATATTTCATCGACGGCTTATGCTGATCTCCACCTTGACCCTTTGACCTACTTACTCATTTTATGATAAATGGAACAAAATTTACAACTCAATACAGCTTTCAGCATGCAACTAATTGCAAATATATGGCGATTGTATTATATAAATTTTAATGTGAAACTCAACCGTCTAGTCTGAAAGCGTAACACAAAAGTAAAAGTGAAATCACAAGTATTAGCGCTAAGTAGTTTATAACAATCATCACAAAAAGAACAAATCTTAAAATAGTTCTATAAACGCGTCCGAGTGAAATTAAAAGTAAATCTCTCGGTTGAATTATCTACGCTTACATCAATTTTATAATGAAAGTTTTAAAGGTTATTTTTGTATATTTGAGCTAATAAATGTGTAATTGGCAATAAATCGCTTCGTCGATTCCATGTAGATCAAGAGGATAACTAAATCATTTAGGTATTCTACGGCTTCCCATGACACATTCTCACATTCTTTTCTACAACAATGACACAAATTTAAATAAGTATGTAAATTAGGTGTGCCACTTAAGTAACTTTTCTTGGTGAATATTCTTGCTTTATTTTCTCTTAATTTAATTTTTAAGAACTACATTTAAATACCGTCGACTGTGATTTTATTCGTCTAAAAATAGAATAGTTACCTAGCGCTGTTGAAATAGATTAATTTTAACCAACATTTAATTAATATTCACGCCATTGCTCGTCACCGGTGATGATATGCATGCAGACCATTCCTTTGTGCACTGAAACAAAATGATATCAAGAAAGTCATAAATATTACATATAGCGGTCATTATAGTCTCTGGACCCAAATTGTGTTGACACCAACGGAAAAGTAGAAGGGGGCTAGACATATATATCGGCTGCGTATCACCGTATCATCGCACATCGATCAGCTAACAAAGTGAACATGGTTTCTTTTAAAGTGGTAGGATTATTGTGTCTAATCGCAGCCGGCTGCGCTTTACCCTCGCAGGAAAAAGTTCGTACGTCTCGCAATGAAGTTCAAACCGAAGACGACCTCCTGGACAGCACATACGAAGACTGCCTACGCAAGGATTCACTTTCGTGCATCAAGTACAAGTTAATGAACTTAGTGGACAAGATCGACCAAAAAGAAACGGTTACCTTAACGGAAGGCGTGCAGTTGAAGAAAACGGACACTAAAGCAGAAGCCCCGCGCGCTTTAAATGGAAACGAATCGATCGAGTCCCTGTTCTTCGAGAGGGTTCAGCGTTTCTTAGAAGGGCACACGTTGACGGTGGACCTTAAAGGCAGTGAACTCGTTGAGGCGGCGCAGTCGACGGCTCGTTCGTTCTCCGATGCCTTAGAAGAAGACGACAGTGAAAATGACGTCGATGAAGGCCGCGGCAAGAAAAAGAAAGTGAAGAAAGTTTTGGGACCATTGATGGCAATAGCTGGTCTAAAAATGGCCCTCTTGGCAAAATTGGCGCTCGCTTTCATCGCATTCATCGCCGGAAAGGCCCTAATCATCGGCAAAATCGCTTTGATTTTATCGGCCGTGATTGGGCTTAAGAAATTATTCGGTGGCGAAAAGCACGTGACGCACGAAGTCGTGGCCCATCCGCACCACACGTCCAGCCACGAGGCCTCTTACGGTGGATCTGGAACGGGGTACAGCAACGTCGACGTTGGTGGCATTTCGTCATCGTCGCATGGAGGAGGTTGGCAACGGTCCTTGGAAGCGCAGCAACTCGCCTACAGGGGACAACTCCAAGACAAGCAGCAATAATTAGACGTCTCAATAGCCCTGTAAATAAGATATTCAACTTAATTTATGTATTTATTTTTAGTTAATTCAATTGACTGCCGCATATAAATTACAACTGCAATTAATTTGTGTTAAATTTCTATTTATGTAAAATAAAACCTGAAACATACTTTTTATTTATTTCTCGACGACAATGAAAACGGCGCGTTAATTGGCGATGTTTTCGTGGACTAGAAACTGATTCAGTTTACCATTAATGAACATATTTTACACCGTCGGCCCCATTACTCGCCTCGTTGTTTTAAATAACATCCATTGTTAGACACGACGGAAGAACAATGGCGGGAAAAATCGGATCTACTGTTTCTAAATTAGTTCTATTAGATCGTGGGAATGCATAATTGAATTAGGAGAGCTTCGCAGAGTAAGGCTATTAATTAAAACGACAACAGTTAAAGTTTTATGAGTACCGATAAAGAAACAAAATTACTTGGCAACAAATCAATTGGGTTGAGAAATTTTTATAGGCAATATGAATTAGACTAGGACATAGCTTGGTTTGTAATAGACGTAGATAGAAAAGAAAGTACCATGCAAATAAAACGACCAAATAAAAGAATCGTACAGTTTTTTTGTTATGTTTATTTCATAAATAATAATTATTATATTTATTCCAGTATCTTCATTACTTTATATTTGTTTTTTTTCTTTCACATAGTTCTATAACAATTATTTTATTTCGTAGACTGTCTCGCATCGTTTTCTTCACCATTTTTAATTTTATTTCTGTTTGCAATGTTTTGTATTTGTTTTATAGCATGTATAGATGTTCTTTATATTCACCTTCTTTTAGTGCATTTGTTTCCTCGCTCGATTTTATGGTATATTTCTTCCATTATCAGCGAATTCGTTGTGTACGTTATTTTTACATTTGTTTGTTTCTTCATTGTTTCGTTAAAAACCTATAAAAATGTTATTTTATTTTTTTTTATATTTTAAATCCTTTTGGTTTGGTCTTGTTTTCAATTTTCATAATTGTCCTTTTATTGTGCATGCTTTTTGTGATTGAGCCATCCGTTTTACTTTTTCCTTTCTCTAGATGTTTATGCACTTTACGTTCACTTTTTGTTATTTTTTTTATTATTAATTGTGATATTTAATGATTTTGTTTCATATTTCTTAGTCGATTTTTTAATTTTTTCTACATTTATGTATTTATATGCCCCTTCATAGAATGACTAGTATCGTATCTATAAGAACTGTTTGAGCCTTGACCCCAGTTCTTAGTACAAGGTGCAGTAAAATTTAAAAGTACAATATAATATCATTTAGAAATTTCTAGTTCATATTTTGGTCACTGACTATACATAACTGCTTATGTGAATATAAAATCATTATAAAATTTTACATTCTAAAAAACATCAATTCACGAACCAAAATGCTTTGCAAAATGGGTTGACCGGAAGTGAAAATTTTACGGCGTAAAAGTTTTTGAAAATTGACGTTTTATATGTTACAGTTTATAGCAATCAACATGTATGCCAAAGATCTTCTAGAAAATTGGGAAAAATGACTTCAAATATTTTTCTCCTTTTAAAATTTATAATTAAGGAAACATGTCATCAGATGGGTTGATATTGCTAAACGAATGCGGTATCTATCCTTTCAAATGAACTGGTCAGGAAAAGGCAAAATGAAGTTTTTATGCAAACTTAATCAGGAACATGGCTTATTTTGCATAGCAATGCACCAATTATTATGATAGGCAAGAAAATATATTTCGAAATACATTTTCAGCGAATACCCCCATACTCGTGCTGCTACGTAATTGGAGTGGTCTTTATCAACGACTAAGCCGGTACTTTCCAGACTTACTACAAATTGGCAGCCGTCGGCAATGAAGGCCAGTTTGTTAAAACCAAAATTTCAGCTAATGTATTAAGGTGGTGGTTGCTTTCATTTGGTATAATGAAAAAAAATATGTAAGGCTTTTGTAATTTTATATTTAACTCCTTTTAGATTTCATGAATCCTTTTGTTATACTTGTTATTTATTTCTTTGTAGATTTTCATGAATCTCTTTGTTATTATTTACTTATTATTTATTTCATTCCACGCATTATTTCGTTCGAGTTCCTAACATTTGTACCCACATCGCCTTTTCATTATTTTTCGGATACCTTTCAAACGAAAACACAAAACCATACATAATGCAACACAAAAAATCCAAAAATTATAACAGAAATACAAATTAAAAGAGAAATTGTAGGCACAGAATACAGTGAATTACAAAGCTCAAAAATAAACCATATTGAATGAGAATAGAAAAATAAAAAGCAAGAACAAGTGACACCATATTGATGATAAGATTGTAATGAATGCAAAATATTTGAAATAAAAGACGAATATTGGACGAGTTTCTTTCTCCTTTGAAACCGTCAACATGCTAAATTCAATTTGTGCATTTAAATTTGATGTTAAATAATACATTGCGTAAAAATTATTCAGTACAACCTGTTGGTAAAGTTCATACCAACAAATTATTTATAATAAAACTGGTGTGCCACAACCTCCAAATACGATAAGATATGTCAAATAAAAATAATGACATTATAAATTTATCAAAACAATGTTAAAAAAATTAAATTGATAAATAATGTCATCTACACAAGGACAAATATATAAATACGTAACGATCCATATTGGAAGCATACATTTTTGAACAATAGATTAACATCGAGGTTGATTGGGCAGATGAGATTTTGCCTAGTTATGATTTAAAACGAGAATGAAACACCACCACGACTTCGAAGTGCATGTTATCAACATTTTAATGTAAAGTGTACGGCTTATATTGTGAAAATAATTGGGATAATTAAATAAAGATGTGAACGAGCTCTAGGTCTTGTGAAAGAACTAAATGGTAAATTATAAAATACCACCATCATGACATGGTATTTTGGCATTATAAAAATATGACAAGACGTATGAAGAAAGATCAATTATGATGATAATTATGGTGGCTCCATAGTCTCTTAAAAGTTGAGCATTTCAATGGATATAATTAGAAATTATGAATGTAACCAGAACAATAATGTATAATAGTCAGGTTTTGGTTTAAAAACAAACTTACTGCAAAATTACAATAAACGGTATTTTTGCGTATTTAGGCAATTTAAATGCTTGGACTTGAAATAATTTCAATACGATCAAAGGCATTTGGATACAACATGATTTGACGAAAGAAAGGTATGAATTCACCCAATATGATATGAATATTGTAATGTAACATATTAAGTTACAAATGTGGGAGCAAAATTATTTCATGAAAGTTAAAATATATTAAAACCATTTAGGGGAGTACAGTAAGGGTGGTTGATACCAAATTTGAAAATTATTTGCAGTGTAAGAATAGTTTAAGAAAGAAAATACATGGGTTACAATATAAACGGGTAATCAATCGAAATATAACATTTCTGTGCATACGATTAAGGTTTTAATTGATATATTGTAAATTGTATTTGTTGGCATCATACAATTTTTTTAAAGCGTAGTGCGTATTGTGTGCCGTAAGTTATTTTCAGATTGCAGACAGTACAGGGAATCAATCTAAAAGTGGATTTTATCAATCTGTGTTCTAAATATTATATTTATATTATTATTATATTATATTAATATAAATTTATATTAAGATTCGTTAGCCCATATTAGGAAATTTATTTATTTATTTAATTTTCTCCAATTATATAATTATAAGTTCTAAAAATAAATGTTCCATGTCAAACTGTTGTTCTTTATCTGATAATAAATATAACTGAAATTCTGCGAGCGTCAATTCAAGAAAAATAAATGATTTAAAAGTTAATATTTAAAGAAATCTTTTATAGCAATGAGATGCACAACAGTCTTCGTCTCCAGTTTAAATGTCATATAAGGTCCGTAAAAAAAGAGACGTCAAAAGTTAAATCAGTGTTTTTGTCCTCTGGAAATAATTTGTTTTGAGCAACAAAACACCGAGTTATAAACTAAATTAGAAAAATACGTCTTTCGTGTAGTTACTTAAAGTTGAATTTGAAACCATTATCCGCGCACATGTTTTAATGGAGTTGTCGAGATAAATAAAAAACAAATAAACATAGAAGTAGTGTTCAGTTTGAAATTGAAGAAAAGAAAACTAAAAAATTATCTAAAAGGCCGAGTGCAATGACCATTAAATGAATTTGGTGGCTGAAGGGGATTAACGAGAGGCAGCTGAAGAGGACCTCGCCAGTACAAAAGTTGTATAATAGTCAGACAACACATAATAACACAGCAATAACGATACAAGAGGGCTGGAGAAGCAAGGAAAAAGGAAAAAGGACAGTTTCAAGATTTCATGAGGAGGAAATTGAAAATAAAAGTGAAAATCAAGAATCTTCGATTACGTATGAAAGAGAAGCTGGTAAGACTAAAACAATCTATATTATAAAAAATACTGATGTTTGTCTCAAAACGCGGGATTTATAACCTTGATTTTGACGTTTCCACATTTTATAGGTTTGTTGGATGGTACACTGGGCTGCGAAAAGGTACTTATATTTCCCTACACCACTACTTAACGGAAAAGACAGATGAGGACTAAAAGAGTTTTAAAAAACCCAACCCAACCCAACCCAACCCAACCCAACCCAACCCAACCCAACCCAACCCAACCCAACCCAACCCAACCCAACCCAACCCAACCCAACCCAACCCAACCCAACCCAACAGAGAAGAAATGGGAATAAGAGAGGATCAAAATAAGGCATAGCAAATTTATGGTTTAATACATATGGTGGACATGAAATAAATGTCAGACCAAGATCATGTCAAAAAACTGAAAGATAAACTAGAAAGGCGATGAGTAGTAGAGTAGTAATCGAAGAATATAATATATAATAATGAGATATTACCACTACGAAAAGTACGATGGGATGGAGAAATGAGAAGCTATAGAAAAAAAAACATAGAAACACAAAGAATGAGATGGTAAGGGCATTTTACAGAAAGAAAGATGTGGTGCGGATAAGGATTGCAGAGTAGAATCAAAATGGGGAACACGCAAGAGGAAGGCCGTAAATAATATGGGAAGACGAACTAGAAAAGGATATAGAAAGCATGGGTTTAAGGGACTGGATGAGATAAGATAAGAAAATGTAAAATAGTACATGAGTCAATTTTCGCTCGTAAACTTTTAGAATATTGATAACTTTGAGATATTGGTAAGAAATAAATAGAATTTAAGTATAACGATGCATATTACCCGCCACATTCATGGTATTACACATACACAAAATTAGTATGATATGTTAGTATGTTAGTATCTACAATAAATATATGGCTGGTCGTAAATTCACCTTCATAAAAAATATAACCAATTGAGTTTTTATCCACACTTTCATCTCGTAAGTACTAACACAGAGCAACACTACTTTTGAGTTTTGACCTCCATCCAAAGATTTAATGAAAAGTTAATTTTTAATTTCAACACAACTTTCCATTTTTTGAGAAGTTTTCACACACGTCTACAAAAAATCTATTTTTGGCATAATTGAAATAAAATAAGTGCAGATACCAGATACACTTCAAACTATGGAATCGATAAAACAAAGATTATGTGTCATATTTCTATTGTTGCAATTTTACACAGCTATAAGTGTGAATAAAAAATTAATTGTGAAATTTCGATAGTGATGATTTTATGAGTGGTTTTTAATTGCTTACTTCGTTTAGTTTCTTCATTTCGAATCGAGTAGATAAAAAGAGTAAGTAAAAAGTTGAATACATAGTTAGAAACCTAATTATTTTACATATTTATCATCTCGATTAGATTACTTGCGTCTAGACGTCGGTTTTCCTTTCAGCTAACGTAACTGCTTCTTTTCGTGGCGTTTTTGTTGTCCTACAAAGCACTAGTAAAAGTATTGGGTCATTATTTAATGCCAACCAGACGAATACAAAATTTTACGAATTTCTTTGAAATTTTTACGTAGCAATGTGGGTCATTATATAGAGTGTGACTGCACTCTCACATATTGCCTTTCCGTATTGACACGTGTTCCGCCCCTGCGATTTTTCCGGTGTGTGATCTACTGCCGATTGAGCACGCACAGCAATCTAACAAATGTCCTTAAACTTGACCAACTGTGACAGTGCCGGTGTAAAAGTAACGTATCCGTCTACAAACCTTGCAGTATAATAATTGCATATCGCACGGCTTCTCCCTGTGCAAAATGAGGTTAGTCGCGAGCGCACTGTGAGAAAGCGGTCCAAGATATCGCCCCGCGGCCGTCATTATAGTCTCTGGACCCAAATTGTGTTTCAGACCAACGATGAGGTAGAAGGGAGCGAGTCATATATATCCGCGTCGCATCTCTGCAACATCACATATCGATCAACAAGCAAAGCAAACATGGTTTCGCTGAAAGTGGTTGGATTATTGTGCATAGTGGCGGCGATCTACGCCCTTCCGGCGCAGGATGAGGCTCGGGGATCTCGCAACTCGATCCAAACCGAAAACGACCTCTTGGATAATATCTACGCCGACTGCATGCGAAAAGATTCGATGTCTTGCGTCAAGTACAAGTTCTTCTCGTTCGTCGACAAGATGCTGGGGCACAAGGACACGATTACCGTCACGGACGGTGTGCAAATAGTCAAAACCGAAAGCGGCGAACCCGAAGGAGCTCCTCGCAAACTCACCGGAGACGAAACCGTCGAGTCGTTGCTCTTCAACCGCGTCCAGCGATTCCTTGAGAGCCACACCATCAAAGTGGATCTTAAAGGCAGTGATTTAGTTAACGTCGTAAGTTCGACAGCTCGCTCCTTCGGCGATGTGATGGACGATTTCTCAGAAGACGACTCCGCCATCGAGGAAGGCCGCGGCAAGAAGAAGAAGGCACAAAAAATCTTGGGGCCGTTGTTGGCGGCCGCAGCTTTAAAGATGGCGATTTTGGGCAAAATTGCCTTAGCCGTCATCGCCCTCATCGCCGGCAAAGCCCTGTTGATCGGAAAGCTCGCATTGGTTCTTTCGGCGATAATAGGATTGAAGAAACTATTTGGGTCTGGCGGAAAACACGTCACGTATGAAGTCGTAGCGCACCCACAACATTCTTCGAGCCATGTTGCTTCGCATGAAACCGTTTATGGAGGATCCGGGGGAGGATACGGCGCCGATGCCGGCGGTGGTTACGGCGGATCTTCCGGGCACGGTGGCTGGCAACGATCACTGGAAGCCCAAAATTTGGCTTATAGGGGGCACACGCAGGCCACCCAGCAATAATTCGTTCGGCTAGTCCGGCTCTGTACCTGCCAATTCTCAGCGAGCGTTCCGCAAAATGTTATTTATGTATTTATTTTTAAATATTTATATAGTCTATGTATAGACGGACAACGACTATAAAAGATACCATTACCTAGTTGTACTAGGACCTAGCTGTAAGATTGTTATTTTTGAGTCAATAAATAAACATCGACACGAAATAATTAGTTTTATTGGGTCGTCGCGTCAACTTAAAAGAAAATCTCTGTAGTATCATCCATAAGTATGCCAGCATTGCGCTAGCATTACTTTTGACATAGATACATCCGTGTGTGAGTTTTCTCGTGACCTCAGATTCCAAACTTGACATTTTTTTTAAATTATCGACGGTGGTAGATGCAACGTCGCCTCCGGCGTAGAAAGCGAGTTTAACCTATAATACCTTGTTGGTATCGGGGCTTTATTTCATTTTACTTGTCGCCCACCTGCTGCTGGGCGACTCCAGGAGTTCAAGGTAAATTTCTTTAACCCAGTTTGCGTCGTCGTGAGGCATTTGAAGACACCAGTGTCAAGGCTGTGGAAACGGGAACAATGATTCAATCGTAAAACCTGTTTAGTATTTACTCCGACTGTATAAGTTGGACGCGGCAGGTGGTTTGTGTCGGAACTTTTCAGTGTGCATGCTTTTTTAATAAACACTTAGAACGCACCCATGCAGGTAAACGTCGAAATGGGGTTACGTTTTTAAAATCTTGATATTTATTCACGTAAATGCAAATAATAATCGCATGTCACTACAAATATTAAAAATAAATACATATATACCAATATTGATTCGCCTACAAAAGCAGTAAAATATTAATCAAATCTAATTCAGAAGGAACACACTAGGATATTACTCATATTATCTTGACCTCTCAATGAATTCTTGTTAAAAGTTTCTAGTTGATGAATAAGATTTCCTGTTTTTTATTTTTAAACCATTTTAAATTTTTATATGCAAAAAAAATAAATAGTTGTCTTAAGCACAAATAAAAATGATAAATAGCACAAATTATGCCAACAAAATTCTAACACATTCTATGCACAAACTTTTTGGGTTGCAGTTGTAATAACACCAGTTATTAACAACAAATCAATATTTTAAAACTATAAAAAAACTGCACATATTATGTCAAAGCAACAAACATAAACCAGAGCCGGTTTCAAGCACGTATCTCCAATGATAAATTATATAGCCCTGTTTTTATTCTATCACATTTCTAATAAAAAAATATTTTTATTTGTTATTTTTTAAATTATTTACAGAACGATTATTTATATTACTAACAATTTATAATTTATATAATAAACATATTAATTCAAATACCGCCGTGTCGAAGTAATACAAATCAAGGAAGCAGATCAACATTTTATGTTAATCATGTATTAAAATGCTGTGAATATTGCATAAGTTGAATCAGCAAAACGACCAATGTTTGAATTCTTCAAAATGCATGTTCGTCGGATTGATTAAAAACGGTTGAAATCTGTCGTTTCATTGTCAACACATATGAATAAATGTCTGGGTGACCCATTCAAATTTATTTTTCTGCCACCTGAAGAAGTATATGGGAAAATTCCTGGACTTGAATTTTTATTTTGAAATACAGTAGTAGTACTTGAGAAGAGAACGAGGCTCTAAGGGATTATTCGGGTTCTTTTTTAACACGTTCGGTGGCACAATGTATGAGCGAAAGAGGTACATAGTATTCAGGTTTCACATTGAATAGTATTCCTGGTGCAGTTGTTCTTTCGGAATTTCTGTAATTCAATTGTCCATTTTACAATAGCATTGTAACACACCGTCCAGTTTTATTATTGCACCTTAGCTTTATTTTTAATATTGTTAACCTTAATGGTTAATTTCTACGTTTTTATTAAGCGTTCTTTTATATTTAACAATTATCACAAATATCAGCTCATTGATTTCACTCTTACTTTCCTTACTTCATTGGAAACTATGTTGAAACTTGTTATATATGCTATTTATGTTGATTTTATAGTTTTTTTTAATCGATACAACTTGTATATACATTTCTTTCTTACCTTAGCGCTTTTTAAATTAGTTGCCTAAACATTATATACATTATATCCTTTTTAGTATTTTATCGTTTCCTGATGTGCTGATGCTTCCATATCTTAACCTTTACTATTGCTTATTAAAATTGCTGTACGATGATTTCTTCCTCATGTATAAATATTCATTGGTAAGAATCTTTTTCCTTTGGTATGTCTTTCAGATACTCTCTCCATCTTCTCTCCCTTCTTTAATTAGTCTTCGTCTATTTTCTCATGTTCCTCATTGTCACATTCTATTTTCGTTTCATGTTTCTCACTGGGCAAACAATAGCTTGCGTGTGTGAATTTTTGACCAAAGAAGGTCTTTCCAAGATTCTGTTCCCTTCAGTCTTTTACTTGTGTTATTGCACTTGCTTATATTCTTCGACATGATTTTTGTGTTTGGTACCCATGTACTTACTTATTTTTTACTCATTTTACTGCTATTTTTATTTTTTAGTCTCAACCAGACAATTTTATAATTCCGCAACCGAACTCAACTCAACCCAACCCAATCCAATTAAACTCAACCCAATCCAAACCATCGTTTTTTAATCTTTACCTTTTTCACTCATCTATTATTTTCTCAGTTTAAGAAAAGGCAGTCATTTATCGATTACTTCTTTGTGCTTCTTCTTCCTATTTTTATTGGATAGATATCGTTGGGTGTTTAATGAGTATTTATTATTTTTGAATCATTAGATCATGACAATTAATCTCCAATTGTATTAATTAGATTCCCACGTATCATTCACTTTCATTTTACTACCCACAATTTCATTGGTGTCTTCCTCTATTAGCAGGATTACTTCTTGTTCAGTCAAGCTGTATTTTTCATCCCGTTCCGTGTCTTCACTTCCGTAGATCATTAAAGTGTGTTCTTCTTCTCCTTTTCTTCTTTAATTTCAATTGATATTATTAGGTAATTAAGTTTTTAGTTTTATCTGAAACACGTAATTTTTCTCTTTGTTATCTCTAGCTAAATCATTCGCCATGTGCAACCCTTCTCTTCATCATTTACAATAAAGTTATAACATGGAGTATATTCCTATTTATGTGTTCTTCATCGTTTCTCTTCATCTTTGTTTTTTTGATTTGCGTGGATGTTTCTTTGCATTATTTTCATAGTTTTCCTCAAAGTCCATATTTTCTCTTGTCAGTAACTCTATCAGTTCTCTGCTATGTTGTTACCGGACCTTCCTACGCCGTTAGTTTTCATGGCCAGCATGTTGCCATCATTTTCACATTTCCCTTCAGACCAGCTATATCTTCATTCCCATCCCGCCGTTTTTGGTAGTTGGATGTTTTCAGGTAGCCTATATTTACTCCTTTTCACATTTTCCTTCTATGTATTTCGCTTTCTCGTACCGTGGGGGTTATGAGAATCTTGTTGTCCTTCATCTGACCGGTTTGTTGCTATTTTACGTCATTTAATTTGCCTTGAAATCGACTTTATCTCATTTTAGACCCATAGCTCTTAAAGCTGAAGTTTTAAAATAGATACAAAAATTCCAGAGATATTTACAAGGAGTAGGAAGGTTCAGAGGACTGCAGAGATGGTGAAAGGAGAAGGAGAGAGAAAAGCAGGCATGGAGGAGGACAAACCAAATGTAGGTAGGGCAGACATGTAACGAGAAATCATAAAAGGGATTAAAGGACATGAGGAGAGAGAATGCAGAGATGAGAAAGGAGAATGCATATATGAGGAAAGAAATGAAGGAAGAAAGTGTAAGAAGAGAGAATATAGATGAAGAGTGGAATAAAGGCAGCGATGGGAGGAAAAATGAGAAAGATTACGGAATGTATGGAAAAAGAGTGAAAAAATAATATTGTGATTAGAAGGTTGGATGCGCAAAAGGGAATGGAGAGACAGCAAGGAACGCTTGAAAAGAAAACGAAAACTTTAAAATTGTTATAAGAAATTGTCAACAACGTTGGGCCTCAAATTGAACCTTGCGGCCCACCAATACAATTTATTTGAAACAAGATAAATTTAAAGTTGTGTATACTTGTAAAAATGTTTGCAGGGCGAACGTAATTAGACGGATTTTTAACCGCTTTGGCGGTTAATCTCGTTTTCATGTCACGTAAATAAACTCAATAATTTGCCCTATCCATTATTGTCTATCCGAGTGGTTTCCCGTGTTTGTTCTCTGTTTGGCATCCGACTTTCTTTCAACTCGAGTTTTTAACATAACTGCTTATAAGTAAACCGTGGTTCAAGTTGCAATAAATCATTCACAGTTCGATTCGAAATTGACAACTGATCTATTTTAACGCGTCGAAAAATTCGATGTGGGTTCGAAAATGAAGCTAAAACGGAATTTAAATGGATAAGCCGGTCTGAATGCCATTGCGGTTAACTGGACCCACCTCGTTACATTTCAAGCTTTTAACGACACCTCGTGTGACTAATTCGAATCGTATGCGGACACACAATCGCGATTGAGTCGGTGATACCGACTGCATTGTTTTTTTGGCACGAGCGAGCTGATTCGATGTCATTTAAACCCTGTTATGTATTCGGATGATAAATATATTTGAGATATTTTTAGAAATTTCAGCGGATTTCTCGCGACTCAACTTAAATCGCAGATGCGATTTAATTAAACGGGAAAGTAGCGGACGTGCGGTCTAATCTAAATAAATTGTCGATTACGATATTTGTTAAGCACCCTTTGTTTGAAAACGAAACATGGTCAGTGTGTCATGACACATAAAAAATAAGGCGGGTAAATGCTTCGAAATTATTCGACGATGCGGCAATCACTTAATTATTCATATAATAAGAAAATAAATCATAATTGATCGCGAAGACATTTACTTCGAATTGTATTTTATTCGAATAACTTGCGCGTCTGTTTATATCATTGATTAATTTTACATTTTTGTAGAATATTCGTTTAGTTTAATTTTTGATGCAATCCAGTCTATGGGATATATAGTTGCAAATCTTGGTACAGAAACGAGCAATTAATCGATGTGAGAGCTGGCGTATGAACAACGCCAGTAAACAATTAGGTCGTTTTCCCAAAAACCTAAAAAAAAATGCAAAATAAAATTGGTAATATCAAGGGCATGCACTACGACAACAATAGATAAACAAAATTAACATGTATGTATATCTATATAGATCAGTTGTAAGAATCATTCCACGTAACTTGTTTAATACTATAATTCACGTCGAATTATTTTGTTATAATCGAATAAAACACGAAATGATTGGCTCTAACCCCATAAGCGAAATCGTAACTAAAGCACGCCAATATTATAAACAAATAACTTGCCAGTTACAACACACGTCGCTCCCGAGAGATATCTAAAATCAAAGAAAGTGGTAAATAGTGAAAATATAATCAAAATCGAAGAACCTTGAAATGGACTTTCCTAGTTGAAACTACCTACGAAAACCAACGAAATAAAGAATTACGAGACAAGGGCTTCACAAGTGTTGAAGACCTACAAATTAAGAGGAAATGTGAAAGCCTACCGTACGAATTTAACCTCAAAGAAACTTAACTGAGATAGACTACGAATCCAACAAGATGGGTAGCTCGGATAAGCTAGCAAGCGGATGAACCACCGAAGAACGGAAAATTTTATTTAGTTGAAAACGACTTCAGATTAGTCAAACAATTACAAAAATATACTTACGGATAAATAATCCGATTTTGTTACTTACGTTACCTATAACAATAATTGTAAGTAAAGACAATCAGTATTCGGAGGACCCATTCCCGAATCGTACAATACCAAGACTGAGTCACCCCAAAGCTGGACAGGGAGCAATTTTCAAACGCTAAGTTAGAAACACAGTAATAATCACAAAATCTTGTTAGTGGTTAGTGGCTGTACGTTGGTTAACAAAAGAAACTTTGACTGAAATCAACACATTAACTCCATTTCCCTAGACAAAATGTCTTTTCCCACGAGGAGAGAATAGCTGACACACAACATACCAAAAGGTAGAAAGATAGAGATATTCCGACGGTAGATATTTTAACCCCATCAGAATAATTTATTAACGAGGATGGCACCCCACGTGCAAATCAATCGAAAATAAACTGCTGAAAAAATTTAAAGTGCCTGAACATGCTGCACAATTAATTATTTTAGTAGTCGCTGTTTAAAATGTTTTTGCATTTTGTAATCCCTAAAAGTACGCTCCATCAGCATGGATATCGTATATTTATATTTACACTACTCAATTGCTAAACCGATTCTATTTGTATGCAAATATTGGAATATAAACTGTTCGTTATTAGTTCACAAGTGGATTTCAAACTTCCATACAAGTTAATATATTAACGTTTGCCCTAGATTATGTCATGAATTGCGACTTGTGTTGATCATGTACCGATTATTATATATTAAATGTTACGTTAATTAAAATCGAGTGGCGAAAGAAAATGAGTATATATAACTTAAAAGATGCCAACATTAAACTTCAAGCTATAGTGAACGCAACCCAACCCGAAAATATTCATCAGTCTCTTTCGCATCCTTAATTTACGTTCTGTGTTGCAGCTTTGATCTGCGTATTTTTCGTACATTCACTACTATTTTAACAACCTTACGATACTCTTCCAGTCTTGATGAATTTCTACTCTACTCTTATTTTAGTTACATATTTATGTTAGTCATCCACATATACCTGCGAGACCATTACACCTCTTAGAAATGATCACTTTATGTTTTGACTTCCTTAAGCCTTCTTATTTCTGTGGTTTGCCATTCCATCATTTGTTCCAATTCTTCTATCGATTAATCTGAATTTTTGCTTCTTCCACGATTCCCTTTCATTTATACCTACAGTACATTTGTCTCTTCCACCTCCTAGAGATATAAATTTGAGGTATTACTTGATCATCCCAAATAATGTTTGGATTGTTTCTCGCTATTCTTCCAGCAAATTAGTATTAGCTTGGCTGGTAATTTTACAAGAAATAATAATAATTGAAATTTGAAATTAATGTACGTAAAACTGTTATGAATCAAAGTAAGGTTTCATTGTTTTATTTTAACTTTTGCCATTTTACATATTTTCTCGTCTATATTTGTACTTGTTTCCATGTGTTAAATATAATTACGACAATTTTCCGAAATTATATGTTCAAAAGAATTTTAAACTAGCTCTTGCTTGTTATTAACTGAATAAACAGTTACTCTATAGCATTTAACAAGAGAATGTAAGGAGATATAAATAATATAAAGTTGCCATAAGCTTTACTGAGAATCACCACTTCTCCACTGCTATAATCTCGCACGTTATCCATAATGAATCTCAAACTTGAAACAAATACAAAGAATTATCGTTAGTTGAATTTTAAATTTCGCTGCTCGAGTATTTCTCACTGATCTTCCATATCAAACTCGAGTTTTCACTTGAACACCATTGAAGAAAATATTTGCTCTTTCAAGGATAATTATATTATATATAATGAATTGCATAATTAAAGCGTGCAGGGCTCTTATAGGTGACGAATTATATCTTTTAACTGGATAATGAAAATTCTGAAGAGCTCTGATTACTGAAGATGATGAAATCTAATTATTACCGGGTCGAATACTTTTCGTTCAGCTGTTTAAAAGTAAAGGAGCAATGTTCATCTACCCAGTCACAAATCTGTTCTTTTTGAGTATCCGATAGGTTTTGTTGTCGATGTCCAGCAATTTTTTTATAGTTGAATTTTCGTGTATGATGAATATATGTTGCTTATTGTGCAACATTATTTCCCGTAGAATAGATTATTAAATAACGTATTTTGTGAGTTGTTTAATTATTTTTTTCTCTTTGATCCTGTAATTTATGTGCAATTATCACAATGCGTTAGTAAATTGGCAGTACTGATACACATTTGACAGAAAAAATATATCTTATTTACATGTGCTTGGGAAAATTATTTAACAAATTGTGAAACACAATTAACAAAAGAAAAAACGAATATGAAATGTTCTGCTATTGGAGACAGAAATGCAATGACATCCAGGAAGAGGATAATAGATGGATAACAAAAATGATATTGAAATGATATCATTTTATTTATCATTAGGAAATAACATATTAATACCACGTTAATATAAAAATTGAAGACTAAATACATAAGAAAACATGCGGTAGGTTTCAAGCAAGGATGTAACATGAACCCAATCTTCTTTAAAATGCAAGCAAGAGTTAAAAACTTTTCAAGATTGGATGCTGGAGATTGTGCACAAAATAAACACCAAAAATATATAAAGAATGGTTATGAACACAAAACAACCCAAGTGCGTGGAACTGAGAGAAACGAAAAAGAGGAAATTGAGAATACAATACCAAAACTATTTTAGAAGTTAATTAATAATAGGGCTACCCAGTAAACGGGAACAAAAATTAGAAGAAGCGAAGGTATGTGGCAGCCATTCTAGCTATATCTTGCTTGCGTACTATAATTGTAACGTTGTTAGTCCGTTTACAGTGTGCGGTTCAGTATGTATTGCTCACTGTTGAGAAGCATTTTTGCAGTCAAGCTCTCAATGGGAAGTGGTGTAATGAGGCCATTGAAGAATTTTCCACAAATATCTGCTGTAGTATGAACACTACCAGTATTATATTAGGTGTAGTAAAAGAAATCCATTATTTTTGCATGAAATGGAAACATTTATTTATCATAGTTACAATGATCCGATTTAGGTCAACTATGCGCCATTTTGTTCGATAACTTGCCATTTTGAAGGCCGTTTCATTATGCTTCTCTCATAGAAACCCTCGTCCCTTGGCAAAAAATTGATTGAGACAGTCGAGTTTCACAAACCACTCTTGCAGTGAATTTTTCACCAGCAAAATTGCTCGACATGGACAGGAACAGATGGTAATCACTTGGTACCAGGTCTGGACTATAAGGTAGATACATAAGAACCTCCCAATCAAGTACCCAGAGCTTTTGGCGAGTCACTATCGATGTGTGTAGTCTGGCGTTGTCCTGATAGAACATAATTCCTCTCCTATTGGCCGAGGCTGGCCGGATTACTTCCTTCAGACGGTCAAATTGTTGACAGTACAGGTTCGTATTAAGAGTTGTGCCGTAAGGGAGCAGCTCGTAGTAGAAAATTACCTTCCAATCCCACCTAATACACAGCACACAGCAAAACCTTCCTAGCCGTTAATCCTATCTTGACTACCGTTTCCACCGGCTCACCGCCATTCGATCACAATCGTTTTTACTTGACGTTGTCGTGATCCACTTTTCATCACCAGTCACCAACCGTTTCAGACATGGGTCGATTTTATTGCGATTCAGCAGCGATTCGCAGATGGAAATTCGGTCCATGATGTTTTTTTGCGTTAACTCGTGTGGCACCCATGCATCGAGCTTCTTTTTGTATCCAGCCTTATTCAAATGGTTCCATCCGTTTTTTGTGAAATCCTTAGCTCTTCGAAATCGAAACAGTGCTTAAATTACGGTCGGACTCGACAATGTCCATGATTTTATCGATATTTTCGACAATTGACCTTCCAGTGCGTGGTGCATCTTTGACATTGAAATTAGCGGAACGGAATCGTCGAAACCAAAATTGCGCATGATTGGCTGTTACAGTATCAGGACCATAAATACTATTAAATTTTTCAGCCGCCTCGCTTGCGTTTTCGCCTTTATCAAAGAAAAACTGTAAAATATTGCGTATTTTCTCTTTGCTAGTGTCCATCTTTAACGCGCGCTCAAAGAAAACTGGGTCAACTAATCACAACTGTCAAAAAAGGTTTATTAGCAAGAAATCTCTTCTTTCTAACGCCATAAATTGTAACCCGGTCGGACTTATACAACGCGAGATACACATAGTAAATCCAGCTATTGGAAAAATAATGGATTTCTTTTTACTACACCTATGGGAAAGATTTATCTAAGTGGATTTCTGCACTCTAGTCTTGAGCCACCAGATTGAGGTGTCATATGTCCGAATTAACCATCATTCCTTTACATACAACTTCAGCAATGGCTCGTTATTTCGTGGACAGCCTATACGTAACACGTAAACTTATTAATGAAATCTGACAACACCGAACATATTACTTTCCAATGCTCTCGCACGCTAGAGAAAGTATTCAGGATTTGATCGGGCAAGTGCAATGTCCGGTCGCCATTGAACCTCATTTAGCATTCCATTGAAATCGAGTAGGCCACCGTGCTATTGTCTTTTGTTCTCGAGACGTCTGCGTACGAGAATGATTAACAACGTGACGTGAAATTTCGAAGTTAGCCTTACGACTGATTGGTGTCTAGCGTTATTCAATTGCACCGCACATGCAATATTGTTATGGCTTATGAGTTACAGCATGCGCAATTGCAAGGCGTTATATGGAATCGACATCGCCGATTAACCTACTGGCAATGGATCAACTTCCACTACGTCTCAGTGCAATTAAAGCGATGTTTCGTCTCTACGAAACGCCGTTTAGAGTTCATGATTTAAAAACTGGATTGCTTGCCCCACATTCCACTCTATATTCCATGTTACGCGCAATTTTTCAACGATGTTTTCTTCAACTGGATCTATTTTACATCAAATCTTGCTTTTAAGTAGATTAAGAGCGGTTTATGTTGCACGAAGCAATTTTAAAAATACATGTCAACGTTCCCACAATCACCAAACGTTATGTGTAACATAACAGCTTTTTAATTTCAATTATGTAATATTCGTGGTGGTGTAAAAACTATATTTGTATTGTCTGGTACCATTCAAATTTAAATGTAAAGAAATAGTTTGTAACGAATGGACTTGTATGAAAATGTTGATTGCTGTTGGTTTATTAAAGTAAGAATTATTTTGATAGTTTATTAAATGCTGGAGGATATGGAAAGTCGGCCATGAAATCACAGTGGAATGGATTTAACGTCATTTGTCATTTTAACATTTATTTCTTGAAAAGGACCTTATACGGACCACCTTATAGCTTTTAGAAAATGAATGATGTAGTTGTTCTCAGATGATGTGTATTTTTGTTAATCTTGAAATTATATAATTTTTGATGATCTTGACGTTCTTGAAAATTTTTAGCAATATTGAAAATTTCAATACTTCATTTGCGTTTTTGAACAAAAGGCATGTTGCATGTTTTTTTTCCCTAATTTGGAATATTTTGGAAATGTTTATATTTGCATGATTTTTGCTATTGATAAATAAAATTAGACAATTACAGGTTTTTAAAAATTTTGTTTTCCCCTTTTCGCAAGTGTGACGATTTGGTATATTTTGTATTTATATCTATTTGTGCTTATAGCTATTTGCTTTTACTTAAATAAATGCATCGTTAAAAAACGTATTTTTTGTCAATTGACAACTTCTATATTTCTTAATGTTTTATTTTTGACAAGTTTACAGTTTGTGGGTATTTTGATATATTTCGACATGTTGTAGTTTCTACAGTGCTTATATTTACGAAACTATCATAATGTTCACCATTTCAATACTTTTGATATTGTTTGCTCTTTTGGTATTTAACATTAAGACAAGTTGCACAGTTGTCACGTTTCTGTAACTGCCAAAGTTTCGTGTGAAATTATACATGTTGATAGATATAATATGAGCGATATTTTCTCAGACGTGAAATTGAGTTTCAACAACTATCAAAGTTTCGTTTAAAATTCGATTATTATTTAAAATGAGGTTTTATTTTGTATATGATTATGTTTTTGCTATTCTCAAAGTATTAATATATAACGGTTAAGATGATATCCATAATTTAAATGTTTTAACAGCTAGCATCTGTATATCTTTTAGAGTAAGGGTCATAATTTGTCAAGTAACATTTTAAACGACACGATGCGTTGACAGGTATCATACGGTTTCAAATCTTTGTATAATATAAACTTTCATAGTTTTCTCCTTGACAATTCACTTTACAAATTTGAAATGATCAATTTGGCAGCTTTGGCAATTTTACAAGTTTGTTGAGCTTCTTTTTATTTCATGAGGTAGAATTTGTGTAAAATATTTCTTTAATAAACACATTTAGGAACAATCTAGATCATGCAAAATGTGTAAAAATGGAGAAGAATGGAGAATCCGTTTTACATTAGAACAAATGTGGGACCCTTCATTTTACATAACTTTTGAATTTTTACCTTTTTATAGAACCTTCAGTAAATGGGAGGCAACGACAATGTTGCTTTAGTTTAATTCTAGTATTCCTTTAGTATAACATGTTTTGTGAGGAGTAAAGTTTCATAGACGTAAAATATGTCATAATGATGAATCTTAGATCAACTGTTTGGGTCTCTTCACCTAACCTCATTTTTGAATATCACTAAAAATGTTAAAATATTGTGTGCCGTTTTGTTTGGAGGCAATTACGCATATTATTAATTATTCCTTATTAAATGGGGTAATCCCAGAAATGTGGAAACAAGCGTTAGTAATACCTACCCCAAAATCAAAAACACCTAAGGACTTCAGCGATTATAGACCAATCAGTATTCTCCCTACATTATCAAAAGTTATAGAGAAAATCGTTTATTTTCAAATTTATTCATGGTTGGATGCATTACAATTAATCCCAGCCAAACAATCGGGATTCCGTGTAGGTCATAGTACTACTACTTCGTTATTGGATGTCACGGATGACTTACTAAAAGCTATTGACGAATCACAATTACGGCTATTACTTTACTAGACTATTCCAAAGCGTTTGATAGTCTAGATCACCAATTATTGTTAGCAAAACTGTCATATATCGGTTTGTCAGCTGCATCTATGAAATGGTTCGAAAATTACATCTATGGTCGATCGCAGGTGGTGTCATATCGAAATATAAATGGAGAACTAAGAATGTCAGATTCTGTTCTCTTAAAGTCAGGTGTCCCACAGGGTTCAATTCTAGGACCATTATTATTTACTGTTTACACGGTAGACTTTTCATGGGGAATCAAGCATTGTAAACTACATTCATATGCTGACGATAATCAAGTGTATTTTAGTTTTAATCCTGCAAACTTATCGATGCGATTCAAAAAATAAATTACGATTTAAATAATATTCACGGGTGGTCTGACGACAATGCATTGAGGCTGAATCCTGCGAAATCAATTGTTATGTTCGTTGGGGTACCTGCACAGTTGCGTAAAATAGAAAACAGAAATATTCAAATTATGATTGCTGCAAACACATTAGGGATAGTGGATCAGTGCAAAAATTTGGGAGTAATTATGGACAAAAATCTAAAATTTTCGCAACATGTAAACAAATTAGTGCAAGAATCCTATTCAAAATTGCGTCATTTGTATAATTACAAAGACATCTTGCCCACCTGCACTAAACTTAAACTAGTAGAATCCTTAATAATATCCCGACTTGATTATTGTGATGTAGTGTATGGGCCATGTTTGTCCCCGACAGATGCATACAAATTGCAAAAAATTCAAAACTCATGTTTACATTACGCTGGTGGCTTTACTAGACGTGAGCATGTAACTGAGTACTACGAACGCTATAACTGGAAAAAATTAAATATAAGACGCGCTATTCATTACAGCTCATTGATACCCATGATCTTGAATACGGGTACACCATTGTATCTACGTCGGAAATTGAAATTCAGATCAGATTTGCATAATATCGAGGTACGAACAAACAATAAATTAAACATACCTGAACACTCGACGACAGCGTTTGCGAAATCGTACTCTGTGTCTGCTCCTAAATTGTAAAATACCCTGCCGGAAAAATTAAAATCTCTTTCTACTCCCCGCTTCAAATTCGTCCGAAACTTCCATTTTACTTTATAGTTTGAATTTTATCTCTTATTCGTTTGTCGTTTACTGCCTGTAGCGTTGGCGAGTGTACTTTGGGGATGTCTTCTGTGGTTGGCTTTTGAATTGTAAATTTAATTTTAATTATAATCATTGGTTGTATTTTTCTTTCGGTTATATGTTAGAATAGGGAATGACTTTGTATAACATGTACTTATCTATTTTAGGCTAGGAAAGAACAGCCCGTGGCTGGTCCTAGTCTGTATGTATATCATTTCAGCAGATTGTATTTTATTTCTTTGTCCTTCCGATATAGTACCCTCGTCCGATAGAAACTTATAAATTTGCACGAGTAAATTTGGACTTTTATCTGTTTTAGAACTCCTTTCTTTGCTACAATCCGTTGTTCATTTCATTAGAAAGTCTGCTTTGCCTACTGCTCCTGTTTTGTTCTTGCTTGTTTATCTCTTGCTTCCAAGTATTTAAAACTCTCGGCCTGTTCTTACTTCGTTCCACCTATTGTTATTTCATGTTTACTATCTTTATTGCTTATTATCATTGCAAAATGAAGGAAAGGTGCAAAAATTAAAAGACATGGACTGCATGAACTTGTATTCGTCAATTGAATGATATTAATATGTAACGCCTCTGTGATTGGCACTACGTTCACTTAATTTTCGACCATTCACACGTCCAATTCAAATTCGACGGATGAGTTAATTTTTCGTGAACTTTTGGAAATTTTAACACAAAAGCGTAACAGTTTGAATGGATCAACGAAGAAAACCAACCGAAATTGCAAGTCAAGAAAAAAATACAATTTGTAAAGGTAATTCAATAGAAAGTTAGTAGTGTACCCAATGGATGAGGCGGTTAAATTGGAGAAACAAACAAAGATTTAGGTTCGAAACGCCAAAAAAAATGTAAGAAATTTATCTAACCCAACCCAATATAAATAGACCCTATACACATAGCTAATAACGAAAGCCATGGACTGAAATGAGCAAGAATATAAATTGAAAATAACTCTTAGCAAATTTAAGCTCATCAGACCATTAACGACACATTCGCAGAAGTTGCATAATGTCAAGTCTGCATGACATTATTTATATTATACAAGAGTATGTGCGAGTGTATTAACGCCATGTCAACATCAATATACTCACACTCTTTTTTTCCGATGCAATTACAAAGTTCGTTTAGATCCATCAAGTCGGTATTTTGTTGGAAATATGTGGTGAAAATTCTCTAAAGTATGACTTAGTATAGGTAAAAGCAGACCTCTTTAATTGCAGACAACTAAGATGGCTACGGTACGTAATGAAGATGGGAGTGAATAAAATGCTAAGAAGAGGCCGTGAAGCAAGAACAGGAAAAAGAAGGCAGAGAGGAAGAGGTAGAAAAATATGGAGTAACAAATTGAAAAATGCAGCAAAAAAGATAAGGATAATAAAGTAGAAGGGATATGACAGTAGAAGATATAAAAGGGCCTGGACAAGGAGAACAAGCGACCAACCCTGCCTTACACCCGTGCGGGTAAATGTAACAAAGATTAAGTAAAAAGTAAGTACGTATGTAGTAAATTGGAAGCAACAATTTCACTGTAGCTTTTAAGAGAACAGAGTTACACTGGGGAAGATTGAAAGATTTTTCTGGTCCCTTTCATCTTGCTTAATGTTTGAACCCTCCAGATGGAAATTCTCGAGCAGAAGTAATTTCTGTCAAAATATTCAACTAGTAATTGGGAAATAGGAGTTTTAATATTTTTGCTGAATATAATCGATGCTTATTTGATGTACGATTTAACCCCAATTGTCCACATAGTGAAATTTATTTTATTTTCTAAAAAAAAAACAAAGATTTTGATCGTGTAAACTAGTCAAGGATACAAACCTCAGAATTAGGTCAAGCTAAGTGTAGTGATGAGCAACGCCCCGAGTAAAAGCGTAAGTAGAAAATAATGTTTCTCTTTTATTACGGCGTTTTCGTTTCGATTTAGTGCGATCGAACTGCATCGTTAGTGTACAAAATAAGATTGTTACGAAACTTTCTAAAACACGATTTTCAAAACCGAAGATACGTCTTACGCCGCGAAGAAAGTTATTGCGCCAAGTGGGCTGCGATGATAGGGCGGTGCAGGGACGCCGGTTGAACGACTCGCGGCGGCAGGTTTCTCCGGTCGGCCTTGGCTGAGGGCATTTACTGTCGATTTGGTCCACTTATCGGGGAGCCTGTACACCGGAATTAAAATCATCACGCCTCGCAAAATCGGTCTACTTGCGCACCGCGATCGCATGTTTAATTAGCAAGGTGCGTGGCCCATGAGCTGTGACGACACACTCCTACGGAATAATGCGTAGAAATTTGATCTGTTTTTGTGTCTCGGTCATTGTCGAGGCGTCAGGAGGGGACAAACAATGATTTAAACTGACCGCATAGGCGGGGATAAAGCGTCCATCAGAAAAGAAATTCCTTAGGTGGGACCGTTACATATATATATAAAGATAGTAGTGCAAGTGAATCTATATCAGTTACCGACATGTTTTACAAGTGCGTGTTATTTTGTGTCGTTGTGGCCGCTGCCGAGGCCCGCACGACCGGCACGAACCTCAACGCCATCCCTGAAGAAACCGCCCGCTCCGACGAATCCGCCCCGTACTTAGGGGATCTACGATACATGTATAAAATTTACCAGGAATGTGCCGCAACTGATCTATCGCCATGCCTGAAAATGAAGCTGATCACGGCCATGGACCGGGCGACGCGATCGTACCCAGAAGTCCCAATCATCGAAGGAATCAACTTCGTTAAAAATCCCGATGCGCAACAAACAACCGTCGCCACGGAACCCGATTTGGAATCGACTCTACCCAGAGCGTTGTCCGAACGCGAAGATGCCTTAAACAACTTAATCGTCGATAAAGTCTCGAATTTCTTCGAAACTCACACGTTACAAGTAAGTCGCATATACAATTAGATAATTTAATCTATTTTTTAATCTAATTAGGTGAAGCTTCCATCAGTAACTGACCTGCAAAGATCGCTGAATGGCGAAGGACGCGGTAAAAAGAAGAAAATGAGCGGATTGTTGCTGTTGCCTCTCATCCTCGGTGGCACTCTCATTCCGTTGGCACTAGGAGCTCTAGCTCTTCTTGCTGGAAAAGCTCTGATCGTCTCCAAACTCGCTCTCATCCTCGCCGGTATCATAGGTCTCAAAAAATTGCTGGGAGGAAGCAGTGGAGGACATCACGACACCGGACATGAAGTTTACGTGGGGGGGCATGGATCGGGATACGCCCGATCGTACGATAAGGAGAACGCGCAGAACCTCGCTTATAGCGCTTACGCGCCGAAGGCACGATAATTTTAAGCCCTATCGCTAATTTATTTCTTAATTTAATAAATTATTGTACGTATTAGTTTTAATGATTTTTTAATAAAACGATTCGCAGTAACAAAGTTTTTTGAGGGGAACGAGAGCACGCACACGAATTACCTACTAATTTAATTTATATGAAAACGTACGTAATAACTGTATCATCGCGAAAATCACGTAATTATAAAGTTTCATGCACATGTAAGCGTGACCGAGCAGATTTAATTTAGTGCAATTGTTACGGCGAAATATATTACATATAACGTGTTCACTCGCACACGAAAATTAATTACGTTGTTTGCCCACTTTTGGTGATCCAATTCTAATGTAGAGATAATGTGGTCTAGCTAAGATTTAAGTAAAGTAGGAAAATATATGTAACGTGACTAAAATTGACTATGATGCTTTGGGTTACAAAAGCATTCTTATGAAGAATATACGAAAATATGAATAAAAATTTTCTGGCACTCAACAAACACAAACAGCCAAAATAATTCATTACCGAATTACAACGATATCTGCTGAAATAGGGCGATAAGCCAGCAAACTTGTAGATAGTCACTTTGATCCACATCAACTCTCACGCCAATTACAAATAAATGATTAGTAATGGATGATATCGAAATTATAGGTATTACATAGTACATTACATTGTAATAAATAGCCTTACTCAATGTTTACAACATATTGTTAAAATATTTATTTCACATGCATCGTTCTTGGTGACTTCTACAAAATTATATATTTATTACTTCTTATTCGTAACGAAGAGTAATACGTTGAAGACGTTAACAAACCATGCTTCTAAAAGCATGATAACAACCAAACAAACAGCTCTCTGTTCCAGGGCAAATATGAAATTATTTTTGATGTTCCATAACTAAAATGAATGCATAAAATTTACGGAATTACCAAAAGGATTCCTGTCGCGTATTTTGATAAAAAAACATTTTGAGCAATATTAGAATTTATTACAGTATTGTTTTATTATTAAACGAGATTTTTGCTCACAAACGAGATAAAAAGGTGGGTGTTATAGAAAAAGTTATAGCAAAAAAATATGAATTAAAGTTCAACACAGAAATTAATCGTTAAGGCTCATTGGCGGAACTTTCAAAGGTGCACAAGAATCCCACCCCATTAAATTAAGTCACAACTTATCTATATACATTTTTCCCTGGTCAATTCTATATTTCTCTCTCTTTCTTTTCTATATCTTGTCCCCCCCTCCCCCTCTGCACTCCCCTCCCCGAACTCCTGGAACACCTCTCTCTCATATTCCCCATAACCTGTAACAACCAGATTTTCATTAATTACTTTTCCTCTTTTCCTCATCTCTTCTCCTTTAGTTTCTCCAGTGACTCCACCTCGTGCCCTTCTCTACCAACACCTTCCTTCATTCTCTTTCTCCTCCTTGCTCCATCCTGTGTCTTCAGACTCCTCGGATCAATGTTTCCACTCATCCCTTCCTTTACCACTTATCTCCCACCTTTTGTACTCCTCTGCCATCCACTATTTGTTCTTCTACTTCTCATTTACTCATATGTATCTTGCTATTCTTCATTCCTCTTCCTCCGTCTTTCACCCTTCCAGATATTTTGGTCTCCCGAATTATCGTTTATTTCCTTATATTCTTCATTATATCGTGAATTCATTGCAATCCCGTCCCTTCCCTGCGCTTATACCTTTTTTCAGCCTGTCCACTATCTCCCTCTCCACTCCCTGCCCTCCATCATTCTTCTTTCTACTTCCTCTATGGAGAGCTCCTATGGACCAAATCCTGTCCTTCCCCAAACTCCCACCACCTCACCCTCATTTTGTCCATTTCTCAGCACGTCTTCCAATTTCGCAATATAAATATTAAACAATGTCTTAATCCTCTTGACGTCCTAAAATTATCCGTCTTCTAATTTCCTGCTCTCACTCTGCACCACGTCTCTTTATATATCTCCCTTGACCACATTTTCCATTGCCCCTGTCTATATCTATCTATCCTGTCGAATGCTGCCTTCAAGTATACAAACATTGTTTTCCTCCTTTATTTGCCACCTATCTCTCAATTAAGTAATTTAATATGCCTTGAACCCTGCTTACCCCTACGGCAATATCTCCCTACCTAGGGTTTCCTTTTCTATTCTTATAACTCTCAACCTTTTTTATATTTTATAGACTAAGTTCAGCAGGATAATCCCTCTCACCCTCCCGTTGTCCCTTTTCTCCAAATCGGGACCGCTATCGCAATCCTACAATTTTTTGGCATTTCCTCCTTCCCCATCAAAATATCATTCACCCTCTTCTGTTGGATGTATTCATCCATCCGTCTACTCCGTCTTCCCCTGCTGCCTTTCACGTATCAACTTATCCTTGATTTAACAAGAACTTTTAAAATCATTTTATTTTTTCTATACTATTTCTCTATACTATTTTTCTCTACTATTTTTTAAATTATTAAAAATGTTGTACCCAAGATGATTAAATAACTAACATTTATAGGAAAGGGAAATAAGATTTCGCTTCAGAAAACAGAAGGTAAAGTTTTAATAAACATTTTATTACCAGCCAAAAAAATTTTATTGTTAATCGAAAATATCGAAAATGAAAATGTCGATAATTCAATTAAATATCGTTTGATAAAGCTAGATCGAATGGGTTATCAAATTAGTAGGGATGCTTATATTTTCTTATCTGATGCGGGTTATTTCACATGTAGCTTTATATTTTGCATGTAATTTCAAATGGGAAACAAGGTAGTTCGCATTTCAGAATCTTACTGATGAAAATCCGTTATATTTTAAAAATTCTGCTATATAGAATATTTTTTTCATCTCAATCGAAACTTTGAAAATCGAAATGTTCATATATACATATAATAAAACAATGCTAATAATTGAAACATCTATGATCGCAATATATTGTAGTATTTGCAAGCAGAGAAAATAAAATGCAAGTATTAAAATATTTAAAGTATGGAAAGATATCTTGGATGCACAAAAACTATTTTTGACAACGAAAAAAACTAAATGCATGCTCAAAAGCTATAGAGATGATATCAAATTAGACAGCGAAGGACAGAAAATTGAACAAATAAACAGATTTAAATATCTTGGAACAATCTTCAACAGCAAAGGAAACATGGAAGAGGAAATAAATGACAGGATAAATGCAGGTATACACAAGGTATACTATGCTATAGACCAGAAATTTATCGAGCACAAAGAAATATCGAGGAAAACGAAGACATAAACAATCTCCCAATCAGTACTCCTACTATAGGGTGAGAATTGAATTTTAGCACACTGACAAGAAAAAGGAATTGAAACAGCGCAAATGAAATACCACAGAAAAGTAATAAGAGCAAGACGAATGAATAAGAGGAGAAGTGATGATATAAAAATGGTGATTAAGGCATTAAATCCACAAAAGAAATAATGGAAGAGAAGGAACGAAATTGGTTTGGTCATTTAGAAACGAAGGGACAGGAGTGGCAAGTGACAAGCATATTGGAGAAAACAAAAGAAGAAGGCCAACGAGGAAGTGGAATAGCATAGTAGAAAAAAATCTAAGAGAAATGAGAGGAAGTGAAATAACACAGTAGGCGACATTCTAAGAGAAAGAAGAAAAACCAGGAACTCTGGTAAATAAGTGGCAAGAAATAGGAAGACATGGAAGAAGTGTAAAAGACCGTAAGATATGTAAGGTAACATGTAATTAATTAAGGAAACCTTGACGCACATGATTATGTATGTATGTATTTTTTTATTAAAATTTGTAATCATTTTCTTTGTCTCCACTAAGTTGAGAGCGAGCGCGACCCACCACAATAACGCCTGCGCCAAGGCATACTTGAAATATATTTCACGTGCTTGCTGATGCAGCTGCGCATTGTTAGCATTAATTATATTATATGCATTACTATAATAATTCGAAAAATAGATTTAAAAACTAAGGAATAATGAATTATAAACACAAGCTACAGCCATGGCATTTAAGAGACACCACTGGCTTTCAGCAAATAAGGTGGAAAACCCATTGGCGGTCGCAACTTTGAGCCATGCGATTTGATATTGCAACACAGCAACAAATACAAAAACTGTACATATTAAAATATCAACCCAGCAAGCCCACACATATAACCCCCCTATCAGAGAGTGCGAATCTGAGTAGCAAATATAAAATAAATTAATAAAAATGGAATTACACGATTACACTTACAAATACATATTTGTTTCCTAAAATTACTTTTTTATATTGGATTATATTAGTATACACTGATATTTAAAATTCGTATAATTTTCTTAAAATGCTAATTCGTATCGTTACCGTTTCGTAGGCTTGAAAGCTCTGCATCCGATATATATTTCAGACGGCTGTTAATGCAAAAAACTTCAATTTTTATTCCAAGAACCAGACAACTTTCAACGTTATCGCCAACTCCTTTGAAAATAGTTAATCAACGTGACAGAGGTTTTGGTTAGGTTGGATTTGATTAACAACCTCAACAGTCAAGTTGCTTATTAAGCGGTAATGTTGAACCAACAGGTATTGTTCGTAGTATTCATTTGATCGCCGTCTCTAAATATATGGCTGCACAAACTAAATAACTAAACAATCCTTTGAATGAAGAGTTGTGGCAGCGTAATTTTGGCAACACAAAACCTTTGGGTTCAGCGAACTTGGCTATTGATTATTGAGTGTACGCGTTACAACATTTTCCAATATACAAATAAACACACATTTAATTAATAACATATTCGCAAAAGCACAATAAATTTAATTCGATTCAATAAGTTGGCTTTAATCATACATAACAATGCTATTATTAATTAAACCGGACAAAGCGAAAATAACTAAAGAGGTAGCAACAAAAGGGGATTTCGATTAATGGGGGATCGATTAATCGAAATCGTGTTGTTCTTGTAGACGCAACCAGTTCAATTAATATGTACAACATATGTGCTAAATTTCATTGTGTATGATTTTTCCGTGTAGACGTGGCGTGTATCTTCTTGTATAATTGGCTAGTAGTGCGGTCAATTTAGACATTCACCCTTGCATAAACTGAAAAGCTGAAAATTTGTATGAACGTTAGGGACAACATTATAATAAAATTGTGAAAAATCTCCATCGATCATCACCATGTGTGCAAAAAAATTTTTCAGCGAAGCCTTTACTTTTATGACAGAAATACATCAGACAAAAATTGTATATCATGCAATTATCTACAGATTGTCCTTTCAGGTTTTTTCATAACATTGACAATTTCTGAGAAAAAGCGATTCTAAAATTTAATTGTTATTAACCGAGACATAAATTGGTCAAAGAAGATGCCGATGTTTTGCCATACGGAGACGTAATTCTGCGGCTTTAATATTTTTTGTAGAATCTGTAGAGTATATTTGATGGCTACAGTTACTCTTTGACCAAAATGTCTGGGTATATACTGAACACAATACTGAACAATCATAAATGGCTCATTTTTGTGATTTTCGCATTCCAACCTCATCGAATAATTACAACGGGTAGGCAGCTAATTCATATTCAAAATATTTTTCAATTTTATCGTGAAATGTTGTAGTAATACTCATTCGTTGAAATAATAAGACAGGGTCAACAGGTGCTTTCTCATCTTGAATTTTTATGGTATGGTGTTACTCATAGCTAAAAGCGGAAGTGCTTTTGCACATTTGAGCTTAATATCATCAAATGTCTGTCCTGTCATTTTAGACATGATGGAAATCCCAACGTCGCGTCGTGAGCTTTATGACAGTTAATTTTATCATTACCAACGGCTCCACTGGCGAAAGATAAATTTGTGTTAACCTCTGGGAAGGGATTATGTGATTAAAACCACTCTAGAAGTTTTTGTGCATCTGTAGCATCTTTCTTCACTCGTTATATTATGTGTCCAATGATGTGCATAAGCAGCGTAGTCATTATGGAGAATACAACTAAAGTAAATTTTAGAATAGCTTCTTCTCACAAAAATGTTATGAAAAAAACTGTGAGATAATTGCATGATCTACAATTTTTGTCTGAGATATTTTTATCATACAACTAACCGTTTCACTTAAAAATCCAAGAAAACCATTTTTGCGAACTTTGACCTTGAATAATTTTTTTGCTCACGTGATCGATGGGGACTTTTCACAATTTCATTATAATGGTGTCCCTAACGTTCATGCAAATTTTCAGCTTGTTGGGAATTTATGCAAGGGTACCCTTATTTTTTCAGCTTGCGACGCTCATTGAATAATTCAAACGGTGTTAATTTCGCAGATCTAACCTCTTTAATTAATATTCATGGTATTATTTGCATTTTGTTGTATCAATACATTAATTAATAGATAAGTTGCATATTATTTCTTATTGTGTGAGTGAAATTATTTCACAATTTAATTTTTCTTGTTTAGTAATGTAATTTAAGGACGTTTAAAATAACTATGCAATTCGTGGATCGCATTGAGCTTTTACAAATATACACCAAGCGTTCCTCAAATCAGATAATCACCAAAATTTGTTTTAGAAATGAAGCGCACATCGATTGTGGTTCGAAACCAACATATTAGCCCGCTATGCAAAATATATTCCAGCTGCGTTCAATCCAAGCGAGAATTGCAGGTATAAATTCGCGCTCTTAATCTAAGCTTGTGCCATGTTGTATCGCGTTTGTTAACGCAAACTATTTCGATTATTGTCCCAGAAACACCAGTTGAATAACCATATGTTTAAGTCAGGGAAAAAACAGTCAATATCTAAAGCATACTATTTTGAATCAAAAACGATTTAAGTTATCCCATTAGAAGAAAAAGTTGAAACTTGCTTATAAAAGTTTTTATGGAAATGCCATGAAAGTATTTTTTGTTAAATTCAAAAAGATTGGTACCTGGTCGACTTTCTTGATCCAAAGTTTTCCCCGATGGTACACGCACATTATTTATATGGTAATTTATCTCCTTAAATTAATTGGAACACCCTATTTATTTTAAATAATTTTGATAAATTATTAACTGCTTTCAAATGGTTCCATAACTTCAAACAATTATAACGATGAGTTTGATACATCAATCAAAGTTTGCAGTTAGTTGAATGCATTAACAAAATATTGATTAAATAAATTCTCCTGTCCAATAAAAATAAAAAAAACTGGCTTTAAATTTGACCGATTTTCGTAACACATTATCCAATGTTTACATAAAGCAATTTCGATTTCGACGGCGTTATTAGAAATAACCGTGAAAGTACCCGCAATAAAAGGACGAACACTTTCCGTCCATTACGCCGCATTAGAACGTCGGTTTTACTTTCCAGCAACAATGAAGTAAAAGCGAAATTTGGTCGATTCATTAATGTAAAAATGATTGCTCGGAGCAAGAAGATCTCGACCACTCTTAAGTAAACCGGAACGGCGCGCGAGCGATCTCCAAATCCCGAGCATGTCATTAGTGCATCGTTACGGAGTTACCGGGGCGATTTAACGTGATTATTATTTAAAAATGAGTCGTTGTTTTACCACGCCATTTAGGCGAATTAAAAGTAATTTACGTGCTAATGACGAAGGTTGGAGCTCATTACGACGTGCTGAAAAGTTTAGACGAAATTAATTTAAAATTATAATGTTCATGTAGGCATTTGATGAAAAACTATATTTAAAAAATATAACAGCATAAGTAAAAATTTGTTTGAACTTGCCCACGAACAACAAGAACAAGTAATTTAAAAAAAAACAGTGCTGCAAACAAGTTACATAATAAAATTTTCTCATCACCACTGCTTATTGAATAATATACTATTTATTTGTTACTATTGCAGCAGCATCTTTGGTTTCAATTTATCGTTTTTTGTTTTTTGTAGCATTGTCTTTATAGCAATCTGATCGAAACAAAATGAAAAACATTGTAAAATTAAGGGTATTCCTTATAGGCCCATGTAGCGGATACTTCGAAATGTAATCATTGTTTCATGCGAGCGATAACCGCATTACCGTTACGGTAACTCGTTAAAAATTGCATGAGAAATAAATTGGTGCCATTGCGTGGAAGTTATGAATGAGGTTGTTTGCTTGTGTATCATTTACGTGATTCGATAATATCTGCAATCTGAATAACGTTATTACAATTCGACGAGGAATTGTGCCCATGAGCGTCATCCATACAAATAGCCAAGTTGAACTGGAATAGTATATTGTACGTACCATAGAAATTGAAATTGAATGTAGGCTTAAAAGGTCGATTAATACTATATTTAAACAAAGTTATACTAGTTCAAAAATGACGATGAAAAATTCGTATTATTATCCATAATATATTACGAAACCATAGTAATATTTATTTATGTAACAAGCACTTAATTCAGATTTTACAGAATTAGTGGTCAAGTACCAGGACGACCTACGACGCCCTGGACGGACAAGGGTCCTGTACTATTTACTAGCATAGATGTTTTGACTAAAATATTCTATAAAATATTGAACATTAAGAATCAACTTTTCCCAAGCAGCAGGTACTCCACATTTGCCCGAAGAAATATGTTTTCCATGAGGTTTTCCTTTTTTTAATTTACGTAATTCATCTTTAAGACTATTTTCCAAGAAAAATGTTTTAAATAAAATATTGTCACATAATTTATTTATTAATTTTATTAATGCACGAAGAAACTTTTTGCGAACGAGCTTCTTTAAAAAAAATTCTATATAATTTTAAATATTGACATTCATTTTGTATATTTTGAGTTATGAATTATTATGTAAATATAAATAAATTTGGTACTCATTCATTGAGCACATGTATCATTGTTATATTCGTTGCAATGAAACATTTTTTTATGAAATGTATTACCAAAAGTTTAATGAACATGTTCGCGCCGAGTTTTTATTAAGTGGACTTCTTTAATGCAATAACGTTACCTGTGCATAAATTGAAAAAAATGCTATATCATCAACAAGCCGATACTTTTCAGTATCTGTATTTATAGGATATGTTGTTTTAGGCAAATTTCTTAATTTTAGTTCACACGAGCGTTAAGAATTTTCACCATTACGGTTTAAACTCATTTTCGATTTCGACACATGATCTATCTCATAGTACGAATGAATCTGGTTACGGATGTATGAGATAGATCATGGGGTGAAAAAGAATTTAAGCCGTAATGTGGAAAATACTTAACGTTAATGAACTACTAATGCCAAAAATTTTGGGCACGGAGTATAAAGTTCCACAAGATTATAACACATATTGATTTAAATAAAATTTTAGACAAATTGAAAGTGATAGCGACTTCTTTGATACAAATCTAGCTGTCGAGTTCAAAGCTATAGAAGAAAATTGGTGTGAAATCGTCAAAATACTAGTAGGAAATCATGTAACGAAAAAGTTATTTAAGACGTTCAAATTAATACACATATAAATAAAAACATCATGTGACAAAATGGATACATTGGCTCCTCATATAAATTAAATAATAAAATTATGAGGAATTTTGGTATTAACAATAATTTTTTATTAATTTCATTTTAGACAATTTTTGAAAATTATTCAATTGATAATTGATAATTTCGGCACTTGGTTTCATTTGGAAATTTGAACAAACAATTTTTTACAAAATTAGTTTAATCAATTTTGTTCATTGTTATTATATTATTTTTGACAATTTTAATATATTTTTACTTTTGCATATTTGACAATTTTAAATTTCATTTTCTGCATTGCATACGGTTGTGAATAATAATAACGATAATAATTATGTTCATTGTCAATAGATCTTTAACCAAAGCTTCATTTTATTATTAATTTAATTTGTCAATAGTAGCCTTTTGACAAATTAAAAACATTTTTCTTACATTGACATTTCAATACTATTTTATTGTTTCAGTTTGCATTAAAAAATCCAATTTCCACTTACCTTCTTAGGCTTTCGCAATTTAGATAATTTTGTTATTTTTTGCAAATGTTCAATTTGACATTTTTAACACGTATTTCAACGTTAACAATTTAGAGAAACATATTTGTAATATAATTTTGGCTTTTGCATATTCTAGACAATTCAGGCAATTTTCAAACATTTTTGTCACTTTATACCCATTTTGTATACTTTTTTACCGTTATTGGTGCCTTTCGACAAATTAAAAATATTTTTGGTACTGTGATATTTCGATAAATCTGCAAAATTGAAAAATGTTAAAACGTCCGAACGTAAAAATTTTTTGTTAATAAGTAATGCAAGAACAAACATGATATTCATGCTGTTCTTGATTGAAATTCAAATGACTTTGAATAGGTTGGGTTGGGTTGGGTTGGGTTGGGTTTTGATAAGACTGGAGTTTTTGAAAAAGCAAATATATGGGAGCAAGTAAATTTCACGTATGAAATTTAATAATTTGAAAATGTCTGAAATATAAATTAGTTGAAAGTTTTCAGTGAGATTTGTTGAAATAATTAACGATGATAAAATGCTTAAGAAATGTAATTTAATTTGAAAAGTGTTTTAGTTAGCTATGAAATTATTCTAAAACTTTACGTTATATTAAAATTTAATTCAAACTTTAATATGCATGTTTTACAAATTCAAATATAAAGCAACATCAAAAAGTCCAGTGTCAATTATTTTTTTGATTGTTATATTAAATTAAAGGCACGTCATTTCCAACCTGATACATTATCCTGGCGTCGTTGTTTCGTATTCGTACGTGCTAGGCTCATCTACCTATCTAGCGTTGCTCGATCATACGAGCGTTTTACATATTTGGCCTAGTATGTTTTAAACATTAATTAGAAATTTAACCATGAAGTATCGTTCTTGCTGATGCCAGTGAATTTTTTTTATAGTGTATATATTAATTTATCCAGTAAAATGTGCGGAAAAAAACTGAAAAATTGTTAAAACTGTTTTGTGAAAATTTTTGCATTATACAATATTGACGTTTGTTTTTTAGGTGTTTGGCAATTGTATTAAGATTTGTAAACTTTGACATTGATATTTTTCGGTATGGTCATGTTTAATATTTTTACATTTTTGTGAATTTTCATGCTTTTTAACATATTGCCACTTAATAAAATTTCCATTGAAAATATCCCAATTAGTTCGTCAAAATGATCTATGTACCGAATTTCTTTAACGAAGGAAATATTCACCAAAATCAACTCAACCAATACTTTCTAGCGAGTTTTATGGTAAAATCAGCAATTTCGTCAAAATGAGTACAGTACCAGATCATTTTTAATTTGTTAGGTTATAGATAATTTTGTCAATTTCTATATCGTTGAATTTTGACATTTTGAAATTGTTCGCATTTTAGGCGATCGTTTGTGATTCTTGTAGGCATTTTAATAATTTTGTTAAATTTTTACAATTTTGACTTCACATTAGGAAATTTTAACATTTTATTTTACAATTTTCAGTTTTTTAACACAAAATTTGGGGCAATATTTATATCAAAATATGAATTGGCATGCTGCACAAATACTTTAATCATGAAAAATTGTGATTTGATAACAAATATATGTATAAACCAAACATTACCTCCAAATATAATAATCGCAATTTGAATTAGAAACGTCATATATGTTAAGGAAGGTTATGTAACAAGCTTAATGTTTTAGGTGATTAATTGTAAACAAAAATTAAATTCAGTTAAAAAAAGTAGAGGTTAGCATCAATACCAATGCCGTTTTGTGTCTATGTTTGCCACTATTAATGTAATGAAACTATTGTAAATACAACTAAACAATCGCTGATGTGTATGTAGTCAGGGAAACATGAGTTACGAAGAATTTGTGTGAGTGCACTAGCGCGATCTAGATCAAATAGCCTCACACTCAAGTTGCTATGTGATCACAGAGGTCTACTTTGACTATTTCAGTCGGTACTGCCGAAAGCTAACAACTTCGCAACGTCGGCACGAATCACCGATTTTGTCAAAATAAATTTCAGCGTATGTGACAGGTAACGGCAGCTATTTTGTCCTTCAGGACTCATATGATCATCAACATGTCTTCAATTTATTTAGGCATTTCATATGTATAATTCAACTGTAAGGAAAGTTACGTTTGATATTTGTGACATTGAATTTATGAGGTCCTGCGTAGGCGAGCGAACAAATGATGATTTTGACCAATGAGAAGGCTTCCGTCGCGATATTGGTCATTAGTAGTTTTTTTTATTAACTAATTAATTAACACTTGAAGAACACCGTCATTCTAATCGTTCAAAATTTCAACAGTGTATTTGTCACAATAAAAATTGTAGGAAAATAAACCTTAAAAGCTTAGCAAGTAGAAAATTTACTACAACAAAGGAAACCATTTGTTAAAAATGAAAACAAGAATCGTAAACGACCGACATTCGTCGGGACTATTTTACGATGGGACATGAGATATGCGTTAATTTAATTGAGCCTGCCTATGCTTAAGATCTCAATATGAAATCCCAAAACATCGAAAAAACTTTTATAATGGCATTATCTCTTATATAAGACATTATCTTTTTTAGCCATTAATAAAAACGACTAATACGCCAACGGTCCCGTGTGACGAGATATTCTGTATTACATTTTAATAATCTTACGTTATGTCTGATTTATGTCCATTTGTTATCATACACACACGATTTGACTTATAAAACCTCGCTGCCCTGTAGGTAGTATGGACACTCAATTCATTTATAGCCCATTGGCAATTCGTTGCAAGAAACCGCAAAGTCTTTCCCCGCACGCTCGGAATACAAACTCAATGTGCCACATACATACTTATAGTGTAATAGATCAGGTAAATGCAATAAAATGTAGTCGTAAAGCTGCTGTACGTTCAACGTATAATTTAAATAACCGGCTCATGCAGGCACGCAGGCACTTTTGATGTACGAAACGATTAATTTTCATTGATCTGCTATTTCCAATATTATATTAACTTCTACTTAACGAATTTAAAATGCCCTGTCTAGTATAATATATTTAAACTACTGTGTACAGTTTAATTCTATCGCTACCGATAAATTTTGTCACAAATAACCGACTAACGGGAGAGATTATGAGATTGCATTAATTCGTTAGGTTAATGTGAGTTGGACATATGAGATCGAGATCCCTGCATCCACCAAGAGTTAAGTTATTCGATGGTTCCGCCGTGGACGTGATTATAACCATGACTTAGCTAGAAACGGCTCGATTTAATTGCGCTTGAATTACAGTCTTGATCAACGAAGCTGTTCGATCTTATATCGCCTGAAATTACATACAACGGGTTCTAAAAGTTCACCCGGTCAAATTTGTATTAGTTTGAAAACTACCGGTCGTACTGTATTTAATTTTATTTATTTTCGTCCATAGAGGTTTACCATTTAATATGAATATGTACAAAAATTTATATTAAACTTTTATGTAGCTATGTATTTTTTAAGGTGCGCCAGATAAAATTATCTTGTGGATCCAGGGAAGCTTGTGTAGATGATTTTATGCTCATTTATGATCGCGATAAATATCTAACAAACAAAAATATAAAATGAAAATTAAATATCCATAAATAATCGAAAGCACCCGATTGTAAACATAATGGACGGTTGTTATATTTAACTGTTCGCTTATCTTGTTCTTTTCAACAATTTGCGTGGAACAAAATTTAGATTTAGATCTAATACATACTAAGCCAACACAACACCAGAATGCGACAAAATTCTTAAATGTGATATACATATTGACCATAATATCATCAAACACTCAAAATGAAAAAAAATAGCTAATCAATTAATAAAATGTGTCTCGGATTTAAAAAAAATCAAATGGAAGATACTATGATTTACATACTACTCATAAAAAATAGTAGAATTAATAAAAATATATAAAACTTATCTAAAATGCAATTTTTTTTCAAAATGCAAATATTTGCTTTGTAATGTGCAAAAATCGAAAAAAAAAATAATTTTATTCTGGAAAGTAAATAAATGCAAAATTGTTTAAAACGTCAAAACTAAACATTATCAAAAATGAAAATAATTATTAGAAATGCAAATAACGAAACCATCGAAAATTTACAAAAAAGCTTTCCTACCTCTAAAAAAGAAATTGTCAAAATTATTAAAATTCTAAATAAAAAATATATTTAAATCGCCAACAATGAAAATTGATAACAATGTACAAGTTCCAGAACATGCTAAAAACTTTACAAATGACTCAAAGAAAATTTTATTCGAATTGTTAATAGTAAAAAATTAACAAAATTATTAAAAATTCATTGCAGACAATATGAAAATTGATAAGAATGTAAAAGTTCAAAAAATGCAAAAATTTGGACCAAGACGATAGAAATTTGAAACAAATTATTAATGTAAAAAATTAACAAAACTAGAAAAAATGTCAAAATTATCCAAAATGTATCTACGATGTTTCATGATGATTCAAATATGCCAAAAATAAATATTCCTTCTAACTCAATCACAATGAAATGCAAAAACATTTAATATAAAAAATTCAACGAAAAATCTGATGTTGCCTTTAATACTTACCCTATTATTAATTTACTAAAAGAATCATTATTCTTCAGGCCAGTAGTCTGGGAGATTTATCTCCGTGGTCTGCGCATTTGAAAAAATTAACCGCCAACGTACGGCCCCTTATTTTTGAAAAGTATGTTATCGCTTAAAAGCGTGATTCATATACTTGCTTGTTAAGAAATTGAAATGATAGTTGACAGCACATACTTTACCACCAACCTTTCATTTAGGTTTAGCTGCATTTAATGCAAAATTACCATCAATATTAAATATAGTGTATAATTCCGTAGCTCAGCTATTTTTGTAGAAATACATATTTCCGCTTTTATTTAGATTCCCTAAAATGCCTACGAATGTGCAGAGATTTGTGTAGTCAGTTAGGGGTTACGTAGGGGGTGCCCTTTAAATGACGACGGAGCTTAAGAAAGGTCACAGTTAGGTTTGGTGGTCCGCACCGTAACGAATATCTGTTACCACTTGCAGTGGCGTACAAAAGGGTGTATATAAAGTTGTGAACATAGAGTTGTGTGTAACTTGGTATAGTTTTGTGAGTTGTGTTAAAGGACGATGCATATGCTAGAGAGTAGTGGCGTAAGTCAGAGTTGTCTGTATATTATTTATGTATTATGTGGTCCCTGTTTTATTATTGTATGTAATGTTGTGAGGTCGTCACCTGTGTGATGAGACGAGTCGGGTACTGAGTGTGTGGGGTCGCCTGATCTTTTAGTCAGAATCGAGTAGCAGGCTATGAGTCTTGTGCCTCCGATAACGGACGTGGTTATTGGGCAGCCTCGACCTGGCCCCGAAGTAATGGGTGATTTTGGAACCGTATATCCAAAGGTATGCTAGTATGCAAAATTGCCTGCCAAGCAAAGCCCACGATTCCTGGCCACAGCATGGGGTCTGACGACAACTGGTTCACTTGCAACTCCGCGGGTTGAGCGCCTAGTACGGCAAATATTTAATATTAGAATGCGAAGATATCCAATAAATAGTAAAAGTGTCTAAAGCTGATAACACGACCACGATTCACTGGTACAATGTATGAGTGTGTGCGTTTGGCGCTTTCTATCAATGAATGGGTACACTAGTGCTTTCTAGTGGGGATGATATCGAAAGGACGATAAACGGTGAGCTAACAATACTTCTGCTGCAACCATTTACTTATTAATAACAATCAAGTAATGGAGAAAACGACTATCTAACAATTCCATTCTCAGCCAATTTTCTTAGAATTTCAATTCTCTCGATTTGTTTACCAGTTTCGATTAATCTTAGTAAAATCATTTGCAACATCATCGAAAATAATTTAGTATTATAAATTTTTATTTCATACAACACGTAAAGCACCAAAGTAAAATTAAAAATTGTTGAAAATAATAAAAATTATTAAAAATTGGTACGAGGTGATTTTTTTAATTTTCGTTTCATAATCAAGGTTGGGGACATAACTGGAAAGCATATCAATAGAATAATATGGGGGGCAAAAGACAAACATTTTCTGAATTGGTAAAAAATTAAATTCTAAAATTATAAGATGCAAAAATTCTAAACCAAAAAAAAAATTAATAGGCACACTATTGATTAAAAATACCAAAACTCTCATCTTTCACGTTATAATGGAATTCGGGGGGCTCCATGCAATTTCTTAAAATTGTAAGAAAATATAAACGTTGTCAAAACCTTTGGAAATCGTGAATACAACTATACAAATGAATACTGAAATTATAAAATTGTATTCTGAATATGCATACAGGTGCTCATTATAAATATTTAAAATAATTATGTCACGCAAGTCTTGTTGGTACCGGAAAATTAAGGAATTGTCACCTAACTTATTTATGGAGAGTTCTGAGCAACTGTGGCTGAAATATATTTCATTATTAACAAGTGGAATAATTATTTCAGGCTACTATTTTCGGTGTTGGATAAGTAAGGAATTCAAAATTCAAAACTAATCATTTGGAAATTATTGTGGCATTAATTAAAATTTAAATACAAATATTGGGATAATTTAATTGCATTCGTGCATTTAATTAATCTGGCAATGTACAATTAAGAGAATAATTCCCCAGAAATGTATGTATAAAAGCTCAGAAGCGTATATCGTACTATTACCGGGGGTGGGAAAATGAATTTGAAAGTATCTATTTCGGTGCGGAAGATTGTAATTAACACATAATTAAAAACACAAGCACGTTTTATTAGGGAGAACGTTTAGAGAATGAGCGTGGGGAATTTTATTTCGATACATAAGTTATTAATCTTAACACTATAAGTAATTAACTAATAAAAAATTATTTTAATTAAGGCTTAACGATAACGCAGTCATAAGAAAAGAAAGGGGTAAACAGCGAAGCACAGGGAAGTTAAATTTTGTTTATGTTATCGAGCCTAAAGAATGTCGCTGTCCAACAACGGTGCATCGCTGACTGACGCGGTTGACGAATATGTTTATCCGTTGAGCACAAAGGACTTCGACTATGCACGGGCTAGGGCGTTTATTAACTATTTCGCGGTTTTGTAATATTTACCACACATGGCGGTGGGTTAAACAGCAATTTACGAATTATTATGTACTTGTTCACTTGTTAGTATGCTCAGGTAATCTAAGTCTAAGCAACTGCGTAAGAGCTCTGAGACTCCGATCGGGCCTCGATCGAGACTTAAAATTGCTATGGGTGCGCATCGACTAATAACGATCGCGAGTCGCGACCATATAAAAAAAATGATTGACTGCGGTAACATTACGATAAAGACTATAACTTTTAACTTACCTTGATTTTATAAAAGAAATTATTGCTGTGTACTTCGTGATGACCCCTAAGAATTAGTAAGAAATTAAATAAAAATTTAATGATAAATTTGTAGCGCCCAAAGAAAAACAGCACTCAGATAGCCACCGTTAAAATAAAACACATAAGTATGTTGACATAAATGAAAATTTAATAGATTGCTAGATAATTATTTCCATGTGTAGTTTATTAAATCATCATCATAAAATATAATTTAATTTAAATTAATTATTTGGAAATAATGTGGGTGTAATGTGGACCAAATTAAAGAAACCTTTATTAACTACCATTGCTGTAGTTGGGACTATAGTGAGAAGTGACACTTAATATCTGTCAGTTCAACACAACTTAGACGGAACAGAAATGAATGCTTCCAAGGACTTTCCCAACCAGAAAAACAAGACACTTAAATTTGATGGATTGGCAAGTAAAGAGCGATGGAAAAAGATAAATTGATAACGTGGACAACTGTCTTCCTTTTTTGACTGAATTTCCAATTAAGATAAGCGTACTTAATATTACAATAATAAATTTATTTTAACTTAAATCATTCAACTTAAAATAATCCCACATTAATTTGAGCCAAATTAACGAAACTTTTGTTAATTAACGTCGTTGTAATTGGGATTATGGTAAAATTACACTTAACATCTGTCAGTTTAACCCGACTGAAAGATTTAATAGAACTTATTGTATGAAGAATTTGAGACGTAATGTATAATTGAAACAAAAAATTACGAAAGAAGATAAATTGGTAGAGCACGTAGGAAACATTACGATAGGATAAGGTAAATGAGTAAATTGCATCTAACAAGGAATGGAGTCCAATAGATGATACCAATCAAAGTATCAAATTTGAACCCGCAAATAGCACAAAAAGAAGTCAATTGTTCTTCAATGGTTCTTTTCATAGTTATACTAACATTTTCTCGAATTTTATTTTTACTTCGATTAACAACGGTGGGAAATCGTCGGTTCCTTCAATACAACATCTTCGTTTAGCTTTTATTTCCAGTTTATTATCTCGCATTTATCGCGGTGATTTTTAATGAGGGCAATTACGTGACACTTAAGTCGAAGGCATCGGTACTCGTTTCTGTTTAGTAACGCACGAGACGGTATGTGTCGCCAATAAACGGGGAAACAAAAAGTTACAAACTGGCACTAAACGTAGATATAATTGAAACCAGTACCAATAGCATCATTTTTTTCCATCAGTCGTTTAGATCCGCAATAGGCAATGCCCAGTCGATAAAACCAGTACGCTTGCAGAAAATCGTCCCAGTGTTTGCTGCCCGAGTGCGTTGACAACACGACACAATGAAACTCCTGGGCGTCTTGCTGACAGTGGCCGTTGTCTTTGCGAACAATGACGAGGACGACTTCCTCCTGGACGCCGTGCAGTTCTTGGATGAGTGTGGCTCGCAGAGTTTGTCGCTTTGCTTTAAGGTTAGTCGACGCTAATAAACGTATACGTGTAAATAAATACATTTCGATTTAATTCATAATTAATATTTGAAATCTAATTAAAAATATGTATTACTTACATTGAAAACCGTTAAGCTGGCAAATAAATTATTGACAAAGCTTAACATAAAATTTGTTTCACGCAGTTAAAAGCAATAATAACATTGAACGCCTGTACGAGTATTCATCGCTGTACGGTACCTTTATCTTATATCACGTACTTGGTAACATACATACAATGAAGTATTTTCTACTTACGAGTATTTATTTTAAATATTTCTTTACGAAACTGTTATACAGGAAGACTGAATAACGATTATTACTTCAAGAAACTTTAAAGCTTTAAAGCTTATTTTTGTATAATCTATTTTTTAAACATATTTTATAATAATATATGGGCAATAATTAAGACTTAAATATTCATTAACGTCTATAAAATTATCATAATTGTTTTCCATTTATATTCAATATTCCCATTTTGAATTAAATAACGTGGTTATATTGAATGAACCAATATATCTAAAATTTAGATATGCAATAAATTAGATTTTTAATTAAAACAAAAATGCATTTGCGCAAATTATACAAAAATCAATTAACATTGAATGTAAAAATAATTATATATGTAAAATTGTTGAAATGGCAAATTCACCGTATTAATAAGTTCATTAATTTTAACATTACATGGGGTGGTTTGAATGAGGTCGATTTTATTGACACTTCTGGGATTTCTTCATATAAGGAGCACACCTCATATTTTAAGTAGTGATATAACCCATCGAAAATATTTTACTCCTCACGTTTTAGTTACGTGAACAGGTAGGGTATTAGTGGATAATTTCACGCTAATTTATTAAATAAAACACTTTGAGTTTTTCTATCGTTAATCTTCAGAAAGTGTAGCATTCTTGTACAATTAAATTAAGAAATAAATACATTTAATATTAGTACTGCATATGCAAATATGAAAGGACTAAACGGGGATCATCAGCATATGACAAGGATCAAAGGGACATACGTTCCACTACGACTAATAATAGAGCCAGAACTTGAAATAAGGAGGTAACTAAAATATGGGGCAATAGAACGTTGTGATCTATATATCAATAAAAGGACAGTTCAACGTATAATTGGAGCCAATTTGTAGCATTAAAAGATATATTTTCGAAAAAATTGACGAAGCAACCAAGGAAATTAAACCAGCAGGATATGGAATTAAAATTAAAAAAAAAGAAATATGGGCAAGTCGATGAATTCAATAAATCCTGAAAGCATGAATATCAAAAGGTTAACCCAACCAAACCCAGTTTATTCATTCTGGAGATGTCAGTGGAACTTACACTTTCTTCTTATTAAAACTAGCCAAGAGTGACCGAAAATTATACTTTTCTCAAGGGAAAATATTTAAAAAAAAAACTAAATATTGTTATAGAAAGGAACGAGGTCGATAGACAGATTAATAATAATAATAATAATAATAATAATAATAATTTATTATCCAACAGTAGAACAAATACTACAGATTACAGGATAATATTATAATTAACTTATATTGTATGTACAAGCTAACTATGACAGTAGAAAAATAATTAGAAGAAACAAAATACATATATATATAAACACATAACAAATTACCTTACATTATATTATAACTAATGTGAGAAACTTCCTACGCTGAAATGAGCCCGTAAGGAATTTAAGGTGATATTAAACAAATCAATTTCCTGACAAAAACTATTTACACTTCTACACATAGAAAACATGGGTGAATGATCATGATGGCGAGTGTTTGCTTGACCTATATAGAAAAAAGGAGAACCACGACTGCTAAGTCTTGGTACAAGGAAACTAAACAAACTCAACAAATAAGGATCGCGAATATAACTATGCAGTATTTTATAAGCAAACAATATTTCAGAAACGGTCCTACGCACTTTCAGTGATTGAAATCCGAACTCCGCTAATAGAGCGTTATAATCGTAACCATGTTGTAAATAAATACCATATTTTCGGTAATATAAAGTTTTTAAAAACTTTTTCTGAACACTTTCCAAAGCACCACTATAATTTAAGTAGCCAGGATTCCACACTACAGCACAGTATTCAAGTTTAGACCTAACAAAAGCATTAAATAGAGTAATCACTGATTCATTTTCAACAAATGTCTTAGTGTTCCTGGTCAAGAATCCTAACATCCCAAACGACTGTCTGCAAACTTCCCGTATATGAAAATTGAAAGTCAATTCTTCATCAAAGTACACACCAAGATCTTTGTGAACTTCTTTACGTTGCAAAGTCTCATTATCAATTTTGTATGAGTATTGAATGGAGGTTTTCTTTCTTGAGAAAGATACGACTGCACATTTGTTGATATTCAGAGTCAGAGAGTTGGACTTACTCCATTCGTACAAGGAGTCCAAATCCTTTTGCAAAGCAACGCAGTCATTATTGCAAGTTATTTTCTTATATATTTTAAGGTCATCAGCGAACATCATACATTCCGATGAAATACAATCCACAACATCATCTGCGAAAATCAGAAACAGCAGAGGTCCAAGAATGGAACCTTGTGGTACTCCACTGACAGACATGTATTCGTATGATTTAAAACCTCGATACTGCACAAAATTCTTTCTATGCTTTAAATACGACCTGAATACTTCAATCAAGTCATGTCCAACGCCTATTTTATCTAATTTTACCAGAATCAATTTGTGCTGAACCTGATCAAACGCCTTCGAGAAGTCTGTGTAGATTGTATCAACTTGACAACGATTATCCATAGAATCAGATACATATTGAACAAATGAGCACAGGTTAGTTGCAGTAGACTTTCCTTTTACAAATCCATGTTGCCGAGTTGACAACTTATTCTCAACAAAGTAATATAATGGTTTAAACATCATTAGCTCAAAAACCTTTGAGAAGTTGGACACTATTGAAATAGGACGGTAATTGACAAACTCATTTTTATTACCCGATTTAAAAACAGGTGTTACTCGTGATATTTTCCAACAGTCCGGAAATATACGATTCTGTAAAATTAGGTTGCATATGTGCAACATCGGCAACTGCATAACATGTTTGCAATCTTTTATAAGAAACGCAGGAACTGAATCACAACCCATAGTGAGTCCACTTTTCAGAGAATTCACTGCTCGTAAGAAATCAGATGATTCAAAATTGTTGATAACTAAAATATCGTTATTAAAACTTGCACTGTCATAGTCATCATCATTAATATCACATTCAAGTTTAAAAGCTGATTGAAATACCTCGGCAAATAAGTTAGAAATACAAACAGTTTCGAGAATCTTTTCATTACGGTGGTCTACAGCTTAGCTTCAAAAATAAAAGTAGCCGAATACTAATAATTCGATGGTATTCAACAAGAATACCATATACTGCCTATCTATTTATTTATTTTATGAATATCTTGCACTTTATTTGTTCTTCTTTCTGCTACTATTCGTAAGTCAATAACAGAGTTATTGAACGAAGTCGGGCGATTATCAAAAGATTCGCTAGTAAATAGTCGAATTCGAAGATTGAATTGGTGAGCAGGAATACTTAGAATATTAGAGATATGGTGGGAAAAAAATCGTTAAAACATTGAGTTGGTTTGGGTTTCTATATGTTCTGTTGGTTTGGGTTCCGTGAATATTAAAGCGAATTATTTTCGACAACTTTGTGAGAAACGAAATTTAAATGCTAGATGGTTGAGAATAAAGATAGATGCAAGAGAAATCTTTCTAAATGTAGTGTGGATACAATTAAAGATGATTTTGCCAATACATCGTGATATTAATCATATGTTATTTGGGGTGGGGGGGGCTGAGTGGAAGCATTGGATAGAGGAGTGTGAAGAGATAGAATGGAGTAAGGACGAGAAAAAAATGGGAAGACACTGGAAAATGACTTTGAATGACAGGAGGCGGATTGGAGATAATGATGAAAATAAAGAGAAGATTGACGGTGGAGAAAAGAGAAAAGGACCGGCGAGGATGGATACAGGGGGACGGGAGGGAACAGGCACATATGAAATTGTAACTATTGAAATAGTAGATTGTAAATGAATGCCAGTAAAGGTTGCTTTTTTATTCTGATTTCGTAAATAAGAAGCCCTGGGGATAACAACCACGTACCAGTTACAAACATTTACTCATTTAAGCTGTGAAAGCTTATGATGTAATTATTAATTAAAATATGAATTAGATTATTTTTAGTCTAGTACAAATATATGAAATATAAAAGTACTAAGATTAAATGCTGTTAATGAATGGTTATATTTGTTGTCATGAAAAGCTTTTAATAGTATGGCACTTTTAATAAGTTTAGACATTGCACTTACATATAATTAATAATCAATGTATATGAAATATTAATACTACGAAAATTAATTCGAAGCTCATACATATAAAAAAAAACAATCAATGAAATTCGTTCTCAAGACTTCGACAAAATCATATAGACATTTACCCCAAGAGCCACTTGGTTATGAATTATCGACTCTGATTGGCCGAAATTGTATAATAATGGTAATTAAGTTAGTTTCAATATTGGTAAACAACTAAAATGTGCTAAAATCGATTTCTTATAAACAGCTGTGTGCGCAGTTTATAAACCAAGAATTGAAAGTCATGTTGCAAATATTTCTCTTAAACGGTGTATTTTTTTTTTAATTTATTGATAAATTTTTTACACGCTCGCAGAGAAATATTTGAAACCTCCTATCAGAACACCAAAGGGTAGGCGGAGATTGAGATTGAGGCTGAGTTTAAATTACAGTTAATCGTTGATGGAAATTGATGTGAATTATATTTTCATATACTATATATTTATTTTTTGCTTCGTAATGTTATTGCCATCTAAGTTATGTTCCTGTATTACAAGGTTAATTCGAAGAGCAGTCTCCAGCTCATCTGGATACTGAAATTCGCCGAAAGTCCTTATCAAGAGGGGATCAAGAATATATGACTAGTCTGAAATGGAACGAACCCATTAGAAATAATAACAGAACCAGAAGATGAAATGAGGATGCAACAGAAATTAGAAATTATGAGCTACAATAATTTTAATAATGGACCTACAAACTCAAGTAACTGAAAAGGGGACCGATCTATTCCTTTGATATCCCAGAATCTTCGCTTATAAGAATCAGATAAACAAATGAAAAACAAAATAGATATATGATATTGATGCGGAGATACTCGCGGGTATTATCTGTTCTGCTTCTTTCATGTGTAATGAACGGCGTTGTAGAATTGTCACTGTACGGGTGGCACATTTCGGTAATGTCACATTTGTCATCTTCAGGTTGGTGTTCTCGGTTGAAGTGATCTAGAAAAACTGTTCTTCTAAATATATTGAAATTATGAACAACTTTCAGTTGAAAAGTTTTTTCGAAAAATGGACTATAAGGAAGTCCACTACAGATTTTTAAATTACATGATTTTATAGTTCTATCTAACAGTAAACTCAAACATTTTTTTCTTAATAAAATTACATACAAATATTTTTTACACGAAATAACTTAAGAATGCTTCTTAATGAACAATAAATTAAAATTGATTTGGAAAGTTACCATAATAAAAATAATGTTAAAAAGCTCCTGGAACTAAACCAGGAGAAGCTAAGAAATGAAATCAATTCGTCACGAAATGTATGCATAATTCAATTTACAATTTTAATCCATGGCCAAAAATCCATTGGCGATGGTTTACAAATGTGAAAAAGTAACACGTAGAAGAAAAATTAAAATAGCTATTTCAATATTAAAAAATTATTTAAAGTAATGCAATCACACTAAAAAATAAGAAATAGATTCAAAACAAATTTTCTTAGTCCTTTATTTATTGTAAAATCAAACATTTTTGACATACGACGGTTGCGAATTAAGCCAACGATGTACTAAAATGATAATATAATTGTAAATGTTCTTTATGGATTATTTATACATGAATGGGCTTAATTTTACAGAATATGTGACTATGTTGAATTTTTGATAAATTAATACATTGTTTGACGCGACTGTAATCAGTTGATTTATAACATCACTGATAACACATCCTATGTTACTTTTTCTAATTTGCGCCGTTACTAGACCTAGTAAAGCACCCGTTTGGGTTCGTTACTGGGAATTTTACGTTTATGTCAAATATCAAGCTGCGAATGGGAACAATAATAATGTTAATAACTTAATAATCATTAGCAGTTTCATACGCTTGTCAAAATATATTTTTCGTCAACTACGTAACTATGACAATGGCGAATACATACCTACCTACTTTGTGATCTCACAAATAAGTATTTAAGAAAATATTTCATTGCGAGTCAAACATAAAGCTATGTATGCAACTCGTATATACATAATCAGGCTTTTTGGACACGCCCTATTTATCAGAATCGTTCGCAAGCTCGCTCGTCCCTAACTCATAGAGCTTGTCCAATAAAGACCTATTATGTACTTATTAGATAAACAGCCATTTTATTTATTTAAATCGCCCAATAATTACATCCAAATCGTTTCATTAATTTTATTTAATTGTAATTAAATTTTTAAAAACTTGTTTTCAAAGTTTTTTTCTCATTAGACATTTAATCTTGTATGTTCCATCACTATTTTTAAAGCTTGTATAATATTTATAATTGACTGATATCAAATATTTGTAATATAAATATTGATTCATTTTTACAATTTGTGATAATAATTTACTACTAGGAAACCACAGATTGCTCGAAACCATTTATTTATGTGCTTGACAATGAAAAGGATGTCATTGATTTGCGACGGTTTACCAAGTTGGGGGACCAAGTATCGAATTTCGAGTGGGGGATAATTGTATGAAAGAGTCATTGAGGGCACACGTGAGCTTACAAAACTACAAATAAACGTTGAAGCAATGAAATTTTAATAACTTGCTACACAAGAGCAGATTCGATTAGAAACTTAAAAACAACATAAATCTGGCAGCAAAGATCTTAGGGCTTAGAAAGTAGTTGGTGGGCATGTTGCACGAAAGTAACTGACTAATAATGTAAATTAAAACATTATTGGACAAATTCGCAAAATCCAAACGAATATGTGTTTTGTTTTGTTTTATTACAAAGTGTTTTAGATAACTTTCGGTCGGGGAAGATTCTCATTGGATAAGATTTAATGAAGAAATATTTATAACAATGGTAACAATGGTTAAAATGTTGTTGGGGCTTTTTCAAAGCTACTCAATAATATATACCAGTTTATAAACTAAATTACTTTGATTATTTTCACTCATTAATGACATAGTTATCTTTTTGAATTTTCCAATGGCTTTAATCATTTTTTTGGAATAATTTTTGTTTTACTAAATCTTAACTCCATCAGTCTACATATGATTGTTGTGCATCGTCTTTCCTATATACCCATTGTAGTAATATCAGTGGTCTAATGTAATGAAACTCTACAAGCCACTTCACAAAATGTCTAAACAAGATTAAACAAGTGTTTGTTTATTTAAAGATACTCATGATTTCGATCCGATAGTTTTTGTTGTAATTTCCGTGCTTACAAATCAGTCGTCTTTTAGTGGCTTGCTTATTAAAATTGATTCTTCAAGAAAATTATTATCATTATAAAATTTGTCACATAATTTCCCTAGTGATTAAAGAATATTCTGCATTAGATAACATGTTAGGAGTTACACTTATCGGGTGCTGTAATTCGTTAGGCCTTTTATACTAAAATAACAAACAGATTATAATCGATCGACGAGTGCCGAGTCGCCTTTGATTAATCAATTAAAAAAAATTGAGCAATTTATGTAGGCTTTTCTCAAACGTGTATGCAATCATGCCTTACGATTATAAATACAAATATTAATTCACTACTTTTAGGAACGGGCTCTAACATACATCGACGAACTACCAAACGACATAGAAGTGGGCGGAACTTTCACGGTTAAGCAAAACGACGTGGACCGGTCAGCCAGACACCTGGACCTGCCAACGCTACCGGACGAACCACATGCGAGAGAAGAACTGATCGACAATGTCCTCGTCGACAAGTTTTACGATTACCTGGGATCTCACAGCTTCGAGTTCAAAGTTCCCGATGAATCGATCCAGGAATTCAGGCGCTCGTTTGAAGAAGAAGGTATTTCGCATCGTCGTTATTTTTTATTAAAATGCACAACGTTAACAAAGCTCTCTGATAAATGGCGAAACTTTTAAAACGCCAAAGCTGAAAAGTTGCAAAAAGCCTTTTCTTGTAGCTCTATACAGAAAGTTTCGGGATCGTATTAAGCATGTTACTTGTTTGTGGGTCATACATTTTTATTAGAGCTATTTACAAATGGCACTTCGAAGTAAATTTGGAGATGAAAGGGGGATTTTTAAGTTATCAATTATTGTTTTTTTACAGCGTAATAAAATGAAATTATTTTAGCCAGGAAAAAGAAAAAGAAAGGGATGCCGCTCATGTTCCTGTTTCAACTCAAAGCAGCTGCTATAGGGGCAATATTACTAAAGCTAATTGGATTTGTTGCATTCAAGGCGCTACTTTTGGCTAAAGTTGCCTTGACGATTGCGTCAATCATTGGTTTGAAGAAGCTGTTGGAGCAAAAACACCAAACGTCGTCGTATGAAGTTGTCGCACATCCATATTACAGCGACGAACATGAACACCACGACAGGTCTTTCGACCAACTCGCTTACAGAGGCCAAGAACAAGCAAAATCATCCAGTGGTACTTTATAAGTTTCTTGGATAATGCACTTAACTTATGGACAAATTCCCTCACATTAGTCGGACCTACTGGAAAACTAGGCGGCAATCTTTAATAGATCTAAAATAAATCATTTTGGCATCCGTTTCAGTAAACGTTCAATTTTCAAAGCAAAGATTACATAAAAATCTGCGCCGATTGATACTTTTCGGTAACAATGCATTATAAAGGAAACCTACTTTATTAAATTATATTTGCGCTTACTTAATTATAACAATATTTATTTATTTATTTATTTATTTATTTATTTGCAACTATGAGCGTGTACAGTTTTAATTTTACATTAACGTTTTTACAATTGTAATTGATGCTTCGTTTATGAAGTTGTCACTTCAGGGATTATTTAATGCACCTAAGTATCGTGGGATCGAAAACAAGAAAATTACCGGAGGTGCTTGAAACCACGTTATAAGTTTCAACGCAGCTCTTGGTTAAGGTGTTCGTCGATCGCACATTATAATTGTTAATAGATTGTAACAAGTATATCATAAGTGCTTTTTCATGTATATGTCGTATATTTTAGCACAGTTTACGATTTGATGCGTTTTTGCATTTATTGTGTAGCCAACTCCCGGGAATAATAGAAGGATCATAGAATTAAGATGTACCTCTAATTTGAAATGTATTCGTTGGTATGCTGTTGATGTTGAATAAAGTTTGAAAAGTTTCGATTTTGTGTGTATTAGTGTAATGTACACTGAAATGTGCTATAAATCTGATTCAAAACTGTGCTGTAATGTCGATCAGTGACCTTTTTACCATAGGAATTGAGAAATTATCCTGCGTTCATACAATTTTAAATAAAGCTGTGCTTTATTCGAGTCTTATCTGCTTCGTTTGACGATTTCGAACATTTTCTAGGTTAACTTTTTCGTTGACAAATTGTATCACGCACGAAACAATATTAAATTGTAGATAAAGCAATTAAAACGACAATCACGCGTATTGCTTCACAAACATATGAATGCTCAAGGGCATCCGGGATTATATACAAAACGAATCGTTAACACATTGTACGAACTATGATTGTCTTGTTTTTCTCTTATGGCCGAAGCTACCAAAAGCTTACGCAGTTGGCAGTCAAAAATTGCAAAATATTAATTGCAAATAACATATAGAAAGTCATATGCAGATTTAAGACGTACGTTAATGATTGCATGTTCTTTTTACAAAAACTCGATTACATATTCAGCAAATACTCTCCGATTTACTGAAAGTGTCTTGATACTAACTGAATTATTTACTATTTAGTTTTACAAATTTTGATACATTTATAAAATTAAATCAACTCAAACCTCAAATTATAAACACTTATCACTTTACATACTTACCATACAAACCGACATCGTTAAAACGATTACATGACTTTCTAACGACTAAATTTCAATTATAATTTCCAAACCAATATGTTGTCCAGACGTATGTATTTGTTATCAAATTCCCCTACCCCTACCCTACACATGAAAGTATGGAAACAATGTAGGGGTAAAATCTTAATTCAATAGAACATTTGTAACGTAGAATTGTAATTGGCTTAATTTCATTTTGCAAATATGTTATTTTAACGTTTTGAATCGCATTCTAGTTACAACTAGATTACATCAAATGTCATATCCTTGGCATTTTTACAAAATATGACTCAAATTTGCTCTGAAACCTAGATATGATATGTTGCTTTACCTTTCTTTTCTTATTATCTTTCATATCTGAAATTTTTATTAAGCCAACATTTTCTAAACTACGCTGTCTTTCAAATGAAATAGACCGCCCGAACCATTGAACGTAGAATGATGAAACTGGGTGAAAATATCTAGTGCACGCAGAAACCCAAATGATTACATTTTTAACAAAACCTGATAACATTTAACGATTAAAAAGTTAATAATGAATTACATCCCCACGTAATCTTATGCACTCAGCAAGCCTTCTTGGCATACTGGAAATTAGATTAGTGATATCCTCTTGAGGTACCCAGGCTATCTGTAACTGTTGACGCAACGCCTCAAAGGTATTAGGAGGATGGCGTGAACGCCGCAATCTTATTTCCATCATATCCAAGACATGTTCAACAGGGACTAAGTCTGGTAATCTTGGAGGCCAGGGCAACATATTCATGTTGTTTTCTTCTAGAAAGGCTGACGTTATATGAGTAGTATGAGGCCGCGCATTATCTTGCTGGAAGGCTGCCCCTGGAAGATTTTATAGTAATGGCACAACAACTGGTTCCAATACTGAATCAATGTCACGTCTGGCGTTTGGTGTGCCCGGAATGAATACCTGACCAGATCTTCTTCCATAGCGTATTGCCCCCCATACCATAACCCCAGGAGTTAAAGCCGTATGGCGACGTTGAACAAATTGTAAATTTTGCCTCTGATCCTTAGGTTGCCTAATCCTTGAGCGTCCGTCAGAGTGTCAGAGTGATTCGTCGCTGCAGAAGATCGCATTCCATGCAGGAACCCAATATTTTCTGTCCTGGCACCAGTGAACTGTGATGGCATTATGTTCTCTTGTTAGAGGAAGACGAAAATAAGGACGATAAGAACGTAGTCCAAACGTGCGTACTCGGAGATAAATCGTGCTCATGGGTACCATATGGCCAATTGCTCTTATCCAATTTATTCGAAGGGCTCGTGATGGTTCTTCCGGGTCTCTGCATTTCGCTTTAAGAGCCGATCTTCTCGCTTTTGCGTCACTCTTCGTTGTCCAGTACCTCTACGACGAACTTCCTGCCTGCTAGAAGTCTGTGCTATAGCGGTGTGTGACCGATTGACACGTCTGGCTATCTCATCGGAGGTCACACGTGGCATTCTAAAGACCATAACAGTTACAACAAGCAAGAAGAAATTCATAACAAATGCGACAAATCAACGAAACTATGGCCAAACTAAAGGCACAAGCAAATGTTGCTAACGACATAATTTCTGTCAGAAGAGACAGATTGGCTTCAAAACTAATCATTTGTTTTTCTACGTGCACTAGATATTTTGACCAAGTTTCATCATTCAACTTTCAGTGGTGTTGGGTGTTCTATTTTATTTGAGTGGCAGTGTATATCGAAAAGAAAATGTTTGTATTATTTTATAAATGATATTCCTATATTTTGCATATAAAAATAATTCCAACACAAAGAAACCTACATCTTTTTCTGAACGCATTAACAATTTTCAAGTACCCGAAGGTAATGTGATCGCTCCACTAGATGTGGTTTCTCTATTCACTGACATCCCTATGTATTTAGTATGCAATATTATCACTGAAAACTGGGGTATGATTGAACCATGCAGATGTTTGCCTCACCTAGAGACCTAGAAGAGCTTCCTGAAGATGGCAGATGGGACTCTGCCGAAACGTCGAAGCTACCCTTCGGGGAACATTTCCACAACGCGGTTCACAACCCGAGAACCAAGAAGCACAGATTTCAGCCGCGAGAACTTACGCACCAACATATATATATATATATCTTCCTGTAAATGCGAATTCTGTGGGGAAGGTGAAGATAAATGGGAGCACTGGATGAGAGGCTGCAAAGAGGTGAAGATGGAGGAAGTGGAGAAGCGGAATGGAGGAGATTGGAAAAGAAGCATGGAGGAGAACGGAGAGGGGGTCAGATTCTTGACAAAGTTAAGGGAATTGAAGGAGAACAGGAGAAGGATGGTGAGGGAAATGCAGGCAGAAGACGACACCTAGGAAGAGAGATGAGCAGGTGGGAGAAGAGCCGGGAGAAAATAGCATGGTATCCTAGGTAGAAAACATGATGTAGGAAAACAGATATGCCAATAAAGGTTTTTTTTTTATATCTTCCTGTGTTTATGACGTTGAAATGATAATCTTATTTGATATAATGGTACTTTACGTCAGGTATCATTTAAAAAAAACAAATGTAATTTTTTTTACATTTTATTAATCGTTACGTTTCGCAACTCTTCAGTTTGCTTCATCAGACGCTGTTGGATAAGAATGCAACTAAATAACTTAACAGAGCAATAGTTCGTTATACACTTACGTTTTGTGATATACTTATGCAAGTTGACATATTTTGCCGATACAAAATTGTGACATTGTTAGAATATCCCACTTCGATATTTCTCTACTACGTGTCTACATTAATTATTATAACTAATACATTAACAAAACAGATTTAAGAGTCAGCTACTGTGCACTCCCCACCTGGTGATCTCGGTGTCAAAGATGAATCGCGTTAATTTTAGTCTTGATATAACGAATAAAGCCAGACAAATAAAAGCGAATGCAATTTTAACTATCTACCTATTTCTTTTTGAATTTGGATAGTATGTTGTCATAATCTTTTGAAAGATTCCCTACGTCCCTTTTGCTGTTTATGGAATCTTTCTCAATCTTAATATGGAGCATTTCAGATGTGAGCCGTTTCCTTTCGTTTGTTTCTACATCAAGTATTATTACTTTTTCATAGTCAAACTTGTGATGCATATCTACAGTATGTTTCACAAGGGCAGTGCTGTTTGGTTTATGTATAACGTCCGATTTATGTTGAGTTATTCTGTTTTTTAGTGGCTGCGATGTAGTGCCAATATATGTCCCTATACAATTCTCACAATTTATTTTATACACAACATTACTTTTAGAAGTTTTTTCGAATTTTGTTTTTGTGACCGTCATAAGTGTAATTCCCTTGTTATTAGTACTGAAACCTGGCTGTAAATCGTATTTTTTCATCGTTTTTTTAAAAATGTTGGAACGTGGGTTGGAATATGGAATTGAGACATACTTTGTAGTTTTACCGTTTTCGGGAGACGTGGACATAGGGGATTCATTATTACAAGACTATACCCTTAAACTATATTGGTTCCAAAAAACAACTATGAGTTGGAGATACCTTAATTTTCATTCCAACCACCCTTTCAACCAAAAAGCAAATGTTCTGACAAACACTATAGAAAAGGCACTTAGAATCTCTGATCCTAGGTTTTGGAAAGATAACATCAAAAAAATCGAAACAGCCTTTGTCAAAAATAATTACCTCATAAATCTTATTCTTAAAAAAACCAGAACTGTAATCCAAAAACTTAATAATGAATCCCCTATGTCCACGTCTCCCGAAAACGGTAAAACTACAAAGTATGTCTCAATTCCATATTCCAACCCACGTTCCAACATTTTCAAAAAAACGTTGAAAAAATACGATTTACAGCCAGGTTTCAGTACTAATAACAAGGGAATTACACTTATGACGGTTACAAAAACAAAATTCGAAAAAACTTCTAAAAGTAATGTTGTGTATAAAATAAATTGTGAGAATTGTATAGGGACATATATTGGCACTACACCAAACAGCACTGCCCTTGCGAAACATACTATAGATATGCATCACAAGTTTGACTATGAAAAAGTAATAATACTTGATGTAGAAACAAACGAAAGGAAACGGCTCACATCTGAAATGCTCCATATTAAGATTGAGAAAGATTCCATAAACAGCAAAAGGGACGTAGGGAATCTCCCAAAAGATTATGACAACATACTATCCAAATTCAAAAAGAAATAGGTAGATAGTTAAAATTGCATTCGCTTTTATTTGTCTGGCTTTGTTCGTTATATCAAGACTAAAATTAACGCGATTCATCTTTGACACCGAGATCACCAGGTGGGGAGTGCACAGTAGCTGACTCTTAAATCTGTTTTGTTAATGTATTAGTTATAATAATTAATGTAGACACGTAGTAGAGAAATATCGAAGTGGGATATTCTAACAATGTCACAATTTTGTATCGGCAAAATATGTCAACTTGCATAAGTATATCACAAAACGTAAGTGTATAACGGACTATTGCTCTGTTAAGTTATTTAGTTGCATTCTTATCCAACAGCGTCTGATGAAGCAAACTGAAGAGTTGCGAAACGTAACGATTAATAAAATGTAAAAAAAATTACATTTGTTTATTTAAATCATACCTGACGTAAAGTACCATTATATCAAATAAGATTATATATATATATATATATATATATATATATATATATATATATATATATGTGTGTATATATAAGGTGTAGTAGTATACTGGGATGGTAGACAGTTTTTGAAATGGGAAAAATAATCACTGGCAGTGGGTAGATCATTTATTTACGTTTCGGTCAACTATGTGGCCATTTTCAAAATAACTTGGTATATTGGTTCATTTTTCCCATTTCAAAAACTGTCTACCATCCCGGTATACTACTACACCTTACAAATGTTGACAGAAGAAACTCAGAAAAAAATTGATATTTTTTTCTACACGACTACATATATTCCTGGGTGAAAAATGGAAACAACTATTATCAACCGCCACTACATCAAATCCACATATGGTGAACCAATATACCAAGTTATTTTGAAAAAGGCCACATAGTTGACCGAAACGTAGATAAATGATCTGCCCACTGCCAGTGATTATTTTTCCCATTTCAAAAACTGTCTACCATCCCAGTATACTACTATACCTTACAAATGTTGACAGAAGAAACTCAGAAAAAAAATTGATATTTTTTTCTACACCACTATATGTATATATATATATATATTTGTGTGTGCTTCTTGGTTCTCGGGTTGTGAACCGCGTTCTACAACGCAGTATATAACCTTTAACACATTTTTGAAAGCATTTACTGTAAAAATTCCAAATCGTAATTATTAAATGCTCTGTCTATTTTTCAAAAGCACAACAAATTAATTATACTTCATAATTCTGTCGTTTCAACACCCAACCTAACCCATTACTCCCTGAACTCCTTCCTTCGAATATATTCATAGCCACACCATATTGTTACCATAATGGTTTAGACTTAACTGCAATACATTACAAATACTTTAATTAATTGAAAATTACATGTGAAATATTTATTAGTGTTAAAATTTGTGTTAATTAAATATAATATGTTTCGTTTTAACAAATTATTAATTAAATTACATTTGTGTTTCATGTTTGATGGTAATTATAGCAAATAGATCGCGTAATATTGTCACTAATTAAATAACCTCTAAATTATTTGTTTACATTTAGAAGTGCTTTGTGTTGCCCTGGCTTCAGCATTCAGATACGCCCACTGTCATGGCTCAAAACGGATTATGTGATTTTACTATTTTTAAATCAAATTCCCAAATTTTATATTCAATTTACTCCCATAATTAATTAATTTACTTACTTAACATACATTACATCATGAGATTCTATATAGTGTTTACTATAAATTTATTATTTATGGCATAAATCTTTCATCTCCGAACGACATGAAACAGGCTTGTGTATTTGTCATTATTTTCTAATATATATATTTACTTTCTATTTACATTTCCCTAAAACCTAAGATTTCTAACTTCCTAGAGCTATATAACTATATTACCTCCACATTCTAAATGTTCGTATATCTGTCCATAACCCAGTTTTTGTTACTTAAACCTAATATTTGTCACCTAGTCATTGAAAGTAATCCAAATTAGAGTTTAATGAAGTATATATTACTGAATTTTACCTGTACCTTGCGACTTCGTGTATTTTCATTTCGAAATGAATTAATAATAACATACAGCAAGATAGAAACCCATATGTCGGGGTCATGTATGTATTGTTATAAGATCATTGTAGTACTTTTATCATCTTATATGAAAGCCATTAAAAAAATCATAAGAGAATATCATGCCATTTCAATTCGACGTTGTAGGTGTTAAAGTGTAATAATGCTTTCAAGTTTTTAATGTCATAATTTTCAGTTTTACTTAAGTATTTCTATAGGTTCAAATGATCTATTGAACTTATAAAGCCATATTTCTTTATTATTACATTAATAAAATAAAAATTGCATTAAAACAGGCGAGTATTCTCAGACATTATTCCTACTTTTCCAATTTGTCTGGTACCTTGGCATGTGCTTCATCTCAGGTATTGTCCTTTTCTTGGTTTGTTCCAATTATATAATACGCTTTTTTATTTTTCGCCACACAATCCACCCCCTTACCAAGTAGTTTAATTTACTTTCGATGGTATTTGTTGAAATTGGTTCTTGTATTATTGGCTTCGTGTGCTTGATTGTTGCAATTCTTTACAGGGGCACCATCGTAGTATTAATAATTGCCCTATCATGGTTCATCTAATTCTTATCAAAATGTAACTTTTATTGAAGGCATCGCATTTTTATGCTTTTTTGATATTGGTCACATTTCTAATAATAATTCTCAAACACGCGTACGCTGTTGCCTATTCGAGACATTGAGCAAGCGACTAAATACCTAACTAAATACAAAAATTGAGATGCATTTTAATATCGCAGTATCAAAAGTATCTAATTAATCCCAAACATCCGCTTTCATAAACTTCAGTATGAAGGTAAACCCCTAAATAATTGCTGACCACCTAATGTACATGGAACGCAGAGTGGCAAGGTTTTTATGTCAACTAATCTCGACACAATTATCCCCGTTTTGCGCGCTGACCTTTCAACCATAATCCTGCGATCTTCTCATGAATTAGTGGCTGCATTTGCATCTGCTTACTCGTGCGTTTATATTCGTAACGGTTACGATTTAGCGTAGCGGTTGCCATATGTCACCTAGGTGTAAATCATTGTGATTTTTAATAAGGCCGGTGATATATTTAATTTGATTCTAATTAATTCCAAATATTACGTTCTGGTTCCATTACGTTTGCCAAAATGAATTATTATTTTCTTTTATTTCGCCGAATTAGGTAATTGAGTTTGAGAAGTGCCAGTTATTTTTTAATAGCGATCCGTTAATAAAAAAATATTAATGAGAAATTTAATTGAGTTAAGTACTAAAATTAACTTTCAACATCGCTCTGATGAAGTCTATATTACAATTTTAATATTAATTTCCAAGTATTTTTTTCTGTTGGGAAACGTGGCCCTCGTTTGTTTATTTTAATGAAATTATTTTAAAAATGGACTTTAAAAACAAACGCTATTTAGTAGCAAATGAATGATTACTGGGTTGGGTTGGGTTGGGTTCCCAATTTTATATCACACTTTATTTGGCTGTTTCCGTTATGTTCAATTTCACCCAGATTTATAGTATCGCTATAATTTTCGACCCAGAATTCCGGCGACAACAATTCAGTTACCCCGCCGCGGCTTCAGCGCTGCGTTTTTACTTACTTATACTTTATGTATAAGTAAGTATAGGAATCATGAAACATTTTGACCTCGAGATTTTAACGGATATACGCGTTTTGAGGTCCCCTGAATCGTTTCTGACTATTTTCGGAATGACGTGTGTGTGTGTGTTGTGAGTGTCTGTGCGCCTGTGCGCGCTCTAGCGTCCAAACGATTATAGCTAGAGCTCTGAAACTTTAAACTTAACATTTGTATGTAGCAAGGAGGAAAACGTCCTATTTTGAACGCAATCTCTCAACCGGAAGTGATGGTTTACTCTCATCACCTTTTTCCATATCTCGCAAACGGTACACGTTACGGAAAAAAATATTCTTACATAAATTATAGATATTTTATTTAGATATTTTAAACAACTTTCATTTGAAAAGTTTTTTCGAAAAACGTAGTATAACTAAGTATATGTAAGTTTCGTGCAGACCACCGCGGATTTTTTTTCTAAACGGCTAACTTCCTTTAGTTGCGTGACCATTCCTTTGTCTACATTTATTGCAATTCATCAGCTACATTTGTTTTAAAGTTGGGCAGAGGATTTAGCACATTTTTTGGTGATTATGTTTAATTATGTTTCTGAGATAATTTAAGCAAACCGTTGTATTTCCTGAATGCATTAATATAAATTTGCGTCTTAATCTTTATAATAATTAACAATAATTAATTATAACAATACTTAAGTTCGTATCTGTTTTTTTTTATGTGAAAGTAATAAGTATGGCGGAGGGGAATGGGTCGCTTACACCGTTTTATATACTAGCTGACCAAATGTTTCATAATACGCTGACTGTTCGATACTTTTAGCAAACTAACTAGCTAGTTCCTTTTAAACAAAATGCTTCGCAAAATTACATGTTTTCTCCATTTCCTTTTTTGTATTCATTTAATTACATAAAATGATATCACAGGTAAATCATTTTAGTCCCAACAATATCACCTACGTGCGATCACGGTTCGCCACACTGATGCAATTCAATCCAGACTACATTTGCAATATGTGGAAAATGCATTGAAAACCATTTCCATCTTCTCGACATTGAATAACATATCGCCGAATAATTGAATTTATGATTGTGTTCATAAAATTTGAAGCAATATATATTTCTGTTTACAGAAAATAACGCTATTCACAATGTCGGCGTCGCAACATAAATTGAGAAAATGAGTTCAATTTCCCGATACATATATATTTCACAAATTGTGCAACTTGAATAACAGTTATTAGGAACAATTTGAAGCAACTCATTTTGCTTAAATCAAATTCAATGCTGGATATACTAATAAAAATACTTCGAAGATTTTTCTTGATTGTAATTTTTCAGCACCGACGAAATCAGTATATGACGACGTCGATCGCAATGATTATCTGACACACCGTAAATTATATGAATTAGCAAGTTGAGATCATGTAACCAAATTTATAGCCATACATAACATATTTAATCAATTTTAAAAGAGAGTATTTTTATAATATATTTTGCGAATGTTTTCAAAACGTCATAATAATTAGTTCATCATTTTTACGATATTGTTTTTAGAATTACGAACATAAAGTTTATGTTTATGTTATGGTTTATTGGGCTTACACATTACTATTAATATTTTTTCATATGTTTATTATTTCTGGACATTCGTTGTGATTTTTGTTTGTTTTTATTTATTTCAAATATTTATTTAATGCTAGATCGGTATTGGTGTACGAGATCAAGAGAATCCAGTCTACCTGGATTCCTTCTCTATACTTTTGGAATTTTAGAATTCCATATGTATCAACAAGAAATATTAGATTATAACTTTCATGATGTTTAATATTTTGTTTCAATTTAATTTATTTTAAATTTTTTATTCTAAATTCCTCGATTTCGCGATAGAAGAAGATGAAATCTTAGCAAGATTCGGATGTAAGTAAGTAAGTAAGTAACATTTATTCATAACATTTCTGTCTTGAATACATAACTTGGTTTTATGTTTACATAAAACTGGTCAATTTCAACTAAGTAAGTACATGTCAAATAACTAATCATAGAATAGTAAGAAAATTATATAAAATTAATGGTAATCTCAATTAATTAAAACATGCCCTATTTTCGTACACCTAACAGCTACTCGAATACAATTTCATTCAGAGTCATACTCTTTTATTGAGTAATAAGTAGAGTCTAATAAATGCTCTTTTACTTTATTTCTAAACACTTTACGATTTTTAATTGTCTTGATATCTGGAGGCAAGTTATTGAAAAACTCTACGGATCGGTATCTGTATGATTTTTGGAACATTGTGCTATTCGCTCTAGGCGCAATATACAAACTACGTTTTCTCGTACCATAGTCGTGGACATCACAATTTCGAGCATACATATGCCTATTGTCAAAACAATATAATATATTTTCATATATATAAATACTGACCACCGTCATAATACCATATTCCTTAAAAAAGGAGCGGCAGGAAACCAATGAACTTGTACCAGCCAAAATGCGAATACATTTTTTCTGGATTTTCAAAACTGCATCCAAATTCGATGTCGCGCCATAGAACAGAATGCCATATCTAACCAAGGATTCAAAATATGTATATGTATATGTATAACGTGTTTACATCGCATATAGTTTTTAAGCGTCTAAGAGCGTACACTGCTTTACTTAATTTTGGTATTATGTAGTCCAAATGCGCATCCCATCTTAAATTGATATACAGATACAGACCCAGGAATTTAACACTGTCTACCGAAGCCATATTATTATTATTATTAAAATTTATGTTTTTAAGCTGTATTTTTTCCCCTGGGTCGTATATGCATGTAACTAGTTTTGTCAAAATTAACGAAGAGGTTATTTGCATGAAACCATTCCATTAGCTGTGACGTAGTGTTGTGCAGTTTCTTTCCCAATTCATTGACATCGTCAATGGCAATAACAACATTTGTATCATCCGCATACATTGTTGTGAACGCACCAACCCCCCGACGGCAGATCATTCACAAATATGATGAAAAGGAGTGGGCCCAAAAGGGATCCTTGCGGGACACCATGGCTCATGCGTATACTTGATGAAATATATTTTTTTGTAATATTCTTCTCCGAAAGGTACTTAATTTCAGTCTTTTGCATTCGACCTTCCAAATATGACTTCAATAGAGCGAGACTTTTCCCGCGTATCCCGTAATACTCTAGCTTGTCCAAAAGCAATCCATGATCTACAAGATCAAAAGCTTTCGACAAGTCACAATTCAAAGAGATAAGATGTTTTCCCTCATTAACATTGTCCAGAATAAAATTCATGGTTCGTTGAATTGCCGTATTCGTTGACCTATGTCCTCTAAAACCATGTTGTTCAGTACAGAAAAATGCATTAGCATTCAAATACTCCAGTAGCCTATCATTAATGGCAGTTTCAAAAATTTTTGACATACCGGCAAAATTGCTATAGGTCTATGATCTTCGATTCTTTGTGCATTTTTGTTTTAGGTATCGGAGTTATTTTAGCCTCTTTTAGAATTTGTGGGAAGTATCCGTTCACAAAACATGAATTAATAATTTCGGCAATTGGCCCTGCTGGTATGTCGTCCAGCCCAGCGGAACTTGTATTTCTTAGTTCATTGACAATATTCACCACCTCATCGGGGAGAATGGGCTTCAGATACATTGACATATCTGTATTAATTTTAAACAGCCTTAATTTATTCATATGAGTATTACTACTATTTAATGGTATTGAATTTCTTAACTGGGTTGCCACATTTGAGAAATACTTATTAAATTCGATTGATAAAATGTGTGAATGAGGAGAATGCGAACACGTATTGGATGGTCGAAAAATACAGCAGGTGTGAATTCAGTGCAGGAGGCGGAGATAAATGGGAACATTGGATAGGAGGGTGCAAAGTGAACTTAGAAATAGAACAGGAGACGAAAGGAAAAGATTGGAGAAGAAGCATGGGGGAGAATGGAGAGGAGAGAGGAGAGTCTTAGAGAAAATATAGGGGTGTAGGAAAATAAGGAACGGGTATAGAAGGAAGAAGAGGGAACAAAGGAAAAGAAGAAGGCGGGTCAGCAAGAGAAGGAAGAAAGAAGAGTGCAGCCGAAGAGATCAACAATGATGATTGAAATAGGGTATTATTATGGAATGGGAAACATGGCAAGATCATCAGTGAATCAGCACATAGATCGATGATTTGATTTTTTTAATTCATATATTTTAATATACATCTTTGTACCTAGTTGCAATGCAGGTTTTGCATTATATGTGAAAATATGTTTCTAGAAATGGTTGCATACACCAATTCATCGTCACAATCCCAACTCTCGACTCCCAACTGTCAGAATTAAAAAAAACCTTTATTGGCATGTTCACAATCTACATCTAATATTTCTAGTCCCCCTCCGTATTCGCCCACATTTGTTCTCCAATTTTTTCCTTTCTTCTTTTCGTCTTCTTTCAATTGTATTTCCTTACATTCTCCTACGCAATGTTTCCATTCGTGACACTCTTCTCAACAGAAATTCCACCTCATAACTTTCTTTTTGAATCCAATATCTCTTGGCTTCCTCTTCGCTTCCGCACCTGAACCTTGCTAGTGTTTTTTCATCTCCTACGTACAAGCATTTCTAGTACTTCATCATCAATGTATGCAGTAAAAGTATAAATGTGTGTAGTTGCACTGAATGTATTTATGCAACAAAAAAGGTGCCAACTAAAAATATTTGTTTCTAAACTTCAGTTATTTTATTCACTAATCAGCAATACGCAACCATTACAGCAACACACCCACCGAAGTGTTTTATCAAAAATTTCCACTAGCCCCATCTCTGAGAAAACGTTCAGCCATACTTATAAACTCATTTATACACAAAATTTTAAGATGGGTTTACTACAGTAAAAAATCCGCGGTGGTCCGCACGAAACTTTCTTATACTTTATTTCTGAAAGAACTTTACAAACAAATGTTTTTTTTTAATTCCAATATATAACCTAACAATTATTGCTATAACGCGAACTGTTTTCGAGATATAGCTAACGTTGATTTGATTAAACCATTAGTTTGAGATATTGCGTTTTTTTCTACGCTATATAGTAAATCCTAAGCTTAAAATGTCATAGTGTGACCTTCAATAGTGGCGCGCACAGCCACACATATGTTTAGCCGCCCGATCGCAATATTATAAAATCCGCGGTGGTCCGCACGAAACTTACTTATACTACGTTTTTCGAAAAAACTTTTCAAATGAAAATATCAATGTCTATAATTCATGTAAGAATATTTTTTTCCGTAACGTGTACCGTTTTCGAGTAATGAAAAAAGGTGATAAGAGTAAACCGTCACTTCCGGTTGAGAGATTGCGTTCAGGACGTTTTCCTCCTTGCTACATACAAATGTTAAGTTTAAAGTTTCAGAACTCTAGCTATAATCGTTTCGACGCTAGAGTGCGCACAGACACACAGACAGACACACACACAGACGTCATTCCGAAAATAGTCAGAAACCATTCAGGGGACCTCAAAACGCGTATATCCGTTAAAATCTCGAGGTCGAAATTTTTCATGATTCCTATACTTACTTATACATAAAGTATAAGTAAGTAAAAACGACAGGATTATTTTCTGACGAACATCGTCGGCTAGGGCAATGCAACATTTTTGTCATATTGTACGTGTTCAATTTAATAATGCTCAATCTCTAAAAATCAATTCTATTTTTGAATTGTAATGACACGAATTCTATGCACTGCACAAAATTTAAATACAAAGAGCAATCATTTAGTCTTATCTAAAAAAAATACGACAAAAATAATGTCTACCATTGATGCCCTAGTACGATAAAAATGGTAATTCGAGCAATTAATTTAATCGGAAGATTATAAAGGTTAATTCACATGCACGACTTCGGAACCAATTATAAATCTCATCCCAAGACCTTTGAATAATGGAGAAAGCACGAGAAAAACGTTTATTATAATATATTTCCTTTAACAAACATAACATCCTATTGTGTGATAAATTTCAATGCAAACTAAACCGGTAATTCCACCAAAGATGCCGTTGCAGGTCAATTTTATCAAATTAATTCATCAATGATATTACCTGATCACTTATTTTTTTTTTCATTTTCACCATTACGAATGAAAGAAGTTGTCGCAACAGAAAATTTGAAGTTATTTCACTTAGAAAAACATGATCGATTTCATTGCTTTTCCTTGCGGTTTTTCTCTTTGTCATTTCTTTGTGTTATTATTTCTATTATATATTTATTTTGTATTATTTTTACATATGCTGCCAACTTACTTATTTCCCATTTCATTGTAGCCATTCCTGTTTTATTGTTTCAATTCTTATATTGCTCCCGTTTCTCATTTGCTTTGTTCGTTGATTGCATTATAATTTTCGTGAGTGCTTTATTTCAGATTGACCAATAATTGTTGGCTTGTCAACTTACATCTGAGGAACCTGCGGTCTGGTGCTGCTGCCCAGGAGCAGCTAATCTAAAATATACCACGTGCTTTCAATTCAAATTTCCTCACAAATTTTCATAACTCTTATAATTAGATTTGTATAATTTTAAACAACACTTCAAGACATAAATTGCAAACGATACCGAACGTAATTACTTTCAACGCTTTGTGTCCTTTTAATTAAAATGATTCACAATATTCGGATAAGGCCCCTTCGCCCAATTATAACGCTTTCGTTTGTAATAACGTCGCAACTTAAATTAAAAGTGCGCCGCCGCCGGCGCTCCGAACTAAATCCCGAATTAACAGATTAGCGTTTGTCCAATTGTTCATTTATCATTAAAAATTATAATTGGAAAGTCATACTTTGACGTGCAACAGATAGGCCACCGTGTGAATCGTGAACAATAGTTCCGAAACAATGCGAAAATTCAACTTCACTTTCACCTGTTAAAATCACTGAAACAAATCATTTCCTTTGTATAAAAGTTGACGTGGGTGGACTAGAGTGTTATTTGTTAAAATGCCTCATCTGAACATTTGGTGCTACGTGGTGATGTTGCTGGTGATTGAATGCGCGAGGGGCGACGATTTGAGCTTGGATTCGTTTAAAGAGTGCTTGGTGTCGAAACCCTTCGGCAGTTTGGGGTATTGTGTAGGGGTTGGTGCGATCACAAAGCTGCAGAGCATCGACGACGACGACAATTTTAATGTCGTTGATGGAGTTGTGTTTTCTCGAGACGAGCAGATGTACAGGGAGGCGCATAATTTCGCCGGGAGTGACCCTAGTGATTTCAGGTAAGACCATCCTGTCCATATCTTCATTGTTTAATATCATTAATTTTATTTTTGTTTGTTTAATTTTTTTATTTGCTTGTGGTTTCATATATTTGACCCACATTTTTACACCATATTATAATTCCTTAAATTGTTCAACTTACTTAATGTTGATTATTTTTCTCCCGATTAATTTCTTATTTAATTAATAAACTATTGATTCGTTTGCTTCGTATGATTTCAATTTATTGAATAAGTCAAAAACAATGAAAGGATGAAGCACGAAAAGCTTTGTAGAAATTAATAAAATATAACACATGGCAAATGTACCACTGTGCAATAAATGGGATGAGAAACTGATTAACATGCACCTAAAACATGAAGATATCTGATATTTGTTGATTAAAATTAAGGAAATGTTACTAACGATGCAATCATGCATCAAAAGATGCTATGTACATTAACTAAAGTAATCTGCAAAAAGAACACCAATGAATTGTTGTATCCCGTTGTTTCAGACACTTATACCTTAATAAATGTCAGGTTGACTACAAAAAGTTACAAAGCTGAACAGAAAAACTGACAGATTAATGAAATTAAAAATTAATTAGAAAGATGCATCAAAGTCAGAAAACTTATACTGTCTGTTATCGAAGATACATTCTAAAATGATTTCCACCGGAGGAAGTTCCAATTACAAACACTACAATCTTAATGTTTAATTATCGTTTAGAGTTTGACTTAAATAACTTCCCTAATTTGTGTCTGAATTTTTTAATTGGTCCATCCTACATTATTTTCCCCTCATGGCTATTGGAGATCTTTTTGATTTCTTACCTGGACTCACGTGGGGTTCCCGCAGCAGATTTTTGGAATTTTCAAAGGCAAGCATGCTCACTTTCTTTAATACCATGCCATAGCTGAAAGTCGTACTAATTCAAGGAATTGTTTGCAGGCGAGCGTTTTATTTTTAATGGAAATTTTGTAGTTTTCCCAGTCATCTTATATTACAGTTTTGTTCTGTTGTCTCCATTTTATTCTCGCCCAATTAAAGTACTTTTTTAATACAGTCTCAAACTTTTTGACTTGCACAAAGTTGTTGTTTTTGTGAGTTTATTTTATCACACATAATAAAAACTGATATTTGTTATATTTGTTATACATTAGTAGTATATGGCATGGCAACAACTCATATTTTCCAACTCGACTACGAACTGTCAACATATTAATTGCAAATCAAAATATTGTATTAAATACGCTGCTTTTTATCACTTGACGTGTTGTTCATCTCGGCTGATGTGTCGTTGAACAATATTCACGACTCGTGATAAAAAGCAGCTTGTTTCGTAAATATTTATTAATTTCGCTTCTTTTGGTTTTGATTAAAAATTATATTACGGATTCACCACGTTAATCGAAAATCAATGCAACAGCCGTTTGTATATAATTCTAGACACCGTAGCTGCGATACATTTTATTTCGCAATTGTAATCTAGATCAAAAAGTGCATACCACTTATAAACGAATGCTGTGATGACTATAATTAAAAACAAAATTATTTTTCTTAGAAATGGTATGATAAATTTCCCTATTTATAACGTAAAAAGTTAAAATATGACGCACGTGAAGCTCGAAAATTCAGACTACATTGTGAGCTCACAATCATTTATGCCAGACTTTACCAAATGCTTCAGCAATGTCTACGGTATGTGCCAGCATTATTCTCTTCAAGATATTTTTCTATGACATCATCTCCACAATGAACTTGATCGACTTTCTCATATTCGTTGGGAATCAAGTTATTTCTTCTCAATTATAGTCTTCACTATTCCTAAAATAATAGTTCTTCAAATAATTTACATAGTATGTAGGGGCGAAATATAGCCGTGTGATTTACCAGTTTTCCAGAAAATTGGTACATGATTAATATGAACGCCAGATTTAGTAGATTTTAGTGTTTCCCCAGTGATGAAGTAAAAGTCTGTAGGCTACCACCTTTTTTCGGGTTTGGCTTGATGTATTTTATTTCTTTACCTACGACATTTACTTCTCCAATTCCCTATAGTAAATCTTCTTGCTTAATTTCCATCAATTTGAAAAATCATCGGGTTCGTTATTGGAACGGAAGGGAGAAGTGTGAAGCTTTTCGTTGTTCTTAAATCCGTTTTCGTCACGTATGGATGGGGTTCGTCTAATTGGGATATTTATCCTGCTTGTGGCTTCCAAAGGCGAATAAACTGATAATAAACAAGTTCACTTAGATACAGATCCCCTTAGCAAACATGACAGCTGAGGGGGCGTGGCGAGAGCGGCACTGCTTTTCGACGTACATTCAGGTTAAAAAATATCTCGGCGGCAAATTTAAAAGGTAGTGTGTTGCAATAAAGTTTTGTCACAATTTAAAATTAATAACGAAATGAAGAAATAACTACGCTATTACAAAATAAGCATATAAAAAAATACATAACATGAAATCGTTAAACTACTGCCTAGTGCAGATTTTATCACCTTTACTTCTGATTCAGAATGTACCAAACCAGTATACTTGAGCGTGATTGGTTGAATATTTTCCCGCTTAAAATATTTTAAATAAAATATTTGTAGTTCGCATATTTTTCGACTCTCATGTTTGCTAAGGGGGACTGTAGCTACTGATTGATTTTTTGCTGCATTTCAACGTTCAGTTATTGTTAAAGGTTATTGTATATCATTATTTTCTGGCTCACTTCATCCCGTTTTTGGATTCTTATTTCCTTTCGACAATTGTTTGTGATATATTAAGGTGAATGGTAAACATCTATCATGATTTTTTACAATTTTTGCTTACTTTTTGTTTTACAGCTTTGTGTTGATAATATGGCTATCATTTCAGGCACCAAAGAAATAATTAATTCTTACGTTAATTCTAAGTGAGAGCTAAAATTATGGCTGGTGCTAACATAACAGTAAGAACCATTCTCTCATCTGAAAAATATTATGTGTGGTGAGATAAAATTCAGTCCACAAATTGTTATAACAAGTTGGAAGTTGAAGACGTTAAAGTCGTCATTGGTGTTGAAGTTGTTAGAGGCTTTTTTGTGTGTCTGGTGAATGAAAAACATCAGTTCGAATGACATTTGGAGCAACAGACAAATAGTAATGAAGGTAAATCTGTCTAAAATAAAATTGATAGCTGAAAGATATATTTGAAAGAATAGCAGTCGAGAGGAGATGATAAGTAAAGAAAACTTACTGGATATGAAACTTGAGTAGAAAAATATAAATTTGAGGTGGCTGGATTGGGTTGGGTTCGTGAAAGTTCGTGAAAATGAATAGAAAAGTATAAAATTGGGAAGGGGACCGCAAGTCCGTAGAAAAGGTCGCTGATGGAGATGAAGATAATATTTATATGAAGCAAAAAAGTAAAAATAATAAATTCTTACATTCATTTATAAAGAAAGTAAATATAATTAAAAAATAAATTAAAGAATGTGTTAATTATTCTTCATTGGCAGATGTGTATATCTGCCTTTGATACTAAACATTTTTTATTTATAAAATGTTTGCGATATACTGCACAATGCCAATGCAACTAATATGAACTATATTTTCAGAACTATTGCTAACTCAATGGACCAAATATTCTCGAAAAGAACCTTACGTTGGGACATGAGTTTCCTACACCCAGGACTGGCAGTCAGAGTGGCGCCCTCTCTGAACACAGGCGGCGTATTAGAGTTCGTCCTAGATCCACAAGACGACTTCGTGTCGGGGAACTTGAAAGAAGTCAGCACAGGTGGGTATCGCAACCGGTTCATTGCCGTAACGTTTCACCTTGGCCGTGAGATTGCAGGCAACTGACCCTGCAGATTACAACGGTTCGTCGCCGCACTAGTCATAGATAACTTTTCAAAACTGGCGGCATCATTTATACATTTTGCAGTTGGTTCATGTTGAAGTGCACGGTTCAGTGAAATCTAAACATAATTTACTTCTAAAAAAAATTGTTTAAATTGGGACTATATTTCTTGATACTATAAAATGATATTTAGGTGAAATATTCAAACAAATTCATGATACGTTTACGTTCTTGAAGCTTTCGATAAGTGTTAAAAAAAACATCTTTTATCGTTATAGTCTCTTCACCATATCAGTTTGATGACTTGAACATAACCCGTCTCTAAATTATAAAAGCCAAGGTGGCATTAATAGTTTTAGTCGGTGGCCAAACTAACAACGTCCACATTTATTTAAGACAATTATTTAATTGTGATATGTATATCTTCAAATATGAGTTGGGGTTGGGTTTCTTTCCATATAAGAAATCAGTTCTTAGTACCAATTTCGAATTACTAAACCCAACAGAACAACCCAGATAGCCCAAATAATTATTCCAATTTTATTCATTTCAAAAAAATAACACACCTGTATACGAAACGCGAAAATCCAGTCAAGGTGAAAGTAACGCTCAATATTACAACGCATTGTGCACGACGATTAGTTCACGGTCCGACCATGAAATGTGGCGCTGTCCTTAACCGTGACTCTCGAACAGGTTCAAGGATCGCTCGATGGAGACGACGCGCGACGTAATGTAGGTCGAGACTACAATTTTAGATTTTACGATCGGTGAAACTAAGTTCGTATTTGTTTAACGAATTACGAAAAAAACTTTATTGCATTTTTAGATGCGATGAGGAATGTGATATTGGTATACTTCGTTTTAGGTCGACTGATGGCCAGGCAATTCTTGCTGCCGCTTCTTCTCGGTCTGAAATTCAACATCGCCACCGTCGTCCCGATTATATTCGGGGCGTTGGCGCTGATCGCCAAGAAATTTCTTTTGGTGAGCAAAATAGGACTCGTCGTCAGCACCGCATATGCTTTGGGTTCTCTCCTATTTAATAACTATAACCATAATGGGAATAATCAGCTTTATGGGCCGACTTTAAATCCTTCATTTGGGGGCATCTACAATAGGTTTGTATATGAACCATATTAAGTCTATTTAAATTTAAATTAATGACCTTTGCAGTTATCCCCATCAGCAATCTTTAGACTCATTCTACAGAAATAAAGAGGATAAATTAAAATTGCATGGAAATATTCCTCTGCAAGCGATATATTCAAGGGATGTGGTTAAGGAAGGAAGAAATTTTGCATGGAGTGATGACAATAAGCCCTAGCAAATATAGTTTTTTTATTTGTTAATTTTATAACGTTATATATACTACAGTACAAAATATATCTAATTACATGTTATTTGTGCAGGAAAAATATTACAATATTTCTTCAAATAAACAAGTTTATTGGCACCATAACCCAGTTACTAACAGATTTCGAAATGAATACTAAGTGATATAGAAATCCGAACACCAAGAAAGAGTTGAAATTTTTTAATAATTTTAACACCACATAGTCGTCTACCATAGAGGAACAACCGACTAGAGGTGACCTGCTTCCATAGGCAAATGGCACCCCATACCATTACCCCAACAGTGCGATGCACATGCAGTTTTATCGCAAACTCAAGTTTGCGGCGTTCTCTTCTTCGTCTTCTGATCCTTGGCCATGCATGATAGTCGGGCAAGGGTCAGAAGACGAACAGGAGAACGCCGCAATCTGGAGTTTGCGATAGAACGGCATGTGCATCAAACTGTTGGGGAAATTGTATGCCATTGCCTATGGAAGCAGGTCACCTCAAGTCTTTGTTAGAGGTAATATAAATGCTCAGCGCTATATCCATGACATTGTAGAGCACAATCTGATACCCTATCTTGCGACCATGACAAATCCCATATTCCAGCAAGATAATGCCCTCCCGTTCACCTGACCTATTACAAATTGAGCATGTTTGGGATGTGATGAGTAGGCGACTCACCAATTTAGCCAATTCTCCGCAGACGTTAGATGCTCTGAGACATGAGGTTCAAGTAGCCTGGGATGAGGTGCCTCAAGCAGATATCTACCACCTGATTAGATCCATGCCTAGACGGCCCAATGAGTGAGCGGCTTCGAGGTGGTCAAACACACTATTAATAAAAACTCGTTTGTCTTTTTTTTTTAATTTTTCTTCGATTTTTCCTCTATGGTAGCCGACTATGTGATATTAAAATTATTAAAAAATTCCAACTCTTTCTTGGTGTTCGGATTTCTATGTCACGCAGACGTTAGATGCTCTAAGATATGGAGTTCGAGTAGCCTGGGATGAGGTGCCTCAAGCAGATATCGACCACCTGATTAGATCCATGTCTAGACGGCTCGATGAGTGTACGCGGTTTCGAGGAGATCAAACACACTATTAATAAAAACTCGTTTGTCTTTTGTTTTTTTAACTTGAATTTTTCATCGATTGTTCCTCTATGGTAGCCGACTTTGTGATTTTAAAATTATTAACAAAATCCAACTCTTTCTTGGTGTTCGGATTTCTATATCACTTAGTATATTTATATTTTCACTTTCTTATATTTTATGTAAGTATTGTAATCATGAAACTGTTCGAACTCGGGATTTTAACGGATATAGACGTTTTGAAGTCTCCTGAATCGATTATGACTATTATCAGAATGGCGTCTGTGTGTGTGACAGTGTATATGGCTGTGTCTGTGCGCCCTCTAGCCTACAAATCGTTCAAGCTAACACTATGAAATTTTAAACATAAGATTTGTTCGTATAAGAAAACGTCCTATTTTGAAAGCAATATCTCAACCGGAAGTGCTGGTTTACTCTTATCTTGAAAACAATATGAGTATCAAAAAAAAATTAAAGTAAAGATATTGAAATTATAAACAACTTTCTTCAAAAAAGTTTTTTTGCAAAAAATGGAGTACAACTAAATATAAGAAAGTTCAGTGCGAACCACTTTTTGTTCTTATAATATCTTTAAGGATTAAAATGTTTTAAATTAAAGATAATAAGATTTCACCTACAACTTATGACTCAATTCAGGATAGACTTCGGTGGCAAAGAGCGATGATTGCACTCAAAATTTAATTATAAAAATTAAAGAAAAATATATTTTATATTTATTTCTTCCTGTATTCTTAAACCTGTCTCCATTCATTCTTTAATTCTCAACTTTTTACTTCCTCCATAATTCAATTCCTTTTCATTCTTATGTTAATTCTCAATTTCATTCCGTTTGTCTTTTTCTTCCAATATCTTCAGTCGGTCTCAAATACGTTTGACAATCGTTCTCCATGGATTATCCATCCACTCCTATACCTGTCCCCATGAACTGTCTCAACCCATCTTCCCTTCGTTACCTCATCTACATCTCTAAATCTTTCTATAAATCTGTCTTCTCCTTGACATAAGCATTCAAAGATTCTTGTGTTACACATTCCGTTCCTTCTTTCACGTTAATTGTTTCCACCGCATTAAACTCCCCCTGCAGTAAGACAGCGACATATTTATAAAAACTGGAAGTAAAACTAAAATTTTAATCTCTAGACTGGGGTACATACAAATGATAATGAATTAGATATAACGTGGTGTTATTTTGGACGAATGATAATTACTGTCAGTGCCAAATAGTCAGGCGTTTAATCGACTACGAAACGGTTGACAAAAAAATTAAATTAACTTTATTAATTTCATTTCAAATTAAAGGTATAGAAAACATATATTCTCTGACAAAGAAATAAAACAAAGTTTATTTAAATTTTTTTGTTAAATTGTTTTTTGACATGTGCCCTCAAACAACAGAATATGTTTAAATTTTTGTTGACCTTCGTGTAAAATCTCATCATTAAAGAAGTGCACAAAGATATGGTTTTTCATTTTTTATCCATATATTGGTAACCACAGCAATATGAAATTTCGACTGGACACACAGTATCAAATGTTAGCGGGATTTAATTTCAACCAATTTATTTTTAGCTAAAACACTATCTATAACTTTGGCATATCACAGTTTTGTAGGTACCCCATAAAAGAAAAGAAAATATGTAGAAATTGGTAGCTAAATATAATCATTTGACTTACATTTTAAGCAACACTATTGCGATTATTTTGTGATTATACGAATTTGTTTTTAGTTGTGTTTATTATATTCTTTGTATCTTCTTTTATCTTTCACACACAAGCTCTGGTGCATTTTGCGATACCCATAGGTTTTAAAATTTTCAGAATGCAGTTGAAATTATAGGAAAACACATTTTCGATATTTGGATTGCGAACGGGAGAAATGAGCGACTACATGCGGTTTTTGCTTTTCTAAACGACATGTATTTACTTGCCGAGGCCGCAAAAGAGTCAAAAAGGTCCAATGCCTTTTGGAACCAACCAGCCCTAAATAAATCATAACCGCAATCGAATTTAACCTTGGCCAAGTTGATAAACCAGGCACTGCTGCTATCGTGCAAGAACTGCCAACTGGGTTACCAAATAGAGGTGGTACAAAGAGCTTGTATCAAAATGCTGGCCGTATATGGAATCTCTTTATCTGCCCATGAAGCATTAGGGATAGCTATAGATGCACTCACCAATGCGATATTATACGTCAAAAGGTTAATATATTGCCTTCATATGATAAAATAAAAGAGGCTAAGAAACAATGTTATCAAAGAGGGTCAAGGGTCAAGGTTAAGTTGCCCATAGTATCAAGCGTCTTTGTTTACCCCAGAAAGAAGTGTTGAGGTCTATGAAATAGATAAATAAGTGAAGTAAAGGAATTTTCGTTGCTAAATAAATTAAGATATAGATTATGATATGATATGATATGAAGGGAAGAAAATTATTATATGGCAAAATCCAGTGCCTTCAACAATGTGCTGTAGACCTATCAAACTTAATTTTACAAAGGCTAATTATGGAAGAGGTAAATGCTATTTAACAGCAAATATATTCATTACCTCCAGTCGATATACAAAATAATACCTTTCATATCTTTGTAAAACTATTTTGTGTGCTGACGATGGAAAATTTTGCAGCGGTATATCATCTATTTTATCCCCATCGCAAACTTACTATATCTGTAGAACAAAGCTATAAATCATCACTTATTTTAACGAAACCTCTCCATCAAGCTACAATGTCGTCCGGGCTTTCTCCCTTATATTCTGGGATGAAATATGAGGAATGCGCGCTAAATATCATTTATAGGTTCGACATAAAAATTTGGTAAGATAGACGCGATGAGAATAGGGATAAAGTTAAGGCTACAAAATATATATTCAAAGCAAATTCAGAAATAAATTGGGTTTACTGGTGGATACTATCGATTTTTCCGAGATACGAGATGCCATTTAAAAACTCTCGCTCCTGGGTTTACAATGTATTTGGATGCATGTACCCTCAGATGTATCCCTAAACGGAGTCTCATTGAGTCTGAAGTCTTATCAAGTTGTGACAGTTATTTTATTTCTGAATGAAGGCGCTTAAGTTAAGTTTTTTTTTAAACTCCTAAATGTTTTTACATTTAGGAATTTCCAAATTTTGATACAGTTTTTAAGATTTTTGACCGTTACACAAAAAATACGTTATAACAATGTGTCATTTTATACTTTTACATAAATATGTGACACATGTCGTTAACAATATAAACTACATGCAATATTGATATAGAAGAATACATAAAATACTTATTTATAACAAGGTGTTATTTCATATTCTTAAGACGAATTTTGGATACAAGTTGTTATAATGCAAGAAATAACAAAATGTAAGTTATAAATATGGAAGCAAATATACAACAACCGTTTAGATTGTATCAGAAAAGACAATTTGATGTCTGATATAAATCTGTAAAGCTATCAAAATTATAAAAGGGAGCTAGGGAGCTCAAAACCATTTATAAAACAATTTCCAATCCATATAATTTAATGAAATATGTATACACTAAACAATTCAGATTTACTGAAGACCGCATTGCAAAATCGTATTTCTCACATATGGACCGGCATTTTTTTATTATTATTAATTACGTATATTATTTTTTATATATTTTTTAGTGTACAATAATTTGAGGTAGACATGATTTATTTCAATTAAAATGCCCATGGGTGGTCACCCGGTCCCAACACGTAAACCGGTAATGTTGTTGCGGAGTGACCCACCGGTGGGCATGCGGTCTTTAACGTGTTAAATGAATTTAGTTAGGATAGTATTGCAAGTTTGATTAAAATTGATGGTCGGGTTGGATTGGGTTAGCTTTTGGAAATATTGCATTTGTATTGAATAATTTAAAATAAACTTCATAGTTATATTTCTATTAGACTATATAGAGTACGCATAAAATCATATTTATATAACAAGATTGCGGGCAAAGTTACTGCCTTCCAACTAAGATTGACAGTAGTTCTTATTTGCATGTGGAGATTTTAACCAACGAGACTAGACAATTCATTATATAGAGTGCAGTGTAAGCCGGACATGTCGCGTAATCTATCTTCATTTTCTTCGTAAAGAAAGCACGTCAGTTTGTGTCGGGAAGAATTAATATTAAATATCTCAAAAGTACAGTGTGTGGCTGGACAAAATGAATTAAGCTGTTACGTTATTTTATAGTTGCCCGCTTGTATTTTATATTTATGTATCCATATCCATGTCCATCTGATATAATTCCAAAATGACAAAATGCATTAATAAATAGTACTCTAAAAATGTTTTAGTGGCACTGACACAAACTATTAAGAAAAGAATTTGAACTTTTTGTACAGGAACATAAACATAAAAACGGCTCGTACCGTTTGCGAGAGAACGAAAACTGTGATAAGAGTAAACCATCACTTCCGATTGAGATATTGCGTTCAAAATAGGACGTATTCTTTCCTGCAATGTAGCTATAATCGTTTTGATGCTAGAGTATGCGTGCACACACACACACACGCACACACAAACAGAGGCGTTATTCCAAAAATAGTCATAATTGATTCAGGTGATCTCAAAACGTGTATATCTGTTAAAATCTCGAGGTTGAAAATTTTCATGATTACTATACTTCCTTATACATAAAGTATAAGAAAATAAAAAGTTGTTGTTAAATTTATAATAATATATAGCGCCGAACGTATCGATACGGCTACTATGTCTCCCACAAACAACTACCAATCACGACAAAAAAGATATTTGGTCTACTCCCGTATACTCTTATTTCCTTATATTTTTCATTATATCTTGAATTTATTACCTTCATGTCTCTTTCCTGCGCTTCCACATGTTTCAACATCTCCACTTCCTCCCTCTCTCATGGCTTTATCGTACATTTTTCTTCTGCTTTCTTCCCTGTTTGATGTTTTTTACGGCCCTTTTTCCAACTTCCAACACACTTTTCCTCAAACTATTACCTCTGTATCCTTTTAATACTTTTTCGTACTTTGCTACCCTGCTCGCTGCTTCTTCCTCCAAGTTGTCCCTCCCCGCCTCCTGTTTCACGATATAATCTGGAGTCGACTTTTCTAGTGTTCTCTTCATCTATCCTAAATATGCCATCTCTAACCATCTCTGCTGCTTCACCCCTCCACACTTCTACCCCATACATCATTATGCTCCTTGGCCAGTAATCCCAAATCTTCATTGACTCCACGATTCCTCATTTCCTCTTTCCCCACAGACTCTCCTTCGCCCCTCTTCCGCTCTCCGCGCCTTTCTACATATCTGAATCAACTGCTCTTGCAACTATTATTCTCCCTCATTACCACTCCCAAGTACGACCATTCTCTCACATGTTCCAACTTCACTTTTTCAACTTGTCCTTGATTTTTATTAACTCTGCCCATGAGAATTCCTATAGTCCTTCTCCACCCGTCCTAGCTCCCTGCTCCTCCTCATCTCTATCCCCATTTCCTTTTTCCTTCTCACCCACTCCTTCTCCAAATAGTTCCACGAAGTACCCTCTCCACTCGACTATTCCTATTTTATTTGAGTTTTCTCTTCATTTCCTTCTTTTCCCGAGATAATCCCAAATTACTTTCTCGTTTCTTAGCCCTTGTACCTCTCTTTTTTCAGTTCTTCATTTTTCCTCCCTCACAGCTATACGTCTTCTCATTTCTTCCCAGTACTCTTCCCACGTCTTTTTCCCTTTTCTAGCCCCCCTCATCGCCCTTTTCCCTCTCCAACATCCCCTCTCTCGCCTTCCTTTATTCCTTCTTGTTAATACCATCTCCATAATCCTTGTCACATTTTCTATTTCCCCAGTCCACTACACTTAGCCTCTCCTCACAACAATATATATCTTACGGTTGTGGTTCGTGTTATCGTCATTTGTACACTTCACGATATTAAGAAAAATATTGCTTCATCCAGTAAAACGTTACACCTGATTATTTATGAAACTTTATGTGAGTATACCAGCGACACTCACACTCAAGCTTTCATGTGATCACAGTCTGCTTTGACAGACTAAGTCGGTACTGTCGAGAGTTCATCGTAACTATTAACAGTCGTCTTTCACGACCCACAAGATCACCTATGGTTTTCACATCCATAATTTTCATTTTTGGTACCATTTTAACTTATTCCTAGAATTACTCGAGGACGTCGAACAATTTTGACTATTTTCTTGAATTCATCACAAAGTTCCAATGCAATGAACCTGAAAAATATTTAAATATTTTCCGATAAACATTTACAAGTGGATCAAAGTATTTATTAAAAAAATGGATTGGGTTAATTACTATTGATTAAAAACGATTTCAAATCGTACGTACTAGACCCAAAATAACCACATATCTGCACAAAGCATGTAATTCACGTGACACAAATAAACAAACATACCGTTTCGTAATTTAACATGAATTCGTGAAAAACCTTTTAAGGTAGCTGTACTGCAGATACGCTACATAATTCTATTGTGTATAAGAGCGCGCCCACACACGCGACCGAAATCAGTTTCGAAGCACCGACAATGTTCATTCGTAACCTGTGTGTGCTGTCCCTGTTGTTATTATCGTGTTGCAATTCTGTGCGGAATTTTACACTTCTCGAACGGCTGGGCCAGTGCATATCGAACGAGAACGTCGTTATGTGCCTAAAAGAAGAGGCTATAGATGCGATCAATGCAACGATTCACAGTGACGAACCTTTGAACATATATGGAGTCATGGACGTGGTCAGAGATGTTAATTACGTTTCAGATAACAACGAAGATAATGCACCAGAAAATGCAACACAGAGGAGTATTTTCTTGAATGACATGTTGTATGATAAAATTCATGAATTTATAAAGTCTAGGGTGGTGAAGTTACCTTTGACGAATGTATTTGAGGGTAAGTTAAACCACCAGTTACGTGATTCACCAATATTTAATCCAAATCATAACATCAAATCAAAACATAAACGATACACATTTTTTTCAACGCTATTAATTCTTATTCGTATAGCATTCGTCAAGGATCATAAATTTAATATTAATTAAATAGCCAATAAATTTTTTAGCAATTAGAAGCATTTGGATAACATAATTCTGGGTGATTACAAAAATAAAAGTGTCAATTTTATTTTCCTTTCCAGGACGTAAAAAAGGTGGAGGTGGTGGGAAAAAAGGCAGCATGATGGTAATGGGGGCTGTTGGAATGGCTGGTCTGACGACAATATTGTTCTTGGGAAAAATAGCTTTCATGGCAGGTGCTGCACTCCTAGTAGCCAAGATGGCGCTGATGCTATCCGTCATATTGGGTTTTAAGAAAATGTCGGATGGTGGCGGAGAATCGACGTCGCATGTGGTGTATGCGGCTGATTCTACTGGGCATGGGCATGGTCACGGAGGTTGGCATAGGAGTGTGTCGCATGATGACGATCCGCAAAATCTTGCCTACAAAGGTTACATGCCAATGCCGGAAGAAAATATTAATTATTAATTTTAATCTGATATTTTATGTTGTATTTATTTGTGTATTAGTATTTAAATAAAAGAGGACACATTTCATATTAGGTTGACGTTTCCATTAACTACTTATACACCATTTATAATCACTATTTCGTTTTTGTCAGTTCAACAATATATTTTATTTTTGCAAGCTTTTTGGGATTTCCACTTTTTATTTAATTTCGCTTCTTCATTGATTAGATTGGGTTGGGTTTCATGTTGTTTCATTTTCGCTTTATTTTATTATTACGCTTGCATTTATTTTTGTTTCAATTGTTTCCTTCTGAATCTATTTATTTCCATTTGACACTTAGTCGAAAATACTGAGTACGTTACATACTTCTCATTCTAGAATTAGTCGACGCGTTCCTGATATATCCCACTTATATCCATTTGATTATAGTCCCTTTTGAAATATTCCAACATTCCAACTCGTTTCCCTTACGTTATTAAATTTTATCTATTTATCCACCACTTTGCACTTCTGTATCACCAGTTTCTTACTGAACCTTCGCACTTGCAACTTCGCTACCAATTGGTTAAGCACTTTCCCACTCTCGCCTCCAACCCTTTTCATCCATTAGCACACTTGATCGAACGTATATGTTTTCTTATCTCTTTGAAAACGCCTTTTACTCGTCCCAATCATTTTCGCTTTCCACCAATCACTTCTCTTATATCACACATCACTGTCTCTCTATTTGCTTCTTCTGCTATTTTTCCCTTTCTCTGTATGACCCACGAAGTCGACATTTCTAAAGTTAAATCATTCGGTAGTCAACTTGGCATCCCTTAAATCCGTTTCATTGTTTATAATTCATATAATTTACATCTGTCCCTAAAGTTCTTATCATTTTTGTTCATTGTATCATATTCTTTAACCTACCACCAAAATAATTTCTTTCCATACCTTGATGTATATCAAAATATAATAATAATAATAATTATAATAATAATATATTTACCCATCAAACGACAGTACACTGTAATACACACCACTGACATACATATTAAAATAATAGACTAAAACTTATTTCCTAGTACATAAATAACATAATATTACACTAGTCTAATAACATAATTATGAAAAGTCATATGCAAGAAATTCATCAGCAGAGTAGAACGCTTGTGCAACAAATATTGCTCGTACCTTTTTCCGAAAATTTGTAAGAATTTTGATGCCTCTGAAACTTGGAGTCGATTATAGTATACCCTTCCCATATATATAATGGATTTTTTAACCAGGGTAAAATTTGGATTAGGTAAATGAAGATTATCGAAATTACGTTTACTCTAAGTGTGGTGTGAGCATCTCGCTTTCATAGTATGACGATAATTATAAATTAACGTCACAGTTTCAAGAACGAGAAGTGAAAAAAATTTAGAATTGTATTTTCTATGAACAGCGGTTTGCAGTGGTCTCTGTCAATCTTACAATTTATGATGTGAATTGCTTTTTTTGTATTTTGGAAATTAATTTCTGGTTTTCAAGTGACGTAAATCCCCAAAAACATATCGTATACATTAACCGAGATTCTATTACAGCCTGATAGACTAAGTTTGCTGTATTTTTATCGTTGTCATTCCTAACAACTCTTAGTGCGAAACAAGTGGATGAAAGGTTAGGGGCCAGATCATTAATGTGTCCAGTTCATTGCAGACTGCTGTCAACTCTAAGTCCCAAAAATTTAACACTAGACACTTCCGCTAGCACTATGTTGTCGATATTTAAGTGTAACCCGTGCATTTCGCTTTTGTGCATTAAACAATTTGTCTTACTGATATTTATACTTAGTTTATTTTGATTAAACCATGCTTTTATAAGCTTCCTCATTTATCGTTTGTTCAAGAGTAGCGTTATGTTTGAAGTGCGAAGTAATAGATGTATCATCAGCGAATAAGATAAACTAAGCCGACAGATGTAATCTAAGTGCTGTTAGATCGTTAAGAAAGAGTAGAAATAATATTGGCCCAAGAATAGATCCTTGTGGAACTCTGTGTTTCGAAGTTAGTTGTGACCTTACGCGAGACTCGTTACTAATTTGCAGCTCGGCCAACGAATCTCGACCAACGAGATACAATCGAAACCATTGAAATCATCTGTTTGTGATACCACGGCAACCATATATCGAGTTTACTGAGTAGGATTGTATGCGGCACGTAGTCAACAGCCTTTGCCAGATCACAAAAAACACTCACAACCGTTTCGTTGTCATTCACCAATCCGTATATGTCTTTGATGTAGTTATATATAGCATCGCCTGTGTTTACGCCGGCCTTAAACCCAAACTGCGATTTGTCCAAGATATTTTGACTGTTCGTGAATTAAATTTGTCTCGTCTGCACCACCCTCTCAATTATTTTAGAAAAAACGGATAGCAATGCGATCGGCCTAGAATTAGACGGAGCATAACAATTTTCCACGTTTCTTTGGCTATATTAGAACTATTATTAATAATAATATTAATATATAATTAATATAAATAATATAAGTTTTCTCTTAACATATAAATCTTTTCATCTATTCATTACAAATAATCTGACATGTGGTCCTCACATTTAAATGTGATCCGTAGAATTTTAAGAAAGTATCGAAGGTCTGAGTATTAGTGGCTTGATACATCTGCACCTTCAACAATAGTAATCATAGAATTTTCCACACTTTTTTATATACAATTTTAAACTGTGTAATTCTAAAAGATTACAAGGCTTTTCGATATTGAGCAGACGTGTATAGTTTTGCCATTCGATTCTAAACAAATGCCTAAAGCTAAATGAACAAATATTCACCTTAAACTTTTTTTAATTGAACGAATTCTATTCCAAATCCAACATAATCCAACCTAGTCGAACCCATTATAATTCAATCCAACCAAACCCGATATGCTGCAAATTACTAGACGAAGTTAAAATATGGAAAAAACAAGAATCTTTCGTAAAAAAAGCAAACGATAAGCACGAAGGAGGTGTGCCCACAACTAAAGTTAAAGAAACTTTTAATGGTGTTAAAAAACCAACTTTCCAAATTGGTATAATTTATTTTTGGATAATGAATATACACACATAGGAAACTACAAATTGAGCAAACGGGAGGCATTTTTTTATACAGGGTTGTTCAACAAAAACTTTGTTTTAAAAACAAAATAAAGCAAAGAATTTAGATGAAAATGATTAAAATTTTTATTGTATTGGAAAGAGTAATGTTTGGCAATTATAAATGAAAAATGATATCGAACAGATGCCCACCACGACCACGCATACAGATTTCGATTCTTTTATCAAAATTCACATTTTGGAAAATTGGCGGATCTATTTCGTTAATCATATCACGGATTTTGAGTTTTAAGGCTGCAATCGATTCGATTAATTGGCTCCGTATAGATCTATCTTTAATTAAATCGCATGATCAGGGCGGCCAATTAACAGCGGAATTTCGTGAAATGCGATCGGGAAATTTGATTTGCAATAAATTCATTGTTTCGGTGGTTGTGTGATTGGTGTGTGGCACTGTCCTGTTGAATCCTCATGTCAGTAATATCCATATCACCAATAATAGGCCAAGATTTAGTTGTTAACACCTCTCGATAGCGTGATCCATTCACCGTAACCGCATTGCCAAGTGAATTTTCGAAAAAAAAAATGGTCCAATCACGCCTCCATACCACATAGCGCACCACACAGTGACAGGTTCAGGATGCAAAGGCTTCTCAGCAATTGCTCTTGGATTGTCAGAAGCCTAAATGCGGCAATTTAGCTTGTTGACGTATCCGGACAAATGAAAATGGGCTTCGTCTGAAAAAACCATTTTCGCATAAAAACCAGCGGCTTGTTCTGGTGGTATGAATTCAGCAAATCTACGGCGAAGCGAATGGTCGATCGGCTTCAATTCATGCATCATTTGCACCTTGTAAGGCTTGAAAGTTAAATCCTTACGCAAAATTCGACATGTGGCAGTTTTGGACAGCCCCAATTGTTGTGAACGTCGAAGAATTTGACAAATTCGCATCTTCATTAACAGTGCGGCTCACGGCTACGATGCTTTCCCTTGAACAAACCGGTCGAACACAGATTGGTGTTGGCACATTATGTAGCAAGCCAGTCGACTCAAATTTATCGACAAAATTCTTAATAGCGGTCTCAGAAGGACGATTATGTCGACCGATATGACCATTTTATATTATTCCAGCGCTTTCCTTCGTTTATATATCTCCTATATATCGCCAGATTTGCTTTGTAATACTCACTACATTTAGATCTCCATTCATTTTAATAATAATTTCTCAACAACACTTTCCTTCACCATTTCATGTCAATATATTTCTTCTCTTCACTAGCTTAATGGTATCCCCCCTATAAATACAGTGTGAAACTTCTTTTGTTGTCTTTACAAAATAATTTTATACTACGAAACTAAATCTTCTTAGTTAGATACTCACTTCTTGCATTCCTTTTCTTCTTCTCCCATCATTCTCCACGATCCTCTATACATAGTCTTACCATTTTAATAGTTTGCAATCTTGCTAATCCCACTATACCCGGTTCCCCACAGATTCTGTTTCATTTCTTGATTATTAATCCTAACCCATACATCATTTATGTTCTGAATCCATTTACTGTTCTGAGATGTCTTTATTTTTAAGATCTTCAATTATAGATTCAACTTCATTTAAGGTATGTCGTCTCTTCTCCATTTTCCTATATCTTCATATTTTGATTTGTCTACTATTTCACCAATCCACCTTTTATTCATCAAAGTATTTTGTCAGAATTCCAATCGTCACTACATTTTCTTGTATGCAACAGGGTTTTCATTTCGTGCCCTCTTATTTCTCTACTGGTAAACATGGAAAGAGTTGTTTCCTTATTTTTGTGATAGTATGATTAGTTAGTTTTTAATATTAACTACATTAAACATACAAATTTCCTGATGCAATTTGCATCTCTACTATCATTATCGTTTATGTGGTCTCCTTTCTTAACATGTCAAACCTATATCCTGTTCTTTTATATATCCAATTCATATTGCTTGTCAAATCAGTTGCCTTTTCTGTTTACGTCATCTTCTCCCCTTGCTTCAATATCAATAGTTCTATTGCTTCGCCCATAGCTCCCGACTAACTCGACACGTGTCATGGAGTTTAAATTAAGGGGTTAAATCTAGTCAGAACTGTTGACTTTTAACTTCAGACTTTAAAGGCGTTTTTCTCGAAACAGCTTTTTCAAAACCAGTGACCACGATATTTTAAAAACCAGTGGACCGATTTACTTGAAATTTTTCATATTTTCTTCTTATATCTGAAGCTAGGCCTTAATCGAAGAATTTTTTATTTCGATGCATACATTTTTCATATCATGGAAAATGAAGTGATTTGTTCGCCGAAATTTGGACTTTCACTTTCAATAGCCGACTATTTTTTCAAAAATTGATATTTTATCAAACCCTTCGATTAAGGACTAGATAATACGATACAAAAACTTAATACATTGGGTTTGTTGATTTGAGATGATCGGTGTAGAAGTTACAGTGGTCACCGAGAAAGGCGTTTTTTGAACAGCGATCTGGGAAATATATTATATAGGTATCTGCTACATTTGTGAATTTTTTATTCAAAAGTATACCCTTTGCTGTGAAAAAAAAAGATAGAAACGTGCAATAATTTTCCAAAAAAAAAAAAACACAAAAATACGCATTTTCTTCGGCCGCCAACTAGGTGTAACCCCTTAATAAATTTTCTCTATACTGTTTTTCTTTTCTTCTCCCATAATCTATTTAATGTTCTCGTCATTTTCTGATTTTATACGCTATATTTTTTGTATAAAATGACTCGAGTCCACGTCGATCCTTCTGTAACATTTTTACATAGCACCAGACCGATTTGATTCATATATGAGCCATCTGATTATGGCCAAGTTACTTTATGAATTTACTTGTTTTCATTGTATGTACTCTTGTGTTCTTTGCAAATTAAATTAAATCGAAATTATGTAGAACAATGCGTACAGTTTGGCGCATTTCATTTTCTATGTCAAGTAATTTCTACTTTTGATTATTTGGATAAATGGATTTAATTCAATTGCATTGAGGTAAAAATTAATGGATGCAAAAACTAGGCAGTATTGTATCTTTGCACATTTCGTACGAACTCAACCCAACCTAACCAATTTAATTGATTTTCAATATGCTAAACAAATATCATCGTGTCGCCACATCCAAATTTGATGAACGTGTAAATGTATGATCATTTTAATATTTTAATCAATGATTAAAACGACAGCTTTATGTGAATATTTAATATTAATATCATTTCCGCTTATTATTTTGACGTCAACAAATATATATTTTCTAATATTATTTATGAACCTGCCCCATTTGATTCGTTTCGATTTACTATGTAACGTAAAACGAACTGAACTTGAATTCCAGCGATGTGTATTCAACGGCCTCTAATTATTCACACGGAGCTCGCCGCGCGAATGAAATATCGGACAGCGACTCTATGAACCGGTAATATGAGAAACACGTTTGGTACGTTTTCTACAGAACTGTGTAAATAGCGTCGAAATAGGGCAACTCAGTGTCAGATCCGAGTGAAAGTTAAAAAACTTGTGAGAAATTCGCGCGACCTAGTGAAAAACATCTGTGTATTTAGAGTCGTAAATGCGTGAATGTTTCATCGTTTTCTTTTTACGCAAAACATTTCCATAAAGAAAACTTCTAAGTTTGATTGGTGTATCGATAGATTAGTGTCGGTATATTAATTGACTCGATTTGAGATTATTAGTTCAGGACGTATATATTTATTTCATTAATGATTCAGTTCATGTTAAATATAAATATAGTAAAAAAATAGGTAGAATTTTAACGTCAGGTACTTAAACACAGTTCCAAACAATTAAAAAAACGTATGAAACTAAAATTTATTTTCTAAATTCTCTACTAATAAATAAATAAATAACAACAAAAGTCGAGTTAACGTTCTTTCTCTGCGTATGGCTTATAACTATGCAACATCTTCTCCGCCATCAACATGTCTTCGGCCGAAGAAATCGATCTGTGGTAGTGACCTCCATCATCTTCATACGAATTCGAATAAGTGTGACTGCTGGAGTGCATGGGATGCTTTACGATTTCCAACGTGGTCTTCTCCCCGCTATCCCCGATTAATTTCTTCAACCCCATGATCGCACAAAGAATCAACGCCATTTTTCCAATCAGCAGAGCAGCTCCAGCCGTCGCCGCGATACCCTTAAACGCTACGGCCATGAATCCACCCTTTATGGCCATCGCGGCAAGCAGTGGACCAAAGTTGGTTTTCTTGTCCGCGCCCCTACCCTCCCCCGCTAACCCCGGTATGCTAATATCCAAAGTATGGGAGTTAAGATACTTATCGGCCGATTTATATAACAACCGATCGATTTCACTCGAATTTAAATGCTTCAATTTCTGATCGTTGAACCAAACGTAGGGAACACTTTCGTTGGACTTGCGCACTATGCTGATTCCGTCCATTAAATTCAGTTTGTTTATATTCGACGCCCTGTTGGTGATCTTCAGCGCTTGCACTTTGAAACATTTCAGCAGGTAATCGCTGTTTTGGCACCGGTCGTATATTTTTTGAAGCACTCTGTATCCAGTGGAAAAATCCGCTGAGGATATCGAAACGAGCAGCGACAGGACCAAGATAACGCGCACGATCATTGTTTACGAGCTAAATGCAATGCGATTACTGTTTCTACGACGCCCCTTGCTCGGTTTTTATTTAGTTATAGGCGGTAATTTTTTCAGAGCGTAAAAAATTTATCGTGTAATAGCAAATCCATAAAGGCTCACGCATGTGTTTTATCGCGTGGATAAATTGACCGGATAGTTGGAGTTATCTTAATTGCCGAGCTCATGCTCTGAATGAAGCGGATAATGAAAATATGTATATGTATATGTATATGGTAGACATTGACATCCGAGAGCAAAGTCGACACGCTTTAGCTAATATATAGGTAATAGCTAATTAATTCAAAATATCATGCGACATGTTTAAATTATACTTACGTTGAAATGTCGCATGCTACGTGTAAATTTAGCAAAAGAAATTTCATGTGTGAAGACCGAAACAATTTCTAAACGATGCGTGTATAAGTAATAAAGCTTGAATATGTAAGTAGGCATTTTAACAAATATGTAAAATAGTTAGGTGCGGCCACAAAGGAAGTCGACAGATCGCGTTGGACCAGAATGTATCACAGTCAGTGATGTCATAAAGATGTAAATTACTTGAATGGGGCATCGGTCGCATTTAAATTAATAAATTGTTATATATATATATATATATATATATATATATATATATATATATATATATATATATATAACAGGGCTAAAAGAATCGTTCTATCTCTCTATCGAACGTCGTCCAAAACTGCGATTTACATATAAAAAAAAGTAAGCACATAATTGCATAATAATTCAGTTTTGCTCCGCAATAACTATCTTCATCCGTTAAAATAATGGGAAAAAAATAAATCAATCTAGCGATCAAAATTAAACATCAGTCTAAATTGATACAAACAACTTTTTAAGTGTGTATGGATTTTTAAAATTCGAGCAACACGTTGGGTCACAATTGTTATTATAGGCTGCTTATGACAGAAACATTTTATTTAGGAAAATGAATTTAAACTTACCCTGGAGCACTGCGGATGAGAAAAATTTGAGAATATTTTTTTGTCAACACATTAGGCAATTTATGATTAAATCGAGGACTAAAAATAAATTAGTTGGCACGGTCAAAGAACAGCAGATTCAATGATACAAAGGCAGTAAAAGAAGAAATAAAACAATTAAGGAAAGAAAAAGCGAATTATAAAAAGAGGTACGGTAGCGCAAATAATAAATGAAAAGGCGATGAGGAAGGTAAATGATTTAAGAAAGGAAACAAACCTTAGAAATGAAAGGCTAGAAAAATTAGAAAGCGAAATAAGAAGAAAAAACGTAGTGGTACAGGAGCTAACAATGGACACAGGGCATAGTAAACTTTTAAGAAGGGAATGAAGAAGCCTATAGAGAAGAAGTAGGTGTCAAAGTGAGGATAAGAACAGCAAGAAACAATCGGTATGAAGACATCTCTGGTGGAATGTAGCAATGATGAAATAAAATAAAGGTGATACAAAACAAAAGTAAGCTTAAAAATAGGCTAGTGGATAAATTATTTATCAACGAGGATTTAACCAGAGAAGACAGGAACAGAAGAAGAGAGAGACAGTGGAAGAAAACGTAAGAATGAGTATTTATGAAAATAGAGATAGACGAAATGGAATAGAGATAGTCCACTCTATTCGAAACTAGAAAAAAAGTAACTTAAGTGACGAAACATCTTGGCACTTCAAGAAAAGAAGCAGAAGACCATATATATTTTAACAGCGGAATAGATAACATGAAACTGGAAGTGCGGTTCATAATTACCAACACATTCAAAATTGAAGTTATTGACTTTAAGGGATAGATTATGTAGGTCAATTTAGAAAACTGAACCAAATAAATTCATAGATACCATCCGAAGAAAAAAACTCAGGCAGTGAAACCAAGTTTAGTGAAGACGTAGAAGTATTTTGGATAATAGATTGGATATAAAATATTTATTAGGGGGTGCGGACGCCAAAGTATAGAGAGAAGAAGGATACAATGAGGTAACGGGATGAATGAGCTAGTAACGACAATGGAAAGAGAGTAATAGAATTTGAGTTGGAAAACAATATGAAGATAGTACTGCATAGACATACAAAGAAGACCTACAAAAATCAATGATAAAGGAAGAGGAAATAGGAAGAGGTATGACCTGGTGCAATTGAAAGACGAGGGGATAAGAATGCACTTTGAGAAAGAAATGTCAGAATAATTAGAAACCGCATAAAGCACAAGTAGATGAGGAAATGGCATAAATCGAAACAGCAATGAAGGAGGTGGTAATAACAATACTGGGAATTGTGCACAAAGTCAGATTTTGAAGGTGTAGATCGAAATAATGGAATGCATTGTCATATATACACAGGTAGATGTGGAGGTCGAGAGCGGAATAATTATAATAAAAGTAGAGGACACCCCATTCTCAGTTTAAGTTTATGCAATATAGGATATATTTCATTAGTATTTGAAAGCAATGAACGATAAATCAAAGGGTAGAAGATATAGTACTATACCATAGAATTATTTAGAAAAGTGGGGAACTGGCGCAACGAGAACGTGGCCTCTCGCAAATTCACAAATATTATTAAAAGCGCGCCGCAAATTACCACATATGGGATGTAAAGATAATTAAGAATAAGTTGTCCTATGAAGCTTCATCTATCAGAAAAAAATTAAGGATGATCAAAATCAAGGTAGTCCAATTCTTCCTATGGCACTACAGCCCTGCTTGGGCTTTGGCCTCCTGTAACTGCCTCCATGACGCTCCATCTGACGCCGCTCTCATCCAGGATTGGATTCCCATAAGTTCACGCGCATCCGCCTGTCTCTCGTCCTCCCATCGTTTCCGGGGTCTCCCGACTGGCCTTTTCCCATGCATTCGACTGTTTAGGGTTCTCTTTGGAAGTCTATTATCCTCCATTCTTGCCACATGCCCTGCCGACCATAATCGTTGTAACCTAATAAATTCTGATAGATGGGGTTCTTTATACAGTGTGTACAGTTCATTGTTAAATCTAGATCAGATGTTATCCTTTCTAACGGGTCCTAGTATCCTTCTTTATTCTTTCATACTTTCCTTTCGAAGATTTTGTTTTACGTTTTTTCTGTCATTATCCATGCTTCGCATCCATAACTCACACTAAGTTCTATTATTATATCGTTTTATTGTTACGGTGTACTTCTGATTTTAGCAACAATGCGAAATACGCTCTGTAGGCTATATTTTTCGTCTGAGGATCTTTCCCTCTTCGGTACCGAGTGAGTTAAGCTGTGTTCCCAGGTACACAAAATGGTTCACCATCTCGCTATTATCTTCCATCACAGCTTGTGTGCCGTTATTATCTCTTTCTAGTGTTAACATCTTTGTCTTTGTTGTGTTCATTTCCAGTTAAATGCTTTTTACGTGTAGCTTTAATTCTGAATAGGCTTGCTGTGCTGCATCTACCCTTCTACCCATGATGTTGATATCATCTGTTGTAGTGTCTTATGGGTTAGCAGGTTTGATTTGCCTATGTGCATCTGTCTTATTACATATTCCAGGGCCAAATTAAACAGCATGGGTGACATGCTATCGCCTTACTTCAGAAGCGATATGTTGAACTCGTCTGTTAGTTGGTTCTGTATACGCACCATCACTACCGTGTCGCCCATTGTTGCTTTTACCAATCTTACTAGCTTGTGTGGGATTGTTAGTTCAAACAGTATTTGATACAGTTTATTTCTGTCTATCGAGTCATACGCCTGCTTGAAATCTGTGACTAATGGTAGTCTAATATATTTAATTATTTCATCTTCTAGGCGAAATTAAATTTTTGTTAAATTGTTAGTGCAGTTAATTACCATGATGCTTATCTGCGTCAATCTGGAATGTTCAGTCATTGAATGAAACATCATAGACGATCATAAATGTTGACCCATTTTTATAATCTAACCCAATAAATTCAGAAAAACTTTCTTCATTCTAACACTGAACGTTCCAGAAAGTATACTCATTTCATACTAGTTAAATTAACACGTTTTTCGATTAGAAAATTGTTTTACGAAAATTATAAATTGTACAAATATATTAAGAACCTTATTACATCATCGTTATTGACCATTCAATTTACGAATACAAGTAACTTTCATAAATTTCCATTTTCATTGTTAAACCAAATCGCATCCTCGTGCGAAGCACTTTATAACTTAAGTACACTAACTACATTTAAAATTCAAACTAAGAGTTCGTCACGACGGCGACGTGCCCGCTTTTTCAAACTGAGAATGCGTTCATTACGCCTTAAATAGTAATTAACTTTAACGAAGAAAATATAGGTCTGTGTTCTATGCAGTTTCTAATTTCCAAGGAATTCGTTCCGTGTTTAGAATACGCACGTCGATAAACTTCAACACGTCGAATCATCGCAAGAATTAGCTAATTTGTTAAAATATCAATTTTGTCGAAATAATTAATTAAGATAATATATTTCTAGGCACGTTTATATGGCATAATAAACAAGATTAAATAAAAACGAATGGAAATCTATATCGGCAACGAAAAATATAGTAGGCCAGACATAATTATGCAAAGAATCTTTAAATCAATCGGTCACAAATACCTATAAACTTTTAAGTTGTAATTAAAACACACGTAATGGCGAACTTTCACGGTCGGAGTCGCAGATTTCACATTCATGGACACAATTGAAGTCAACGATTACAATTGTTGGACAATTCAATTAGAATAGTTTAAAATCTAGGCATCTGTCGCTGAAAACCAGATTTCACTACACGAAACGAACAATAGAAAACCAGACGAAGTAGGCTTGTGTAGTATGTGAAATTCAACGCACATGAATAGTGAATTAAATGTAACAGGTACATTTCGATGCCATGAGATTCCGGCCGCTTCTCATCCACCGACTGTTCATTAGTTTAGTGGAACGTTCTTACAGTAAAAATGCGATTTTTATTATGAAACAATATGGGAAGTGGGCTGTGGAGACCTTCATTAATACAGTTTCAGGGTTATGGAGATATATGTGTATGACTGTTAGTAAGTTGAACTTGAGGAAGAATTACGAGCTTTGCGATCAAAATATACGACTAAATAATAGCATTTATTATAAACCATAACTTCTATTTTAAATGTGTGTTCTATTGCACATCAACTCTGCTATAATTTGAGTTGTCTGACAGTTTTGAAAAATTCATAAATATTTATTGATAAAATTAATTTAATTAATTTTGGCGCTTTCACAATAACTTAAAATGAATCTTAAATGTCTTGATTGATTTAAATTTTTTTACAATTTTAAATTATTCGAAATGTGAGTTTATGTGTACCAAACATTGAAATATCAATTCAGATTTTTGCGGATTGCAGTGGGTTTTTGTATTCATTTGAAATTACAGCCGTTCTGGGTCTCCCAGTCCTTGATTGTAGTGTAATTATTTAACTGAGCTAAAACCACAGCTAATCTTACCTGCCCTCTTCCTGAGGATTTGTTTACTCTCCCTACGGCAAATACGATTTTGGACTATTCTTATCGTCGTGATGGAAGAGGGGTCAGCTCTTCACCTCAATTTCAGGATTCTGATCGGCAAGGTATCCGATCCTCCTTCTTCTCCGCGATAGAAAAATCCACCCCGGAGTTTTCGTAGCGGACCCTAAAGCTCCGCTACTCATGTTCTAGGTGTCGTTATAACTAGCGTAGATAGTGTCAGCACCACTTTGTCCAGCTCGTCGGAGAGGGCTTCCCTAACCCTGCCGAGTTTCCCTAAGGGGTTGGTGTTAACATAGATGGTCATCCTTAGTTGGCTCTCTGGCGCGTCTCTATATAAGATTATTGCAGAGGTTGGTCTCGATCTTACCCACCCTTTCTCTCTTGCTGTTGGGTAACCTCAGATGAGGTCGTAGGGGGCTCACTTTTTAGCCTTCATTGTGTTTCCTCTTTCCGTTCCAAGGGACATGCGTTGTAGAAGCGGTCATACCGACCTTCGCATCCTACCAATTTTTGTTTGGAGTTTCGTTTTTGGTTTTATTTTTCCGAGGCGGTTTGTATCAAACACCAATGTATAATAAAAAGGGATAAAATGTAGAGACGTGATTATATATCAGTAATATACCAACCCTTGAATACTGAAGATGGCGGGAAAAAAATTATTTTGGAACAATTTATAAGACACATTAGACACATGCCCATAAACAATTGCTATATCTATAGAGAGATCAAACGAAAAAGGAAAGCTAAATAATAATTAGAAAATCTGTTACTGAAATTATACCTGGATAAATATTTAATGATCACAAACGTTATATTTCAACGCAGAACGATTCATAAAATAACAAGGAAGGTGATATCCAGAGGAGACAAATCAATAGAAAATTGTAAAATAATGAGATAATCAGAGAAAAAGAAATAAAAGAATCAAAAGAGAAGCGTGGCTATGAAATGATCAGCTATTAGAAACACCCTTTTTTCAAAAGAAATAAAAAGGACAACAGGAGAGAAAAGAACAATTAAATCGCACATGTTGGCAGCAAGCCATTAAAGAGAAACGCAATGAAGATTAAAGTAAGAGATCGAAACATATTAACATGTAGTAGATATCAATCAGAACTTGCATGAATTGACTTGCATGAAAGTATACTAGCCACAAAAAATTGCAGATGCAGCAAATAAATGAAGAAAAGAAAACGTTTTATGTAAAAATACCTAAAAGTGTAAACACAAAAGGACCATAGCACATATAAGAAACAAAACACTGAAACCAACAAGATTAAAGAAGCTAGAACGATTCAGAAAACTAGTTTGTAGAACACTAAAAAACAACAAACATCGAAACAGATTAAGAATAAATATGTAGAATTATTCGTGAAAGACAAAACATAGGGAAAAACTGGTGATAATATTTTCAGGTCTATTAACTAGTCGAGTGAACGATAAAGTGGAAACTGAAACATTTTACACAGATTTTTTTTTTAATAATAAAGCTTTTGACCAAATTATTTCCGAAATACTAAGTTTTATAGCAACGGGGACAATAAATATACCATTGAAACTACTTAACCTGTCATAGAATAATATAGTACCTCAAGAATGAACAAATACCGCAATAAACCTGTACATATAACATGGGAAGTGTTATGGAAATTGCTGTATAGTCACAAAAGGATACAAAATTATACTAGAGAATTGGATATTTAAGACAAGAACTCGATATGGTAACTCTTCCAGGAAAAAATGCTGTCCAGGATCGTATAATGGAAAAATACTAAAGTAAAATAAATCTGTGTATACATTGCGCCAATAAATTACAGGAACATTAAAAAATATTCGTAATTTCTTTTCTAGTTTTATGAAAGTAATGAAATCTTGTAAGCTAGATATATTATCGTTTATTTATCATAAAATGCACACCACAATTCCAAGAAAATCAAACACCGCAAAAAATACAACTAACAAAAAAACAACTTCATCAAATTAACGAATTAGGTTTAAAAAATAAACTTTAAATGATAGCTAATAACACGCGTGGCCTCTACGAAACTGAATAACGGCCTGACATCTTCGTGACATACTTCCCTCAACCTTTGGATACCCTTTTAGTGTATGTTGACCCATTCTTCCTGAAGAGTTACTATAAGCTGTTGAAGAGTTTCTGGAGCCACACCTCTGTTTCTGAGCTTTCAATCCAGCTCGTCCTAGAAATGATTAATCGGTTTAGGACCTGGCTAGTCCGTAACTGGGATTTGATGTTCTTCCAGGAATTGGCTTGTCTGACCTGCTACATGAGGTCTTGCGTTATCACGCTAGAACAGAAATGTTGGGCCTATAACAGCTCCAGCTGGTACCACATAATTTGAAAGAATGCTTTCAACAAATAGGGTGGCTTTCATTCGGCCAGCTACAGGAGCTAGATCTGTACGAGTACGTAATGAGATTCCAGCCCACACCATGTCTGATCCTAATGCAAACTTGTCCGCTTGCTGAACCAGTCCTTCACGATGGCATTCGCATGCAAGGGCCCATACTCGAAGAAAACCATTACGAAATCTGGACTCATCGCTGAAAAGCACTGAGGACCACTGCTCGATCTCCCAATCTTCATGTTGTTGAGCGAACGCCAGTCGGTTTCTTCTGTGATCTAAAGTCAGCCGTGGCTTTCGGACTGGTATCTTTGACCTTAGGTTATGTTCTCGCAACATTTTTCTTACAGTTTCCGTACGAATTTGGATTCCCGTTACAATTCTAAGGTTATTTTGCAGGTCTATAGAATTAGATATGTGCCGTCTAAGTGCACAATTTCGCAAAAATCTGTATTGCGATTAAGGTATGGCTCTTGCAAATTGAACTTAACATAGATGCCGCATGAGACACGGTTTTAATAACAATCACTTGATTAATTGTGAATCTGGGGCCATCGAAGAGAAATAGACTTTTTCCCTAAACTGTTTTCCATGGTTAAGCTTTTTTGATAATGAAGTTGAAATAATAAAATTATTTCTTACGGAAAAATGATAATATCACAATCTTATGATATTTCATTACTTTCATAAAACTAGAAAAGAAATTACAACTATTTTTCTTAGTTGTCATCTAATTTATTTGCGCAGTGTATTTATATCATCGACCATGAGGAAATTTTCGATTCAACAGAACGAGCTATATGGAAAGTTTTAGAAAATTAAAAGATAATACTGATTACTAGCAGCAAAAACTTTGTACAAAGTGACTATGAATGAAATAAGAACCCATTCCAGATTATCTAATCATTTTATCACAACCGAAAAAGGAAGCACACATAGATGAAATAAATAAAAAATTTAAAAACAAAGATCAAGAAATCAGAAATCAAATGAAAACTTTTATACATGTATATATACGAAACAAAACAATCTTGTAAACCAATATAACGCAGAAATTAAACAAAAATCAGTAGAAACGTGGGGGTCATGATTAATGGCGGATTATATCAGAATGACAGATTTAAAACGGAAATATTTCCCACATAACAACTTAACCATATTCAAAACCTTAAGGAACGATAAGACAGCAGACTTGGAGTATGTTGTAAATTGTCACTATATCAGATCAGTTACGAATAAGTCAAATGTCAATATGTCAATTATCATTGTGTGCATTACCAATGTGTCAACTATAAACGCTTCAACTGTGCTTCAGCTTCAGTCAATTGTCAAATTCTAAATATGACTGTCAGCTATTATTATCACTGGGCCAACTGCCAATATATAATATCATTTGTCATTATACCGTGCGTTTTATTTAAGTATGGCCATAAGGATTTACATGGTAAAAATTGTACCACACGTTAACTTTTGTTGCCGTTCAAATTTGAAACAATCTTTTGTTTTTATCAATAAATCAAACATTTTTCTACAAAATGTACATTATTTGAAAGACATAAGCGTGTTAGAATTCTTCATTTTCGCTTTCAAAGTTGAAATTAATGACACAAATAATTAAGACAAAACATCAACTTGGCGTAAATGTCATAATACTTATTGACAACTAAAGGTTATAAAATCGCACGAAAGTTTGTTAATGTGAGTTTTTGAAGAAAATGTCTGTTTATAATATTAAAGAACGAGTGGAAATTGTAACTGCATACATAAAAGGCATGTGAAATTGTGGATAACTTCGCTGCGGCACATCCAAAACGTCCTATTCCTCCTTTAGTTGTCAATAAGCATTATGACATGTACGCCAAGTTGTCATTAATTTCAACTTTCAGCGAAAATGAAGAAGTCTAACACGCTTATGTCCTGCAAATAATGTACATTTTGTAGAAAAATGTTTGATTTATTAATAAAAACAAAAAAATGTTTAAAATTTGTACGACAACAAAAGTTAACACGGGGTAAAATATTTACCATGTAAATCCCTATGGCCATACTTAAATAAAACGCACTGTATGAATTGTCAATGTGTTATTTGTCAATATGTCAAGTACAATTTTATTATTTTACACTTTTAACAAATTTGTAATTTTATGAATGGTTTTGACATCCGATCAAAGGGTTGACTTTTGTAATTTTTTCCTACTTTGATTTTTTGTTTGTTTGTGACGTCTGTCAATTTTTACATTATCTGGCATTCATAATAATGAGTTCAGATATTTGTTGTCAATTTTTAAAATTATGACAATTTGTTAACATTTTTAATTTTCAATTGCGAAATGTTAATAATATTAATAATTAATCTTTTTTTAATTTGAACCCCTTTGACTTTAAATTTTCAACAGGTGTTTTGGACCATTTTTTAACGTTTTGGCAAATTTTCGAAACATTGAAAATGTGTTAATAATCTTGGCAATTGATTTCTTTGATATTTTTACAAAATTGACCAGTTTACATTTTCGACAACTTTGACATTTGTCGTTGTCAATTTTTATTTTGTTGTCGATTTTGTTTTTCTGTATTGAACAATTTTGACATTGCCGATATTTTTATTTATTATTACATTGTTTTTGTTAATTTATACTATTAGACCTTTTCGCATTGACAGCCCCTTAGCGTTTTCGAACACAATTTCTAGAAATTGAGAATTTGGCAGTTGAATCAATTTTGAAGTTGGGTCACTTTGGACAATTTTATCATGTCTAGTAATATTACTACATTTGTAGATTTTTAGTAAAGTTGGGTTGTCTTGAATTGGGTTGGGTTTCTTTTGCTTTGCCTTTTACAAGCTTGACGTTTGTTGACAATACTGAAATATGTATGGTATCAATCGGCACGAATTAAAAATAAAATTTTGCACAAAGTGTCTATCACTGCCAATGTTCCTCAGGGTTCCATTGGTGGTCCATTATTGTTTTCCTTGCCTGCGTGTGATATTCAAGCCACTTAAAGTGTGTGATGTGACGTTCAGTGGAGCATAGATAGAATATACAGCAGGATTTGTTTATTATATCAAAGGCCTGTGGCAAGCACTCATTAAATTTAAATCCATCAAGGTGTACGATTTTATCGTTTATGAAAAAGTGCGACTTGATCAACTGATTTTCTAATAAGAACATCTAATTGCTCATAAGATTAATAAAAATGCCTCGCGGAGTCTTTGAAAACAGCGGCATTGGATGTCAATAAATCAGAATTATACTTGATGTGAATAATTTTCTTAAGTAACTTCACATCGTATCAAATAGTATATAGGAAGTCGGTCATGTCCGCATTAAATTAAATGCATTTTATCTTATATTATAAAAGTATACTAATATTTTTTTATGGCCGATTTGCAAATAGCTTAACGGAATGCAATGCCATTAGTATTTTATCCCATATACACCTATACTAATAAATTCGAAATCTTCGACGCATTTAATTAAAACGAACTTAACTTCATTTCACTATTAAAAACATGTTAACGTCCAGTGTTTAGCGCTTATATAAAGCATTTACTATCCGTTATGGAATAGTAATCACTTGCAATTTCAGCTCCAACATATTACATTCACAAAATAAACTAAAAGCGCAGTCTAGTTTCGTTTTCGTACGTCACCGCGCGATAACTAGACCAGACTCGCTGTCTGCCGACTAATTGGCGAAGAATTTCAGCGTTTCGCAAGCGAAAATGTCTTTGTGATTTCCAAAGATAACGTCACATTATTACGCGAGAGAAGGTGATGCGAACGCTATCGGTTCCACCGGCCAATGGTGTCCCATCGGATTTCAAGTAGGTCACACACGACCAATGGAACTTCTGGGGTAGTCGGCAAATGTGTCAACGAAACCGGGTGTGGGCGACTGCATCTCTGTCTTCGAAGCGTCTTAGCAGGTCAATGGAGGGAAAGGTCAACAGATCCTTATGGTTAGGTATATAACAGCCACAATGGCTACGGTGCGCATCAGTTCAGTAGACACAGTGTAGTGTAATGGCTGTGAAATTAACGTGCGCGTTCGTGATCTGTGGCTTGGCCGCGGCCTTGGCCGCGGATTCCTCATGGGACAATGCAGGTGTGCGTGTCGCACTCAAGGTGTACGACGAGTGTTCGAAGGCCGAAGGATTTACGCCATGCTTGAAAAAAAAGGCGCTGACTTACCTCAACCGGTTGAGCCGCTTGGACAAACTGCCCCTCACCGAAGGGATTATTGTGGTGCGCTCGGATGATAAACAATCGAGTGATCCAGTCGTAACCGACGAGCAGTTAGAAAACGATTTACCGGGTGATCGAGACGCCCGAAACGCCGCGTTGGATACCATGTTGTACGAAAAGCTCACATCGTTCGTGAGCTCCAGGACGTTGCAAGTGACGATGCCGAAAATCTCCATCACCGATCTTGGATTGGATGAAGGTAGTATGAACGACATGTTTTTTTTTTAAGTAACCCAATTTGGTTTTAGGTCGCGGGAAGAAAATGAAAGGCATGTTCGGAGGGATGATGATGGGAATTATGGGGAAAATGGCGGCACTGATTCCCATTGCGATAGCAGGTCTATTTTTATTGGCCGGAAAGGCTTTAATAACGGCCAAAATAGCTTTGCTGTTGGCGGGAATTATCGCTCTCAAGAAACTAGTCGCGGCTAAGAATGGAGGAGGAGGTGGAGGCGGTCACGTTGGCGGTCACGGAGGCGGATGGCAGAACGGAGGCGGCGGCTGGCAAAGCAGCGGTGGCGGTTGGGACCGAAGGTCACTCGACAGCGATCAAACTTTACCATACAAAGCGTACGCGCCTAAATGATTGATTTGTTAATAATTATTTGAAATAGTCATTTCTCTGTACAAATATTGACCAGTTTTTTGGTCGTAGGTTTTGTTTTACATGCTCAGTTTTCACTTCTCTGTACAAACGACCTTAACCGCGGCTTTCTCATTACAACAACCAAAACTTGTTATTTAATTTCGTTAGATATTTATTGATGTATTTAAGACTTTTAATTTATTTTGTATAATTGCTAAACACCTTGCAGTATTGAGACGAAAATAAAGACATTGTAAATGTTCTCATTATATATATATTTTTTAATGAAGTTGTCTTTATATTTATTTATTTACCTATCATTTTCCTGCCAAAATGTTAAATATCCCTCCCGAATCCTGGAAAAAAATAATTGATGACACAATTAATACAATACTCATTTAAGTTTCCATATCAAATAAGAGCCTACGCTCTACATAATATTTTTCTATCCAAAATCGCTGCCTATTACGATTTTTCAAACACCAATTTAACTCATTTCACGTATCAGAATTTGGTACAGAAAAATATCACAAATAATTCACTAGGGATATTATTATCTAATTAATTTATAATTAAAAGTCAAAAACTTCTTCGTTATGATTATATAGTGCTTCGAAATTGGTTCTGAACGAATATTTGTACTCTACAAAAAAAGAATACTTATGCTAGTATACACAAAAACATATGTTTCCATTAAATATTATTTTATTAACATGTGGGTAAAGGAATAAAATACGAGAACTATTGTAAAACATGTCAACAGTAGAGAATTTATATTTCACTTTTGTCTTTAGTTTTTGGTTCGTTTACATGTTTTATTGTTTGGTTACTTAGCTATAAGTGTTTCCACCTTTTCCCATTGATTCTGCCCAAATCCAACCCAATCCAATTATTGATTTCACCATTTCATTTATTCCTGTCACATTTTCGGGTGTATATTCGTTTCCATTTGCTTTGCTGTTCAAGCAGTTCAAGTTGTCTGTGAGTTTTACCATGATGACATTTTGACATCTGTTTTCTTTAACTTCGTTTGCATTCATAAAATTGTTGTTTAATACTTCGTTTAAGTCAACGCTGTGACACTTTTTTTTAATTTTCAATGTTTCCACCTTCCGTTCCATTTATTCGCATTTTATTTTAGTTTAGTTGTTCAATTTTCATAATTTGCTCATTATTTTTTACTATTAATAGCCCATAATTCAAATCAAACAAACTCACTGATTTTGATAAAAATACCTTAGAATTTAAGCAGACGTACAAATTATTGATATACTTTTTCGTTTACTTCTAACGAATAAAATTTGGAGATAAGATAGTTATGACGTCATTGTCTGCCATTAATTTGGCGTAGAATGTTTTACTTCAACTTTTTTGTTCGTTTTTAGAAAAAGACAACCAAGAAATGTTTTAAATGTCGAAAAGATGTAAAATATTTAAACCATACAATATGCAGGTGTAATATTTTGGGACAGTTTGGAACATCATTCGACAAAGCGGATTGTGTTTCCACATATATCTTTGAACATTGTAATACGATACTAACTATAATTATTAAAATTCGATAAATGATATGTTATTAACATTTTTTGTTTATTTTGGAAAAGGGTGAGGTGTAGAAAATCGTTTCTATTTCTCTTTCGAACACAATACATATAAGTGTAACATTTTGATCAATCTCAGAATGAGAATAAAATACAAATTCGGCAAATCAGATGCTGAAACGCGATTTTATTTCTATTTATCTTGAAACCTAAATTGTACCCACATTACGACATTCAAAATTCGATAAGTATTAGGTTTTTTCAATTATGATACTTTTGAGTTCGTTTAGAACAAGTATAACAAAAAAAATCGTTTTATGATATTTAGAAAATCATATTAGTTCGGTAATTATTTGTATGTTCTTTACTTATCTTGCATTTGCTTTGTATTTATTTGGTTACGTGTCCATTGCTTCATTGTTTTTAATCTGTAATTTTCCTTCCGGATTCTAATTTATTTTTATTTTATTAGTATAGTGTATATTATAATTTTTTAATTTTTTGTTTCATTTCGACTAATTTTCTGTGCTCTCATTTTCTTTTATTGTTTAGATATTCTAATAGACAGTATAATTGATAGGCCAATCAAATTTAGGTAGGACTGTGTCAATAATAATTTTAGTAAACGCGTTAGGTAAATGATGTATTTAGTTGGAGCAAAATATTGCTTGAGCTTTTGTAACTATTCCTCTCGCATTTTTGTGCTTCTTTTTGTTGACCACAATTTATAATGTTTGCTTCGTTTCTTTGTTTTGAATCTGTAATTCGTTTTTTATACATTTTTGTTTTGTTTTGTTATTATTATTATTATTCATTTCAATTTTTGACTGTTCGCATGTGTTATATTGCGTTCGATTTTTATTTTCTAAATTTCCACGTTTTGGTTTATTTATATATCATGTTGAATAGACATTCCAATGCCAACTAAAATTGATTCGCCAATTGAATTTGGGTAGGAGCCTTCTGTAATTTTATGAAATTAAAAATATTCATATTGACAGTATTTAAATTATTAAGAGAAAAATTGAATTCAATTGAACCAACACATTTTCATTTCTATCAATTTATTTCATATTTTCCTATTTCCTCATTAAACCTTTTCCATGATTCCATTCACATTATCTTATGTTTGCTTAATGTCCCCTGTGTTATGTGTGCTTTATTTTTTATTTCTTGGCAACAATCTGTTAATTATTATTTTTTAATAAATTTTCCTTAATATTGATTCATTGTTACTAATGTTTCTTAACTTATTTTGTAAACCTATGTAAATTAAAATTGAATGACGTTTCAAATTTGAGAGCATCATTGGTATGTTCAATTAATATGTTTGTGAAATGAATTATTTAGCTTGTATAAAATATTCCTGTTGACTTTATTTAAATAAAAAAAAATCGCTTTTATATAATTTAAATTTTCTTGCATTTTCGATTTTCAATGTTTTCACTGACTTTGTTTTAGTTCAGTTTTTCCAATTTTCGACATTTGTTCATTGTTGTCCCAACCCAACTCGCTATATTGATAAAAATATCGTATATACCTTTTTCGTTTATTCCCACCTTTTAATTTGTCTCGCATGTGCGTTATTCTTATTTGGCCACGTTTCCGTTGTTTATTTTGTTTTCTTTTGTAATTCGAATGGATTAGATTATTTGTGTCGATTTTTAACTGTTGAATGACTTTTTACGAAACCTCATCAAGTTTTCGTTCATTTAATTCTATTTTTTAATAAAAAATGAAACCTGAATAACACGTTGTTACAACATCATGTGTTTTTATTTTTTTTTCGACAAATAGTCATTGATTATAAAAATATTTGTATTAATACTATATGTTTTGAAATAATTCAATATTCTGTTTTAGATTTTTTGCAAGATAAGGACAACAGTCTTTATTGTTTTTCTTAAAATCACCATATTTTGCCAAATAGATATTGGCTTCTTTTTTCTTTCATCTTTTTCTTATGCCATTTACGGCGTCGGATTTGGTGTTTTCACACACGTCCTCCATTCTTCTCTTTGTCATCCTCTTCATTTCCCCATTGATTTTCCTCTTTTTATTCCTATTTGCCTTATATTATCCTCCCATTTCCTTCGTGGTCTTCCAGCTTTTATCTTTCCCTCTCTTCTTGCTTCCACTATCCTTCGTACTGTTCTGCCGTCTTCCATTCGCATGACGTGCCCAAACCATCCTAATTGTTTCTCTTCTAGTCTCCTTGTTATTTTACGCTGCTCCACTCTTTCAAGTATCAATTCATTTCTCTTCTTTTTTCTGTTTGTTACTTCCAGAATTCACCTTCGCTGTAATTTTTCCTTCGTGTCTCTTTTCCACTGCCCAACTTTCACTCCCTTGCAATATTATTGGTAGTATTATTGCGTTATACACCTTCTTCTTTATTTGTTTGTCTATTTCTCTTTTTCCATAAATAGTCTTTTACATCTAGTAATATGCTCTTGTTGCCTTCCTTATCCTATTTGACATTTCGAAATCTATTTTTGTGTCGTTGGTAATTGTTGTTCCCAAATTTTAAAATGTTGTTTCTTCTTCAAGCCTTTCTTGATTGCAGTATATATCTCATATTTCCAATTTTTCTCTTTTTCCCTTTATTCTCATCACTTTGCTTTTCCCCACGTTTATTTCCATTTCCTTTATCCATACGTTTATCTTGAATTATAAGTGACCAACCGGTAGTTTTTAAGTTTTTCAATTTCAAGTTTGTTACGCCCCAATATCGTTCGCTTAACCTGAAATCAGCAACTTGACTATGATTAAACGATCTGGAATTATACTCGATCATCTAATCTTGTTACTTTGGAAAATCAATATCAAAAATGTTTTAAATAGCAAAATCTTGCTAAGGGAGGTATAACCATTAGAAAGACCACATTCAATTGACGTCATAGTCAACCTGGTACCCAGTAATATACAAATATCTAACGAAACCCAACCCATAAATTTGAAAATAAGTTCAAAAGTCTTCAACTACTAGTTTTCATTTTTCTAAGAAATGTCATAAAATACTTTTATTTTGTTACTTGTTCTTATCGTTATGTAAAATTTCGGAAATGTATGGCATTTATTTCCGAGTACTTTGGACCAAGTAGTCAACAGGGTTAGAAAATATAAACCATGTTCAGTACTCGTTCACAGTGTACACACAACTTTTACAGCAAACAATTAACGAGCTATAATATTGAAGGCTCGATAACAAATTGTTTACCTGATGGGCGACCACTAAGTTGGACTTGATATTTTATGGATAATTTCCTTTGAATCCAAATGCTTGGAAATGACTTGAAAATTTAATTTAACGGTTACGACTTTGCTAGAAAAGATCTAGGGCTGTGTTATAGCTGAAACTTGAAATTGAAAAATTACCGTTTTATACATTTATCCACTTTAAATAAATAATAACATCGTACCTGCTAATATTTCCAGAAATACGATCGACAATAATACAGTTATAATAATATGTTACACGACAGTCATTTTCGATTGCAGCAATGCGTAATACTCACATACGCCGTCGACAATCGAGCACAGAGGCGTAGGTGCGACCAATACCTCAAAACGACGCAAACCGACCAAAACACTTGCGCACGCCTATGCCCAACCGCGTCGTATTGAACTAATCCAACCGGAAATAGAGATAATATTTAACATTACAGTTGTGTCATTACATGGACACGAGCACCAGGAAATGGCAAGCGGGGTCCGATAGTTAAGTCACACGTTTTCAGCGCACTCGTCCGTTTAATCTGCCCAACATTTCGTATCAGTTGATGACGATCAATCGGCGGTGCCTTTGCAAAACATGAACATCGCCCAAAAATCGGTCAAAATAGTGCCTTAGAAAAAAATGAGTTGGCTAGTGCTGCTGGTGGCGGCGATTTTAAACGTCGTTCTTTCGAAGCAAGAATGCTGTGCACGAAACGATCAAATTTCTACGAGGAAACTTGCGTGGAGAGTTTTTCCAACGACGGCGCCGATGTGGTCTTTAGAAACGAATATACCAATGACGACAGGTAATTTATTTCAATCAATAATTTCGCTTCCATTGTTAATTATTCGAAATTTTCATTCGTTAATGCGAGTAAAATTGACGTGAATCCCGTTTTAAGACGACACATTTTTCAGCTTATGAAGCCAACGTCAGTGATAGGCAAGAAAGGGGGAAGTTCAAAGTGAAGAAGCGGTTTAAAAAATTCTTGTTGCCGTTGCTGCTCGCCTACAAGTTGAAATTTTTCACGCTGATCCCGGTCCTGTTGGGTGGACTCGTGCTATTAACCGGGACGACGGGTCTCGCCGGATTTTTCTTTGCTCTCTTCGCCGCGATAATGGGCTTAAGAGGGGGCGGCCATCATTAACTTGTCAAGCGCGCAGCATTTTATTTTTGGTAAGCAATGGTCGACTGTTCAACTTAAGTGCTCGGATAGTAGTTATTTATGAATATATTTATTTGTATTTTTAAGAATTGAAGTAAAGGTGTAATATGTACGATTTTGTTTTATATTCCGCCTTATTTATTCGAACAATGCATTTGCAAATTTTCAGTAATTGATTGTCCCAAATCAAAACGAAAAATAATGAGTTCCCTGAAACCATGAATGTGTGTAACTTAATGCATATTTATAGTTGTTAAAAAGTGACATTAATTTATTCGACGCACACTAATCAGATTTCTCGATTCAAACAAGAAAGGTAAGTATCAACAACATTGATTACTATTGCAAACGGCTAATGTTCATTGAAGGTTACGTATCTGATTATTAATAATTTTTTCAAACATCGCTCACTGCGTATATTTTTAAGTACTGATTATTTTTAAACATAAAGAATTACCACTAATTGATGACGATTTTCAATTATTTTCACAGCCACCAACAAGTCCAACAACACGTTTCCCACTATAACGATCACTTTTTCTATTTGTTCATCAGCAATCTTACATCTTAGATTCTCTTCAACATCACCATATGTTGACAGTGGACATTTGACAGTCCTTCTTGTTTGGTCACAGCAATGGGCTAGACAAGTTTTGTCTTGTTAGTGTTATGTTGTCAGTGGTTCGATGAAAGTGATTGGCATGTGCATTCATCACTGACGATGATTTGATGGCATTTATGGACCCAATGCTCCCTTAGCCTACACCACTGGAGCCTGGAAACTCGATGTTCCGGGGTTAGAGGAAGTCCAACAATTGGTCGATATGACGCTAAGCCATACGAACGAATTCTGCGATAAACTGTTCGTATAGATACCTGTCTTTCCAACACAGCCCTCCAAGTAGCCCCCACCGACCGAGTTGTCTCAAATGGGTTAATTGAGGCCAGTCGCCGAATACGCCTTTCTTGACGTTCATTCGTAATTCGTGGCCGACCACTACCACTCCTACGTATTTCTGAGCCTTCGCTGGGCCAAGCTCTCCATGCTCAAATGATTGTAGAGTGACTTCGACCCAATCTTCTCGCAATTTCTCGAAAGGGTAATCCGACCTAATGCATTCCCACAATTCACCCATTTCAAAAGGTGTTAATTGATTGTAATGATTACGACGAAAGCGGGGCATGACAACGATACAAGTCAAGAAAATTAACGTCTAAACTGTCAATAATCATTAAGTTTGCCTTGCACACGAGAACAAAAAATGTACCTTAAAACATTTAACACGAGACAAAAAAACAAACAAAAAGTTCGCTGGTCATGAAATTTGAATCATTTATTCCTTCATTTGAGGTGTTTATAACACCAAAGTTTCTAGTTCGTAGGATCAGTGTATAAATTACTTTTCACAAAGAACAAAAATTAAAATACGTTATATAAATGTCAGCAATGTAAAGTGATTGAAATAATCAAACACACAGACTACAAAATATACGAAAATAGTCTAAAATGTCGAAAATCATTTGGGAATTCATAAATAATTTAACGTTTTGAATAAATAAAAAAAATAAATCTGGTATCATTGAATTTTGTAAAATGTATGCCCCTGTTCTCAATTGACAAACATGAGTTTGGGTTGCGTTGATCCATTTCTAGAGGACGAACAATACACTTTCACAAAATGTCATTAAAATGCACCATTGGGAAAGTGTGAAAATACAAAAAAATGAGCATTACTAACAACTGCCAGTACTAACACCATGGAGACGTCAATGCCCCATACGCGTGCTGCTACGTCATTGCAGTGGTCTGCATCGACCGACGACAATCGGTATCACTTGCAACTATCATCCAGACTTGCAACTATTCATCGAATATGGGATATTGTCGTCTGGATGGCGTTAATGTTAACAAAGATGGTTTGATAAACTCAAAAAAGCGATAAATAGCGAAATAAAAAATGGGAAAATTGACTAAAATACAATAAAATGTGCCAAATCTCTTATATTTATTAAAATTTTAAGGCATGAGAATATTTAAAACACAAAAATTAAATTAATTAAAATTAATACTTATAAAGCCCAACTATTACAAGTAGACTACTTCTTTTCTCCAAAGTCCCTCTCTGCGACTTTTTCGTATAATTTTCAACAATCTAATTTTATTACTGGACAAACGAAGCAAAATTCCAAGCCCATACAAATAAGAAAAAACTTTATTATAACAAACGACATATCACACATTAAATATCTTTGCAATATTTTATCGCATTTATTACCCTAGCATAAATATTTGTTATAAATTTTGTTAATTATACTTCATGACTATTATAATTAATACTTTAATATTGCTACAAACGTTTCAATTTGTCCAAAGTGATTTGGAATCGTATTAATTAGACAATGTTACAAAATTTGACTACAAAATTTATATTTATTTACTTGATTTATTTATCAACTAGATTTGATACGGAAATTTAGTATTTTATTTTGAGTTTACTATAAGAACAAAAACCAACCCAACCCAACCCAACCCAACCTAATCCCACCAAACACAACATATTTAATCAATTTTTATCACATGGTGGAAGGGTTATTTATCATCTGTGTGTGTAGGGAAAAAACCGATTACTCACAACCAAATGGTCAAATGACAATTCGATGAGTAGCAATAAAATATTGCATACAAGTCATAAAACACCATATACGTATTAATATTTGCAAAGACCATTATTGCAGCTTTTATTCAAATACTACGTTCAAATAATACCTTCCGGCCTAATTCCAATTGTACATTTTTATCTCGCAATAACGTTTCTGAACTGTAAACAATATGAGCAAATATATTTTCTGGAGGTGGACGACAATTATATAGAACACGTTTCTCGTTTCATCGTTTCATTGCCTTGTACGTTCCTGGCAAAGATTGCTTATTGCAATGAGACGATTTAACGTTTTGATAATTCTATGTGTCACATATACCCACCAAATAACCTGCGATGACAACTGGCAGCAGGTAACGCAAACAACTTTATCCACGAGCACGTTCAATCTTAATTTTAGAAGTTCGTTGTACACACCAGCAACTCGTTAGTCCCATTTATTCAAGAAGAAAATGTGAAATTCGAGGCAGCAGAAAATCGCTCGATAAAATCTATACGTCATCTCAGCTTTGCAAAGATTTCGGACAAATTTACGACAGAATTGCAAGAAGGTAAGCATTTTCAAAACTCGAACAATTGCATGTGTTACGTCATTTTAGGTCGAAGTAAAATGAAGAAAGTTTTGTTCAGTTTCGGCACGAAATTTATGGGAATGATTGCCATGTTCGTGGGTGGAATTGGGTTGCTGGCCCTTAAAGCTGCCGCGGTTTCGAAAATAGCGTTGTTGTTGGCTATTGTCAGCGTCTTGCAATATTTTTTCTACAATCGATATCCTCAGGTGAAATCAACAGCGAAAGGGGCTGTGACTCGATAAAACTTTTGATAATTTTAGAGGTTGGTCCGACAATATTCAAGTAATGGGAACTATGGATCATATGGGCCACCCACAAATCCATACAATTAATATTGTACGAGGATAGTTATGGAAAATATAGTGTTATCGTTGCTAATTGAGTGATAATTTTCATTCATTTTCGGAGTAATTTAGTGTGATGTTTAAGATTCTTTATCAGGTATTCTAATTTGCTTATATTATGGTCATAGATGTGACTTAGTAGGCGGAAAATCGCAGTACTTGAATGAATTTCTATTGATGTTGAGAACAAATACCTACATGTTTTTATGATAAAACCATTTTTCCATACGATTTGAATTGAAGATAGGTACCGTCGTAAATATGCTAATACGTATATGTAATTACGAAAAGGAAAGTTACTGTATCAGGGCATATAGAAGGTGTGCGAAATCGAAGTCTGAAGTTCTGACGGGAACGACATCATCCGAAGATAGTGCTAAATTAGTGTATAAATAGACTAGTTTTTAAGCGCGGGTTTTGTGGTGCTTATACTTCGAAATGGGAACATCCAAAAAAGTATATATAGGAATCGAAATGAAATTGTTAAAAAAGGTTAAGTTTAAATAAAATTATTATATCCATATTTTTCATTATTTACAAAATTTAATTAATACGCCAAAAACTTAGCAAATATATCCTCGTATATTTGAATTTTACAACAATCTAAAACATTCCACATAAAAGTAATGTAGTTGAAATGGAATTATGCAGAATTCAAAATTACAAATTGCATCCTGATTCCATAGATATTTTCGAATAATGCCTAAAGCATATCCTTATCAAGAATGGATTTATTACGGGATGTATTAAGACGTATTAAGGCTGTTCGTCAAAACAGGGCATTAATTTAGACCAAAATAAATTTGCAATCATAATGAAATAAGTCATATAAAACTAATAACCAACAGCAATCAAGTGTTTGATTTTACGTTGATCACCTGCTAATAATATTTCATATTACTATGGTATTTTAATGACACGGATTATTTGTTTATAATAAAAGTTATCAATATTCTACTGGAATTGTTCTACAGTTGATTCTACAAATTATCATGATCATTAAATTAAAAAATGAATATGTATGTAGTGTAATGGTATAATAAGCAAATCGATTAATTATGAAAGGAATGTTATCAAAAATCTGCAACATTTTTATATTTTCCTTCTACAATTGTTACAAACCGTAGCGATTGATAAATGGTATGACTGAAATCACATTCGGCCCCAAATATTACGATATGTGTAATTATTATTATGATAGGAGATGTCAAATTGTTGAACTTTGACAGAAATATTTTTATAATTATTCCATACGGCTTTATTTGCAATTGCAAACTTTTTAATACCACTTTTGTTGCTATAGGTTAGGATTTCGACATTAACCGGTCCGTCACTGACCCGTTCCCACTTGGCGATCCAATATATAACTTCGCTTGTCGCTTTCTTGTCAAATATGACAGAAAAATGTAAAATTTACACGAAAGATGGTCTAATCTTATGGTGTAGTGAACTTGGGTTCGGTTCAGTCATTTATAATTGCATAGTTTAGGGTTAGGGTTATCTATTAGTAAGTATTTAGTAAGAAAAAAGTATTAAAGGGGTTATTTTATTCATTAGTATAAATATTGCTTCCTCTTATTTTGTATGAATTTCTTTAGATTTTCTTGTGTCACCCTATTAATTTTAGGTTTATTCCTACGGGCTGAGTTGGCCCTTACGAACTTGGTTTACAATTCAATGCAAGATTTTATTAAAATCATTTAAAAATAGTGATAATCAGAAAAATGTAGAAAATGTGCTCTTTTTCCATATTTTCAGGTTACATTTTTTTATCATCTATAGAAAGTTTCAGCCACTGGACGGATTTACACCTTAAATTTACTCTTATATCGTTTGACACAACAAATCATTTCCTTCCACTCAACTAAACGTGGGGCTTAATAGTATGCAAAATGGCCTACGTGTGTTCACAGCAGTAGCGTTATTTATCATTCATTACATATATTTTTATAAGTTAACTTGCTGTCCGAATTATTGTATTAAAGAATTCAAAGCTGACTGTTTGAGTTGTGTTGGGTTGGGAGAATAAAACAATTAGCATTTTCCAACTTTATGTAAATTTTTTATTGTTCGCTTAGTTAGATGCAATCCCAGACACGCAACTTCTTCGAACACTTGTTTGGTCTTCATAATTATAGCCCTTTTGATTGTATGTATGTACGTATATACTTGGGAATCGATCAGTCTGATGCACACATGCATAACATGAATATGTATGATATGCTTCACTCGTTCCCTCAAGTTTTCACACCAACATTGAACGTACTTTTGTCGCGATCTATTTATATTCAAACGTTACCGAAATGAATTTGACAAGAGTCCCACTGACGATCCGTTGAGGGTGGCGTGTTCATATATTATTATTATTTTATGTACCAAGGGCGAAGGGTATGAAGATGATAATGCCCTGAGGGTGACGATGATGTAGCCCGAGGGCCTTTGGCCCGAGAGATGGATGTCGCCCGATGGGCATTGTCATCCAGTAACGCTCATGGTTCGCACATGACTTTATTTTTCACCAGAATTTATTGGACACGTGATACTTTATAAATAATTTATGATTCAGTAATGCAGTTTAACAATCTTGGCGTTGCTAAGGATGTTGTTTACCGTGCTTGTTTATTTATGAATTTCGAATGACTTCGAATTTCGGAAATGCAGAAGGGAGAGTTTGGTGATTTTCCTGAAGATATTTTGGCGCAACAAAAAAGGCCAGCGCAGATTTGTTACCTAAGAAATCAAAGACATGTTATAACAGAGAATTCAAAATATTTGTTAACTAGAAGTTGAAATGTGCGTTGACAATTTTGTACGAGACTGCGATGATACCAGGAATTGGTATGTTATTACTATTGTTTTACTACTTAATGAATAAAATTAATGAATTCGATACACGTTGTTATACTCCGAGTTTCTTAATTTTTTTTCTATTTTTGTAGTCCAAAAAATACAGCAAAATACTCGTTGTGGACAAAATATTCCTTTTTGAAATCGATTTTGATTGTTAATGACTACATTGACATTTCTCGTTACAATCGTTTGGTGTCATTTTTGAAGCAAAAATCGAAAGGCTACATTCCAAAGAAATCAAAGAAAGCATTGAATTTACGATGTACAGGATAAAGAGTGTGTTATACTTGTAAAAGTTCAAGAAACCAAGACTGGTGAAGCTAAGAATTTTACGATTGTGGATCGACAATATGCAGCGTTGCGACCAATGGCACTGCAGGAGAGGATATTCTTCCTGACATACAGAAATAATCGTTCTACAGGGCATCCAGTTTGCAAAATACTATTGTGTTCCAACAATAATTGCAAGGTATCTCACGTTAGACAATGTGAGGGATTATACTGGTCACTGCATGCGGCGTACATCATCTACGCTATTAGTTGGAGAAGCTCCTACGCCCGAAACGCTGAAGATGCATGGCAAATGGAAGAATACAATGGTAGCCGAAGGATATATAGCAAAGAGTATAACTTCGAAAAATCGAATTGCTCGTATGATCTGTGGGTACATCTGTAACACGTGGATTTTCATGTTCCGTCTACTAGTGGAAAATCCTCAAGAACTGTGTGAGAAACTGAGGAAAGTATCGCTGGAAGTTCAAAAGAATTTCGTGTTGGGTCTGCTTTGTTTTCTGGATCTTTTCGAAATTGTCAGTTCAATGTCGCAATAGTATATTGTGAATAAAGTGCGTGAAGTGCACACTATTCACGCACGTGTTGCTATACTATTTCTTCTACCATACGATTAAAAATATGCAAACAACAAGAATGATTGATGATTGGCACTATACACGCAAGTGCCGCACACTATACATTTTCTACGACCATACGATTAAAAATATGCAAACAAGAATGATTAGTTTGACGTTTCACGTCATAAAAAAGTTGTTATTAAAGCACGGATATCTATGCATTTTGCGTCAGTGCCAAAAAGTATATTGGCTCTTATGGTGAAATAAAACCCATAAGGTACTTCACGCACCGGTATTAGAAATTAAACTTCACGCATTTCTATCAATGTGTGACGATATAATTTAGAAACAGGAGTAGAAAAACAAAATTATGTTCCACTTGTACTATATATCTAAATATAAAATCTCACTTTAATTATTTAATTCATACAGAAGATGGAAATGTTATATGTTCTGTTAATCGTTCGACAATAGTACAGTAATAACTAATGTCCAAAACTAGGAAATACTATTTTTATTAAATATCTTGTGATGACATAAATTATTTCGCCTACATTTAAAGATCGATATTACTAATTAAAACAATTCTAAATTTTTAAACGGTTCCAGCTCAATGGGTTACGATTTGTATGAATAATCACCATCGCGCAAATTACGCGCGGAATTTGCAACAAAAACATATTTAGTTCTAAGTTGCGTTGAATTTCGTGCATCGACGACTGAATAAACCATGACTGAAAATCATGCACTTTGAATTATGCCGATGCTTCGCAGTAGCATCACGTCCCAGCACAGAATTCCGGCGACGTGTCTTCTTTTTAAATCGAAATCCCCCCTAAATCAGATGCGTCAATATAAGGCACCAGACAAACAATAGATCATTATTTTTATTGTCCTTTAAGTACTTAATAAGACCACGATGTTCGGAAAACTCGTCCTGGTTCTAGCCACGGTAGTTACGGTTAAAGGTGACATTTACGCGAGCTGCGGCGATAACTTAAATTGTGCGCAGACGAATCTGATCAAACTGGTAGATGAATTGGATTCGGTGGCTTCGGTGGACGTCGTCAAGGACTCGATCGTCATAGAGCGGAGCGACGACGAGCCGACGACGGCCAGGGAAAACGAAGACGTGTTCGACAGGCTGATCCGGTACCTATCGAACCATCAAATCAAGCTAAAAATGCCGACGTCTGAGATGAAAAGCATGGGTAATTATGACGATAAATTTGTAATCTTTCATATCCACTCATAGATGGTTTAAATGCGCGCTCGCTATCGAACGACGTCAAATAAAATATCTAGCGACTGAAATTTCTCCTCGGCGTTAGCGCGTTTTATAGCGATAATTTAATCCGGATCAGTGGTTTTAGGCCATCTATTAAGCCGCGAGCGACTAATTATTTTTATTCAATGGCCTACTTCTACCAGATGGCAGACGTAGTTAATGAAAGAAATTCAAGAGCGCGATTTCATTAAGCACTTCGTTAGGTTCATCGCGGTTGCATTCAAAATTGCCGACGCGAAAACAGCAAACGGATTCAATGCGGAGAGAAATGGTATTCTGTTTCAGATTGCAGAAGGTGCCTTGAAAATAATTGAGGAAAATGCGTTTGTTCGCTAATCCAGGTTAAACGGTCTTTGTCGGAAGTACCGTTGGCATTTCGGTTTAAAATTTTAATCATGATTAAAATAATTAAGATTGAACCAATTAAATTTGCCCAACAATTAATTTTGCATCCAAGCCAACAAATATTGATTGACAGTTTTCTATATTTGACCCATAAAACTAATACGAAAACCAGTACTTTCTCTGCGTTCGTTGAACGGCATAAATTTTTTAAGATGACACGAAGTGTATAATAAGGCACGTAAAATTGTAATTAATGGAGAAATCAGATAATTTTTTCAAGGACGGGAAAAAAAATGAAATAATACATAGGACATTTATTTAAAAAAATGTTTTCGTGACTCATGTATAACCAATGATATATTATATTATATATCAGCTGACTGAAGAAAACAACAAGACAATAACATTAAACAAAAGAACTTAAAAATAACTTTAAGAAAACAACTAATCAAAAAGAACCAGACACAAAAGAAAATAAAAAAACAGATATACAATAATAAGCAATAATAAAAATTAACAGTGAAGTTAGGAAAATGTGGAGAAAGTAACAAAGGAAAAAAAATAATAAGCTTTCGTAAGAAAACACTGGACGTGTTCATCATTGTCGACTTTAAGACACCAACAGATTTACAAAATGTATTGCAATAAATTCTAGTATTGCTAAATGTGTTTCATGTCGACGAAAATAATCTAAAATATGAAAACCTACTTAAACCATACACATAAAAAATTAAAAAAGACAAATGACAGGAAAATACTAATGAGGCAGAACCGAAAAGAACAGAAAGCATACTAAAATTTAAATGAAGGAGTAGAAGATTTGGTAAATTGGGAAAATGCAAACAATTGGACTGGTATACCAAGAAACCAAAACAGCGATAGAGACTAAGTTTATTTAAATTTCATCAAATGAAAAAGTTGCAACTTGTCCTAGAACAGCAATATGGCGAAACAAGTTCGAACAATATTTGCAATTTTTTACGCACACCCATTGATAATGGGAACATAAAAAAGCCCCTAATTTTAAAAGAAATAAATTGAACGAAGTAATGCAAAATTTTAAAATAACAGAAAGAATCAATAGGACAACAAAAATCGGCTTAAACCAACCATATGAAAGAAAAATTGAGCAGTTTACTAAAAACGAACCTCAAAAACATTAACAAAAATTCAACATTGACGAAAAAAGAATAATAAAAATTGAATGAAGATGTGGTGAAATAAAGACAGATGTAAACGACTGCAACGATCGGAAAGCTTATCCAGAATGAAAACTAAGTTTGATAACAATTCATGAAATGAAAAAGATGTTAACAAAAATAATTTTCTGAATTGACTTTTAAGCTATTACGGGTAAAAACCTTTCAAAACCATTCCTACTAATATTTTCACTAGTCCATAGGGTCTACAATTTTAATTTACCTGCAAAGTTCTATTAAAAAACCAAAAAGATAACAAAACATCATGGACAAAATTAAAGAGCAGTTTAATGAATAAAGAGCCAGTTTGAGAAAATTTCTAATAAAATAAAACACAATACAATACAAAGAAAAATAATACAAAATAATATTAAAAATTTAATGATGAAGTGAAAAATGTGGGAAACTTTCAAAATGCAAACAATCGAAATCGTATATTAATAAGGATACAATAATGAACTAATTTAAAAAAAAATCGCAAATTGACGTTGAAATATAGTATGGTGAAAAACGTCAACGTTAATTAATTTCCTGCTAATATATTCAACATAATAATTTTTATTATTTTTTTGTTATCTTTTCATAAATTGTATTGCAAGAAGCATGGAATAAAAATTTATTATTGGAGCAACTGTATTAGAAAAAGTTAAAACGTACAAAATAATAAAAAAAATAATAATAAGAAAGAATGTCAATTATAAACATGTTTCAACAGTATTACAAAAATGGAAATAAATTAAACAAATCGTAAAACCAGTGGAATAATAACTGGATAACAAAACATTGAACAATACGATTAAAATAAATGTTATTATAAGAAGTATATAAATGAACTTGAGCCTGAACTCATTTTGTATTTTTACTAGTCACTAGTAAAAAATGAAAAACAGTGCGAACAACGAAGAAATTAAAAAAGGAGTTTTGTCCAATTAAATACCAAAGAACAAATTATAAATAAAACATAAAAATAAAAATATTATTGTACATTAATGATAAGAAAAAGAACAAGTAAACAGAAAACTAAATTAATTTTAAAAAATCAGTAATATTTTCGTAATTGTAAAGCTTTCAAATTCTGTTAGTTTGGGTTGGGTTGGGAAACACCCTGTATTTACCTCATAACAAATAAAAATGTTAAGAAAAAACACGTCACGTATTAATAATTAAAAAGCGAAATACAGAGGACAAAGTTTATCGAATAAAATAAATAGTAATAAAAAGAAAAATTCAATGAAGGCAGACACGTGGAAGTTACTAAACATGAGCAGAACATTAACGAACGTTTATAATTAAATTTATGCGCAAAATAAATAAGAATGCGAAAAATCAAATTAATATGGAAGCTCACAAACCTTCCTAGAGCAAGGTAATTATATTATTATTTTGAAAGAATGCCAGTATTTAGAATTTTTTTAGTATCGGTAATTTTTTATCGCGCGTCGTAACAAATTTCTTCTTTAATTTTCATATTAAATTTCGTCCGATTATCTTTGTGGTTGGGTAGTAAAAAATACAACTAACATAATATGTCACACCAACGAATCTAAATATTTAAAAAAATATATATTACTATATTTTTAGATGAATAGACAAGTCATTTTAATAAAAAAAATTATAATGTGTGGTATAATTTCACAGAATTTCGCAGACTAATTAAAACAACGATTTCAGAAATAAAATTCATCAATCAAATCATTCCTACTTTATATTGAACCTGGCCAGGCAACTATTATTATTAGGTCTTTCACCTTTATCTTAATCGTCCTAATAATTATAACTCAGTCATGGTCACTGATTTGCCATGTTGGGTGCACTAGGTAAATCTATATTCTAAAAATAATAAAATTAAATTAATAACAATTGTCACAAAGAAGCGGATGTAAATAATTAGACGCTGGAAGGGAAAAATAGTATAACAGATCGAAGATGCGCACCAGCCTTCGGCGTATAAAGAAGTAAATAAACTTTCGAGTGATTAGAAATCAAGTTTCTCCCACCGACTTAAATACACCAAGGCGCGAGCGCGCATCTCTGCGCACGTTCGGCTCAATAACTTACTGACCCAGATGTCTGTTTCCGGTTGCCCATGGCCTCCTTCCAGCACCATTTCTCCTGTACGAGTATTTCTCCCCTCTTCGCGAACGTGCACTTGTTGCACTTCATCTACCTGCTCGACGCGTTTCAAGCGTTGTTAAGATATTATTTCAATACATAATTACACCAAATTTATATACATAGTCAGTATACAAGTTGGTATTTACGCTAATTTTACGCTTAAACGAGAATAAAAGTACGGTTGTTAATTTTAACGAGTTCCCCGTAATAGCCGTGCATAACGTAATTAATTGTAATTTATTTGAGTTAATAGTTCCGCGTTCGTGCGCGTTAACAGTAACTATTTATATAAAATAAAATCCTGTACAATTAGCAACTGGCGAAATTTCAAATGAAACCGTATTTTCATTAATTAAATGGCGTGTGAACAAATTTGTAAACGATTTGAATTCAAGGACAAAATCGGCGCAAAAACGTGCCATTAAACAAACGATTTTTATATCAATTTTGCAATAGTAGAACATTTTTTAATAACAATGCATTTTACTAGTTTGTAGTGTGGAAAGGAATTTGCAATTTTACAATGAATAGCTTCGCATTAAATTTCTAATTTCTAATAGTGTAAAAGTTGACGGAAACTTCAATTATGGTCTTTGTATCACTTTGATTCATTTCCTCGATGCAGTCTAAAACAATTTTATCGAGTAGTCTCAAAAACGATGTAGCACTGAACGTTTTTTTCTTTTTTGGTTTTAGTTTTTTAATTTATCTGTCTTCTCAATGAATTAACTGATTAAGTAACTCTTCAATATTTCGGTGGTTTGTCAAGATGTTTCAAGCACGATCGAAAAATTACAAGTTTCAAAACCAAATGAATAAATAAGCATGGAAGCTGTTAATATAAATAACCCATCTTTTTAGATAATCGTGAAGGGTGCGTCCATTTACTTACGCCAGTGTCACTTGCTGAAAGCTGCCGTTCTTCAATTAATTCTATCTATCTTTTGATTTCTGTATATTGTTTTTCCTTCTAGTTTTATTTTTATATTAATTTTTTCGTTGTTTGTAACTCCATTGAATTCTTGCATTCTATTTATAATAGTATCAGTAATACTTTCTAAATCACCATTTTTTTCTTTGCTTCCCCATTTATTTGGTTTCGCGAATTACTAACATGTATTTTATGATTTTTATCTTACTGCTGTATTTTACTGTGTTAGTGTTTTCTTAATTTTTGTTTCAATTCTCTTCTCAATTAATTATGTACTCTTATTTTCTACACTTTCACTCTGTGTTTTCGTTTAGTTTTTTGCTCTTCTTCTATTTTATAATTTTTTTTATAATTTGTGGCGATCTTAACCCCGTAATTAAGGATGAACAGAATTAGTTATTTTTTTACAGAATATATTATTTTATTCTAATTAAAATTCAATTATTTAAGAAAAAATCATTTATGAAAACCATCAATTATACAGGATACAATATTTAAGATAAGTCATTCATTTATAATGTAAAAAATTCGTATAGAATCCGTTCACGTTAATTCTCTAATCTGTTTGATGTATACACACATTCAATAGTATTATTTTAAATTACATCAGTAGAATATTCTTAGAGATTTTCATTTGATTTTCTCTAGTTTGTACAGCAAGTGCTAATCCTCAACTGAACTGTTTTATTATTATTATTATTAAGTTTTTCACCTTGTTAGTCTTGTTTTAAAATTAATTCTATACTTGGATATTTTTATTTTTCTTCTTGTTTTGTAATTTTGAATTTGTGTCAAGTCGTTTTTTGGTGTCGTTTTATTTTTGTTCTCCAAATGCCTAATCAGGACATCTACTAAATCTACTAAATTGTATACCATTTTTTTGTTTTCACTAATTTGATTTTTCATTTTTCTCAACATATTGCTAATGTTTTAATATGCTTTGTTTTTTTTTAGTTTTGTTCTTTTTCTTTCTTTCTTTATTTTTTGTTCTTTCATACTTCGTATTTTTTCTGTCATTAATTGATTGCAATACCATCCACACTTGTCGATGTCTGGTACTTCGGGTTACTTTTTAATCATTATTTGATCCTTCTTAGTTTTACCCATACATTTTTATTTAATTTTAAGATAACTTGTCAAATAAACTTTGGAGACTTTGATTTGAAACTTATTAATTATAAAAATATATCGCCTATGTCTTGTTGGCTTTGATTGAATTTGCCACCCTACCTGACTCAAATTAACCCAACAGGATATAGGAGAAAAATATTTATAATTGCTAAAGTTTCAAATCAAAGTTTTCAAACATTTCAAATTTAATGGAGGTTACACTGCAATAGAAAATGATGGCGAAAAGTTTGAAATACAAATTCAATTCACAAATAATAACAACAATAATGTAATAGCACAGTCGGAAAAATTATGTGCAACAAAATCGAATGCTTAAGGAAGTGCTTCGAACAAAAAATGAGACTACGCAATAGAAGACTACAAAAAACCGAAAACAGTAATTCAATGAAATAATAGCCCAACTTAAACAACAATTAGCAACAACAACAAAAAGACTCGGTAGATACGGCAAGCAGAGAACTTTGACAATAAATTTAACTCATATGAAAGATTTTCAAAAAAAAAACTGGAAAAAAGACCAACGTAATGACGTCATTCCATCATGAATATGGCGTTATTTTTCCATGCACCTACCGAAGAGCAAGTAGATGAAAACTGATCACGTATGTATATGACGTCGCTTAATATAAAGGTGCCAGGTGATTGCAGGTGGAATATCAGAAGGCTGGATACCTACAAAGTTTTGTCAAGACACTTAAGTTTTCGAAATAATGGGAACCATCATGTCCAAAAACCAAATTTGTAAAGCTCGAGGAAATGACAATTTTCACAATTATATAAACATTTCAGTTCATGTTTCCAGTTCAACAAAAACTTGAATAATTATTAACAAAAGTAGTTATCCAACAAGACCTAATAACAGACCTTATAACAAAGACCACCATAGGCAGTGATCCATCTAAATACAAATATATCACATATGTCTCCATAACAATCTAATAAATGTTTATCTCCATTACCTACTACTGCAACTACTCTAGATACAAAAATGTGTAAGCTACCCTTACAATTTGACTACGTCGATTATCATCAGACTTGAATTGTTGATAGAAATAATGTCAACATGTGAAATAAACCCAAATATCATCAACTTTTTGCGAAATATATTAAAGCGAACCAAACCAAAGGCGATACTGTTTTATAGTTTTGTATGGTATTAAACCTTCGCTCATCACTGACCGATACCAAGAGAAGAAACAGCCAGCACTAATAATGCAGAAATAAAAATACTCACCTCATTTACATGGATGACCAGAAATTATTTACAACATTTTGGCCAACCTACTGGATATCAGTAATCAGTAAAATCAGTAAAATTCAGAACTAATGCAAGCAAACAAGGACAAATACGAACAGCAAGGGGCATATGAATTAAAAGGTGACGTAATAAAAATAGTTGGAATGGAGAAAGACCATTAGCAAACCCAAGCACATAATGATAGAAATTGCACGGAAAACATTCGGCGTTTATCTCCAAAGACCACATTGACAGGAAACGTCCCCAATTAATGGGTGACGAAAGGAAGTATATTCCCTGAAACTGAAGATTCCATGACTGCTATCCAGAATCAAGTAGTCGCCCCACGTACTACTAAAAGCATACCTTACAACAACAGACCACACCATATGTCCAAACAATGATTTTAAGACACAAAACATTATGCAGGAACTGCAAATTAAACGAAATTATAATCACGTGGAAGCAACAGCAAGCTATAGGAATACCAACCAGAATTGCCACTACATGAGCAATTCAGAGAACATATTTACGGATCTCAGACAAATGGTAATATACAACATATACAAAGCTATTTTATGCTGCAAATTGTTTATACCAAAACTATAGAATAGATTTACAAGTTGTTTCAATAGTTTTGGTACCCAAACCAAATGATTTAATACAAATGTGTGGGGATTTCGAGGGCTAACGAGCAGTACCCAATCCCTAGTCGAAGAGTTGTTCCACACATTCGTTAACGAATGGACAAAGGTTTTCGAAGATTGATGTTTCCGATACAAAGTGAACTCGGTGTCTATCAATACCAAAGATTAGCGTTTGGAATCATAAGTGCTCCAACCATTTCCTAGTGCATCATTAAGCAACTGCTCACTGGTTTGTCGAATTGTGTGGACAATATTATTTTTACTGGAGGAAGTTAAGAATGATAAAATATTTCATGAACTTTTAAAACGTCTCAAAGAAAACGGCCTACGCTCTAATAAAGGAAATTGCAAACTTTTCCATAAAGAAGTTGAATACTTAGGTCACAAGATAAGATAAGATGCTATACGACCCTCTGACTCATGACTTGACGCAGCCAACACGATTACGTAGACCAATAAACCTTCAAGAATTACAATCATTTTTGGGACAAGTCAATTATTACAACAAAAGTCGCCGCCCTTTGAACCTGATACGCAAGTAGGGTGTTTCCTTCGAATGGGACAAAGTTCAAGAATCAAATAATTGAGCATTAATCATTTTCAGGATGAATTTTCCGGTTATTCTGACCAATGACGCCTTATGAAATTGTGATAATTTTTTCTGATCAACCAACTCTATCGATAAAACCGGATTCACACACATTTATACAAGATGCGATACTTTTTATTCGTTTCGTCGACGATCCATCTATATTTAAATAACATCTGACATGCGAATAATGCAAGAAGTCGATTACCATCAGCAGGTACACCACGTCTTCCTGTAATTTATATAATTGTTCTTCATGTTTTTTCATGATACATGTGACAATGACAATAGGTCACAATAGGTTAGCAACGCTATCAAAGATAATTATGATTCAAGCAACGCGTATTAGTTTCTTACCAGAAAATGCTTCCCCAAAGATCGCGACAGAGTGAATATTACAACTGACATTTAAAGTTTGTGTTCCCATTGGACGAATTTAATGTCCTAAAGGGGAAAATTTCATCAAAAAATTAACAAAATATTTCTAACAAACTGTAGTGCTATTAGAGTTTTGCCATTGAATTTTAATGGAGATATCTAATATGAATGCAAAATTAATTTTAAATTTACGGACTTTATGAATCATATTAAAGTTAAAATATAGTGTGGATGCAAATTGCAAATGAACTCTATTCAGTCAATACAATACGGAAAACAACGTATTATTGAACTCGTTCTGCAACCTCTCGCATCTTTGTTTATACTCTCGGGCGAACAGGTTTGAACTCTCAGTTGACCTTCAGGCCTCAACCCGCAAAGGAACTTTCTTCTCGCATTTTCAATTTCTTTAGAGTTTATGTTTATTACAACGCCGACGCTAAATTACATAATGGCTTAACGATTCTTTTAATTACAGAGGAACGTCGCATCAAACTGAGAAGGTTCATCCTGCCGCTCTTGCTCGTCTTAAAACTGAAAGCAGCCATCATCATCCCGGCCGTTTTATCCCTGATCGCCTTCGTCGCATTCAACGGCTTCGGGGCCAGCTTCATGGCACTGATGATCGCCGGTGCCACCGCAATGAAGAGCATGCTCGACAACAACCACGCACCAAGAGTCAGCTACGAAGTCGTTCCCCCAATATCAGCTGCGCATCTCTGGAGCCGGGCCGCAATCGACGCCTTTCCCCTAGGCAACGGATACCACACAATCGCTTAACTTAATTTCCATATCGTTGTAGTTATTTATTATTAGTCAATAATTAAATTATTTCAAACAAAACAATTAAAAACAAACATCGCACCAAAAACGCAATTATGACCCGATTCGTTTTAATTAACTTCCTGCGCCGCGTAATTTGTAATTCAGCAAAAACTTATTAAGAGAAATGTAGAGCAGTAAAACGCGTCAACCTCGATAAAATGGAGCGATTGTTTCGCCTTACTTTCGTGTTCTTCTCCTTTGAAATCCTCGCGACTGTGGCGGAATTAAGTTTAGATTGCGCGCGTGTCTGCGTGCGGTAAAAGTGAATGGCCGCGCGCGGCAATTTACCAAAATTACGTTCCGAAGGCGCGAATAACTAGACAGTTATTGAAAAATGGATTAAAATGGTACACGCGGTGATAGTAGATTAAGTTTAGATGAACGTAGACCTTATGTCGTCGCAACATACGGCGGTTCGTTGGTCAGTTGGTGTTACATTTACTTCTTGCTCCACTAAGTCCATTCAGTGCTGGCTGACCATAATTTGGTAAAAGGAATGCATTAGGATTTTTTGCCGATTATGATCTAGTATAAATATGGACGTTTAGAATGTAGTGGCATCAGTTGTTTTATCACCATCATAACATCATGTTCTCACAGAAATTAGTGTTTGTGTTATGCACGTCGCTACTTGGATATGCAATAGCTGAAGATTCGCCTAAAAGTGATCGTGTGGAGAACAAGAAATCTCTAAACAAAGACTGTGAGAAGACCTACACGGCCACGTGTTTAAAGTTAGACATAGTTTCTTGGGTAGAGAAGCTCAACGAGGATGATAATTACAGTGTTTTGCCGGGAGTGTCGCTTGTACGGGAAGAAAACGGAAGTGCCAGGGCCAATACCGCAGACATCGTCGCCGAATTGGCTAGAGACTTTCCTAACGACCCGGATGCCAGATTGGACGCGTTTCTTATGAAGAAAATCACGGGATACCTGAATTCACATTCGGTCAAACTCAACTTGTTTGATGCCAACAGTGTCGCCACTGCACGTAAAGGAGGCGGCGGCGGTGGTGGTGGTGGTGGCAAGAAGGGCGGCGGTGGTTTGGGGATGCTCCTCGCCGCTGGTGCTATGATGAAGGGGACACTGACGGCGTTGGCCATGGGTGCACTTGCAGCTCTCGCCGGAAAGGCTCTCATGACTGGTCTCATCTCGTTGATGCTGTCCGCCATTATCGGGCTCAAGTCGCTCTCTGGCGGAGGTAGCAAGTCGACGACGTACGAAATCGTCGCCAAACCTATCTACTCGCATTCAAATAGTCACTCTTCATCGCATGAAGATTACGGTGGACATGGACATTCTTCTTATGGTCGCAGCTTTGACATGCCACTTCCACTTGGATTGCAACCAGGTTACCAACCGTGAAGAACGGTTACGGATTAGATATTTATTTTTATTTTATTATATTTATTTATATTTAAATAAATTATTTATTAATTTGCATATTTCTTCGTTTATATTACGGTTTATATTATTATGCAAATTATATCCTGCTGATTCATCCCTTTCCTGACTTAAGAGCATCATTCTCAAATTGCATGTGCATGCAAAGTGCAGGCGAAAATATTAAACAATATTAAACTATAACTCCTATTATTACGATTATTTATACGACAAAATGGTCTAAAAATGTATTTTATCGAAGCATAAAAAAACTTTAATTCTATAGTTTCTATTTTCCAAACAGCCATGTTTGATGTTAACTCGCTCTTATTTTCTTGATCGGTGGTAAATACAGGGAATGCAATACCGATATCGTGGTATTCAACATCCCATTTACCACAAGGAAATACTTGATGTCTTAGAACGAACAAAAAGGACACTATATAACTTTAGTTTTGTACTTAAGGCCTGAAGTCTGTGTCCATGTTTTAAAAAGTGCGTACAGCGAATGTTCTTCGGTACGCTGTTCAGCTTTGCGGAAATCGAAGCAAGATCTCCACCTTACCCATTGACGATGCAGGCGCCCGCTTATCGTTCCGGCCACGTAAATGTTATAAATACAGTTTATTTAAAATAGTTTTAGACATTTGGAATAATACCCATTATATATTATTTCCATCAAGATAAAGAATGTACACTTGTACATATGTAATGTACATGTACATATGTAATAATTAATATAAATAACATTTGTTCTACTTTAGTTGGCATCCCAAGTGAAATCTGGTGTCAAGCAGTTTCCAGGCCTATTTCATAGTACAAAATAACTAAGGTTGATGAACAATTAATTAAGTACTAATTATTATCTTCAATAGTCGAAAATGAGGGGCGTGTAGTCATGCGAACATGCGTTACGAGAAGCTTGTAAAACTAACGCAATCTAAATGCCAGTACCCCCATACTCATGCTATTATGTAATTACAGAGGTCTATTTTGACCGACTAAGCCGGTAATAATTAAATGTATTTCCTTTAAATAACGCCATTGGAGGCGGGGCTTGCACCAGGCTTCTTAAGGAGAAAAATATCAGTGATTTTTACACATGACTTCAGACGATTCCAATTTTGCATGATATGCATAATTCCAAAATTGGAACTGGATTGTGTAATGAATCTCATAGAGATTTAATTTTTCAATAATTATCTGATTCGATAGTTCGACACTAAGCTTCCAATTTAGTTGACGTATTGTCAGCAAAAAAAATAGTATTTAGTAAATATCGATATATTACCTACTCAAAACATAGTACATTGAAAAAAATTGAAGATTCAGTGTCTTGATTCTAACTGGTGACAAGTTCAGCAGTTTCTGCAAATATATATATTTTTAATATTAATATAATTATTTTCCTTATTTTCCCAACATTACTTTGACGAATCGTTCACTATGTTAAAATAGAACAAAATAAATGCTGCCATGCCGTTAATAATGACGTGAAAATCTGTGGTATATACAATATATTAATTTAATTGCAAATAGAATAAAATTGCATTCAATATGTATTTTGAATCTCTATAAATATACATAATATATGAAATTTTGATGTAAAATTTGGGAAACTTTGACATAATAACATACTAGTGTCAATGGAGAAACTGGACCGGTTTTGAGCAATGAGAATGGAGAAAGCTGCCACGTAAATTGCGGTGATACAGTTCGTTTTGCGACCATTAGGGGCATGTGAAAAAGCTGCAAGAAAATAACAAAGAAAGGAAATAGAGATTGATTAGAAGTAGAAGTAGATGAAATAGAAAGAAACAAGGAGTAGGAATAAAGTTGTATATTTTCAACAAATAATTGTCATAAATAACCTGAAAAACTGAAGGTACCTACAAAACTTAGAAGATTTGTATAAAACTCATGAAGGCGAAACTGAAGTGGGGATTGCCTATCGGCAATGCTTTAATATAGCGAGAATAGGCCACACAAAATGAAGTAAAAGTACTATAAGAACGAAATGACATGTGGTATACACCTCCTCATAGGTCTAATCACTAAAGGAACACTAAGGGGACAGAAGTAATGGTTAAGATGTCGGAAGACAAAATAGCTGAAGGGTGGTAGGTCGGATTAAAGATAAGCTTGCGCAAATCCAAGATAGAGTAGGGAAAGTTAGGAAAAATAAAGGAATTAAAGTCGGGCGACATGTTTTTTAGGAGGTAGAAAGATTTGAATACCTGGGAGTTGTATTGTCTGGAAATGATTATAAGTCAACAGAAATTAATGAAAAATTTATATTGGCGCTATATTCAAACAAAACTTTTTGAAAAGTAAGACTCTAACCCGAAAGACTAGAATGTATAAAAGGCCCATAATTACCTATGTAGCAGACACAATGGCAATGGCAAAAAAGAGGAAAAAATATGAGAGTAATACTAACCCAGTACATACACTATATATATATGGAGTATCGTATAAGAATAAATCTGGAAATAGAGCAGGAACTAAAGGTGGTAGCATTATAGGAAAGAAATAAGGAGCAAGGACTAAGGTGGTTGCGACATATGTGAAGAACGAGCAGCGCAGATGTAACAAGCGTCATAATTGCATAAACTAGCAAGCAAGAGACAGAAAGGACAAGGTCAACAGAAAATGGAAGAAAGGCAAAAAATTGAAGAGGCGAAGCTACGGATCGGAATAAGATGCACCGCAATCCGAAATTACTTTCGACATAAACAACATAGAAACGTTCGTTCATATCTGTGCACTAATTAATAGAAAGTGACGAAAACTAAGTACGTTAAATGAATAAAAAACGAAAATCTTCACATATTTACATATTTGTTTTTCACTTACCACAATGGCGGTAATTAAAATCAAACATGTTTGCTTCAAGTTAATGAAGTGTATTTGATCACATCGCTACTAGTCAGTTAAATTTAATGAACAGTTATTTCAACTTTGAACGACAATAAAATTTAATTGCAAACTTGGGGCGCAAGTGAATGATGAGGCCCCTTTAACACATTCGCCATTGTTTATAACCGGAGAAAAATGTTACTTAATATTACATGCTGACATCTTTTAACAGCGAGCCAAACACTGCACATTACAATCGACTATCTCAACGGAAAGTGCAGCTACTTAAATATCCATAACTGCCGTTCGTACAACAACGGTTTCTAGCGACGAATTGAATTGCAGGTACAGATGTCGCCATCGACAAGTCAATGAAATCTACTGAGTAGTTACCAAATTTCATAATATATTTAATTTTTGTAATGAACGTCGCAACTCAAGTAGTCAATTCAAATCAACTCAACTACGGTAGGTAATTTTATACAAATTATGCAATTATATTAGTTGACTGATAAACCTACCTTTAATGTATTCACATCAAAAGACCTAGTCCAATACTGTATTAAAGGGCTGTACGGCTGACATTGGCGCCGCGGTGAATTATTTTTGTTTCAAAGTTTTACTTGTTCTAGCAAAATATCAGTTCTTTACAAAACTAAAAGACATGTAACCTTAGTGTTATTATTCTGCCCGTGCGTTTGAAAATATTTTTTAGTTTCTGGATTATCGAAAAAAGTGTAGTTCTACGTATGTTATCTTTCCATTGGTATTAAGTAATTTTAAATTTAAATTTAAATTTTCACAGTAATAAAACGAAAGCTACAAAAATCTGTTAGTAAGGCAAATGAAGGCTCGTGAAATAATTGCCAACGTAAAGCAGTTTATTATGGAGATGGAGTTGAAAAACGGAACCCCTCTAACCACTGTCACAAATTAAAAAGTTCCTACAAATCTTTTAACAAGGTTGAGTATTGTAATGAAGAATATGGGATTCTAGTAAAAGGTTTGGATAAAATCCAGATTTCTTTGAATCACTGAAATTACATAAATTTAAAAAGGAGTAATTATTTAAAGTAACTTAAATTTACAATCGAAGAGATGAATTTCTACATAGGGGACAACAAGACTTTCTCATCAATACATATATAGTAACGGTATTAATATTTAATTAAACTAAATTTTTAAATAAAGCACAGAAAAATAAACACAAATCTCAAGGACGAGCGTAAATGTGTCTAAATAAAAAAGTTTCACTGTCGTGAAAAGAAAACGCAAATAAAATAAATCAAAGCTTTATTTATTAGATCTAAATGCAAGTAAAAACAGTTTAAAAATTACAAAACTAAACCATACAAATTGAGACTCGAAATAATTAATACAATTATTTACTCAGGACTTTTCAGAACGATACACAAATAAATCGTTCTAAATTAACAGTGGATTCAAAGGCAAAACAATTTTAAAGAAATTGAATTCGACAAATTTGTAGTATACTGTTAACAAACAATAAATTGAAACACACTTACTGATTTCTACTTCTGGGGTTTCGAATATTGTCGCAAGCGAAGCTTTCGCTCTCGGTGTCGAGAACTGACTGACTTGAGTCGAATGTCCGTACAGATATCGGTCTGCTTATATACACCCGATGTTATTTCGTATTATTCTTAAATTTTAAACTAAATTTTACCCAGAGTCATCCCGAGCAGCTATTGGTTGTTTGAAACGGACCACGGTTGCCAAGCAGGTTCTAAATGCTGGTTGGACGCAATTGTTGCCAAGGCGAAATTTTCGCGCGTTTTTGCATCGTCGAGAAGACTCTTGCCCACTGATCTCGCATTGCGAAGTTTTTGTGGATTTGAAATTACTTTACGATTTAAATTATGTTAATGTATTAAAGCCTATTATATCGAGTTCTACTTTATAATTATATTATTCCTAATTCTATTCTAATATTTTGCGTACCTTATCTAACTTAATTCTACGACAAACATCATTATTTATTCAATTATGTGCATAGAGTTATTATTCGGAGCAATATTACTATGCCAAATCTCTCTACGCGGTTCGTTCTAAAAGTTCTACTCTCGTCTCAGCTTTGTATTTCGTTATGTAAGATTTGTTATTTTATTTAACGCTTTTATTGTTAAATTTTTGCTCGTTACAATATATATATATATATATATATATATATATATATATATATATATATTATATAAACTATTAAACAAAATAATAAACAACAATAATCATAAATATGAACGTACAACAACAAACACAACATGAAACTCAATTTAATAAAGTATAGACTAAGCAAATAAACAAAATAAAACAGCTAATACAACAAAAAATTAAACAAATACTAAAATACCTAATAATATATTAAAAATATTGCAATTAGGATCACCTTTAGCAATCGACTACGGTAATAAAACAAAAATCCCAATACATGACATAATGGCAAACATAGAAGTGGGTATAGAAAAAGTATCTAATGAACAACAAACGGACATACGAACTGAAATCACTAACACCATATACAACTACAATATTAATAATAAGCATAACAATAGCAATAATAATAATAATAAAAAAAATACAATGAAACAAAATAATGACTTCAACAAACATGAATTAAATGAAGATATTATAAGCAAAAAATACATACGCAACAATCCTCCAATAACAATACTAAATCCTGATAATTGCAACAAGACTATAATAATGGACACTAATGAATATAATATTAAAATGGAAGAATTATTAAATGACAAGACAACATATAAAAAACTTAGCCGAGATCTAACTAAAATTATACAAAAACAAAACAATGACCTTATTAATAAATGGGAAGTTGATTGCAAAAAAACAGCTGAAACAAGCAAAAAATCTTAAAATACATAACGCACAACCCTCGCTAATCTATGCTCTGAGTAAAATACATAAACCGCAAAGACTACTAAGGCCAATCATAACTACTGCACAAGCACCCACAGGAAAACTTGCCAAGTTTCTTGGCTAATATACTTAAAAATGTATTATATAAATCTAAATACCATATTCAGGACTCATGCGAAATGAAAAATTTTATAGATAATGTTACCATGCCGACTAATTATACTATGTGCTCGTTGGATGTTACATTCATGTACACTAATATTCCTATACCACTAATTAAAAAAAAATCGCAAAAAAGTGGAACGAAATCAAAAATCATACAACACTACCTTCAAAAGAATTTATTCTAGCCATAGATTTAACATTAAATTCAACATTATTTCTATTCAATAACTCTTACTATAAACAAATTGATGGTCTCGCAATGGGTGCACTAATATCTGCCGCAGTTGCTCAATTGGCGTTAGAAGGTTTGGAACAACAACAAGTCATTAATGATTGTAACATTGACCTACCATTTTTCAAACGGTATGTCGATGATATAATTACAGCTATTCCTGAAAACAATGAAAACGAAATATTACAAAAATTTAACAGTTACCACAATACCATTCAATTTACTATAGAAATAGTACAAAACAAACAAACTAATTTCCTAGATATGACACTTATAAAAACACAAAATAAAATTCATACCAAGTGGTACACTAAACAAACATGGACAGGACGATACACAATCAAATATCACTAATAGTAAATCGACAACCACTTCCAACAATTGTTGGAAGAAAGAATCACAGGACACAAATACTCTAAAAATATAACTGCACTAAAGAAACATATAAATAGTACTGGCCATAAATTCAACTGCATATGTACTTTGTTTTAATGATACCGATTAATTAAATTTATTAATAATTTTATAAAATATGTTGATTTCTTAAAACTAATTATTTTATATTAAATCGACACACAAGACAAAAAACAGATTTCCAAAGCATCATTAAGGTTTTTCAGATTTGTACGAAAAACGCAGAATGCACTTACTTCACATCTAAAACGCGAAAGAATAACACATAAATGTAAGTAATTTTACGCTTCATTTTGTATTCAAAATTATTTGGTTTTTAAAATTAGGTATAAGGTGTATTTTAGAACGTATTGTTTATTGCGCTTTCAATCTTAACGATGTTTACATTTATTTTATAAAAAAAACGAAGAATTTTAACATGTATTTTATGTATAACTTGCTTTTTGTATTTTCTGTTAAATAGTAGTTATAAATTAAATGTAGCCTATGCGTTTCGTTTAGCGTTGGTTGTAATGATTTGTTTATTGTTTTAGTTAAATTTCTGATGAACACAAAAATTTATTGTCGGAACGAAATAATAAAGATATAGTAGTGAAGTCATAAAACAATATAATTTTATTTTACATAAATGCCAAAATAACCCAACACTATAAAATAAATAACAAAAATCAAAAATATTACAAATTAATTAGCAAGAAATTTATAAAAAATAAATAAGTTACAATTATGTATATATATATTTAGGGCGGGTTAATTTTTTTTTTGATGAAGCGTATAGCAAAATCGTAATATATAGGTGATTCTGAGAAATTTTGCTCAAGAGACCATAGCTCTAACTTGGATTTGGAGCCCCGCAAAATTTCAAAATATATATTTTTCCATATATACATAGAATAATTTAATTAAATTCGTCATAAAATCGGATAGCATTATAGTAGATTTCTCAATCTGGGCTTGTTTGAAAGGTATTTTTATCACCTTTCAGAATCTGTATTGATACCAATATTTTTTTTATTTTTAGTAGAGATATTAGGAATTTTTTGTCGAAAAATAGCCTAAAATGAACTTTTAACTAATAAATTCAGAATTCAGAATTCAGATTATAAAAGTTCAGATAATTTCCAAAAACTTTTATTACGATCAATTTTTTTGTAGGAAAATCGATTTGAAAAAATCAACATTTTCAAGGTTTCAACAAGAAAACACTATTTTTACATTTTTTATTCAATTTATTTTTAAATATTATTCTCGACCTACAATTTAATGTTTTAACGTGGTAATATTATTTTTTAAGGTCCTTTTTACTTTCCATTCTAGGAGTTTTCTTACGACTTTCTAATGTCACTGCCATAACTCCTTCACGATTCTTTTCTATAACTCGTTTTGAAACAGTCGTTAATAATTGTACATGTCTTTCTGTTCCTTGTATGTGCATTGGAATTTGTGGATCAGCCAGTGGTGGTTCAACGAAATCTAAGTATTCTACCAAGTGATCATATGGAATCTGTCGAGTAAATGCTGGTTCAAATAATATATCGTCGTTATTCATGTCAACCATATTGACATAATCGGTAGCATTGAAATTTAAGATATATTTTTTGTAAACTCTGAGTTTAGTTGGATCGTACAATTGTTCTCGATAGTGTAAAATCTTTTTGATAGCTCTATCCCGTATTGCTTTTCGATCATCAAATAACATTGTTAATAAGATATTTTCTGGATGTGCGTAATATGAGTTGTTTTGAATTACACCATCTACAATATTACGAAAGTTTGGTTGTAAGTATCGTGTCCAACGTATAAATTTTAATAAAAGTGCACTGCCGTACACAACAGAGTTATAAAACTTCACATTGAAGTACATTGGCACATAAACTGTAATAATATAAACTGCCAAAGTTTTTAAATTGGTCGATGGTGTATTAGTTGTTACATATAATCGTAGTAATCTACTTGCTTTGGTTAACCAACGAGAATGTGCAATTGGTCCTGGTTTAATGTTAGCTAAATCAACTGGAACAATACCATTCGAAATTGCTTTAGCTATTTGATATAAATATTTAACATCTGTTGATAGTTCGAGCTCATGTTCATGATCCATCATTGCAGGCATATTCTCCAGTGGTATTGGATCAAAATCAGCTACTACCTGAAAAATGAAATGTTAATTAAAATGCAATTATTTTATTTTAACTTTATCCCAATCGAAAAAGTAAAATAATGACAATAAATAATGATGATATTAAATAAAATAAAGTGTTACATACCTGCAATTTCTCACATTCTTGAATAGCTTTGAATAACTTTCCACTTGCTGCTCGTGGTCCACTGGTGACTGTTTTGTCCAATGCTTCATATAAATGACGAAATGGCAGTTCATTGAAATGAAGCAGACATATAAACCAGTGAATTGGTCTATTTAACTGTTTTTCAAATAATCGTAAAACACCATTTTCTGTTCCAGTATTTGTTGGCTCACCATCACTGCATATGCCAATTAATTGATCAACTGTTAATGTTTTATTGTTGAAAAATTCATTCAGTTTTCTGTGTTTGGTTTTTGCATCTTCTTGACTACCCAAATTTACATATCCAAGTAACTCATTATAGGGCTCTTTCAGAACAACTAAATGCGGTTCTTTTACCATAGTGGTATGAAATTTGTCATTAACTTTCTCTGTAGTTAATGAGTCATTTTTTCTACCATCGAAAGAGAATGCAGTTATGGAAGAATTTGTATGTCGTGTACGGAGCACTGCATCTCTAGATTTAACTTTTTCTCTAGCCACTTTTGATTTATCCATAATAACAAGATTACCATGAACATCTCTAAAATTTATATCTTCGAATAAAGCTGTTGCTAAACATGAAGCGACTCTATCTGAAACACCGAATCTATCACACATCATAGCAAAATTTAAGGCATCGTATCTTTGAGTATAATGACCTCGTCTCATTTGAACAGTTGCTTCTGGAACTTCTGTTGTTGCTTCATTTTCATCTTCATCCATGTGTAATTCAGGTGGTTCGTAACTTGGATCATCGGTACCAGTTGTAACTGTTGGTATTGTTGTAGCTACTTCTTCAACGTCTTGAATATTCAAGGTATATTCAGGTATTGTGAATTTTCTAACATTATGCTGGTCCATCATAAATTCTTTTAGATGTTCTGGAATCAATCCACACGAGCATTATGTTGTTTTTAATTTGCAATTACATTTGCCAATATAAAATAATTCGTTTATTGAATCAACAAATGCTTTAAATTCATCTCTTTTGTTTCTATGTTGTACATGTTTCTGGTATTTATCAAGCAAACCAGTTAATTTTTTTAAAACACTCTTTCTATTAATGATTTCAATATTTAATTTACACCAAATTTGGATCAATTTATCTGTTACGTGAGGAGTAAAATTTTTATACGAGAACATTTTGTTTTCAAATTTAGCACGATCACTTAAAAAAAAATAATATTTTAAAATGTCACATTTAGTAGGCAAACTAAGATCATTTAAATCACTTGATAAACCAAAAACAACAATATCTTGATGAGGCATGTTAGTCAATCTAGAGTCAAAACTTGTTGATGTTGTTGCTTCCATTTGCGAAGACACCGCAGACGATGTTGATGGTTCTTGATTATCCATAATAACTTTGATATTATCACTGCACTCTTTGACTAAATCTAAAATTATAGTTAAAAAATTAAAAAATTAAACACTTGGTTAAAGTTTCAAAGAGTGTATTAAACTGTGGGTAATTTGCAAACGGGGTTCTATATATACTAATTCAACACGTGTGCGCTTAAGGGATAATAGCCGCATAAATGACCGGGGAAATTTCGAATTCTGTGTGGTCGTTCGTGATGTTCTTGCCGTGTTTTTCCGCTTTTTTGATTTCTAGCGTTTCTAAAAAATTCAACCGTTTGCCTTTGGTAGTTGTATGCAATGTTTTAAATTTATTTAGATCCGGGAAATGGTTCTTTGTTATGCAGTGTTCATCTAAGCCAGTTGTTCTTGCGTTGTTTAGAATAGATTTTTATGTTCGTTCAGGCGCTTTTTGAAGTTGCGTCCGGTTTGACCTATATATAGAGCGTCACAGTCCTTACAATTAATTTCGTATACTCCGCTTTTTTATGTTTGGTCTAGTTTCTCTTTATTGTTTACCAATTTAGTTCCCAAGTTCTTTTTATTTACACTAATAGGTGTTAGGTTGCTGTGACGTAACCTATTGGAGATTTTGTCACTAAACTTAAGAACATAATTGATAAAGCAATAATTGCGCTGGACATCCTCCACCGGTGCGTACAATTGTTTGGTTAATAGCTTCTGACGTTTTTTCCTTATCAACCGATCGATGACGCTTTCATGGTAATTATTGTTTCTTACAATGGCTTTCAGGATCTCAACTTCTTTATTCAACTTCTGTAGTTGGCAGTCGATAGGGGCAATACTAGAAGCCTGTGTATCCATGACCGAAAGGCACTCATTTTTATATTGAATTGACAAGAATTGGCATTTGTTATGGCGTCTGAGAAAGTATGTTTTCTGAATATGTCGAAGGTCAGGTGTTGTTCTTTTTTCCCAATTTGAAGGTCTAGGTAATTGCTTCTACGAGCAAGTACAATTCACCGTAGAGACAGAAAACAACGAAGATGGCACGATCAATTATCTAGACCTGCATAACAAAGAACCATTTCCCGGATCTAAATAAATTTAAAACATTGCATACAACTACCAAAGACAAACGGTTGAATTTGTTAGAAACGCTAGAAATCAAAAAAGCGGAAAAACACGGCAAGAACATCACGAACGACCACACAGAATTCGGAATTTCCCCGGTCATTTATGTGGCTATTATCCCTTAAGCGCACACGTGTTGAATTAGTATATATAGAACCCCGTTTGCAAATTCCCCACAGTAATTACCCCAATATCTATAATTTATGTAAGAATATGTTTTCCAGTAACGTGTACCGTTTTCGAGATATGGAAAAAGGTGATAAGAGTAAACCATCACTTCCGGTTAAGAGATTGCGTTCAAAATAGGACGTTTTCCTCCTTGCTACATACAAATGTTAAGTTTAAAGTTGAAGAGCTCTAGCTATAATCGTTTGGACGCTAGAGCGCGCACAGACACACAGACACACACACAGACGTCATTCCGAAAATAGTCAGAAACGATTCAGGGGACCTCAAAACGTGTATATCCGTTGAAATCTCGAGTTCGAAATTTTTCATGATTCCTATACTTATACATAATGTATAAGAAAGTAAATATTGGTATTGTGATAACCGAGTTTTTATTTAAGTATTTTGGCAAACTGCGTGCGTATTGCACGATGAACGATTAAGGAAGAAGGAAAAGCAAGCTTGGCAACGTTTAGTGGTGGTAAACGTCATTATTTTGTAACGTCATTATTCAGTGTTACAAAGTTGTTCAATTGAACAATGCTGCCATTGACGACTTATTCTGCAGGTATCAATACAAATTCTGAAAGGTGATAAAAATACCTTTCAAACAAGCCCAAATTGAGAAATCTACTATAATTCTATCCGATTTTATGACGAATTTAATTAAATTGTTCTATGTATATATGGAAAAATTTCTATTTTGAAATTTTGGGGGGCTCCAAATCCGACTTAGAGCTATGGTCTCTTGAGCAAAATTTCTCAGAATCACCTATAGATTACATTTTTGCTATACGCTTCATAAAAAAAAATCGGTCCATACAATTTGACCCGCCCTAATATATACATATATTTGTGAAATCATAATGCAACAGATGGGTACAAACCAAATTAAACGAAGAGGTGCATATCAAGGACTTGTGCATAAATTATATGCCTTTAAGGACAGCGACATCTTGCATGCTTGATTCAAGCTCATGCTTACTCGATAATATATCTTTCTATATAATAAGATTAAATAGTGTATCTACACTTTGGTAAATTAAAAAAAAATATTGTTTCTCCTTAATTGTCGTATTTCAAGACATTATATATATTTATAAAAAAAATGCAAACTAATAAGCAAATATAACACATATATCCCCTCATTCATGAAATGTGAATTTATTTAAAACTTGCGCATCTTACCTACTCGAGCAAAGATGGCGTTCGTTTCAATTCAGTGGTAATATATATATATAGTTTTGCAAATTGTTTACTCTTCAGTACGTACAATTGCATATGTATTAAATGACGCGCAGCACTGTGATTATTTTTATGTGGGTTTTTACACACAGTAACTGTATTTGCATTCAGTCTGCAATTAAGATCGATTGAGCGCTGCAGTTAAGTTCGCTATACATTATAGTATAACAAAAATTAGAAAGGCTTGGGTATCGAAATTAACGAGGGCATACTTCTTAGAACATCGTATATGTCCTTTAAGTATACATGTGATCGTGCAATTAATGTTAAGAGAAAAACATTTCTTAAAAATAAAGGAGGCAAAAATATTATGATGGAAAATGACTTTATCAAGCAATCAAAAACAGCTTGGCAAATAATCAACGTTGTTGATGTTTCTAGTGATTCGCTTAACAATTCGAAATTAACTGTAATATATATTTTATCTCTCGTTCACTATGTTTCCTTCTTCCCCGTTGAGACTGGGGAAGAATTGCGCCAAGGACTTGTTCGTATTCAAGCTTTGATAAAAACAATTTCTTATTTCTGCCGTAAAGAATTCTCATATTGCAGTTATCCACAAAAAGTATAAAAAGATTTAATTCCAAGTTATAGAGGAATTGCATTATTTTCTGTATTTTCAAAATCGTTTGGAAAGATTTTTTCTGTCAGACCTGATAAATTCTTATATAAGGAGAATATTCATCCAGACAAGATCAGTTTTGAGTTGTTATTAATAATTTTTGAAAACATAGGAAAATCGCATCCATATTTTCCACCAAAAAAAATTTGTTGTGATTAACCACGACCCACTTCTGGATAAATTGTACCAATATGGTATGCGCGGTCCGGTACTTCGTTGGCTAAAATTATACCTTCCCCGATCGAATCCAGGTAGTTATGATAGTCACTAACGGAAAAGTGCACAAATCCGGGCGCATTTTCTACTGGGATACAGCAAAGCAGTGTGCTGGGCCCTATGTTGCTCAACATATTTATAAACGAAATTGTTACATGTTTGAAAATGAACTGAATGCCCATTTTGCCGATGCCACTTCAGCAACAGTATCCTGGCATTATGTCAATTTTGCAAATCAGGCCTTTTGTCTTTGTAAATTATTCTTATTCGATTTCAGTACTTTAGTTTTATTAACGACACTTTTATATTTGACTAGGTGAAGTGAGTTTTTATGAATGAGTAATAAGTTTGTGGCAGTTTTTATGAATGGATAGTCTTAACCGAATATGTCACATACAAGAATTAATTTATTATTATGACAATTTCAAATGTGTCAAAAAATTCATAACTTTTTCAAAAAGTGTGTTCGAAAAGTTTTCAGATTAAGATAGCAATTGGAAAGATGGAAATGTTTTTATGTGAAACAATAAAAGAGTTAAAAACATTTAATACCTAATATTATATATACATTTTATATAATTATATGAAAATTTATATATGTTAAGTATTAAATGTTTTTATTCTTACAGATTATTCAATTGAATTATGACATTTTCATGTTCAAAAGACACGGAAAATATGATTTTACTTAACGTCTTGTTACAATTTAATTAGTTTTATATACATTTTCGATTTCCAATTTTGGATTTTTCCGTTTATATTTTTGAAGTAATTAACATTTATTTACAATTTTTGCTTTATTGAAATATACGTTCTTGAATATTTTAAGTTTCCAAAATTTTACTTTTTTGACTTTTTTTAAATATTTATCGATTCTTATGAGTTTGTTTAAAATTTGTTATCTTTTAATTTTTACGTTTTTTGCAATTTTAACATCTTTGGCAATATTTCATTTTTTCAACATTCAACATCTTAGGTGCATATTTTTAAATTCTTGTATTTTTACGTTCTTCCTTTTTTGCAATGTTGTATTTTTCTCGTTCGCGGCAAATTATACTTAAATTCATTAATGTCTTGCTAAAATTATTTTTATTTATTTAATTTTGTGATTTCTCCATTTATATTTTTGGAAAAATTCAACAGTTTAATGTTTAATTTTATCCAAATTTTGACATTTTCAAATTTAAAAATATATATTTTCTTTTAAATTTTTTGCATTTTTTGACAATATATCAATTTTCAATTGATTCTTTTCTTTTATAAATTTGTTTTTGAGTTTATATTTTTCAAAATTTGCGAATTTTTAACAGTTTTTATATATTTTCTTAGAAATTTGTGATATGGAACTTTTTTAATTTTTCCAAATTTTATCACATTCCATTTCTTGTATTATTTTTTTAATATTTTTGCACTTTAGTATTATTTTTTGTTTTATGACAATTTAAAATTTGTTATACCTTGCATTTTTGGGAATTTTTGGATTGTTCCATAGTATTTTAAATGTTATTCCTTTTTATATTTTTACGTTTCGGATAATTGACGTTCTTTCAACACGTGCATATTTGGTCTTAATAATTACTCAAGTTCCGATTTAAAACTACCAATAGAAAATTATATTTATATTATCCTCTATTTAATACATCAAATGTATGTTGTTATTTTTTTCTGTTGAAGTAAAGTTCTTTCCTTTATCCCCAATAAGCTTATATGTTAAAACGTCTTTGACCTTTTGCAAAAATATGACAGCTCGTCCACATAACTCTAAACGTTCTCTATACGTTCATCCTTACTTCGAAATAATTTTGCCTGAAACGTTTGTTATACATCAAATATAGATTCAACGAAACTTTTTCTCAACCAGCTCGATTCTGTTTTTATCACAATATTCAAATATAGAACCTTACAAGATTTTTGCACATTCTGTACTATCTCTACGTACTAATATCATATTATGACAACCTATATCCAACCGAAACTTATGTTAATCATATAATCATATAAACCTCATCTGTCACAATATGAACATTTCGTTGAGCATACGTGACTATTTTTGTGTCAAATTTCTTAATTACCTAATTATATAGCAGCTACATTGCTACTCCCTGCCTGCATTTTATTACTTTCATTATTCGTATTAAAACTGTGTTCTAATCGCCATGACCTCTTATATTTCGTATCGAATTGAATAAATCTCCCGCTTCCAATCTACTTCTAATTTAATTTAACTTTTTAGTTAAAATCTGACAGCTATCGATATATTATTTATAGTTAAATTTTACTTATATATTTATATAAGCATGTTTTGATAGTCATATGACGTCATCATTTATATACTTTCTCAACTTTGATAACAAATAAAGGCATAAAATTAGAATCTTATCATTACAGGCCATTCGATCTTGAAAATGATATTTCTAATAAATCAACTACACTGTATCACAACATAATAGATAAATGGACCAACCGTGCTGGACTAGAACTGAGGCTTGAATCTCACCAAACGCGTTGCTTGCAAGTATATGTGCGATGGATAAAACTCCTATCTACTCCATATTTGCTTGTCAATCACCATCTCCTATCTTAACTCATATTTCCTGAAATCACATCTACAATGCGCCATAGATGCCTAACGAGCAGGTTTTCAATAGTCATCCATGTTTTAGCCGTCCAATTACTCATTTCTTAAATCTACAAAATGTCGAATGAACTGTAATAAAATTTGATTGGCTAATGAATTAAAAAAATTAATAGTGATACTGTCATATACCATATGAAACTTAATGCGGTACGCAATATTCTTGGACATTAATTTATTAATTTTCGTGTCTCATCTTGAAATATTCACGTAAATTAAACTCCCATTAAAAGGTACCATTCAATATTGAAATGAATTCCACATACATGCCATTATAACCGTACCGAGTGTGATGAAATGTTCTGGCATAGAAAACAGCACGTGTTTGTTGAACGAAATGATACAATTGGGTACAGATCTAGTATTCAGAATTTTTTTGTTAATGTAAAAATACAAATTTCGCTACCATGAACATTGTAAAAGAAGTAAAATTAATAGAAATAGAAGAAAATAGATAAATAAAATAAACGAATATGAGAACATTCATTTGACAGAGGAATGTAGGTGCAATGCTGATTTATAATATAATATAATACATGGTCTCCTGGTATCTTGATCACATGTATTAAAACATGTAAATAAATATGAGACCCAGGCTATTTATTTATTCCTTTACTTATTATATATTTCGTTAGTTTTTATTGAACTCTCCTATGATTTTTGCACCAGTGTAATAACTTTTAGATTATTATACAGGGCGCTGCATTGGCGGACGCAACATAGGAAATCCTATGTTAATTTCGAGGCATTCAAATATTGGCTTCCCTAATTATTTTACAGCAAAATTCCATTTAAGTTTTTTAAAGAGCACTAGATCATGGTCCAATTGGCGCAAATTGGGAATTTTTCATATGCTCAGTTCGCAAATACATTAAAAAATGTATCGGCGAAATTTTGAAATTTTAAATCAAAACATCAATTCAGCCTTTGTCAGGACTGTCAAAGTTGACAGATATCTCATTATCGTAACTGACAACGGCCAAATTTAATAAATGTATACATTGGATACAAACATAATAGAAATTTATTCAAGTATCTAACATTAGCAACAGCAATTAGAAATAAGACTATTCTTTGGGTTGGGTTGGGTTTCCCTATTGCATTTGCAATTATTCAAATCTGTTCCTTGTTTCTCAAACTTTGTTACTAGACGTTGAATAGTGGATCTGTGCGGTATTGGTCGATCTGGATATTCAACCGAAAAGCTATTGCAGACATTCTGGAAACTCTTTGCTGCATAATATAACATAACCATTTTTTCTGGTGTTGTATAACTCATTTTTAATTCGGCCGTTGTCAGTTAAGACAACTGTCTGTCAACTTTGACAGTTCGTGACCAACGCCAAATTGATGTTTTCATTTGTAATTTAATAATTTTGCCGATACATTTTTTAATGTATTTGCGAACTGAGCAAAATGCCCAATTTACGCCAATTGGACCATGATGTAGTGCTCTTTAAAAAACTTAAATGAAATTTTGCTGTAAAATAATTAGGGAAGCCAATATTTGAATGCCTCGAAATTAACATGGGATTTCCTATGTTGCGTCCGAAAATGCAGCACCCTGTATAGAACAAATATGTCCTAAATATTTAATCGAAGTAAAAGATCAACACAATATAATATTGATTTAATTATCCACAATCATTTCACCAATAATTTCTGCAGAAATTTTATTTTTACATATCTGAAAATAAACACATATTTTATCGTATCTGTGCAACTTTAATTACAAACCGTTACCTAACGAACAAATATGTAAAATTGTTCTAAATTCTTTTTGAGCCGACGCAGCTAAACGCACCTACTTAATGTATACCACATTACAATCACGTATGGATAACACATACATGAGTTCTAATTTAGTTTCCTTTGTTTGCTGGCTGCGTAATGGTTACGTATGTTTGCGCTGTTTTTTTTATCAATCTATTCCATTCTTAACGAAAAATGTAAGGGGCTACAGCTACATATGTCTGTGCTTAATTTTATTCAGCGACGACCGCACGACGCCAGAAAGCTCCTAATTGGCACGATACGAATTTCACTTTTAAAACGGTTTCGTTTTAATTGAAGCAACCTAATTTGATCGGTGGCGGAAGTGTGCGTGATCGAAGTTTAAGTTTGATTGATGCCGAAGTAATTGGGTCAAAATTAATGACGAATAGGTTAATTATTTCGAATGAAAGTAACGTAGAGCTTTTCTATGTTAGGAAAGGTTAAGGGCGATAGCTAATTACAAACATTTATGCACCTTTTTTTTTGTTTCTTTTAATTTTAGTTTCTATTTAATACAATTCCTTCTTCTTTGTTTTGGTCACGTTGTTTTTTTGTTTCGTTTGTTAAAGTCAGGATGAAAGAAAGAAATACGAAGGGCAAACGGTAATTGTTAAAATAAGTACACAACTGGCTTTAAAGATTAAGGAAACCAGATCTCAAAAGTTAGCCACTAGCTGAGTGAGTTGAGTTAGTGTTATTGCAAATGCTACAGTATTTATTGCAGTCTCAATTTACATATTCTATTATTTTTCTTATATATGAGACTCCATAGTGTTACGTCATTTCCTCTCATATAAAGAGAAGAAATTAGTGGTAATAAAATGTTATAATTAGCATGACTGATAAGAATTAAAAGAAACTATAAATGTGAATATAGTTTCACCTCAACGGAGGTGGCAGACGGGCCAATTGAGGCCTGAGTGCAGTACGTAAGTAATCTTGGACAAGGAACTGCCTTTAATCGACTCGTGGCGAGTTGTAAATTTGACGAGTATTTCGATTGCGTCACTCGATCACGTATATTACGCCAAATAATCTACGTCGCTACCGTCTGGGAGTTATTCAATTTTCAAAGGCTTGTACAGATAAACTCTTTTAACTATGTACACTATTTATTATTAATATTTACAATATACAACTTTGCTCAATTACAATTGGCACTGATGAAGATACACTGAATGTGTTACTGTGTGTAACTGTTAACACTGTTGTCTTGCTTCGAACTGTTCAACTAGTGTCGTGATAATGTTGTTACTTTGACTGTTGTCGTGGTAATGTTATATACTGTGATAATGTGATAATGTCTGTCTAAGGGTGAAAACGTCCCTTAAATACTAACGTTCTTTTATGTAATTGGTTGGAATGAAATGTCCCCACTTTGATGTAAGATGAAGAACTCGTCGTGATTGGTAAAGAATGAATTTAAAGCGATGAAAGAAAGGAAAGTTTGGAATATTTGGTTCAGAGGATTAATCTAAAATCCCGAGAGCCATATAACAATTTAAATATTCGCAAATTTGTTATTTACAACCGCCTTTGTGTGCGGCAATCGTGAAATGTCGGCTTATAAAACGGGAATTGGGGCCGCAAATGTTTTAAGAATACATACACGTCTTGTACGTGACCGTACAGAGGCGTATGGCGGCATCGGCGGCACCATCTGTACCTGGGCAGGGTCGTACGAATTACCATAAAACTAAAAAGAATTGTGACAAATATTTACACGGTTTGCGCGGATCTAAATTATCTTAATTAAATCCACATATGTAGGTGTGGGACCGAACACATATCTAGATCCAAAAATATTCAAATCAATTTAGTTCAATTCACATTGCCATTAATAATCAGGTCATGTCACAAGTTATATCGGTGATCCAGTTGATGCCAGTAAATGAAGATTTAGTTTTCCTTGGCAAATAAACTTATTGCACATAAATGTCATGCATTTACAGCTTCGCCCCTAACTCGCCCGACATAAGGTCTTGAAAAATCAGCTTCCGAAATGGCGCACCACACTAGCACCTTGCCCTCAAATTTCACTTCTCTCTTATACCTTACGTCATTAGGAACGTCCTCAATGTTCTCTACATAAAATCCGTCGTGTCCTTCTATTTCGAAGTTAGATAATGTAAAATATTTTGTTTGACTCGACTGTAATCAGTTGATTTACAACATAACTGAAAGGACATAATAAGATACTTTATTGGACTGCCCATAATAATTAAGTAACTTGGACTAGGGTCTACGTCAAATTATTTCAAAATGCGTGTTCTTACACCACATACGGTAATCTCTCTAAACATTTTCGTATAGAGATTTAGACTTGATTAGCAAAAGTTGTTCTCTTGCATGAAGCGCTCATTTCTTTCACGTCGTCTGAAGTCACTTTTGGTTCTCTTAGATCCATTTTTAAATCAGACGCGATAAATTAATAATCAGTAGCAGTTTCACACACTTGTCAAAATATACTACTTAACTATGACAATGGCGAATGCATACCTACCTACTTTGTATTAAAAATTCTCACAAATAAGAATTGAAGAAAAAATCGTTGCGAGCAAACATAAAGCTATGTATGCAACTCGTACATAATCTGGCATTTATCAGACTCGCTCGCCCTATTTATCAGACTCGCTCGTCCATAACTCATAGGGCTAGTGCAATAAAAAACCTATATTATGTACTTATTACATAAATAGCCATTTCGTCGTCTAAAATTATCGCGACATTGTTTCTGAAATGTTTGTCTGCAGCATCTTGGAATCCTCTCTAATTAAGCAGCCGTATATTTTGGATATTTTTGTCGCTTTCTATATTATACATTATTTCTGCTAACTTCCCCTATTGGAAATCTGAAATCCTCGGCATAATCTCGTTGAAAGTATTTTCTATTTCTTTCAGATTTAATGAAGTTCTGAAGTCTTGCATGATTCAAAACTCGAGGGCGACCCAACCCGTCTTGGGGCACACCTTCCTCACATTCCTTAATGACGCAGTAAAGTATTGTTTTAGAAATATGTTGGTTTCTACAAAGGCGACAATATCACGTTTGGGCATTTGGCGAACCAAATTGTAAATACCATTCCTCTATTCTAACTTGTAGGACATTTTGTAAAACTTTGTAAACACAAATGTATTGTTAAACTGCAGGAGACACTTGACAAATCAAACATAGTTTCTTACTATGATTACCTTTCTATTTATTGACTTTGGTGACCATTGGTTCTGATCAATTTGCCTTAGCACCTTGCATTAATGCAAGTCGGTTCTTTAAACACTTTTAAACAATATATTTGCGTCGAATGGTTTGATTCTTTTTTTCTCCTTCAGATGCTGTTTAGTTTCATACTGAATCGCAATTTTGTTGACTTAGATTGGGTAGGGTTTGGTCACTGTTCAGTTTTTATTAATACTTGAGAATCTGTGTAATTTATGTCACGTTGCATTAACGGTTGTTACTCTGACTGATCCATATATAATGTTTTAAAGAATAATAAAAAATTGAAAAGGTTACCAGTTCGTAAATAGTTGAAGTAGGATGGCAAATAATGCAAAATAAATTGAAATTAAAATTAAACTAAAGTATAAAAGTATCGACGATCGTGCTGGCAAGAATATGCTTGAGATGCAGCGTGCATATATCATATTTTTATTTTTCTTTAAACTTGTGAACCATAAGATCCGATTACCGTTAATGTGTTTGGCAGTTATGGAGGATGCCATAAACGCTATTGTAAATGAACAATTTGTAGCCCTAATGATGTATCTTCCGGGTGTTGCCATTGTTCTTGAAATAAATTTGACGTTTAGTTGATCATGTCAGCTTCTTCAGAAGGTTTCTAAAGACTGATGTTGATGTCTTCTGCTCCTCGTTATATACCAATATCCGTTGATCCGTGCACGTTATCGTCTACTGATCCGTGTCCGATGCTCCTCCTAGGTTCGTCCTTGATTGTACGATCTACGGATCTACAATTCACGAACTGGCCAGATATGCTGCCATACAGCTACAGCAGTACGCGGGATTGACAGGCAGTTTTGTAAAGAACTCGGAACATTTTGTGGAGATGTTACATGGACATGAAATAACAAGCGAGGACATTCTTGTAAGTTTCGACCTGGAATAACTTTTCACCAACGTACCAGAGGAAGAAACCCTAGAGCTCATCAGACAACGATTCATACCACATCAGTTCCAGTGACAGGAAGCCGAAGTGAAATGATAGTACCTCTACGTGAATGATACATTCGTGATATGGCCACACGGAATGGATAGTCTACATGCATTCAAGGAGGATATCAACGGACACACGAAATGGAGAGTCTACACGCATTCAAGGAGCGTATCAACGGACAACATGCCAATATCAACAGCGCAATGGAGGCAGAAGCGAATGGCTGCCTACCTTTTCTGGACAGTGGAAAATTGGGATATGGAGTATACCGCAGGAAGACGCATACGGACCGATACTTACACGCAGCGTCACATCACCATCCACAACAGAAAATATCTCTAGTTACTAAACTGCTAAATAGAGCGAAAAGTGAACAAATACAACATGTGAAGGATACACTACAGAAGAATGGCCACAAACCACAGGATATTCAGAGACTTGCCGAAGCTAGGAAGAAGATGAACCAGGGGAAAAAACGGCAGCCTGGAGAAGAAGAATATCAACATCAGGTTCAGCACAGTTAAGAAAATAAAAGAACTCCAACAAGGATTCGGTAGCCAGATTACGAGTTAAAGGAATATACGAGCTTCAATGCCAGTGTGGAAAATCGTATAGTGGGCAAACAGGACGCAGTATACAGTACAGAGTCAAGGAGCATCAAGAGATGTCGAGCAGACAAATACTGGAAGATCCGCAGTAGCTGAACACTACCACATGGGAAGCAGTCACATAATAGACTACGACGACGTGAAGATACTCGCCAGAAACCATCACTACTACCCACGGATAGTGAGAGAATCCTTGAAAATAGTGAAGGATCCGAATAATTTCAACCGAGAAGATGGATATAGACTAAGTAACGTTTGGAAGTTAGCACTGAAGGACACTGAGAAGCAAGGACAATCAAGGACAAATCCAGAAGCAGCGAATGGGTTTATAACGAGGAGCAGAACACATCAACATCAGTCTTTAGAAACCTTCTGAAGAAGCTTACATGACTAGCGAAACGTGAAGTTTGTTTCAAGAACCACGGCAACACCCGGAAGATACATCATTATGCAAAAATGGCCGTGAAAGCATACATTCCGACAATATACAGCCCGTTGACCAGTTAATCTAGAGCTCGCCCATTAGGCTGATATTATCAGTCGATTTAAACTCGCTTGCACAGTTCAAGTTCAGTACGCTGTTGAATTACGGGACATATTCAGGTGCCTTTGTTTACTAAATATATCGCCTTTATTTTGTATGCACATCAACGGCATATAAACTGTTTCAAAATTTACTGTGCATACTAATTTAGGTCCAGAGAACGAATCCATGCGGGATTCTTGAAGTTGCAATAAAGGATACAGGCGCGAATCCCGTATGTCCACTTGAGAACCCTGGTCTCTATCATATGAAATACACCACTCATTAAGAAATAGACTACAATTTTGAAACTTCGGTAAAATAATGCAACTAAGAAACGATGAAAGTTCAGTTGAAAAAAGGAAAACAAAAATTAACATTTTTCAAGAAAAAGCTAATAGTAGGTTGCATCCCTACACGCAGCTGTGTATGCATTAACTCTTCTAACCATGCTCTCTATTAAGTGGTCGATGTCCTCCTGGGGTATCTCGTTCCATGCAACCTCTAGAAGGTGTCGAAGTTCATCCAGATTCTCAGGAGGCCTCGGTACGGTGACCGTGCAGGCCAGGGCTATTTACCTTTTATTAATAACATTTAATTATTAAATTATAGGTAGCGGCCAGAAATATGAAAAACAATTTGCTAAAGTACACCAATTAAAAATATTTTTTGGCGAATATACTAAACTATAATAACTGCGAATTCATTTCAAAACACAATAAACAAAAAATATTTTAAAAAATAATATTGCAGAATTTCTAGAAATTCATTTCACTTATTTTGTATACTTCGCCCCCAGATTAACATATAGAAACGAATACTGCATTTTGTAATATTCATGTTATATACTTTTTGTTTTCATGGTACTCCCTTACCACAGTTTTTCAAATGTTTGCGCATACGGGAAGAAAGCGCGCAGTCAAACATCAACTAAAACTGATGAAGGCAAACTAATGAACTAATGAACGTTTCAGACAAAATTTAAAAAATCGCTTTGCTAGCGATTGCAATACATGTTTTTATAAAAACTTATAATTGCAAACGGAAGTTGGAAGATATTTGATACTAATCGCCGAATCACTGTATTTCCCTCATGGTTCCAGCAATATTTAGTTAAAAATTAAAGTAGGTTCCTAATAGTTGTCGCCAAGATTCCGATAAAAATCTGAGAGGTTTGTTTGTTTGGGGTTGGGTTAGTTAAACTTGGGTTCAGTTGAACATGGGTAGAGATGAACATGGTTTGGTTACAAATTCTAATTAACGAACAATATTTTTATAACCTGCTAATAAAATGAGGATAAGTGGAACAAAGTCAACGTGTAAGTAACAGCTGAAAACTGAACAGCCGAGAAGAATCTTAGATATGTGTGTCCTCTACAAACTTCGAAATGTGGAGAAATTTCACAAAAGGAATCTGGAGATCAACACAACCAACACGATGATCAACTTGTAGAGGAATGAATAGATAAAAGACGAATGTAGTGGAAGAGCAATAGTTTATACTTAGATTCCTGGACCGAAATCTGTAGATAAACACAATGCAAATTCGTAATAATTCAGACATTTCACTGATAGTAAGAAAGTTTCAATCAGCATAATAAAGGCAACTGCATGGACTAACATGAATTCATTCATAGTCCACGTTCCTTTAACGAGCTCAATGGGCATATTTTCAAACCAGCTATTAAGCACTATAATGCGAATATAAACGTGTCCTTAGTAAGAAATTGCAAAAATGTTACCAAAACCCATTGTGCGTATAAAAAATATTAAGTGTTCTTAATACCAGTGCCTTGGTGTCACCAATGAAAAAAAATAGTACGTGGAGCAAATGCATATGGAACAATAGGTGTGACCCAAATTCGATATTTGCTTTACTACGAACTGATAGACATGTGTTTGCATATCTTTTGTGATTATTTGCAGTCTATTACCTCCGCATAATCTGTAAGAACTCAGGGCATTCATTATATTTTTAAAACATTGTATTGTGGATAAATAAGCGACAATTGTTCCTATATTACGTACAATTAGACATGGCAAGTTGATTTAATTGAATGGTACTTTAATGGCTGCGTTTATTTCAGGCTGTACAGTTGCGGTGTCAGTGATTTGTTATGGTTAAAATTACCTAGCATGCGATATACGCCCTCGATGTTAAGAACCTTTTTTTAATAATTTTATATCATATCATAATATCATTCTTTATATTTTTCGTTAAAATTGAACTTTATTGGGATCTTGTATCGTTATAATTGTAAAGTTTTCGTATTTTTTATGTACTCAGTGGATAGATAAGTTTCATAATAAATGTGTTAATTAAATTACCTGAAATCGGTCGGGTCGACTTTCGGACCAGAATGCTAATGAAATGTGAAATGGTGATTAATTAAAACCGCACATTTGAACCCAATTAAATAAATCTTCATTTTACCGTTATCATCGAATAATTCAGTCATCTAAATCGTCAAGTTTCCTAAATGTGTGAATAGGAAAAAATGTATACATTTGTTTTCCATAGATCAAAGAGTCCTATTTATCCATTCCTAATTATTATTTTTATCTGTAATTATTAAACTACTGAACAGGTACCTAATTGATTTTTGTCAGTCCAAATGCTATTCACAAATTACGACTTTGGCCTAAAAAAATACATAAACATAACATTATAATTTTGTAATACGTAGACAATTTATTATCGTGAATATTACGATTTGCATTAAAGTTCGAAACGCGAAAAGAATATTAAATTTCGAAGTACATGCCTAAATTTAAATGTTCATACAAGCTGCAGCAAAATGACTATATACAAACGCAATTAGAATTAAACAAGGCGTACAGATTGCAATGGAAAAATATCTATTTAAAAATTAATTAATTGAAGACATTTTTAAATAACAAGTGTGTAATAACCATATCAACGTTGCAAATCCGGAAATAACATTGACACAAACATTTTTTTTATAAATTGTCGATTAATGTAACAAACATAATAATTATATAATTATTACCAATTTATATATAAACATGCATGGTTTCTTCTAAATATAACAGCAAACATATTACACATGACAGCATTGTATTTTAAAATGGTTTAATGCTCTACATAATAGAATTTTTTAATTAACATAAAATGCTTTTATTCTCTGCATGCCAGTAATTATAACTGCATTGAATTATTATACACTTACAGTAATAGGCAAATGAAATTTTGAAAATTTATTTACGTAAAGCAAAGCAAAAGCAATAATGATGTTGCCTTAGTTCAATTATGTACTTGCAATAATTAATAAGCAATTCTGTTCTGCATCTGAATCAGTTTTATATTGGGACGAATGTCATCTTATAAATATCAACTTAACTTACAGTTTCACTTATCGCAATTTCTAGGTAGCGGTGTATGTAAAGTAAGCAAGTATTCACTATCGCTCCATTGGAATGAATGGTATAGCAGAAAAAGTAGCACACAAGATTATCTTGCCAGGCAAGTGACTCGGTATTCTTACTTTTCCATTGAAAAATATCATACGCAAATTTTACTGGAGTTTTTGCACTCATAATATTTTGTAATGCGTTGCTTTTGGTACTTCAGCGCAGTTTGTTCAACATAACATATATATACACTGGCCCGCAAAATTATCGCCTCACTATTAAATATCTCAATAAACTGCGTTGCCAACGATTTAACTGAAGTATTTTATTAGAAATAATTCTAGACTACTCAAAACTAGTGCACAATTCTAATTATTCTCTTACAAATCGTAGGAATTACAAGAATAATTAAAAACTAAAAATTAAAGGGTTGTAATTCTTACACAAAAAATGATTTAGTAACGCGTGGTTCTCCCACGAGCCCTAATAACAGCCTCGCAACGGCGTGACATACTTGAAATTAAACCTTGAATGACCTCTTGATTAAATTCTTCCAATATCTGGTTGAGGCGGATGGAGAGCGCATTTACATCAGCAGGTCGATTAGGGCTAGTCCTTAAACGTTTTCCCATCTGATCCCATATATGTTCGATGGGATTGAGGTCAGGACTTCGTGCCGGCCACTGTAGTGTCTGAATTTCGCCGGTGTCTAGGTACTATCGTACGATTCTGGCACTGTGCGGACGCGCATTATCCTGCATAAAGAGGAAATTGCCCCCAATAAACGGTTGCTATGGAACAACATGAGGTTCCAAACAGCTCCTTATATACGAATCTGCATTTATGTTGCCACGAGGAAGTACGACTAGTTCAGTACGAGCTTCCAACGAAATGCCTGCCCAAACCATAACTGATCCGCCACCGAAACGTATGTCAGGAATGATGTTGCATTGGGAGTATTCTCCAGGCCGTCGATATACTCTCACTCGTCTATCACTGGAGTGCAGACAAAATCTGGACTCATTAGAAAATAAAACGCGTTGCCAATCCTCAACTAACCAATTTATATGGTTTCGGGAAAACTCAAGTCTATTTCTGCGGTGTTCTGCAGTCAGTAATAGCTGCCCTTGCCGGAATTCTAGGTACTAATTCGTGTTCTGCTAATCTTCGTCTAACTGTATCATCACTTATTCGATTGTTGTATCTTTCTTCAAATATTCTTTCTAAGGCAGGAGCAGTTAGTGTTCGATTCCGCAGAGACTGCATCATCAAAAATCTATCCTGCTGGCGTGTTGTTATTCGTTTTCTTCCCTGTCCTGGGCGTCTTGTGTATCTCCCAGTCTCTTGATACCTTTGCATAATCCGGGACACTGTTGATTGGCTGATACCAAGGCGATTGGCGATATTTCGCTGAGAAAACCCTTCCCTCGCCAGTGACACAATTTGGACAGCCTCTCCTACACTTGTGGACCTTCCAACATTCAACTGATGATTCATTTTAATGTTTTACCAATATAAATTTAAAATGGTAGCACTGTTCTTGATTTATCTTTAACTAAACCCGAAAAATTTTTAAGGTTCCTATCGTAAGTAAGGATTACATAAAACATACTCTGGGAGCAAAAAAGTTTTCAGATAACAGAATTTAAATATTTCTTGCGTATACAATACAAATCGTTGACAGTTTGAAAACCATATACACATTTTAATTTGATTCCAATGTGATGCGATAATTTTGCGGGCCAGTGTATATAATATAAAAATAATTCATCTGGAAAAAATGACAAAATAATTTTTGCGGGAGTCTTCACATAAAAACATTTTAATTTTGATACTAATAGATATTTTCAAATTGTCAGGTAAATAGTTTTTCATGCTCATATTCTAAACCGCATTATAGTCAATATTCATTAATTTTTAATAAAACAGTTCATTAATGGGCTGCGTCCTTCAAACAAATGTCATAATTTTTCTACCGGTTATTTGCACCATGTTACAATTGCCACGAAAATTGAAACATGGTATACAAATAAAAATAGGCAGATCATTTTTATTCAACGGTATTAAATCTTTTTTTATTTAAATTCAGTATTTCCATCAATCAATTGGGTTTATATCAAAAATGTATCAACTTTTCCAATATCTTCGCAAAGTGTTCTGCCATGTTGGTATTTTAGATAATATTTACTTCATGGAAATTTCAAAATTCATTATTTGTTTCGAGGCGTTTGTCGATTGCACGGATTCAAGTTTTTCGCAATCTTGTCGGAATTTTCGATTGTTTCAAGGTTTTTATTGGGTCAACCCAACCAATATTTGTGATGTATTGCCTAATTGGGTTGGGTTTGCCAGTTTGATGGATGATTTTTTTGGAAATAATTTTGCTCTTATAAAAAATTATACTTCGACTCAACTCAACCCAATTATGCTCAAACAAATCAGACCCAAAGAAACTCAAATAATAAAACGCTAGTAATGAAGATTAGACTTCGTCATAATAGTCTCCAAATGTGGGGATCGAATTCTTCTACCATTAAACCCAACACAATCCAATTACACTCAATGAAACCAGACCCAACCTAATCCGACAATAAAACGCCAGCAATGGAGATTAGACGACGACATAATTCTCGCCATTCGGCAACAATTGGGGATCAAATTTTTCTCCTACTAAATTATTGTAACGATTATAGTATAATAAAAGCCAATTTTAATTTGAGATTGATTCAAAATAGTAATGCTTTGGTATGAAACTACCCGTAAAACACGTATTGTTTGCAAAATTTCGTTAACTACCTATTAATTGGCAGGAACCTTGCGTCCAGTGTCCATGGCAGTGATGGAACTATGGGTTGCAATCGCCCGCAGCTCCACGGTTAAACTCCTCTGGATGTTATCGACACTACATCGACACTACATTTTGGAAGCCAAAGGCTAAAAAAGCGCAGGAATGTCTTTTTTAGTTGAAAGGAGGTTGATGGTGATGGCCATGTGGGGGCGTTGTCATGGTGGAATATCCAGGTACCAGCAAGGTTCTATCTGACGTCAAACACTGGGCCTTTCAAATACTTCTTCATAACAACCTTGGTTGAAAATCTAGCGGCAAAAATTTCGGTTATCACGCTCTCCAGGGTTGCCTAGTTAGCGCACGAGGTCGAAACTACACTGAGCGTCTAAAAGGGAGTAACATATAAGCTGTACAGGGGAAACCCTGCCATACCTCGTGGATGGTGGCCGAGTGGTTAGAGCGTGATAGTCCCACGCAGAGTAATATAATTCGCTACTCATCACCGGCACAAAATAACAGGAATATTACACTGACAACAATTCATGGCGCCCTATCCAGGGCACTAGCCAACCCATTCCCCACCTCGTATTTTTCAGCAGGTTTGATTAGGGACGGTTGGCTGACTGTCGCGCGGGGTTCCTGAACGGATGAAGCACAAGGGGCCCATATGAGGCCTGAGTGCTGTACAGTTTAGGAAAAATCCGGGTACTAACGCAGTAAAGTGGAGTAAGAAGGAAGAACGGAGGAATATTGGGAAAGATTGCGATATTAATTAATATTACGATAAGAAACAACTACGCTCGACTGAAGTTACCGAGAGAAGACCAAAGCTGGGCCTGTATGTTTTACTGTGAACGAACCATCATTATTAATTTGACATCTTAACCTATGTTTAATCGGTCTAACCTCACTTTTAATTGTCAAAAGTTGTTACTTAAGTGACGTTTGAGTGTATGTACAAAATTGTGGTCCGTTCACAATTAAATTAAATTCATGGTCAACTTCGACGCCAAACTTAAAAAACACGCGTTACATAAAATGATAGTAAAACTATGTTGATAAGTTTTAATTAATTTAAAAGAAAATTGTAATGTTATTGGCTTGGGTTATATCGGCACATGTTGTCTAGTAAGGATGGGTTTTCATTTTACGACATTTTCAAATATTTCTATTGCTATTTGCTATTAGAAATTCAAAAATTTCTGGAGTTATTATTAAACCTTAAACAATAGATTAAAAGAACAATATAAACTTAGAATAGAGAGAGCGAAGCACATATGTGGTGGTGGTATTAAACCCATCAGAATTATAGATTGATGGCAAGACCCTCGATAACACATGACAGTGATTCTTAGCAGTAGCAGCGTGTTGTCTAGGATACCTTCATAATATGGTTGGTATGGAAGAAAATAGGAGAACTCAGTTGCGAGAAGGTAGAAGATTGGAGGTGGAAGATTGGGATACATGGAATACATTGGATATGTCAAATTTCCCCTGCCCTTCGAATACACAATCGTGTTTACAACGTTTTACAAATATTTACAATTTGGTTGGCCAAATGCGTAAACGTGACATTGTAGCCAATTAAAAAAAACAAACATTTCTAAGACAACAATTTACCGCGTCATTATGGAATGTGAGGAAGGCATGCCGTTCTGCTCAATTGGAGAGGATTCCAAAATGCTGCAGACAATTAAGATTACAACATTTCAGAAGCAATGCCTCGATAATTTTAGACGACGAAAAATATTTCACATTATCTAACTCCGAAATAAAATGAAACGGAACCTTTCATAGAGACAACATTGTGGACGTTCCTAATGACGTAGGGTATAAGAAGAAAACTAAATTTGCGGACAAGGTACTAGTGTGGTGCGCCATTTCGGAAGCTGGTTTTTCAAGACCTTATGTTGGACGTGTAGCGGCGAAGCTGTAAATGCAGACATTTATATTCGAAGATGCCTCCCCGAATTAGTGAATTTTATGCAAACCCATCATGTTAATGATACTATTATGTTCTGGCCGGATCTGGCATCGTCCCATTATGCGTGAAGAAAGCAAGATTGGTTAAGGCAACAAAATATACTAGGTGTACCAAAAGAGGATACCGCCCCTAAAGTTCCACAGGCACGTCCTATACAATAGTTTTGGGATTTACTCAGCAAAATAGTTTTGCGACGGTGGGTGGGAACCCCAAAACGGTGAAGAACAACGACGATGAATCTACCAAAAGAGCCGAGAGTTGAACCCACTTACCGTTCAAAGGCTGTTGAGAGGTATTCTCACAAAATTGCGAACCATTGACGCCCATGGAACTTTTGCTGCCATGTGATACATTATATACTACCAAATTAAATTAAACAGTTATAATTTGAATAATTATATTTTACAAAAGACGTAAATTGCAACAGCAAAAATTCCAACTCCTAATCACTTTTAGATAAAAAATAATTATTAAACATTCCTTCCTTATTGTCGATGTGAAATTAGTTCAATTATATGCAGCGTTAAAACCAATGGCACTGCAGGAGAGGAGATTCTTCCTGACATACAGAAATAATCGTTATACCGGAACTATTGGAAGTGTTCCATCAATAATTGCAAGGTATCTGAACTTAGATAATGTGAAGAATATACTAGTCACTGTATGCGACGTACATCGTCTACGCTACTAGTTGAAGCAGGTGCTACATTCGAAACGTTGAAGATGCATTGCAAATGGAAGAGTACAATGGTAGCCGACGGATATATAGCAAAGAGTATGGCTTCGAAAAATCGAATTGCTCGTATGATTGCAAGTTATGTGAGTACATCTGTAGATGATGAAGTAAAGTCGTTATCAAGCGTGGGTCGAAGTGAAGAAACCATATTTAATAGTTACGTTTATCATGTTCCGTCTACTAGTGGAGAATCCTCAAGGATTGTGTGTGAAACTGAGGAAAGTATCGCTGGAAGTTCAAAAGAATTTCGTGCTGGGTCTAGTGTGTTTTCTGGATCATTTCAAAATTGTCAGTTCTATATCGCAAAAGATAATGTTGTATATTTAATTTGTAAAAATAAATTTAATTATGAGCGGGCGTTATGAATACATTACGCCCGCTTATTATGCCCTGGTTGTTATTGACTTGTTTATACATTTTGTGTCATAGGTATAAAAAAAATAACAGGTAGGTGAAAAATAAATATATATATATATATATATATATATATATATATATATATATATATATATATATATATATATGATTATTACGAATTTGGATGTATATTATTTGATTAGTTAATTTATGCTTAATTGTTTATTCATAAAAATTAAACGCTAGGAATCGCGCATGAAAATAATTGCAGTTTATGACGTGCGAATGTTTAGACCAAGAGCCTATTTGGTGAGCATTTTTAATGCGAACACGTAGAAAGTGACCATCGATTAAACCGTTAAGTAACCTAGAGAAGCAATGCACTGGTCATTGCAGCGAGAGAGCGCTTACGTCACGCGCGTACCCGTGATCTTGACAGTGCTCCCATAAACTTAACCCATATAATTCCACCAAACACTAACGATGCACCCAATTACAGAAAACCACTAACTATTTAAATATTCACTTGCGGCGGCGAATCCATCGAAAAGAGGGGAGCCATTACCGAAAGTGTGTCGGTAAATGATAAGTTGATGACCAGACTTGTTCCTTGTATTCGCACCGCGCCAGTCGACGAGAGCGCGTCAAAGTATGCCCTGATTACCGTGAACCAGTTCCAGAGGTATTTCGTGACAGTTCGGGCGTTACCAAAAAGGAAAGTGTTGTGCCGATTCATGTGGAACTTAATTTCGCCGAAACATGGCTCTGTGGCGTCTTCGCTCGGGATTTTTATTTTATATAATCGTGCGTGCGGTGCACGCCGCGGAGAACCACACGATTGACGAGATTCCCGCCACGTACGTACGTCTGGCGGAGGGAAATTCGCTCTGGACCAGCCTCCTCAGCGACTGCAAGGATCCCACGATCTCGTGCGTGCAGAAAAACGTGTATCGATACTTCGATGATTTGCTCGAATATCCTCAGGATTTTAAAGTCGTTGACAGTCTTACGTTTAGCAGAAATGACGTTAATTACGACGGTCTGGTCGGCGAAAATATCGAGCGGGACGACGACGACGAAGAGGTTGGGCGAGAAAGTCCTTTTGAAGAGGTGACGGGGGCGCTAAGGGAAAAAGCTACTAAATTCATGATGACTCACGATCTTGAAATCAAATTACCGGAAATGTTCTTCGAGGGTTCGACTCTTAAGATTTCCCCGCGCACGTTCGATGGGGACGGCGCCCTTTTCAAACTGGACGTGGTGCCCTCTCAAGGCAGGATATTTTTCAAAAAGATAAGTAAGTATATACCACGACAGTTTTTTGTTTCTAATTTGAAAACTAACTATAGTTTACAACAATAATATTCCACATTAACCAAACGAAGCAAGTATTGTACAGGGTGGCTCTGAGCAACGATGTCGTATTAATATCTGTTTGACTGTTAAAAGGATCAAATTAAGTAAGCGGATATGTCTACAAAATATAGTATTTCATCTCTAAAAACATTTTTAATAAATAAATATACATAATATATAATGAATATATATATATATATATATATATAGTGAATATTTTAAACCAATAATTAGTACAATTAAAATGTTATTAATCACATTAAAATGGCATACATGTTAAAGAAACACAATTCTTCTGTAACTTCAAGAGAAAGGATCAATCAGAATATATCAATTTATAGGCGGATTTCAGCAATGCAGCTAATACTAATTGAGAAAGTGTGCTTAATAAATGGGAACCAACACATATTTTCAATAAATAAGGAAGGTTACTAAAGAGACAGAAATAATCGTTGGATAAGTTTGACGGATTTAATGGAAGCATCAACTATACATGGAAGAAGAGATCCAGAAATGGGCAAAATCGAAGCCACAACTGGAACGTCTTTTGCAAATGGAATCTTCATCTCAGCGCAGAGACCAGTAGGTTTTTGACACTGTTCCATTAAGTAAGTTATGGACCATTCGTCATCGCTGTCGGATATTGACTACTGCCCCGAGGAAGATATTAGAATAAAACAGGAAAAACTTAAGAAACAGGTTTCTTGTCCATATATCTTCATGAAAGGAACCCGGCCATATCTCTTCCAATGTGATGAATTTCATATACCAACAAATTCTGCATGCAAAGATATGAAATAAGAACAACATCTGTATGTCTGTATCAACGATAAATAATCTGATATGTTTTTAAATCGATCAAAACCAGCTTTTACGTTGATAGGGAAGTTTAAAGCGATATTTGCACTACAAATTCGAGATTTTATTTTGATGATTTTGCTTCTATGCTTTATCCGTCATGGTCAAATCTTAAAATCTAAATATATGGACGTGCATTCAAAATAAAACGAAAGTTTAAGAGCAACTGAACATGAAATTACTCACAGCATAATATTCATAATTATGTTATGTATGAACCTTGATTTTCCTTGCAGTAAAGGCTTGTTGGATCTGGTAGTAATAAAAGGTCATTGTTTCGGTAGTCACTCAATGCTGTATGTGAGCAAAAAAAATACCTTCTCGGAATACCCCAACGAAACTCAATCCAGACTTAAAACATCGTATACAAAACAATATAGTTCGTTGTATTACCAATGTAAATACGTTAATTACACTTTGACCGAGATCTAATAAGAACATGTTCGACCAACTATAATAAAAGCGGTCAAGGCAAAGGAAAACCAGATTGATGTACGGCTGATCGCCTGAGATTATTGCTACAGCGAAGCTCAAATATAAGAAAATGTTGTGAAAATCTAAAAAGCTAAAGAGCGCTCCACGTATCGTCCTAACCCGTAAGCTTAATTTGGCCCATCTGATTCTGTAAAAACATGTGTACATAGGGTAGGACGACCAATAATAGCCATTAAATCCACAGCCAAGGATAAAGTAACACTTGACATTTCCGTAATTAAGCTTTCCAAAGGAACAAGAATATCATTATAGTTTAAACAAAATTGTATAAAGCAAAAAAGGGTCCAACCCAACCCAACTGGAAGATGCAAGGATTTGAAAACTGTGGCTCTAAAACTTCTCACGTCAGTCGCACCCGAACGCAGCAAAAGTCGAGAGAACAAGTCACAACCTACGACACAAATACGCAGGAAGCCAAAACTAAACCAGTACCAGTGGTAAGATTTTGTTTATGAAGATAAAATTGCTGAAGATGAATGGAAGAAAACTTAGCTAGATGCAAAGTGGGACGAATGACTTGAGAAGCTGGAAAAACTGACAAGATACAATGTGAAGAAAAATAAAACAATAATATGGGTTTAGGAAGAGAAAAATATGTGGAGGATGTAGCAAAATAGCAAAAACATATGTATAATTTATTTTTTGGGCAACCGTACGCGTAGCGAATATTTCGCATATGCAAATCAGACCACGGCCGCTAAACTAAACCATTCTATTGGTGTTACTAAACTCGTATAATAATATACTATTCTTTTAGTTAATTTTTCAATGAATTTGGTTTCAAAGTGAAAGGAAAGAATTAAATCATCTATATTATATAATATTAATTTTAAACATTCTAAAAATTCTAAGAATATATTATATATCACATAAACATAGGTGGATAGATTTACTTAGAAAATATTCAAACGAGTCAGAACAACTTATTATTTCGTCGTTTTAGAGATAATTTACACCACAAATTCGAACTATAACACATCAGTACCAACAGGCAATATCAAAATGTTTATGTCACCAATATCCCCATTATTCATCTATAGGTTACTAGAATACTAATTAATCGGGAGAATCTTATATATAAGATTCCATAAGATTCCAGAATATAATTATTGTTCCTTTTATGCCCCAACCCCTCTATCATATATGTTAAGTTCAGTTAAGGGCCATTGTCCTGCCCAACTTAGGCTATATTTTGCAGTAAAATACTCGGATTTGCTTATTTTGAAATGTTTCCTCAATTTCCTTACGTTCTTATATTTTGCTCTGTTTCCTATTGTTGTTATTCAGTAATTCTTATTATTTTCTTTTTCTCCTCTGCTATCTCTACACACTCTTCATCAAACAATTTTTTCCCGTTTGTGTGATCATCGTTTTAGCAGTCTCTTTAATGGCATCTTTTGTTGGTTTCGACATCTCCTCAACGTATGTGATTTTTCAACATTTTTCCAGTTGTTTTGCAATCTCCCATTGATCTGCTTTAACATCCGCATTCTGCAATCTTTCCACATCGTATAGTTTTTCTACTTTTTCGTATTCTTTGTGTTTGTTTTGCTTCACCTTTTTGCCTGTCCTGAACAATAAATGATCGGATCTTGTGTCTGCTCCTATCATACTTCTCACGCTAGTAGTTAACTTAATGTATATTTTCTTTCTAACCAGTACATGATCAAATTGATTGCACAGACTGCCGTCTGGTATTGTCCATGGCCATGTCCATTAAATATATTTCTTTCCATTCCAGTTACGTACTCCTCACAACCAGTTCTTTCCATTGCAAAATTAATTACCCGGTGTCCATTATCATTAGATATTTCGTGTTTAGTGTGTACTCCTATTGTTAATTGGTACATTTCGTCCTTCCCAATTATTACGTTGTAATCTCCAGTGACTATTATGATATCGTGTTTCGTTAAGAAGAATATGTACAAATTTTGGTAAAATAGGTCCTTTCCTTCTGCCTTGTTTGCTTCTGCGGGACATGGATATTGATTATACGGATGGTGTTCTTCTCTCTTCGCAAACATATAATGCATAACCTCTCTGATATTTGTTTGTAAATTGTTTTGTACCTGTTCGTAGCCTTCTGTCTTTTCCACTCCTTTTTAAAAAGTCACATCTACATTTACAATATTCAGCCCTAATTGTTTAGTTTCTTGTAAAGCAATTCTTTCTATCTTATATACCTTGAAACTTAAATTTCAGATGCCCATGAAAAATATATCGTTTCCTACACCTTGTTTAATTGTTGAGGAGTGTTTGAATAGTTTCTCCTTGTCCTTTGTCCGCCTGGCCATCCTTAAAATAAACTACATACCAGAAAGCACCTCGAAAAAGTTGAGTCACAAAGCCGAAATTTTTACAAGTAATTAGTATTTATTTCAGTAGTGACTCAAACAAACATGCAAGCTAAACATTAGGCGATTCCATTCATCGATTCAACGTTGTCTTTCTTGGCACCATAGAGGTCTGGGTCTTTTGTGAAGTTGCGTCAAAAGAAGACATCGTAAAGGTCGGCATGATTGGAGTTTAAAAGGCGAAATTTGTCAGTACACAGTCCTCCGCGAAACTCTCTGCCTTAAATCTCTCATACAAACAACACCAATTCGAGCCGAAGTACGAAATCTGCCCCTAAGACTCATTTGTCTAAGGCAGTGATCTTCACGTTATGTTCTTCAGACCACACAGTTCATGCTCGAAGCACTGTTGAAGGATTTCGATTCAATCTTCGACCAATTTCACGAAACGGAATACCTGCCTCGTGCAGGCCAACAATCGCCCTCTTTCAAAGTCAGACAGTTGGTTTAACCAAGGTCTTCTACCAATTCTACGCATTGTTAACAATAGAAGAAATAACATTTACTCACCAAATGCCATTTACTTTGTGATACGGTTTTTAACTTTCCTGTCACAAATTGTCTGTTTCACAGCAAAAAGAAACATATAAACCACTTGCAGTTCTTTGTGTATCGACATAATGTTTTTTATCACCGAATTCTTACATGCAGCCAGTTGTTTTGTTAAGATTTTAGCTTGGTCGTGTTGCAATTTTTTTTGCACGTAGTGTAGCCCTCGGATCTACACTGGTTCGTTTTTTGCTTGGACAGCCCTTTCCTTACGTACCAGTTTCGTTAGTTGCATATTCCACATCCACACTTGGTTGGCCAAAAATATTTGCAACCAAGGTTAACCCTTTAACACCCCAATTACCCTAAATGTCACTAATTTAGTTAATATTATTTCAAAAAATAACATGTAATTCAATTCAAGTATCAAAAATAACCAACTTTTAACATCTTAACTATTTTTAAACCTCTTGGGAGTTCGAGTAAAATTTTACCAGTAATTAATGATTTACTTTAGCAATTTGCCATAGTAACTACTTAAGTAATGTTATCTAACTGGCCGATATTAAATATCATGTCAAACAATTAGATGTCAAATTGGACTAGGTAAATGGAAAAATTAGTTCAGATAGTGATTCCGAAATTTGTACACCACCTGAAATAAGAAAAATCGCCGAACTAGCAACTCGCAATCTTCTGCCGGATAAATCACACAAGACATACAATATGGCCTACCAACATTTTTTGGATTGGAGTACAAGTAAGAACGTAAAATCATTGTCAGAAAATGTGCTTCTGGCGTATTTTAAAGAATTGTCAATGAAATACAAATATTCATCATTGTGTACTCTATGCTTAGAAGTACACACAGTATGAATATTGAAACTTTACGAGAGTTTCTCAAACGGAAGTCTGAATATTATACGGTTAAAAAGATCAACGTTTTTGCCAGAAGAATGTCGTGGATAAAGTATAGCATTCAACGCGAGGTAATGGCAATAACTCACTTGGATGATTACAGCGCTCGCAATCATCCCGTGAGTTATTGCCCATATTACCTCTCATTGAATAATATACCATTAAAAATCGAACTTTCTTGCGCAGTAAATTCAGCGATAGAAAAAATCTAATTAAATATATAAAGATTTAATTAAACTACGTAAGTTACTAAGGTTAATTTTGATCAATGGCAATTGATACTCAACAGTGGGCATCTTTATTATATCTACGTTAAGTCCATGCGGATATTAACTAGTATCGTAGTACGCGAGTAGTAAGACACCGGCTCATGCCTATTAATTTTTTGAACATCTTTCATTTAATATGTATTTAATATTACTCGCTGCTGAAGAACATAATCAGCTGTCTGTTTTACATTTTCTATGTAAGAAAACATTATTCATTGTCAAACTTAATTTTTCCAGAAATAAATTTGGTTTGCAGAAAATATTTATTTAAATAATCACTTATGCATCCTTTACATTTTTTTACAAAATTATTGTTTTTAGCCGCATAATTCAACGAGCTATGTTTTGAGACAATGTAAATAAATTCATCTACGTAACCGCACAATGTCATCTTTAACTTTAATTTGAAAACGTGGGCTATTCTACTGTGACCAATTCCATAATAATAAGAATAAAGTTTCATTCCCAAAGGAATATTAGCAATTATTTGAAGGTATCATCAATTAATCTATAGAAACACTAATTAATAGATTTGTGGAGCAATGTCGGTCTCTTACCACCATTCTATCTATTTGATCTTATTTGCAATAGAAATTCGGTACAATAACATTCTTGTACTTTTCCAAATTTATATTTTAATGACATACGTCTTCAGTACACTTTATCAGCACAGGAATTTTGTGCTAAATTTCGATTTACAACACATGCTCTTCCGAAATAGTGGCGCTGTCCTTTCCATTACACCCCTTTCTTTTTCTTCTTATTATCCGTTGGTTGCACTGACCCAGTTCGTTCGAACGTTCTTATTACGTACATGAAAGTGCATTTTCCGACGACAGCGTACGGGTACTTTTTACGAAACTGTTTCATAACGCAGCGAAAAGTTTGCCGAGTCCGTGACATTTTACCAAATAATTTTTTTGTTCAAGCGTCAGCATGGTTTATTGACAGACATTGATCTTGACAGCGCACACTGACAAGTCATGTTCTAGGTTGCATGAGTCGCAAACTGTCGTGGAATATGATAATGCACTCAAAAATGGGATCTAAAGATAGATGGATAAAAAGATGGGGACACCTTATTGCCCCATAATTTGTTGTCTCATTAATTGTTTGGCAGTAAAAGCAAGCTACGTCCTTTTAAGAAGTCATAGCCAAATGACTTAATACTTCAATTTATTTATTTCTTTGTGGATTGAATCTCACAAATATTTTCCAATAAATTGCTTTGTTATATTAAGGAAAAGAACAGCGAACGATTCAAAGCTATCATATGTCACCCATAGTTCCAATGCTCCGTTAGCTTTTTTGTATAGAAGTATTTTCGACATCTGTTTATCTGTAAGTAGGTCGATCATAAAACATGTTTCCTAAAAGACTTTTCAACCAAAATCTTCAGTCCAAGTCATTACGCATTAACAATTTCGCAAATCGCAAAGGTAACTTCGAATTTATGGATAAGTGGTGTTCCTTTCGCTTGCTGTAATAAGCAATATTGTGCAAATATGATTGATTGATATACACTTAATTGGGAAAAGGGGCATAGTTAGAATAGGAACCTTGTGCCATGGGATGAAAATCAGGAACGAAGACGGACGAAAATGCGTAGCATGATAATCAGATCTTTGCCATTGGCACTAAAATCAGGGCCTTTGAGGGACTATCAATTAGAATTGGTCATTAATAAAAATATAATAATAACAACCTTTATTTGGCATCTTCCTCTTTACAATCTTACAAAAATAATACTACATCCGTTAACTCCTACCTTGACTGCCCTAACTACAAGTATTGTATATACATTCTAATCTATATACTGTATGCCCTCTTCCTCCTTCCTGACTGCCTTTATCTTTTTCTCCTTCTCTCTCTTCTACTCTCTCCTTGCCGCTGCGATCTTTCTCAAAATCGCATCTGGTCACTTTGCCTGCAACGTATGTACCTTTATACCCCTTCTGTCACCCTCCTTTTCCTACCCTCCTCTATCGCCCCTAATAACTATGCTCCCTCCACCATCTCTCCCAATATCCATCTCCAATCTCAGCCTTTCCCCTCGTCCTGCTTGCTCCACCCCATTTTTCATACTCCTCTTCTGTCGTTTTGCGTCCTTCCAAATACTTTGGCCTCCTTTCATACACCTGCATTTCTGTGTATCTGTCGTTGTATCTTAGACTTCTTATTTTTCCCTCTCTCCCTTCTCCGCTTCCGCTTGGTTCCATCTCCCCACCATCTATTTCTCCACCTACTTAATAATTAATAAAAATAACTAACTTGGTTCATATGTGAAATTAGGTAAGATTATGGGAATGCGAGGTAACTGGAAATTTAAATACTAGTGAACTTATAAGTGTGACATAGGGTAACGCAAGGACAATAACCAATAACCTTTGTAGTCCAAATGTTTATTGGTAAAATTATAATGCAAACATCAACCCAGAAGGAATGGACGATATTGCAGAGATTCTTTCAGATAACACATGAGATACACGTGAGATAGATGGAGTGCAAGGAAGTATTGAATGACCAATAAAGAACAGGAGGAAGTTCACGGAGATATACAAGGGTTCCGCTGTATATCGCATTGCCAATACAATGGCAATGGGAATCAATTTGACTCCAGTCATATATGCCAAAAACTTCGTTGTAATTCAATAAGGGTAGGCTTAAATATCCATAGCATTGGATAGCTTAATTTTTTATAATGTGCCAAATCGACTACATTAACTCTAGTTCATAAAGTTTCCTACCAGTAATTTCAAGTACTTATTTAGAAAACTCGTCTCATAAGGCAGATGTTCTAAGGTTTTCTAAGTCTTCTACTTTCATGCCAAGAAATAATAATTATAATATATCATTAGAGATAACATACAGACGTACAAATGTTTAAATTTTTAACAATTGCACCAAATACAAATTCGAATAGCAATTGGAAATAACATAATAACTGACAAAATTGCACCTAAAATATCTTTATATTATATCTTTAAAATATACAACATTTACCCATCAATGTGATTTATAATGTGCAAAAAAAACAAAATGAAAACAATTCGATTTCGTATTTCGCGTAAGGGATATTTCGGAAGGTTTACAGACAATCCGATTACATAATTATAATTATGTCCCAACAACTTCGAACCGGTATGTTTCGGCAGACAGTCAAGGGACTGTGAAACAATAACGAGTCAATCGCAAGGTTTGCACGCTTAATAGTGACGCGATTGTGCCCATTTGCAAACAATATGGGAAATTTCACTAAGAGGAACGTATTCAAATTCTAATTTCAAACATCGCAATATAGCGTGCTGTTGTAAAGATTTTTTTTGCCCTATTAATATAGTTTCAGTATTATTATTGATAACAACTATTTAAAGAGCAATTATAGAAAAAGTTTACAAATATCGTTGGCAAGGTACCTATCCCATAATGAATCACGGCTCGGGTTAATGCTACGGTGGGATGAAGCAATGTAAAGCAAAGCAGTCTTAAGGAGGAGAAATGACTACCAATATTTGAAGTAAAACATTGATAGAGTTTGTGAGTGAACTATAAAGGTGGATTCCGTACAAATTCTCAAATGAATATCAACAAGTTTACCTGAGAAGGTCCGTTTCTTCAACAAAAATCATTTGTTAGTTCATAGTTAGAGATAATATACAAAAATTGAGGCTATTGAACGTAGCTTGACGAGGCTTCGTCCAAGGACGGTCATATCTGAACGACTGTTTTGCAACAACTGAGAAAGAAGTTTGAAATTTATAGTTTATAGTAAATTTAGAAGCAACAGGAAGGTGCAAAACTCGAATGGAAAGGATTGAAGAGATAAATTACTGGATATACCTGGTGTTACGTGGTTATATGAAATAATAACTATAGTGAACATTTACAGTACGTATTTATTTGGGCAAGCAAGCAAAGCAGATGAAGAAAGGTCGAGGAGAATGTACTTTGAAGGAGAGTTTGTGTTTGAAAAAGGGATGGTGGTATGCAATACAAATGTGAAGAGCATGTTGATGTTTGAAGCGGAAGTTTTGGTCGTGAAGATGATAAGAAGTCGGAGAGTTGAATAGGATGGTGTTGAAGGCAGTATGAAGGATGGTAAGATATGACCTGATAGAATAGGTGGGAAGACAAGAGGTTGGTAAAAATTGTGCTGATCAAAGAAAAGGAATGCTAGGAGAAATAAATTATTAATATGAGAGGACAGCATGATAAATATATATGAAAATACAAGAATATCGGTAGTCGAGGCAGAAATACTGAGCCAACAAGGGCTGTATGTCTATGGAAGAAAACTATGGAAGAAAACTGGAATATCTGAGGATGGGTAGAATGGGAGCAGAAGAATATGATTGGTAGGTTTAGATGTGGCAACGAGGAGAAACACAACAGCATTAGCATGGATTAGGATGGATGAAGACATCAAGAGATGCGTGTTTTGTGAAAAGAGCCGGGACCAATGGATGTGGATTGAAAATGTGAGCAAATAAATTTATTGAAGGAGAGGGAATAACAGATAAGAACTGAAAGAAATATGAGGAGGCGGGATGGAGATACTACGAAAGCTGACGGGGTTACAGAAAGAATGAAAAAACGCAAGTGAGGAAAGAAAAGAAAATAAATACAAAGGTTGGGCACGACAAAGAGGGAAATTGAAACATTTAACAATGTATATTTTTATTACATATACGAGTATTATATTATTTTGATGTTAATTTGATGCCCAAATCAAGGTCGCTTTACTACTAATGAAAAAGTTAGCAATGGACAAGGAACTTGACAGAGAGCATATGTTTCCATATCAGGGAACAAGGAATGAGAAGGTGGAGAAGTAGTTGTGGAGTTATGCGCATATATATAAGACCAACATCACTACACTTTTGGCGTTGTAGACAATTGATAGTGTTGTACCAAGTTGCCTTCCACCTACAATTTATGTTAAGAACATTGCATAGGGAATACAAACAGTGGTGGTTTAAACAAAACTAAATATCTAGTCACTAGTCACACATCGCCGAAAAACTTAATACTAATTGACGATGATATTCTAGTCAATGAAGCTTACCAATTCCAATATTGGGATGGCATGATAGATTTTAGTGAAGACTATAGTTGTCGAATTGGATAAAGAGAAAAGATAATTCGATGCCTAAATTTCCTATGGCAGGACAAAAGTATATACCATAAGAAGTAGAAATTATAAAGTATTGAGGAGGTATTGGTGGGATCCATGTATTGTATGCATGTGAGGTTTAGACAATAACTCTAGACCGAATGAAAAGAGAGATGGTAAGAATAGTAATGGTTTGGACGTTTATTTCGAACACAAGAAAACTTAGGAGAATTTTTGTATGGAAACCACCTGGAATGAAAAATAGAGTACAAACAAGGCGCTCATAAAATGGAGAAAGTCAAAATACAGGAGATTCTCTGGCAATCTATAATTATAAACTGTAACATTCCATGTTATATATATATATATATATATATATATATATATATATATATTAGAAGAACTGTTCTTCTAAGTCAGCGAGACCTAGAAGAGCTTCCTGAAGATGGCAGATGGGACTCTGCCGAAACGTCGAAGCGACCCTTCGGGGAACATTTCCACAACGCGGTTCACAACGCGAGAACCAAGAAGCACAGATTTCAGCCGCGAGAACTTACGCACCAACATATATATATATATATATATATATATATATATATATATATATATATATATATATATATATATATATATATATATATATATACATATATAGAAAGTATAACAGTAGTGCTACAATGAACTGAAAATGATAGAACTCCTCCTGAAAATGATAGAAGTCTTTAGGGTATATAAAACTGTTGGTGGAGATTTTGTTGGTTTAAAAATGAACGAAACATAATACGTCGAAGGTAGTAACAGTAAAAGATACGTTAAAGAGAATCTTTGTCTGTGAGGACAGAAAAATATTAGAATGACGTCAACGGTTGTTAGTGTTAGAGAAAGAGAAATCGTCTCACAAAAATTTTGCCAATATGGAGAACGGAAAAGAATATACAATTATATTCACATGCTTAAGAGGGTGCCTGAATATCTGAACATATATAGAATAGAAGAGAAATGTCATTAGATGGACGGCACTAAGTTAGTGTTTGTAGACATTCTCACAACAATAGAAATTGAAGTAGGTACTAGATTTGGTCAGGATGGTTCTTTTGGAAATATTATCAACGATATGTAGATAATGCTTGAGTTAAATGAAGGACGCACAATAAGTGTGAAGAAAAAAACATTCCTGATTAAATAAAATAGATTATAATTTTCAATTGTGGACACTACGAATTCCAGTTGTAAAAAAATCCAAATAGTTAAACCATTTTATAGCGCTAAACTTGAACATAAAATTTAAATATGAACAAATATGTTATATTATCAAATAGATAAACTTTGTTTGGTTTCATTGTTCCCAGGTAGGTCAACGCTAGTTAAAAATTCAAACCGCGTAGGCACATGCGATTGAACCCGGAAGTTTGTATTGACTAAGAATGAAGACAAGGTGTGCATTGCTATTATTCAACGACTTAGCATTTTTATCGCATTGCATTTCACGTCTTTTAATTTATATGTAATTACATATTCTTTTTGTTGCAGAGAAATTCATAAGCGAGAGACTGTTGATGGCGCTGCTGGCAATAGTGCTCGTCATTAAATTAATCGCCGTCAAATTATTATTCTTCTTGCCGCTGATTCTGGGAGTAGCAGCTGCTAAAAAGTTGCTGTTAAAAATATTGCTGTTTGTATTCCCAGTATTATCGCACTTGTTTAAATTATGCCCGTACTACCAGCCGACGAAGTTGCATCATCACCAACACCACATATCCCATGTGCACCACCTGCCGCATTTGCCGTCGTTGCATCATAGCATTGAACTAGATCATCCTCCACCAGGTTACGGACACCACGATCAAAACATTGATTATTATTCAGACGGGCCAGGTGTTTCTGAGTAAGTCTGGATTGTATTTTTTATTTTAAATTTTACTTTAAACTTAACTTTGATTCCAAGATTCTTATATATATCGAGTTTCAATGTAGTGTTGCACATATTTGAAAACGGTTCCGCGAAATTCGTAACGTATTCAAATATAAATATAATATGAATTTAGTCGTTCAGGGCTATTAATCGCCTTAATGCTATTTTTAATGTAATTCTTCGCGGCGAAAAAATAAACTAACGAGTAACCGCATCTCCGCTTTCGACGACAGCCTCGGTCGTGATGTGGATGCGACCTAAAAAAATATCCGTTTTTAGATATCACCGAAAGAACTTCGACGACCAGGCGCATGGACCCGGAGAAGGAAACGACTTACAGTGGAGTTCAGGTCAAGGACTGTCTGGTCATAAGCACGACACGAAATTGCCGCCCGGCAGAAAGAGGCCGCTGACACCCGCCGAAATCGAAAACATGATCCTGAAGGCAGAACAAGAGGCGACGGTATGTTTACGCCGAAATTAGATTTTTCGACCGTTAGGTATTTGTGAGAATCGAGTAAAGTAGTACGTTCTTATTCATTTGGTAAACAGATTCGTGCGACTTTCAAAACTTAACGATATGCATCTCGGTCGCCGCTTAAACCATCGAAATTTTCTTTTCAATTCGGTTTCGTTATCTGGTAAGTGCCATGTCGAGTATGAGGAAGCTGATTAATGACAATGTGTACATTAAATGAGGGCCTATGAATATACAACTCAATCTGAGAAAGTTAATGTTATTGTTATGCCCTTATATCGTATTTTAATAATGAAAACAAAAACATGGAAATTATGTCTTATGACATGTTATGAAGGATAGAAAGAAATGGTTGGGTAGTTATTTAAATTTTAACCATAGCTTTTTATTTATATTGTTTTGTAAATCTCATTTGGATTCATTTTTGTTGATATTTTCTCTACTCTAATATTCATTTTTGCCACTAATTTTCTAAACTGACCATGAAGGAAAACCATCCAACACAACAAAATCCATTCCAAGAAATATAAAAACGTATTCGTTTAACTTTAATTTGTTTGAATTCAATTTCATTTAATTTGTGTGATTGTTTTTTGATTATTTAGTTGTTTCGTGTTTCACTTAGATGTGAATTGATATTGGTATTTATTTCTTACGTTTTTATTACAAACATAAACCTAATATCTAATACTTTTTGTGCTCGTTTTTACCAATGATTTTATAATTTGCTTAGTTGAATTTTTAATCTAATCAAATTATTGTAAAAAAACGGGAATTCTTTGATGTGAATTTCGTATCTGTATAATTAGGCTTTTCATGTGTATTCCGATAATGCCCGTTGTTATGAGCAATCAGATAATAATTTGCCAGCATCTAGAATACACGCATTTTGTCTCGTACTTTTAAAATTGATTACCTACACCTCTTTCGTTGCAAGAGTTGTCTGCGTTGTTTGTATACCGTCGTTATACCCGAATTTTGCTATACAGGGTGCTACATTTTCGGATGCAACATAGGAAACCCCATGTTAATTTCGAGGCATTCAAATATTGGCTTCCCTAATTATTTTACAGCAAAATTCCATTTAAGTTTTTTAAAGAGCACTACATCATGGTCCAATTGGCGTAAATTGGGGGAATTTTTGGGGCCAAATTTGGCAGAAACATTCGTAACAATTGATTAAAATTTGATAAAGAAAACATTTCATCTTTTTGATTTTTCTTTAATAATGTGTTGGCCCGCCCCTATTTCTGATACACTCATTGACCCGCCTTTGCATTGATTCCAGCAGGTGATCAATGTCTTCTTAGGGTATGGCATCGCAAGCAGCCTGTACTTCATGCTGTAGAGCTTCTATTGTCAACGGTGGGTTCGGTAGATTCCTCAATCTTCTACCCATCATGTCCCACACGTGCGACAATGGGCGACAAATCGGGAGATCTTGGCGGCCAAGGCAAAAGATTAATATTGGACTCTTCAAAGAAGTCAAGAGAAACCCTTTCTAAGTGAGGTCGTGCATTATCTTGCTGGAAAAGTGGGTCTTCCAGCCCTCGAAGATATGGAAGAACATGCGGTTCTACCACTTCGTCAATGTAGCGTCGGGCGATCATACTGCCCCGAATGAAGAGCAAGGGTGACCTACTGCCGTAAGCAATAGCACCCCACACCATCAACCCCACAGTGCGGTGAACATGCCACGCAATCGGAAAATCAGGATTGTGCCTTTCTCCACGTCTTCGTCTAACAGTCATCCGACCATCATGCATTCCTAAACAAAATCGCGATTCGTCACTAAAGACAACTCGATGCCACTCCAAGTTCCATTGAAGTCTTTCCGTGCACCAGGCCCAACGTTCTTGGCGATGTTGAGCAGTGAGGGGTAGCACAAGATGTGGGCGGTAAGACAGCAAGCCAAAGGTTCTTATCCGACGATAAACTGTTCGTAAGCCTATCCGGCGATCTTGTTCACCTAACCATTGATCAGATATTGATCTAGTTGTAGAGAATTGGTCTCTCAAGGCCATTAGTCTTAAGCAGCGATCTTGACGTTCATTAGTTCGTCTTTGAGCCCCAGTGCATCTTCTCCGACGTTCAACCCCATGTTCAGACCACACTTGAAACACGCATTATTGTTGAGTGGTGCCGTCCCAAACGGTTGCCGATTTCTCTAAACGAAAAACCTGCTTCTCGTAAACCAACAATCCGCCCTCGGTCAAAGTCACTCAACTGCTGGTAAACTTGAGGTCTCCTTCCTCTAGGCATCATTAAACACTTGAAACACTTTAAACTAAAGAACGGGATCCGAAAAGGTGGAACAAATTCAAAAAATTACTCGATAATTGCTTGTCTATCACCACCTCCAAAAAATGACACAAACGTCAAAAATCCCATGACTACTTGATGATTGGGTTTCAAATTTTAATCAATTAATTCCCTGGACTAGTCCACTATTCCTGCCAAATTTGGTCCAAAAATTCCCAGCCCTTCTAGGTGGTGGAGATTATATGTCACTGAGTATATTTAATGACATATTTGAGAAAATCGTGGCGTCAAACGCGTTGTTAGTGATATTTTAGCGTGTCAATATTATCTAATGCCACGAGCTTCGTTGGGAAAGCTCATATTGTTGCTGTTTCTTAAAACAAGTTTATGTCAAAGCCAGTGAGCTCCATTACCAGAAAACTAATTCCATGCTTTGTACTTTTTATCTAAACAACTTTGTTGAGTAAAATCCAACCCTGCTCATGAGCAAGGAATAGTATGGACACTGGTGAAGCTTGGACCGAATATATATTTGTTAAAGTTTCTAGTAAAATATCGACACCACAAAGTTAAACACCAAGCGACGAACAGTATCCAATAATAACTGTGACTTGTGACCATTAAATTTCAATCTACACCGCAATTTCTAGCCTAGGCAACCAAAACCAAAACTGGTTAGGTGATTTTCTGCACATTACGAATGCTTGGAATTTCTCGTCACCTAATTTACTTAATTATAACGATATTTACTTTTTGTTGATTTTTAATTATAATCAATCAATTTTTATTATCTGATAATTAATTATTTTATATTATTTGATGACCAATCAATAAATTCTTATAACTTTCCCCGGTCAATCCAAATTTTAAGGCAACTACTATACATTTTAATTACTTAATCATCTCAAATTAAAATTGATCAATTTTATGCTCAGTCGCCATATTCATTTCCCGCCTGTTGAGCTTCTCTCCGATGCGGAGATTACATGCAATGATGTCATAGCTAATCATAATAATGAATAGTTCTGTCTAAACGTGTCATAAACTATGGAGCATCGGTAAAATTCGTAAATCGAGAGATTCGAACACTGGTTAGTGCGGAAATAAATTAAAATCCTAGTTTATTAGATGTGTCCGCTTTGAATGTCGCTAGTTACATTATAAATAGGACGAACGACCGTCGAACGAGTTTTTTGTAAATGAGCCATTGTCTGTAATCAGACACATCAAACCAGGTCAATATTTATCATATTATTTTAGGAGATTTTATTTTTACATATTCGCAAGCTCCGACACCTGTGTTCCATTGATAAGTCTTATAACGTGCGTTCAAGAAAAATCCTAATTTAGGAGGGCTTTGAAATTCAATTGGTGTTTAAAGTACTTTAGCCACAACCAAAATTAACTACAATAATGACAGTATTGACAGATGAGATTCTAACCTCTAAAAACACATTATATATTCTTCATGGAAATCTCTAAAGCTCCGGGGAATGGAATAGTGCCAAACACTAACAACTTTTCGCCCTATTCCAAAATAGCATTCTAATAATGTGGTTTCTGCTCTGTTGTGATAACCATTTTTAATTGGTAAAGAAGTATTGACTTTTGACGTATTGTCAAAATAAAATTGTCATTTTGGTTGTGGTTAAAGTAGCTTTAAACACCAATTGAATTTCAGAGCCCACCTAAATTAAGATTTTTCTTGAACGCACGTTACTTTAAAGCCTTTTATGCAGATCAGAGTTTATTTAAATAAATATTTTATATTTTCTGCATTAAAGAAATTTAATTATTTTCGTATTATTCTTGATAAAAAGTTATGTACGGTCCAAAACTTAAAATGCAACCGTCAGATATATATTTTTTAAGCCGTATACTAGGTTTGTCAAAAAATATCAATTTTACTAAGAGTAAAGTACCTTTATTTTTTACAATACAGAATAATGTTATAAAGTAAAGTTATTTTGAATTATAAGTTATATTCAAATATGCAATTATAGCCAGTTAGCATAAAAATTAAGGTCTGGTGATTATTTACTAATCATTCCGTATTAATTAATCTGGCTTCATACAATTTAATGTAATCTAGGATGCACTGACATGAAATATTTGATAGTGAATGTCAAAGTGAGTTGGCATTTATAAAATTACATTAAAAATGGCAAATTTACTAAATAGTCAAGAAAAAATAGAAATTGTGATAATTGTTGGAGAAAATTACAACAGACAGACAGTAAATATTTTTAATAATAGACATCCGCATAGAAACATTAGGCATTCAACAGTTACAAAAATAATGAATAAATTCAAGAAATATAATAAAATAATTTTAAGAATAAATGAAGACACTTAATTCTGTCGTAGAAGAACCAAAAATGACTTTACGCAAAAGGGCTTCTCTAATCACAAATACGGTAAATGAAGATAAAATGGCAACATTTTAAAACTTCATAAATATCCATAGAAACCGCAATTCGTACACACATTACTGCTAAGGAATACGATATTCGATTTGAATCTGCGCTTTGATCGAAGGAAAGTTGGAAGAAGACCCGCATTTCACAAAAAGTATATTTTTTTCCGATGAGGCAACATTTTCATCCCACGGAACCATCTCATGTCAAAATTGTCGCTAGTGGTCTGACAGTAATCCAAATTTTGTATTAAAAAGTCGTAACCAATATTCGTTTACAACGAACATATGGTATGGTGTTTCCAAAAATAAATTAATTGGACCTTTTCTTTCGACATTCCTTAAATGCCGCACATTACTTACAATTATTCCAACAAGACGGCGCCTCCACATTACAATTCTGTTTTCGGGTTTGTTGGCGATGAAATTATGAATATACTGAAACCAACAATGCCTTCGTTAAATAGAGCAGGAAATAAGCTACAAATGAATTTATTATTTTATTAGTTAATTGGAAGTTAATCAGTCGTCAGACCGCTGAAGTACAAATAAACATTTTCTGGCCCACCAATCGTCCTGCCATAAATCGTCGTGTATGTGGCGTTACTTATTTCTTAAACTTGGGCTAAATTAGTCCAGGATACCGGCGCCCAATGATTTTTTTTTGCTACGTTGATATTCGTTGTTCGTATTATATGGCAACTTTATTCATGGATCTATATAACGTGAGAGCAACGGAATTATGTTTTAGAGTTGGCCCTGGAAGAGGGAGATAGACATACCATGAATGTGTAATTTTAATCCAATAAAATAGTTCATTTAAACTGTCACTTTTTGAAGTATTGCAAAACAGTTTTTAATGAAATTTTAACACCATTTGTGAACATGTTGCACGAGGTTAAAGGAAGAGTTACATTGTGATGTCGGTGGTGGCCATATAACTCATCTTATTTGATAATTACTATTGGTTGTCATGATTAAAATGTATTATTTAATATTTTATTGCCAACATAACCTCAGTTTTACAGCTTTGCCTGCAGTTGATTTAATCTAAATTTAAGTTACCGGGAAAAGGGTTGGTACACCTGTTAGTAACGGCGAGTAGTTCTATTACTCAAAATTAATCTAAGACATACGCGAAAACTTCCAAAGCCCTCCCTGAATCACAATTCCGTTGCTCACACGTTACAAGTACTAAAGAACATGAAAAGGGACTCAGCTAACTAATTTAGAACTGTGAGGTTAGAATGGTGAATTAGGTTGGTTTGGGTCAGGTTTCAGGGATTGAATGATCATTTACATTGGATAAAATTGCAAATACATATAAAAAGATTTAAGTATTTAAGAAATAGAACACGTAGTTTGGTATTTCACTGTAGTTTCAAAATGCAGGTGTGGTGGCAGTGGGTCAATCGTCTACATTTGTTGGTCGAATATAAAATCTGTAAATTATCTTCTATTGGCGTACGGTTACTATGAAGCATATGAATTGCAAATGTAGAATCGATGTCGAAGCATACAATATATCAGACATTGTTAATGTGTTAATGTTTGCAATAAATAATACATAACATGTTTGATTTAAATTCAACATGAACATTATGTTTTACTATAATTTTCGCTATATCCGATTTATTAGGCCAAATGGGGACCTAATTTTCTGCTTAGTTAAACAGCTCTTCGAGATAAAATGAATAAATAAAATATATGAATATTCATAAGAAAAAATATACTCCGCAAAATTTCATTGGACGGCCTGGTCCTACTTACTAGTTTAATATGACATTCTCCACGCCCAATTATCGCCCATTCACCGTAATAAATCTATTAAACATATTTCAGCTAAAGGCTCGCCTGCAAGAAGAACATAAACGCGTCGAAATGGAAAACAAGCGACTGCAGGATCAAATCAAACAGCTGGTGCGAGTCCAAGAGAAGCTCAAACTGCAATCCGTCATATTGAAGCAAAACTCGAAGCTGGTCGCCGCCAATATCCTACACAACGCCAACATCGTACCCGCATCGAACGTGATGCAACCGCACATCGTACACGCTGTACCTGCCAACACATTGCAACAGCCGTACTTGCACCCTCCCTTAATGCAACAACCATCAATGGTGCAGGCTCTGCCGGTTTATCAACAGCCAAATTTCAATCCCACCGCGTACCAAGCAACCACAACACCACCACCACCACCAGCGCCTATTATCGACCCATTCTACAGCCCTATCCTCGAAAAGATCGACAAAATCTTAGTGGGATTGAACGTCAACGAGGAACCTTGCAGGGAACGACTGATATGCAGCATGTACAAAAATCCGCCGAAATTTAGCCCGCACAGTAACTTGCTTTCGGTGGAGCTCAGCAGGTAAAGTAATTTAGCAAATTAAATTGTACAATTAGCCTTATTCTAAGTTGTTTGTTTCTATCTGAACTAGTGATTAAATTATCTCCCATTTGAATTCAAGTGCATGTAGAATGCTCGCGTAACTGGGTTTGCAGGTCAACGTGCATCGAAATAACCGAATATCTTTTCCGTAAAAGTATTACGAATAAAGCATAATTAGTCATTGGCTAATTCGATTGGGATTTTTGGCTGCGCGTTTTGCCTTTCCATTAATGTCATTGACAGCGAGCTTGTGTTACAGTAACATACTTTTTATTTACTCTGTTAAATCAATTAGGAATTTCTCAGAGATTAACTTTAATGGGCGTATAATTGTTCTAAGTATACGACTAACACCTACTCTCACCGATTCAAACAATATTTTATGCAAATTATTACGTTGATAATATATAGGAAATGTATTTCCCACGTCAGGTTCTATAAAATTATTAAAAATACACCGATGACGTCGACGTTAGAACCCACAACAAAAAATACACCGCAATGTTAAATGTTGATCAGTTTTGTTCAATTTATTTAATTTAATGTAAAGCTGGACTTCCTCATCTTGATCTTCTTCAAAATTTTCATTTCCTTGATTATACGAGTACTCAAGTTTATACAAATTTGCCTCTTCTGTTCCACCAGATACGCTCTCTATAACTTAATCTACCAATGAATTCACTGTTATATAAAAGCCCAACCCAATAATTTATATTCTTCGCATATTTGTTTTTCCCATATCCACTGCCACACCTAACTTTCATCCATGGTAGTGGTATCAACCTTTGCCACAAGTTGGCTCTCATTTGTCATTTCTGTCACAAATTTGCACGTTTACAATTGATAATGAGGATACGCATCGTCGTGTTAACAATATCATTACATGTACAACCTCTAAATTAACAATGATTTTGAAAAACAAAAGTTCTACACCTCCACCAACAGATAGTTTAATTTAGTTGGATCCCACAATGCAATTGCATGGCCTGAACACGGCTTGTTTATTTCGTATGCTCCACGTCGTCCAGCCTCTCTTGTATTTCGTTTACCAAACATAAAACGTGGGCCAAATTGATACACTCCTTTGAATATCCTATAATTTTCGTCTAATTTCTTGTTCCCTTTGTTTTGATAAATGGCCAATCCTCTCTTGGAAATCTTATTACTTAACTATAAATCTTCTATTTTCCTGTCTGCCATGGCATTGATGTATTATCCATTCGCATTTACACCTAATATGCACATTAACTATCCCCCATGTCTTCGACCATGTCTACCACGAATGTTCCCTGACTGTCAATGTTCTTCCATATCATAACTCCTAGACCACTGGATATTGCTTCGTTATTCTACCACTGCGTCAATCTTAAAGGCAATCTGTTCGAATAGCGCTTCCAATTCTTAATACTTGTTGCCTTAGTAGTTTATATTTTGTCTTCGCTTCCTTTGTTCCTTTTTTTAAATAATAAACTTTAAAAAACGTTGGATTTTCCAACGTTTTCAACGTTCTACCCCATCAAGTAACTTGTTTAAAATATAAGCAACCGATATTCTACATCTGCAAGGAAGTGCATGGATCGATTGCCCTATGCCCAGACATACGTCATATTGATCCAATTTTCTAGAATATTATATTATACACTTGAGGTCGATGGATCCACAAATCCAAACTTAGCTTTTATTTGATTGTGGAGAACTAAAGCTTCTGCAGTCTTATGACTTTATGATTGGTATAAATCTATTAAAACAATTTCTTTAAAATAATGTTTTTAATGAACCTTAGAATCATTTTCTGCCCCAATTCCAAATTGAACAAATTGTGTCTGCGTGAATATATTGCAATCCATTTGAATGGTACATATTTTTCCGTGTCTTCCTCATCTTCTTATTGGCATAGATGATTAAGTTGATCTTCAGCAGCTATATTATACAGGTGATTGTTTAAGATCATATGTCTGGTTAGGACTCCTGATAATTTTCCATGTATTGTTCTCTTTTTGACAAAGCTATGTAAATAATTGCGTTTACGTCTCTTTGTCCTGTGCGAGACATTTTCTCCTTCCTCATTTCATTATTTTTTGTTTTATATGGTTTCCTCTAGTACACCGGTGAAGGTGGTTACAAAGTTACAGAATATGGGCGCTACAACATTCATCACTTAAGTCCATGAGCAACATCCTACAATAACTTTGATTTATATGACGGGAAGGGATGCACGTAAAACTCGTTTCGGCAATCCTCGAATCTATTACAGTAAGAAGTTGACTACGATATGAACAGCCTCCTCGTATCATCTCAATTGAACTTTGCAACAAGTTGGCAAAAACAACTAACACATAGTCTATAACTGCCCTACCAAGCTATTGAGTATGTAAGCCTCATTTCGTCCTTCGACCCTGTCTTCTCCATTATCTACTTCGTCCCTCGACCGTCCCTATCCTCCATCCGCTAAACGCCCAAGGCTGATTTGCTGTCCGGTATGTTATCTATCATTGCACCACGAAATCTCTTTTCTGGGATCAATTTGGCGCACAGGTGAATTTTATACACATCAGCTTGAAAGTTATAACCGCTGATTTCAAATATTCGTGCCCTATATGTTACAGTCATCTACCTACCAGATAGTGGAGGTCGTACAAATTTACACTTTCAGTATGAGCGCAGCTAACCCTCATCTCTATGAAAATTCCAAGAGGAAGCACGATATGTTTCGTATGACATTAGCATATGATTTTCTAAGTAGTAACAGATTTTCAACATAGTCTTCAATTCACTCAAAATGTATTATTATATTTCTAATTGATAACATAATTTTATTACTCAACTCAGCTGTGTGATTGTTTTGCGAAGTAGCGTGTACGTTTGTTTTTCTACGTTTTAAATCCTGTGCATTACAAACGATTAATTGATTTACAAATTTTCTCGGATAAATACAACATAATTATAAATAACAAAACAAATCACTTGTTTAATTGTATTTTAACCGGCCATACATTCTTTTTTCAATCCTGGTTCATATTTGACCACACCGTGTTTTAAATAAGAGTTTAGTTTACAATTATTTACAATTCTTTATATTGAGTTGTACAACTGTAATTAGACAATCTATAAGTTATAATGATAATACACGACGGTAACAATTGCAAATTGAAGAGTGTCGCGAATTCATTCGATTGTGCTGTTCGAATAACAAATGGACAATCACCTTATGCACTAAAAAAAAATAGTTGAAATTCAGATTATAATACTTATTATACGAAGTAGTTTCAAAGTATTCCACAAAGTAATCACTTATCACAATAACTAAGTTAAGAGTTGTTTTTTTTCCATTAAACTAAATCCACCACTGTTTTATTATAACATTGAAACCTTGAATTAAGTTCGTTGCACACCTACTCGATTACACGGTTCGAACCCGCATGAAAACCACGAGAGCGCTAAAGTTGGTTCAAAATGTTCATAATACGAAGTACTTTCAAAGGGTTCATCATATTGAAAATATTTTAAATTGACACAACTCTTTAATCAAAGCAAAGGTAATTTACACGTCGTTTTAATTGATTTTAAAGTTGAAACGTTAAATTAAACACATTGGAAATTTATTCGATTAAGCAGATAGAACTCATTGTAAGTCCACTTTGACCCGCACTCTCGTTGCAAACCTCTTGTTTGAAATTATTGATGCATTTAATGCCTGAGCAATGATTGTTCTTAAAAGCGCAATGTGTTATTTTGTATTTAAATAATTGTATACCTCTGGCGTACATTTTATTCGTAATTAACTACATTTAAAAACATGTTAAATATACCATTTCTTGCAACCTATTTGAATGCTTTTCAATTTGCATCTTACTTGTATAAGTACACTATATGTAGTTATAAACCTAGATGCAAATTGACTCATCGAGTACATTGAATTTTACACATCTTTAAAATCGATACAACTCTATAGTCATGTGTTTTCTAGTACAGTTGTTACTCGACTATATCGATAATATAAAAATTTATAATTTAACATAGTAGTTCATCATGAAATGCGCCAGTTAAAGATTACAAAGAGAAATTTGACTTTCTTCACTTATATTTATTTAGATATTTTATAACTATACTTTCGCATATTTTCTAAGGATACTAAATGAATTTTGTTTGTACCTTAGATGTTGGAAAATTGTGTGGAATTTGACATGACGTAATCGACATATAATTGACATTAATACGCTGAATTAAAAAAAAAACCCTGCCTTACCCCTTTTACACAGGCTCATATTTATCCGAGAGGTCTTGAAGCTCGAAAAAGCTCTGCTATAATTATTCTCAGGACGAGAATCTTCTTTAATTTCAAACAGAGTTTAAATTTTATTTGAAAACGATTTATGAGAAAAGGAATTAATACAATTAAATAGAAATTTTTAATCAAAATACAAAAAATATAACAACATTAAAATTAAATTTGATGTTATTAATAGAAAAGCTGTTTGTATTTATTAAGTTTATTTAGCACTTGCAGTTTATTATCCATTGTAGTTCGGCCTAATTATTTTTCGGTTTATGTAACACAAATGTCAATTTCTACTTCTTCTTCTTAGTCATTTCCGTAACTTCTATATCCAATGTTCATCTCTACTTACAATAGCCTCCCATTAAATGCATATGCTATTTTAGTGATCGCATTTCTAACTTAGATGTTAGGAGGGTATAGAAAACAACAAACCGTACAAACTCCATACACAGCTTTCATTTTTTTATTAATGTGAATTATGCACAGTACAGTACAGGAGAGTTGAATAAATTGCAGACGAATAACTCAAATCCATCTTTTGTTATAATTTGAAAAAATTAGTTGAGTTGGATTGTGTTCGATCCTAGAAATATATAAATAAAGACAAAAAAGTAAATGTCACAGTGATCTCCATTTATTTTGTCACCTTTTCCCTTCTATGATCTTCTTTAAATACATCTCGCCCTTGAATTTTTAATATCTACAAACCCATGTTCCCAGCACATATTTTTAGCTCTTTCGTGGCCTTTCATTTTTATACCAAAATATAGCTATTTCCAATCGATATCTAGTCTGTAGAGTCCCACCCACCAAAGCTTTCGCTTAAATAGATAATTTTATTGTATCTCATTTGCACCTTCACCTGGCACTAATAAAACGTTTAATTTTAGGGACTTCAGCGAACTACAGAAGCCAACCTCCAGCAATCCGGCAGTCGTTCGATTCTACAAATACGTCCAGGCAGCCAGAGACGGCCAAGATAAACGCGACTGCATCCGATTGTACCCGTCGTGTGCGCTGAACACGGAAAACTAGTTTCGCAATTCGAAAGTACAAATTTCGTGGACTCCATGTACGGAATGACCGCACTACAAAATTGCAACCGCCAAAAACTGCTTCCTCCACAAACTGTAAAAATCTTCTAACCGAACGAAACCAAACGAAATAAATTACGTCGCTCGATATCACTACGCGAAAGAATCTCCGGCTGACCCACTGACCCACGTTCTCGAATTTTTTGCTCGCGGTGTTTGTAACGTAAAATATTGTCTCCTATGTATTAGTAATGCCTACTAAAGCGGCTAAGTGATTCGAGCGCACGTCTCTATTAGGTTTTAAACACGTCTAGCAACATAAGTTGTAAATATTGAGATTTTTTATGTAATAATCATTTATTATTATCCCAGGCATTAAAGTATGCCTTAGTTTTACTCGATTCTTTTAAAGTGAATAGGAAAAATAGTCATAGCTATAGACGAAATTGCTCAACAATTTTAACGCTATATACAAACGTATGATAGCTTGAGTTTATCTAGTTATATGTCAGGTCGTTTAATATGTCGACGTTTGTGCGAAAGTGACGGGCAATAATAACTTAGATTTAGATTAGACGTAGATTGTGATTGTTTAGAATGTGTCCGATTATTTATTTATTAATTTATTTCAATTATTGTAGCAGTTATTTATTTTATATTAAGTATCCTTAAGTTGTAATAGTGCTGAATGTTTCAAATAAATTTATAGATATAGATATTTTAAGTCAACTTGTACGTCATAAACATTTCATGTGATTGTAATTATTTTTGTAACGTAAAATAACAATAATTTATTCTAGAATAAGATTGTTCGATCCATGCATTTTTTGATACATTATCAAGAAATAAACGTTAAAAAAAATTTTAATCAATCATGAGGGAATGTACATACATGATCAAAAAGTTACCGAATTTTTTATCAATACCTTTACATTAACAAGAACAGTTATAAAAATGTGATGAAAATTAAAAGAAAACTAAGCCAAGGTATATGTGATAGAGAGTTATACAAATCTGGAAAAGTGTACACAATGCAAAGTTGGATAGACTCAGGCTATGTGTGCCTTATGAGTATTAATTACTTAATTAATTTAGTCTTCTAGGAACCATATGATAGCTGTACAATTTCATCTGTCGTAGACTAGCAATACCAAAGTTGCAGTGTTAAAATTTTTAATGACTACCGCGTTCAAATGCTGCGTTAATGTAATATCAGATAAACTGTGTCACAAGAAGCAAATTAAAGCAAGCAAATATCTAAAACTAAATCTTCGGGATGTTATTGTTTTAATAGCATAAAAACTAGACATGAAACTAGGGTTGGGTTGGGTTGGGTTGGGTGCGTGTTCTCGCAACAATTTTAGACTAAATTTTCGGTTGGACAGTCGGAATAGTAGATTTAGATACTGATTAAAAAAAGGAAATAACAAATTCAAATTGTTATGTAAATAGTATTTTATATCACAGTTTTTGAAGTGTCCTTGCTAATAATGCTATGACGTGTAAATTTTCGTTGAGAATATTTGCTCTTAGAATTTGACTTTTATTGACAAGAATTATGGAATACTCTCTATAGCACCTCATTCTTTATTAATATTTTTCTGATCTCATGTAACCATCAAGTCTTACCGACCATTTAATACATAGAAAAAATATAAACATAAATAAAATACAGTATAAGCTTATCTTCGGAGAATAAACAAACAAAAACAAAAGTGCAAGGGACGTTTAAACGTTAAATGTTAAATGTTGTATGTTGGATGTTAGATCTCTGCTGCAACATCAAATAAATTTTGTATGAGTATTTAAATTTTTCCGAATTAAACGTCAATAGATTCCGAGGTATTGAATTACAAAGAGTGACAGCGTTATATCAAAATGATCGTTCGAACAGGGCGTTCGAATTTTAGTGTACCTCTAAAATAATTTATAAATCGTAAATCCCTTGAATGGACCTGAGATCTGTAAATATGTAATTCTTTGATATATGCTAGAGTTGATGAGGACAACACGCGATGAACAAAACAAGCTATATGAAATTGTCTTGTATAACTCATATTTAGCCACTGCAGTTGATGTAAATGAAATGAAACATGGTCGTATTTGCGCAAACCGTACACGAATCTTACACAAGAGTTTTGCAGTATTTGAATTCTTAACTTTCTTAACATCAAGGCAAGGCCCGTAAACAACATCATAATAATGAAATCTTGAAAGTATAATTGAATCACACGTACGTAATATCCTGTTTAACATATGCCTATTACTATACAAACATTTCAAAGCAGTATATGATTTTTGAATTACTGTGTTTAAGTATGAGGTGAAGCGCAAATTCTGATCAATATTCAAACCGAGACGTTTTACTTGAGACGAGAAATTAAGTATATCCCCCTCTACATATACATGCATATTATCCACACATTTTTGGCGGTTGCCCACGCTGGAAAATACAATTATTTCAGACTTTTTACTATTTATTTTCAAGCAATGGTTATTTGAGAAGGCAACTAATTTTTGAATATCATCATTAATGATACGCTCTGCAATACGAATTTGCTCAATGTCAAAACTATAATAAATTTGTGTATCATCAGCATAAAAGTGTGGACTGCAGTTTTCCAGCTGTTTGTAAAAGTCTGCCGTATACAAAATATATAATAGAGGTACTAATACTGAGCCCTGAGGTACGCCAATGTTTACGACATGAAATTCCGATTCTCTATTTCCTAAAACGCATTTTCGGCGTCTATTTTCTAAATAGGATGAAATAAAACTTGTAGTCGTATAATCAAACACCATCTTAGCCACAAGTAATCCATGATCCAATGTATCGAATGCTTTTGAATAATCTAATACAGTTAAAACGGAAATCTTTCCTTGATTTTGAGACCCCAGTATATCATTGACGACTTTGACAAGGGCGGTTGCCGTACTATGACATTTCCTATAACCAGACGGATTATGTGGCAAAATGTTATGATCTTCCAGATATGTTGTAATCTGTTCACTTACTGCCTTTTCAATTACTTTTGAAAGAACAAAAAGAATACTAATCGGTCGTAAATCTGAAAAGCTTTCCGGTTTATTAACCTTAGGCAATGGGTGAATAATTGCATCTTTCCACATACATGGAAATTTACCGTCCATGACACATTTATTAATTAAGTACCTTAATGGATCACAAATTCCAGACAAGGACAACTTAACCATATCTACTGATATTCTATCACAGCCGGAAGCATTTGTTTTGATACTGTTCACATATTTAACAATATCCGAATCAGTAATTAATTTAAATGAAAATTTAGACGTCCCATTATTGAATCTATTATTCAAATAAAATGATTTTAGCTGATCTGAGGGTAAAGTTTGATTCGCAGATTGCAGAAAATATGAATTAAGTTCTTCCGGTTCGGACAGAAAATCAGGTATGTCACAATTTTCCCTGTATGTATGAAAAACTTATAATAACATCGCAATACACTTTAAAACTTGCAATTTGCTATTTATTTTATTGTATTAAACTAAATGAATATTATCTTTAAAATATTAATACTGGTTTTTATTCATTGTTCATTTAAGATAATCATTAAGTGGCCAAAATCATTACTTTTTGTGTAACAGTTCTTTGTATTTATGGCAGGATGTTGACACTTTGGAATTGTGAGATTTTCCTGAATAGATTATAAAGTTTTTTTAATTTTTGAAGTAATGCAATACATTTCAGCAATGGAAACTGTTAAATAACCAAACTTTAAACACATAACTGTAAATACTTTTTCGACGCACTAGATCGTTACATAGCGAATAACATGCCACATTTCAAAAACGTTAAGCTATCGATAATTCCCTGGCAATACTTAGCGGCCTGTTATGAAAAGAGGGTCGTTAAGGATCCTTAACGGCCCGCTTTTGATAACAGCCCGCTCTTAGTCGATCGTACAACATTTAGTCACATTTTTCACGGAAACAATGACATCTATCATTTTAAAATTATAAATTATAAAATTTTTCATTCCAAATTTGTACCTTCTTGGATAAGCTAGTGCGACGAAAACCGTTGTACATACCACGGGCTGTTAAGGGCCATAACCGCTCTCGGTAGCATTAAGGCCCTCACTTCGTTCGGGCCTCAAACGGCTACCTCAGCCGTTATGGCCTTCTTAACAGCCCTTCGTATGTAAACAACTAGTTTGGCCTCCCGGCATGTAAACATTGTAACTATGCACCGTTCATGTCACATGTAACTTCGTGTTTACGACGACTGTGCGTTTTCCCGCATAGTATGCGGTAAAGTAAATAATCCTTCTTTTTAAACTCCAGAGACGTAGGAAAAATACGCAATTTTGGAATCATGAAGCCGATGTTCAGGAGAACGAGATATATTAATTTCTAATTCAATAAGTATAACAAAATACACAAAATTTAAATATTAATTTAATATTAAATTAGTCCAAAAACTCCGCTGGGCATCGTGTTTAAGATATAAACTTCATGCAGCCAAATGCAATTTCCTACATTCGATTATAAATAGCTTATAATAAACGTACCTACCTAATAACCATTAACTTTTATACAATTATTTAAATGTAACAAATCTGTCAAATCTGTCATATACAATGCAATGTTGCCTAGTTGAATAAATAAAATATATAGGTATAAAAAGATGACTTATTAATTTAAAATAAAACGATCGGCCCAAAAATTTTATACAAATGAGGATCTCGCTCTTCGGGCTCGTGCCTCAAACGAAGCCGTCGCGCTGTAAAATTGAACTTCCCGCATTCGACTGTAAATAACTATTTTGGCCTCCCGAGATGTAAACATTGGAACTATGCACCGTTCATGTCACATGTAACTTCGTTTTTACGACGACTGTGCGTTTTCCCGCATAGTATGCGGTAAAGTAAGTAATCCTCCTTTAAACTCCAGAGACGTAGGAAAAATACACAATTTTGAAATCATGAAGCCGATGTTCAGGATGTTCAGGAGAGATATATTAATTTTTAATTCAATAAGTATAACAAAATACACAAAATTTAAATATTAATTTAATATTAACAACGCTTATATAAGTGTGAGGGATTTCACATCTTGATGACGTTAGTACCCAAACTACTTGTAACATATGTTTGCATGACTATATTCGACAGGACAGCTGTCACTACTAGATACAGGCACTGAAATTTATTTTCAGCAAAACGGTCTTTCATGCCGACAGCTGCGAAGTAGTTACAGTCGCGACAAATTTAGATCATGGTAAACTTCTGTGATCACATGACAGAATGAATGTGAAGGCATTGGCATCTTGATCGCGTTAGTGCACGCACACATTCGTAAGTCATGCACGGGATGTATTGTTGGTGATCTGATGAGTTCTGATGGACGAAACAGCTGACATCACCTAAAATGTTTCAATCAATTTATTTAATTGTCAATATTAAATCTTCACTTAGAATTTTAATTATTGATTTATCATTTTACTATTAAATTATTTATTTGGGTAAACGGACTAATATTCTAAGTACATATGTAAACTAACGAAATTCGATAAAAACGCCTCAGAAAAGTGATATAGCGTTTTCGTATACAAAACCTCACTGATGGTTACAAACAGGTGCACAAAATTGATTGTAGATATATATTTCCTAAATGTTTAGATTCCAACATTGTTTTAAACAATGGGAACATTAGTGTTTCCAGGTCCAAATACTTTTCATTTATTAAAATAATTGGTTGAAAACGTTTTGAAATTATTTATTTATTTAAATTTTGATACATAATTGATTGACGTAAATATGAATCATGTGAAAACGTTCACCAAAACTCACCAAATACGAAATACTTGATTCTCATAATTCTACATTTCAGAATTTTTACTATCTGTCAATTCTAACAAATATGTAAATAATAGTATTTTACGTAATTTTAAACACATTTCTTATCTATAAAACGAGTAACTCTATATAATTCTTCCATTGTTAGTGAATTCATTCACACCAACTGGAATAATTGTTTGTTCTAGAAATGAGAAAAAAAAACAAACGAATCCCAAGACTTTCTTAGTTTCTTCTCTAGAAAATTGATGAATAATTAAAAATCACAATACAATAATCCCGTATTCTCTCATGTTGTTGACAAATTCAACGATTTCCCATATTTTAGACAATTGCGGCAATCGAATTATTAAATTTAAAAAATATTCAAATGAATTTTCCCAACGACATAGTGAACTGTGTCACTAATAGTATTACTATTAGTATTAGTAACTTATTTTGAATTTTTATTGCAGAACATATAAATGTTATTTAACATTATTTTAATAATGTGAGTAATAATTTCCTATTTTTTTGAGGTATGTATAGTCTATAAGGGTCACTAGCCACACTATCGCAATTAGCCATCTAAGTTATCCATAATACTTTTATGTTGTTCTACTTGAGTTATATTTTGTATAAATTGATAACATTTGCGATGCACTTTACTATTATGGCTTCCCAATATTATTTCGTGAAAAATTAATTCGAAATAGCAATTTCGACGAGCATCTGAGATTCATACACAAACATGATATGTTTTATAATTAAAATCGACAATAGCCAAAAATTAACGATTAATTACTTATTACTTCGCCCTATATATCCATGCAATAGTTGATGCATAATTCAATTCAATTTTGAAATTATACCCAAATGTATACACAAATAATAATAATAATAATATAATTGTTATTATGTATTTTGGGTCGCAAAGCATTTGTATTACTCCGAATTATGCACTGATGCCACAATGTTTCCGATTTTCTTCTCAAAACGACTTAAACTAAAACTTACTAAAATTAATTGCTTCACTTATTTACAAACTGTTTATATCTTCTTATCTAAATTAGTTGAATTGTCAACTTTGAAGTTTCGCTTAGAATTTTAATATCTTAATTTAATTGATCAAACAAAGCTCTAATATAATAGAGTATTTTCACCAAGAAATTGTTTTTCGTTAAAATCATACAATTTTAACAAATGAATTGAATTCCGCAACTAAACTTGTAGGTGAATCATCAAAATTAATTAATTTTGTTAAAATTCTATAAAGCCGAATAGATCAATTAACTTTAGTACTATTTATAAGTAGTTTATGTAGAATCTAAAATTAACTCTACATGCTCAGATTTCTTTTTCAAATGCATATATTGCGGTTCAACAAAAAAATCTGAAAAAAACATGATGATATTAAAATCAAATACTTATGTTCATCTTTCAATGAAATGCAGTACATTTTATATAACAAGGTTTATAGGGCATAGTTCACTACAATTCTATATTTCGGACAACGTTGATATGACTTTACTACTATACCTTCGATAAATGTAAACAGGGTATTATAAAAAAGTGCCACAAGAAGAAACCAGAAAGAAGAAAGGAGAACTGTGGTTTAAATTGGGCGATTTTGCAGGTCATGATACAGGTCCGCCCCATCCTACGCATTGAAAAATGTGCCAGAGCACCATCGTGCTGCAGCCACACTTGTTGCCTTTGGTTCATAGGAACATCGTCTAAAAATTACCCAGTGTGTTCTGCAGAATGTTGAGATAACCAGCGCCTGTCAATCGGTTTGGTAAAACAACCGGGCCTAGTAAGCTGTCCCCCAAAATACCCAATCAAATGTTCAATGAAAAACGTACCTGATGTCTGGATTCCATAATATCATGGGTATTATCGTCGGCCCACACATGCGTACTGTGGAAATAAAAAAAATTCGTATCGCCGAAACCGTTAATTTCCGAACCCATGTTTATATAGACTTTTCGGCATATTTTGGGCCATACTATCAGTTTGTGACACTTTTTAACACCCTGTATAAAGGCATATAAATATTTCCAAGCATTCGTTCCACTCTATTATACCTAAATGGAATTTATTTATCGCCAGAGCAAATCTCTGGATATTTTCAAAGATCAAATGACGAAATACTTGATTGTTAGTATCGCATATCTCATAAAGGTAAGCATTTGAGTTGGGCAGCTTCCCGGATGAGTGTTGCGTGCGTCAAAACGTTTCCCAGGCAATGAGTACAAAATAGTATATTAAAAAACAAGTTACAGAAAGAAGGCACTGTTTCAGGCATGAGTCAGCCACGAGCAGAAGGCGAGTGGCCTGAACGGACGAATGCCCTGAATAGCCTTCTATACGAGTATTTTATACTATTATTTCTACTTTTACGTGAAAAATTAAACTTTATTAAGTATTTCAACGTTTAGGGATATTTGCGCGGGTTGGTAACGTTTGTGTGAAATTACATGAGGAGGGGGTGGAAAATTCAATTTGAAATGTCAGTTTTCTTTGACGCAATATGAGTTATATGTACTACACGCGAAATACGGGAAATTTCACAAACTTCGGTTGGGAATTTACTTCCGAACAAGTCATTTATAAGCTATAAATTGCATTATTTTACATAGTTAATTTCTATTTATTAATGTTGCTCTTAAATACATTACAACTGACATTTCGTTGACGTTATACGCTGCCAAGCTGCTGCTAACATAAAGAAAAAAATTATACCAGACTCATTTTAACACTCGAATTTGCATTTTAACACAGTTTTGGGTGCTAAAATGAAGTGGTTATAAACGCAAAGTAGAAAATAGTATATTAAAAAACAAGTTACAGAAGGCACTGTTTCAGGCATGAGTCCGAAATTCAGCCACGGGCCGAAGGCGAGTGGCTGAACGGACGAATGCCCTGAATAGCCTTCTGTACGAGTATTTTATACTATTTTTTCTACTTTGCGCCCGTTTTTACGCGAAAAATTAAGCTTTGTTAAGTATTTCAACATTTAGGGATATTTGCGCGGGTTGGTAACGCAATATGAGTTGTAACCTGCAATGTACTCCACCCGAAATACGGGAAATTGCACAAATTACGATTGGGAATTTACTTCCGAATAAGTCGCGGTCTCAATACGAACAAAAATATAAAAAATTCGAAGAATGGTGCAACGAAAACAATGCAACGATTATTAGTTACAACATTTTGTTGACATTATACGCTGACAAACCGCGACCAACATAAAGAAAAAAATTATACCAGACTCATTTTAGCACTCGAATTTTCATTTCAACACTGTTTTGGGTCCTAAAATGAAGTTATTACCAACGCAAAGTAGAAAAAATGTATTTCGTTACTGCAAAATTGCAACTTTGTAAATAATTTTGTAAAAATATAAAATTTGGGGAAATGTCAATTCTAATCTACTTTATTTTATGATCTGTAAAACTAATCCTTTTCACTTTTCAATCAGCCTATTCTTTACTTATCGTTATGTATCCTCCTTGCAAATTCTTTCTTATTTCATGCTACACTGATCACCTCATTCCAGGTTATTCCCTTATCTTCTGAAAGTTGTGTCATTTATTTATCCCACGTTATTTTCGGTCTTCCTCTTAATCTTTTCTGTTGTGTTCCGGCCATCCACACTTTTCTATAGCCACATATGAGAGCATCATCTATCGGCCAGTACACATCTTTCGTAAATCTGGAGTTTGGTAACGTAGGCAAATACTTGACTTGCGTGGGGCTATGTGAAAGGGAATGCAATTATTATCAGGCGCCACTTATTAAGGGCAAAATATCTCTTACACGTTTTGCGTGTGATTTTCTTATCGTCAATTTTTTTCTTACGGAAAATTCGTTGTTCTTGTAAAGTTATTATGTAACTAAGATAATTTCATTCTGTTACGACCCCCGATCTGAGATTAATTACATGTTAATTAAATTGCTTTCTTTATTAACACCAAAAACTATCGGGTGCTGAAATTACATATGAATTGGCGTTCAATTAAATAAAGATTTTCGCTACACCGACTCGTACTGCGTGTTGATATAAGCAATAATAAAAATATTTCATAAAATTAAAATTAATCCGCTTCCTCTTCCCGCGTGCTGAATTAAATAATATGTAAAATAGATGAATTATCTTATTGAATTATAGAATGTAGTGTACAAAATACTAACAACAATAGTAAAAAAATAAACTTGCAGAAAACGCCAACCACATAAAAGGACAATACCGGACGCAATACATGTCATTATCTAGCTGTATGAAAAGGGTCATGGATATGACATATCCCTCCACATAGTATGTGCAGATTTCAGACGTGCCTTTGACTCTGTGAATAGAACTGTGCTGTGTAAAACAATGCTGGGATTCTACATACCTAGCAAACTGATAAAATCTTTAAAAAGTATAATGGAGGAATCAAGGACATGCGTCAGATTATATGAGGAAGACAATTACCGATTCATTTGTAAGAGTGGAGTTAAGCAACGCGGTGTACTCTCTGCCACACTGTTTAATATCGCAATGGAAAGGGCATTAAGGTCTCAGGGGGACAATAACAAACAGACAGATACAGATAATAGCATATTCAGTCGATATTGTGATAATTGGAAGAACAAAGAAGTCAGAAGTGTCAAGGAATTTGAGAAAATGAAAGCTCAAGTGAAATTGGACTTATAAGAGAAAAACGTAGGTACATGAAAATAGAAATGCGAAATGAACCAATGGTATGACGTAGTAGATATGTATTAACCTGGGGGAGAAAAGAATTACAAACAGCGTATCGTGGAGGCACGCATTCTATAGCAACAAAAGAATACTAGTAAATTGTAGTATCATACTGACTTCAACAGCTGAGAGTATTCGAGAGGAAAGTTCTAAGAGCATTATATTTCCTGTGATTCGCTCAATGTTATTATTTATCTTATTGATATTTAATACGAGCATCTTACAATATTCTTATATTACTATTTCTAATGATGCAAACAAAATCAATATTATTACTAATATTTATAACTCTATACAAATTTTATTTATAGAAGAAATCAATAAATGCAACAATTGTTTTGCAAATTTTCAAAGAGAATTTGATAAGTATATTTATAGAACACTCATAGTTATTTATAACTCTATACAAATTTTATTTATAGAAGAAATCAATAAATGCAACAATTGTTTGCAAATTTTCAAATAGCATTTGATAAGTATATTTATAGAACACTCATGGTTATTTTATGTTATTATATATTGCACTGAGACTGAGACAAAACTGACACACAAGTTTTCTAACTAATATTATTGTTGTCTTTTTATATTGTAAATCATTTCTTTAAATATTATTTTGTTGTATTGTTTTTCAATTTCCAAAACTTTAGGACTATCAGTATCAAATAGGGTATATTTTCTGTTACATGTTTTGAAAGTGCTATTGTATTGCCGTGGTTCTTGAAATAAACTTTTCAATGGACAAATTCAAAAATTAAATATTTATCATAAAAAAGAAAAGTGCGAGAAATAAAATTGGGTGTCATATTACATATTCATCATTCATATTAACTTTCTTTCATGAAAATTCTGGGTCCCCTATGGGTCATCCATGTTCACCAATTTTGGCATCAATGGATATGAACAAACTTCTTAACTCTGTAATTCCAAGACTACCTTTCGATAGTTTTTTTTTTATACATTCATGTGGATGATATTTGCACATCTATTCCACAACAACAAGTTGATAATACATTACATATGTTTAATAGCTTCCACCCACAATTACAGTTCACCTTAGAAATAGAAAAAAAAATTAAACTTTTTAGATATTACTATCATTAGGAACAATGACAAATCACTTTCAACTAAATGGTTCTCCAAGCCTGCAAGTTCCGGTAGAAATTTGAATTTCTTGTCTCAACACTCTACGAGACAGAAAATCAATACTATACTAGCGTTATACAACCGAGTTAATAAACTAAGTAGTAATAAATTTCAAACAGAAAATGCAAAAAATTGGGATATTTTAATAGCTAATAATTACCCCAAAAAGTTTCAAAAATGTTTTCCTTTCCTTACATTGGTGGACTGTTAGAGCAATTATTTTTTTTAATAACAACATAGATACTATGACATTTTATAGTACAAAAATGGTCGGCGGTTTAGATGCAAATTAAAAACCACAACACTACTATTATTGGAATCCAGTTTGATGTACAGACTCCAATGTAATGATGGCAATATTTTTTATATTGGACACACTAAACAATATTTGAATAGGAGAATGCAAAATCATAGACAGGATTTTAAGAATATAATAAATAAGGAAAAAAATCAGAAGTTACATTATGCTCCAACGTATTGAAATATCAACATACTTAATCCTAAAATTATTGACAGACAGAATAATTTATCTAAACCTAAATGCTTTAATCATGATTTATTAAATCATGATTAAATCTTTCTGCACTAGGCAGTAGTCATTAATGACTTATTAATGGAATAGCTTCGCGTTCAACACCACGCTTTCATTAAAGTCCGCTGGTCCCTTTATTATTATGTATACCTACATTACATTCTTCGCCTAATAAATATTCAAAATCCGTAGCTACGTAACGAGTACGATGAACTAAATCACTACGATGACCTACAGATATTATTGAAAGTGCAACTGAATACGTTTAAACTATTACAACAGTAAAAAGTATTTTTAAGTTTATGATACTTTTTGTACAAGAATATGATTTTTGAATAAAATTGTCATTAGAACTTACTTTAAATTTGAGCTTCTCAAAACAGCGAATTCACATAAATATTTGTTCTGATTAATTTTCGAGACATTAACAGTGAATGCTTTTGTGCGTTTCTGAAATATTTCGAGATTGATCGCTCCGCATATAAACACACCGATTATGCTAATTACCAAACGTTACAGCAATTACTACGAATCGTACGATTTCATTCATAAATTTTTACTATTGCGGTTTCTTGATGGTCGATCGATTTTATATCGACCATCAAGAAATGTGCGGTTCGCAGCAACGTCCACCTAAATATAATTTGTATGTTGCTTTATTTGAAAACGAATATTTGTAGAAACGTAATGCGCAATGCCGTCCACGTACAACCCCGATCGCCGTTTTCGTTTCTATTTCCGCTCGCGCTTAATATAAAATCGCGTGCAGTCAATTTTACAATCATTATCAAACTCATCGTCGCTTAATTGACACGCGATGGCTGCTTTTAAGTTGGTAATCGCTATCGCAATTTTGGGCGGAGCTCGCGCCCAATATTCCGCCGTCGATGTTGCCCAGGACATGTACAGGACGTGCTTGAAAGACTTCAGCGTCAGCTGCATCAAACCAAAGGCATTATCGTGGATCAGCATGGTTGCCAACGACCCTCTCATAAAAGTCACCGACGATTTGGTGATCGTTAAGAAGGACAATCCCCAAGGACCAGAGGTAACCATACCCAAAGTAATCGCATAATCTACATTTGTTTGCAGGAAGAACGCGCAGTTTCTGAAGATATCTTCGACACGTTCGAGAACTTCTTGCAAACGCACGATTTAGTAGCCAAGGTTCCCCAAATACTCAGTGCGAGTGGACCGCTTGGATATTTATTACCGAGGGCGTTCCAAGCTGAAGATGTTTCCGTACCACTGGCCGCCACTGGTAAAATACTATTAATTGCAAAACGTCCATATAATTTGATTTTATTTTTGCAGGTCGCTCAAGACTGGTTAAGAAAGTCATCGTTCCTTTCCTTCTGGGTCTCAAATTTAAGACCGCTGTGTTGGTTCCCCTGGCATTAGCTCTTATCGCCTTGAAAACGTGGAAGGCTCTCACGTTGGGTCTACTGTCGATGGTTTTGACGGGGGCTATGCTCCTTTTCAAGTTGACCAAACCAAAGGTTGGTAAAAGAATTATTTTTGCGGACAGAAACGAAGGAAAATATGTATTTTTTGTATAGGTGACCACTTACGAGGTGATTCATTATCCGCAACATCACGAGCATCACGTTGAACATCCGGTCGCTGCAACCGGTTGGGAACCAGGATATGGAAGAGAACTCTCGGGACAAGAAATGGCTTACAGCGGATGGCTGGATCAATAAATGTTGTATGGTTGTTCAATGAATTTGGCGAATGTATTTATTATTTATTTAAATAAATTATTGCTAATTAAATGCGTGTAAGATATATTAAAACGAATTTAAGATACTTTCAAGTGCCGAAGAAACTTAAACAACTTGCTGTTTGGAGTCCTAATATGTCCACAGTGGAACTTCAGCTAAACATGCGCAAAAACTGTATAATAATAATTAGATGCAATTCAAATTGTTTCAAAATAAAGGAGGGTATATGTTTTTGGTCAAATTCAAACCAATTTACATACTTGCACTGCATCAATAGTCTTTTGCAATCGGTTGTGATACCCAACCAATTCCAAATGAATTCGAATCTTTTGTTTTGCATTGCTGCAAATATGTACTCATCAGGTTGAACAATCATTCTGTACCAGATTCGAATTCGAGTTCAACATTTGGAAGAAAAATATTTTACCCCGAAATTAATATCAAGTAATCAAAAACATAGTTAGCCGGTTTTTTAATTATTTTAGATTTTGAAGTGTTTCCTCTGCGTTTGGATTGGGTTTCATGAACGAAAACCAAAAGAAGAATGTTAAACTTAAGCCCATCCGGGGGAACTTATTTTTGCTACAAAGCGGATCTCAAACTAATGCTAATTTATCTTTTCCATTTCGCGAGAGCAAGCAAATAGTTGGGGTGGGTTGTTTCATCTACGTTCGGATTCATAAACATATTCTTATTTGCAGTATTTGCAAAGAATGGCTTATTTTTCCTGTGCGAAAAAGGTGGAACCTTAACTGAACACAAAGAAATTTCATTTATGTAACCAATCCAAACGATTTTTTTTCTGAAACATAAGTTATCCCAAACCAAAGGAATTCCTCATTTTATTTACAATTCTATAAAAGAACGAAACGCTAATTTAATTGAGTTGGAAGTTTCCTTTGATAAAAACGTTGAACCAAAACCATTCCAAAATAATTTATTATTTCCTCCAACCCAACCTCCTCTAATCCAAATATTACCTAATTCATTGCAAAGCGATTGAAAAACCTCAAATCTGAATCAACCCGAAAAAAATTGTTACTATGACACCCATCCAAATTAAATTCAATCGCAATTGTATTCTTCGTTCCATGTTATGATACAATTGAACTGGGTTGTGTTAACTCTACTTTCGAATGGGGTCCCATAATGAAAACCATATTTAAACAAAGTCACTCCTTTTTGGTTGTTCGACATAGTGGTGATTTGCATTGGATTGGGTTGGTTTGTATTTCATCTGCGAAAAGTTTTAATTTTAATGCGAACGAATTATCTTCGTCAAAGCTATTAAACAAATATTCGCCAGTTTGTTAAATTATTTTTGACAAATCGCCAAGATATTGAAATCGTTCAAATTAATGTCATAGAAATGGTCGTTCTGTTCGTAAAGGTGTGAAACAAAATATACAAGAATGACAATTCATCATCCAGTTTTAATTAAAACTTGGGTTTTAAATTAGCTTCAGTTAACTCAACAAGTCAAAGAGGTTTTGGCAAAGAAAATGGCGAACCTCATTTTTTTATTGTTTCTTAATCAGAAATTTCAATTCCTTCCAATTCTTAATGTCTTCCCTTAATATTTTTACTGCTTAGTCTTTTTACTGCTGTAATCATTTATTCTATCACCCCTCGCCTCTATTACCATTCATCAGGTCTGTCATCAGGCACTGATGACACATATAAACACTAAGTTCAAATTGTAAATGAGAACATGTGAGTAAGTATTACAAATATAACCAGTCATGGAAATTGTGAAGAAGAAAGAGTTAAGGGAAGTGTAGATTTAGGAGAATTAGAAGAATGATTAGTGCAAAGGTCCGAAGAACCCCAAAACAAGAACATAGAAGTCATGAGAATAAAAATTCTGGCCATCCCAGAGTCTTTTTTATTTGGTTTGGTTGGATGATGTAATAAGATTATTACGTCACCCAACCAAACGAACTAATCTTTCCTCTTTACAATTTCCATGAATTTATTTGTAATACTTACTCCTCATTTATTGACTTCTTCAAAGTAATGTATTCTGCTCGGTCCAAGTTTAATTTTAATTCATGCTGATTCTACTCTCGTTCTTCCATTTACTTCCACGAATTTAGTTGAGTGATATTATGACAATAATGTTTTGCATTTTCATCCAGTTTTCTCATATTCGTTTTGATAAACGCCGTTGCATCCACAAAACTGATACATTTGTATGGTTTGTGAAGACGAGTGAGGGTATGCTATTATTGCCAAGTATTGTACCACACCCATAAGAGATTAAAATAGAGGTTACAGTTTTAACACGTTAATGACCACAAGATATGGTTTGACACGTTTTACCGGGGTATGGTAAATATCAAATCCATGCTTAACATACTATAAGCAATTCAATACCATGACAACAATTTTATTTTTATTTTGCGAAGCAAAGCCACATCTGTTCGGAAACATTCAATACTATTATTTTTATTATTATTGGGTTGGGTGGGGTTGAGTTGGATCTTATTCATGCTATGAAAGAAAACCGCCATAGACATTTGATGCATATGTAAAGGTATTTGTATTTAAGAAACATGATGTGTGGATCGCTAATCTACCTACATACAATCTCTACAATGCTGGGTAGTAAATAATGATATTTTTAAATATATTTAAAGTATTCTTCAAAAATACTTTATGGATTCAAAGATAGAACTTTGTAGTTACATATATCTGCTAATTCAGTGTAACTTTGCCACTCTCTTTTCAGTTGTGTTTCTAACATTCGTTTTGGTCACTCATACCTTTCGCTTTCTACCTGTTTTGATTTCCCACTCTCTACACGCCGTCGCAGCCTTCATTCACCTAGATACATGAATACGACTAAACTGCACTCTTCTAGTTCTCCCGTCACATATTTTGAAGCCTTCGTTCATCCAGCTACGTCACCATTTCTAAACTTTGCTTCTATTCAGCTCTTTTTCATCTAAATAACCAATTACGCCTCCATTATCTAGTTATTCTTTTACCAACGCAAATCGTCCCTATCACTCTTATCCATTACACATTGCCTTCACTATTTCCCTTTCTTTCCGTGTAGGTTCATCACCATTTCTAAACTTTTCCATAGAGCTCTTCTATCCCCCCCTCCTTCATCTAAGTGACCCAACACGCTACCATTATCTAATTATTCTTTTACTAACCAAACCATTCCTCATCAGCACTTTCCACATCACACAATCTACACTGTTTCCCTTTGTCACTATACCAGATATTTTTTTCTCATCTCCATCTCTCACTCAGCTCATCCTGTTTCCACTGCAATTAAGCAACCTGATTACGGTCTTTGGTCATATCTACACATTTTCATCTTTAACTGCTCGTATTTCCAACAACTGTTCTGCACCTCGTATTTACCTTTCATATTATTCCATTGCTACATCCATATACGGTCTTCCGCTCTGACATAGTCTTACCTAATATACTTTTAGTATGTAATCCTAATTATATCCATTCCCTTCCCTCCTAGTTGGCGTTAAATGCTGCCCCACTTTTTGTTTTGCTTTAATTATTTATTGCATTTAGTTAAAAGACCTCGCCATGCTTCCCCACATTCCTTAACCAAATTCCAAATTCCCACCATATGCATGCAGTAAAGATTGGATTGATTTTGTACTAATACATATTTGCAAACGAATTTTGAGCATAAAGATGCATCGTCTGCATCGTCAACTTGACGATAAGCATGATATGGGGGTAAATCATAAAGAAAGATCATAGAAAGCAGTGGAGCGAGAATAGAATTGTTTTCGAAAAAATGTTTAACAAATGAAACATTTTTAAAATAGTTTATGTTTTGTTGGTTTTCAAAGAGGGTATCCAAAAATTTATCAAAAAGGTGACCAATTTCACAATTACTTACTTTGGTTTTAGTTGTCATCATTTTCTCAACAGTAGATAGTTAGAGAATTTATTGTCAAATCTTTAGATTTCTACAATTTTTCCATTTTATTGGCGATGAAATGATAATTTGAAACGCACAAATACCTAAACATTTGATGGCGCCCCAAATTGTTCAATATTTTTTGACAAAACTTTGGGTTTACATTTCTTCAATTTGTACATTGTACAAAGTTTTGATTTACGAGTGAGTATAGTTTCAAGGCATTTTTATATTTTGTGCTTGTGTTCATCCCTTAATTTTATGAAACATAATTTTTGTGTTTTTTCTAATTGTTTTAGGTTGGGGTTGTGTTAAATTGGGTTGTTATGTTACACCGGTTTGTCACGTTCGTATTTCTTTACCAAATCGGAAATCATTTTGGAAGATATTGAAGGTCCGTTATGCTTCGAAGTTTCAAACTTCCCTGTGATTTTCAAATATTTTATCATTCATTTGCAACTAACCGCTCATTTTAATAAAAGGTCAAATCGCAACATAGAATAGTAAAATAATGAAAGAAAGTGCAACTCTTATCTCCTTAGTTACCACATTGTTCTCAAATTTGGGTTTATATGTCTTCAACTTGTAAAATCAACAATGTTTGATTTACGTGTACAACTTCAAACAGCTTTGATATTCTGTATTTATGTTTTGTTCTTTAGTTTTGTAACGACTCATGTGATTTTTTTAATTGTTGGGGGTCGGTTCGGATATTATATTACACTAGTCTGAATAATATTTATCTTAAAGCTTCAGAGTTCCTAGCTTTCAAACGCATTACTTTTTGCAAATTGAGTTTCTTGTTCAACTGGAAATAAGTGCTGATTTGAAATGAAACATAAAAAAAAATTATTTCTTTCCTTGCCAAATTATTCAGCAATTTTTGGATAGAAATATGTAATTAATCAATTTTGAAATTTCATACGTTCTGATGTAAAATTTTATAGACTGTTTAAACAGGATTGCATCGGCTTGAGTTAAGGGTTCGGTTATGAATATAAATAAACATTTTCAATTTTTTTCCTGTTTCAAAATTTTGTTGCCTTTTAAAGTCGCGCCCAATTGTCGACCCAATCTTCATCATTTTTTTCCTCTCCCAACCCACCCTAATCTCCCAATACATACTCTCGTTTATCTATATAATTCAACTGGTCAACCGATTCAAAATTTACTGTATCGTCCAAAGAGTTTTGTTGGGGCGAATTAATAAAGATGGGTTGGGTTGAGCAAAGTGGGATTTGTGAAATTGATGTTATCAACGAATATATTTTCAATCACCTCTAATCGCTTTGCAACTGAGCATGGTTGCCAATATTTTCCAAATATTATTTTCGAAGAACTTTAATGCAATTTAGTTTTTCATTAATTAAACATTGTTGCTTTATGTTCACATTCCAACTCGCAGACAAACTATTCTTAAAACCAATTGGCGTGCAGTCTAGCCAATCAAATGTTTTTCTAATCTCTACATTGAATCCTTTACAAATTATCCTAATCAATCCTAATACAATTTAATGGAAGCACCCATAACCAATTTGTTTATTAATCAAGTTCAACTAGTTTCAACCCAATGCACTTGTGAACCACAATCAATCATAATCAACAACAATTTTCAAAATAATGTTCCACTAAAAATGACACTATCACCACTAACCACTTAATCTTTTGATTAATTGTTTTGATACTGCATCTATTCTGGAGTCAAAAATAATATATTTGACGAATATGTTTTGCGCACACTAAGAAAATCTAGAAAGAAATCACAGTTAGTAAAGTAAAATTTAACTCAAATACCCATGGTGACAATTGAATTCATCTAATAAAGAATTAGTTAATGTATAAATGTTATATTTTATTAAATTCTTTAAATTTTTTATATACAATGGTGATTTTAATACTAGCCCTGTATATGATATTACGTACACGATTTTATTGTCACACTTAAAAAAACAATTGCAAGTGGATCATAGAAATCAAAAAACAATTTAAGGAAAGCAAGAAGAACCTAAATACCAATAACTAGCAAGTCAACGTACTGAATATCAATGCACGTCCTTATTACAGTTTCGAATAGCTCCGATATCATGGTCAAGTACGAAGCGTAATCGAAGGACGGGCGAATCCCATTAATATTCCGAGTAAGTTGCAACGACAACACCCAGACGGTTCCAATACCAAATAAGCTTGCAGAAATGCGTCCACTGTTTATTTTCGTATAACACTTCCGACTCTTAATAAATAAATAGCCAGGGTGTGTTCGCTTTGGACATCAGTCGCCAACTAACCGCCGTGCATTGACCATGGCTTCCTTCAAAATATGTCTAAGTTTAGCAGTGGTAGCCATCGTCGGTGGTTCGCCAGCTTCGAAATCTTCGTTCTGGAAAGGTACATCGTTCGACACCACCGTCCAAGAAATGAGGTCAATGTGCAACAATGACGACGCAATTGCTTGCTTGAAATTCAAGGCAATGTCATTTTTGGACAACATTTTCCAAAAAGACTCGTACAAGGTAAGTAAGCGATCGCACTCACCACAAGCAGTATTTAAATAATTGTTGCAGCTTTCTGACAGCGTGGAGATTAATCGGAATTCCTACCGCTCCAACGAAATTAGCGGCCGCAGTGAATCCACCATAGAAAGCAATATTGAGGAATACGTCAAGTCGCACGATGTCGCAATCAATCTGCCGATCTTTGGAACGAAGATCACCCTCGGTGCTAAAAACTTAGAGCAGGACGAATTGGACGTAAAAGTCAACTTCGACGCCTCCACCGAAGGGCAAGGTATATGTATATATATATACTCACCGACGTACAGAACCAAACTAACTTAAGCATTTTCAGCTCGTAAGTCCAAGCTCAAGAAAATATTCGTTCCCATATTGGTGTTCGTTTTATTGAAGGCGATGACCTTGATTCCCCTCGCTCTGGGTATCCTCGGGTTGAAGGCCTGGAACGCACTTCAGCTTTCGTTCTTCTCGTTCATCGTGTCGGTGTCGTTGGCCGTGTTCCAATTATGCAAGAAGTTGGCGTCGGATAATCATCCGCAGCTGGCGGCCCATGGAGCATGGGACCCGGGATTCAGTAGCCATTACGCGTCCAGATCTATGGATATATCGGATGATGCCCAAAATTTGGCATATTCTGGGTATAGGCAATAAATTGATGGACATTTGTTATTAATTTAAATTATTTTAAATAAATTATTTTGCAATCACACGATTTCTTTTTTCAACAGATAAATATTTATTTTAAACATAAATGAAAACCAAATATTGTTATCTTTGTAGAACAGAAATTTAATAGTAGGATATTTCCAAAAATAGCAATAAACCAAATGTACATGGATCTGACAATATAATAAATATCAAAATGACATCGCCAGCTTTCAAACATTTAAATTTCAAGATTTGAACAAACTGTAATAAAATTACTGTGGCTGGGGGGGGGGCTACTTAACAACACATCAAGCAAAGCACCAAGAAGACGAAAGAAGCAGACACATACAAAAAGGAAAATTGAAAAAAAATATCGAACCTAAAATGAAATTAAATGTAGAAGATATGCAATCATAAGAGAGAGAAAAAACCTTTCACCGGAACGATCTTATATAATATTATGTAGCATATCAATTAATTATCTTGCCGGCGTTTCGGCAACTAATGATATTTGTTTTAACCTACAAAGAAACTTTGCATAATCAACTGATGAAACAATTCAGTGGTAACGACAACCGTTTAGTAAGAAATCCTGGGTTACACCTTGGGCTACACCACTCCTTCTGTACCATTTTTTTATTACTTTCTTATACGCAATGTATAAGAAATCATGAACATTTTCGAACTCGAAATTTTACCGGATATAAATGTTTTGAGGTTCCCAGAATCGATTCTGACTAATTTCACAATGATGGCTACGTGTGTGCGTGTGTGAGCGCTCTTGCGCCCAAACTATTGAGGTTAGTTAATATAACCTTTAAACTTAAGATTTGTGCATACCAAGAAAGAAAATGTCCTATCAATATGTCAGTCCATGGCATCCATGCAAATGGAAAGAAACAACAATGATAAAGTAAAAAAATATATAACTAGGTTAAAATAAAAACTACAGAAGAACGGAGACTGTAAGAAAATGATGTTTGGATATCTATTAAGTCACAAAATGTTGATAGAGAGAAACCAATAAGAAGTTAAGAAATGACTGCTGTGTCATCCAACCTTGAATAAATGATAAAGTTGCAAAGAAGCTTGGTAAAGTTTTTCAATAAATATAATAAGAAAAACCCTATGCTGTTAACGATGTTACAATATTCTTACGTACGGTGGGAGTACCGTGGATAAAGGAGAGGAAGCAAGAGAATGTACTGAAGACAAAAAGGTAACATTTTGATGGAAAACATCAACATTTTCCTACAAAATTTTCCAAATAAAATATGGTAAATCAAGAAAATTCCGAAAGAGTGGCAAACTGTGGTCGTCTTCTTATACAAGAGAGGTGATACAATGAAAAGAGATTGCGATAAAGACAAACCCGTTGCAAAAATATCTAGTTGGATACGAAATTGGATGCAGATTATAACAAAATAAAGAAAGTTTCAAGAAGAAGTTATGAAAGTACTGTGACTAATCAAAGACGGAACTCTTCTATCTGACCCTGTATTAATGTTAGCAGAAGTTGTAAATAGAGCTGCACATATGGCACGTGTTCAGGTTCAAACGTGAAAAAATAAACGCCATATTGGGATGCAGATTTAATAGAAAGAACAACATAATTAATTATTAATTAAATTAATAATTGGATACGAAGTTGGATAATAATTATAAATGACGTATAATAAAATAAAGAAGAAGAAGTTTCTTAAAGGTAACCTGACAAAGAGCGTTCTGTACCAGATGGCCAGGCATACAGGAAGTATTCTGTGAAAAAATGTGATGATGTGATAAAGAAGAACAAGATACAGGCAAGAGCGTTACAGAGATACCTAGATGGGTACGAAGTTATAAGGAGATTATATAATATATATGAAACAAAGGCTAAACGTGAACCATCAGATAGCCATGGAAAACATTTGATGAAGATTTAGAGAAGGGACTGGGAAAAGATATTAAAGTTGTTAAATGATCTTAGAACAGAAAATCAAAACCTTATACAATGCAATTCGTTGACGAAAACGTAAAACTAAACATTATGGAGAATATTCTTCTGAAGGTTAAAACGCATTAAAAAATAAATAAAGTTATTCCACTTCGTAATCTAGTGAAGAGAATACCTTAAAATTTCTTAAAATGAAGTGTGGTAGGGTTTGTTAAATTTAAGAAAATGATTTATAGTTTGTCATGCTAAAGAATAAACAGAAATTCTTTCACAAGCTGAAAATTTACTTACGATGGGAGCAACCAATTAAATCTCGTAAAAGGGAAGTATAAGGAACCTCGAACGATGCTAATTGAGAAATAGAAAGAAGATTAAAAAATGGAAGCCGAAAGAGAAGCAGCTCTCAGGAAAATTGTACATAAAATAGGGCAAACAGGGAATGCGAAGATAAGAGAACAACTATAATTGTATATTATATGTAATAACTATCGCGTTATATGAAAATGGTGGCGTATTTCCCCAATGAAAATTTATGAAAGAAGTTTAGGAGACGACGAAGCAATGGATCTAGGGCTAATATGTATTAAACGAGAAACAGCGGAAATATTGAAATAAGTACCAAATGATTCGATAGAGGCATTTAAAGGCACCATTTATGGTAATAAAGGCCAAAGAAGTAGCATTGGTCGTTGATAACTGCAAAGTTCAGCAAGTTGGAAATTAAAACGCATAAGATCCATAATTTAAGGCAACTGGAAAATGGAAGAGGATATTAACGATAGAAGAATTATGGCAACAACAGGTGAATAGGGTGGGTATAAAATATGGAGAACATGTGAAAGTATAACAACGACCCAAGCACATTTTTGGCAAAGTTGGAGCAACTAAGAAATAAAAGCATAAGAATAACACTAGGAGTAGAATCAGCAGAACAAATAAATTTGAAGGCATAGCTAGGATGGTGAATATATATTAGATATATGTGTGATATATGGGATTGAAACAAAACCATTCTATGCTGAAAAGGTAGAAATTTAAATATTTTTATAAATATAACTCTGGAGTAGTTTCTTAAGGTAAACAATGATGTAATTTTAAAAGATTATTTCAATAGTCGAAATTTGGATGCAAGAAGTCAATGGGTTAATAATTTCGTAAGAAGGAAACACCGCTGCCCAATTAACTACTGATGATTCGTCATAGCAACCGGGAGGGCTTATGTTTTCTCGGTATTCAACGAGATCTGATTTGTCAAAACATATCACATGACATTTCGTTTATTTTACATACGATTTACAGATATAATTAATTCTTTTACAGGTTTATTTATTGTAATTTTTACTTCAACCTGTTTATATTTAATTTATAGTCCATATTCTAACAAAGCATCTTAAACTGGAAGCAACATTTAAATTTATTTATATCCTGGTCCACTACTTCCAACTTCATGGCATATTTTAGATTTCAGGCTCAGATGTAAGACGTTATTCTTTTGCTTTTAGATCTTGGACTCGAAATTGTCCTGTTTGAGATTCAACGTATACATAATGCTCAAAGTTTCAAGCTTCAAATATTGTTTATTTTCAAAAATTCGGCCCCTAATTATTCTTCATCCTTTAATGATATTTTATTTAACTGCATTTAAATGTCAATTTATTTTCTTAATATGATAGTATTATTTTTGTAGAAAATTTTGTGACTTGTGAGTACTACTGCCATGTCACTTTGTTTTACATTTGTACCTAATTTGTACTTAATTAATTATTTGTCATTTGACTACTTTTCATTCATCATAAACTAATTAAATTGATTTTTTTCTCTTATTTTATTTTTTATTATTTTTATAAAAAAAATTATGCTGGTTGAACGTTGAAAAAGATATTTTTTCAACGTTCAACCAGAATTTCGCAAACATGATTTTTTTACCAATTTAATTATTAACTAACAAATACAAAGTAATCCATGTCACACTCGGTAAAGCATTCGCCTATATTTGTATTAACATATTCCATTTCAGCACTTATTTGATACTCCAAATAAGCTTTTAGAAATGTGCGCGTTGATCGACTTATACTAACACTTTCGATTGCCACCGCATAAATAGTAGGACTACGTCCCGTTTGTTATCAGTTAGCAACCACTGTTCACTCAAACACAATGTCATTCTTCAAATGCTGTGTCGTTTTAACCCTAGCGGTGCTGGCGAATTGCTCGCCCGCCGCCAAAATCGACGCAATCGATTCCTTCAAGGTACGTACATACGTGTCCCGCATTAACCATCTTCCTAAACACCGCCAATAGCTTTCAGATCGTCCGGAACTGAAAGGTCATGAATCGAACGAAGTGACCGGTCGCACCGATTCAATCGAAGATTCTGTTTCGCAATACCTCCAAGGTTACAACGCAACGTTCGCCCTGCCAATCCTAGGATCCACCGTCACCTTGGAGGGCAAGAATCTGGATCAAGATGAACTGGACGTTAAGCTCAAATTTTCGGACCCCACAGAGGTCCAAGGTACGTAACGTGACATTTGTGTGATCGGAATAAATAAATCCGTTTCTAGCGAGGAAGAAGAAATCGAAGTTGAAGAAAATCTTCGTCCCGCTTTTCATCATCATGCTCATCAAAGTCATCACGTTGATCCCGTTAGCTCTCGGAGTTTTGGGACTGAAGACCTGGAACGCTTTGCAGCTTTCGTTCATCACGTTCGTGGTTTCGATCTCGATGGCTGTATACCAGTTGTGCACCAAGTTGAACGCTGATCATCCACCGATTACGGCTCACGGCCCGTGGGATCCTCACCACGCTAGATCTTTTGACGACGCTCAAAAGATGGCATATTCCGCTTACACTCAGTGAGTGTTGATTGTTACCATAATTGTTGATATTTATTGAATTTATTTATAATAAATTATTTTTTGGAACATAACAAGGTTTATTTTTAATGCGTAAATAATAAGATTTATAAAAAGTATTTGTGAATGGCACCTCTTTTGTTGAGTCCCCTCAACTCCTAAAAACGATCGTAAACGATCTGTTTTAAATTTATATATTGATTAGAATCTCCTCTAAATGATCCTAATGAAAATAATTGAAAATACTGCGATTTTTATTTACTATAGTAATTGGAAATCGTCATCACAATTTTCATCTTCACACAATGTGATTAATATTTAAGCACCATCGGAATTTGCAATTTAATTTCTATTGTGAATTTTGAACGAGATTCAATGTTTATCCTTTGTCACACTTGAAGGACACAATTTAAAAGATTTTACATTTATAACACAAACAGAACATCATACACTCTATTTATGCTGCAATTGCTTTTTGAATAATACTCACAGTTAGTAAACCGTTTCGTTAAATTACAACGAAACGTAACCCCACCTTAATAGATATAATAATTTCTAGTTATTAAAAGTCTGCACGGACTCATCGAGCTACTCGTACGAAGGAAGAATATACAAATGTATATTATTAGGAGAAAATGACATGTGCATTCAAAGTATGTATACGTTGAAAGGCAAACCGACCGAAATATTAATGCTGGAGAAGAAAATACAAATTTGGCCAACGTAACCCACATTTATGTTTAATTCATATTCAACGCGTACGATGTCATTAATTTATGAGGCGCCAAACTGATGCAAATATGTTATTTTAATCCACTAATGTCCCCATTACATGTAGGGAACAGTAATTTTTTTGACTGGGTGGTCATAAACCAATTTAAAAATTATACTTAGCGTTTAACGAGGTGATCTAAATGTCTATTTATAAATAAAAAAATATTATTTATACATTTATTCTCTTTCATATGTTATAATCTTGGGCAAAAGTTCATAATTTTCAATCATTTTAGAGACATGTGTGCGAACTCTTGTGTTGTACATTGCACGGTCACATTGCTAAATACCAGTACACATCGTACAACGCACTTTCATCGCGCTTGTAATTGTAAAATTACGCAAGAATCATCAAAGAACGAGAATGCACTGTAGCGTAATTTATTCCATTGTGTTGCATTTGCAAATAAATATCTATGAGGTATATTTTCTTGTTTTCGAAAACTCTTATTTTTTATTCAAAGAAGCAATGCACAGTCAGTACATGTCATTGCTTCTTCATCTTCTGTTGTTCTCATTTTCTTTCCAGTAGCAATGTAATTTTTATTATATGTGATTCCAGTTATGAGCTACGCCATCTCTTAATCCAACCTTGACTTTCATCAGTTCTACGTTTAATGTTTTTCCATTTGATTAACTTCTTCCTACTTCCTTCCCTGCTTAGAATTATTATTTATTGATTATTGATTATTATTGATTTCTTTCCATATAATTTCAATATAATTATTTTCGAGGAACAGGAACAGAATGTTGTAGTATTGATCCATGTGGATTACCACTGTCTTCTCTTTTGTTGTAATTTTCTCCTATTATTTCTTCTTCTTTCTTCTTCTCAGCCTTCTCCATTTTCACATTCTTCATCTTCATCACCTTGTCAGCAAAATAAGGTGCTGACTTTTAATCCAAAAAATCAATAAATAAATTCGATTGCATTCTGCCTAAAATCCAAGAGTTAATGATCATATTTAATAACTGCCATCTGTGAAATTTGCAAAACTCCTGGTAAAATTACAAGATACCAGATACAATTTCATCAAAAGGTTCAAACAACTTCACCAGGAGACTTGAACAGTATAACTACTTTTGCAACTCGATTTGTTATTGCTATTTGTTACCCACAAATTTGCCCCTAGTAACTTGCGTGTAAAATCTAAGTTACATTGAGAAAGTTAATAGGTAGCAAGTATCATGGATCCAAACTCATGCCACAAAATATGTTACGCTGGCGAACTCCCTTGACACTTACACTTTTTATTGGCATGGATCACTTCCTACCAATTGCTGAATGTAATTCAAGCATAAAGCTACATATGGTTCCCACTGCAGTCTTTTACTATAGAACACTGCGGTGCGATCAAAAACGCACGTCGATTATAAATAACATCGTCGTAATAAAATATTGATGGCTACTTTGGCCTTCATAAAGGATTTCTCAATGGAAATTTAAAAAATAGTGGCAGTATATATATGCAAATATTTATTGGAAATAATGTGGTGTACTATTAGACTGGAAAACTCCCACCGCCTTTCGGTTCTTTTGTTATTAGTCTCAGCCTTCCTTGTCAAATCTAGCCCACTCAACTTAAATCTTCAGTCACATTGAACAGGTGCCATAGATTAAAGAAGTTGATATCATTTTCGTATTTTGACGATAATATCCAGGTATTTCCAAAAGTATTCTTGATCATGCAGCTACCATTTGCAAACTCTCATTTACGAAGTCAATCCAATCCAATCCAATCAGTTATTATTAGTGCACTTCTGAATTTTTGAGATGGAAATTCTTGTAACGATAACAGCTTAACATTGCATATGCCTGCAAACGTTTCAGATTAGCAACTCGTGAATCCAGTGCAGTAAGAAAACTCACCAGTACTACTGGTGATTTTTCGTAACGCTTGTGCTAATGAGCAAATGTTCTGTTCCTTGAGTCGCCTACATTTTCTCGATATTCCATTAGGCTGAAACTTTGAGATTCCTAGCCATTGATTTACATCTTCAAAGATATCCATTAGAAATACTGTGGCGTCAAAATTAAGGGAAAACGTTCACTATGTTTCCAACATATTCCCACTATCCTCGGCCTTCAGTAGTAGACAGAAAATTTCATAAATCGTTACATCATGTCTTCAAATGGAGATAGGAACATTTCCCTGATATAAATCGTCAATGATTTCCTAGCATTGGTTATTCAAAACCTACCCAACCTTAATCGTAATCGTGATCGGCCCTATAGATTTAAATATGACCCTGAGGAGATACTCTAACCTAACGCAATCAATTTTCCCATACACCTGGTCCAAGCAATTAATTTATTATCGATCCCTAGATTTTCGCTAACCTGGGACATCATTTCCGTAACTAACTTATCTTACTTTCCATGTTTCCATATAAAAAATCTGTAGCAGTGAATGAATATGTATGAGAACATGTTATAGAATTTCAGTTGTCCTATTAAAAATAAATGTATGTTTGATATTGAGAAATTCATTTTGAAATTGGAGAGTTTGTTGCACCTTAAATCTATAGGTCATTACTTCACAATTTTCTGGTTAAAATTATCTGAATTGATGAAGAAATGTGTATCAAAGAAATTCAAGATTGATTCTTCTTCATTTTCAACTGTGGTTTTCATATTGGGATACATTACATTACGTGTAATGTACAATTTATTTCCTTACCACGTACCAGAACCGTTTTGAATTTTCTATATAGATCTCTTCAAACTTACTAGTCCTCCTGCTTCGCTTGATTAAGTTTCCTTCTTCTGCTTAATTTTGTCTTTTACTTCCTCATCCTGACATCTAATCCTCCTGTCTTAAACACTTTTATTTACCACTCTTGTCCCACACACATCTACGTCTTGTAGTTGACGTCACACCACATTTCATTTAGATTACGGGGAGTTTCCAATTGTTTAATTATATATCTAGTATCCTTCCGCATTAATAATTTATCCATAAATTTTCTAGCTTGTCTAGTTTAATTTATTATATTTTTTCGTTATAAAAAACACATGTATTGTCTATTAGCACCAGTTTATGATCGGTACTCTGAGTATATAAGTATCATCATTGCAGCTAGGTATAGTCGAAATACTCACTTTGTTTGGCCTGCTATGTTCCTTTGTGTATAGTTTCTTGCTTTAATTATTTGTGACAATTAGTTCGTTTTATTGTAAATTATTAATAGCGCCTGTTCGGACATTTTCACATAACGATCAGTTGTAATAGGAATCTAAATAGAAATGCCTCATTTATTTATGCATTTTTTACTTGCTGACATCAATTTGAGACTAATTGGAGATAAGTTATTGACGGGGGTTAGGAGATAGGTATAGGCATCGAAGTATTTAGATGAAAATGTAATTTAATTTCAAATATATTGTTGAATTGTAGATAGATACCAAATTCTTCAGTTATGCGGTACAGTTACAGTTACATAGTACAGCACACACTTTTGTTCCTGCCATTCTTAATTATTCCTCAATCATCAATAATAAAGAGTTGTCCTTCTTGTTTTATATTCTCAATTATATTTATGCATATTATGGAGCAAGACAGTGTAATCAAAGGCAGGATTCTTTGTGGGAGTAAACAATGTACTATAACAATTGCACGAAGTGTATATGCTTAGAAAAACTCTATAGGAGGATGTACAGAACGTTGATACTAATTGATACATATTGCACTTGCTATTATCCCCCTGTATATGTGTTCCCTATTCAAGCTTTCAAATAATAATAATAATTAATTACAAAATAAATAAAAGTGAACAATATAACTCCAGAATAACGAAACCTGTGTAGAGAACCTCACAAATGGACTCAAAAAAATCCTTGTAAAAATTAAAAAGTAGTAGCACCTGTTCTGCTATTGAATCGAATAACTACAAATCCTGACAATAATTCAAACAAACAATTCCCGATTTTTCATTGGTTTTTTACTTAACGATGGTTTGAGGCATTAAGTTCAGGCAAATTAGACATAAGCCAGTGAGGTGTTTTGCTCGTTGGGTCTGTTCAAGCTTGAATTGTACAAATCAAAGGTATTAAGAAGGGGCGGGCAAAATACTCCTCTTCTTAATCCCTTTCATAGACAATGATAAGTTACATGAAATTAATTGTAATGTCAAGTGTGTGATAAAATTGTAAATCGATATCAAATTGTTTTAGTTTTATTTTAAAATTCGTACTTTAGTCGATGTTGCAGGCCGTTGATTTACCACAAACAAATCCGTTAAAGGAAGTAAAAGTGTGCACTTAAATTTTAATCTACACCAGACCTAATATTATAATTGTTTTGATATTTATATTATCTCTTTCATATTTGATTTAATACTAATAATTAATAATGTCCCGCATGTCCCGTTAATTTAAATTTAACATTTTGAAATTGAAATTAAATAATTAACGTGTGCCAAAGAAATAACTTTTCAACGACCATTACAACTTTTACTAAGGCAGATATCACCGTCGACGAAACAATTTAAATTTAAAATTTCTAACAATCGAAAACAGTGAAACTAGACAGACGAAATGCCTTCACAAAACGTCGAAGGATGTGCAGAAATGCGCAGTCTGGCACCGGATCTTGTAGCGGAACCAATTCCATATTGAAAAGAACAACTATTTGGGTGCCCATTAGCAAGCGGAGCACACCCGATCCCCTAACCCGCAAAGCAGATATATAACCGCACCCACACACCGTCGAAGCATGATTAACACACTCGCAATGTATCGATTAACACTTCTTGTAATCGCAGCCGGCGTCGCTTGTGCTAGCAATGCGCCCCGCAACGGGGATGAATTAGTAAGTTCGGTGCTGAGGAAATGTGCCGACATGGGATGTGTTAAATCCGAAGTATTAAGTTACTTAGATAATATTTTAAATCTACAAAGTGATACAGCGAGAAGTTCTCAGGTAACAACTTATTTTTTATCTTTGCGTTCGTTCGATATATATTTATTTATATCCCATTGACGCGATCGCTTTATTCAAATCAATTCCAATGTTTACTTAATTAATATTATGCAATGGTTAAGTCCTAAATAGTTTTTACGTTAATTGAAAAAACGCACTTTCTTTTCCGAATTTTTAAAATGCCTAGTGTAAATCGTAGGAACTTGCACGTAACATATCCGGTGTAGTGTGGGAATAATTTATACCAAAGCGTATGTGTTGCAATTAAATATAATTTGTTTCAGAACGTCGATGCCGCAATTTTCAAGAGGGCCGCTCGCGTTCTACAAACGCACGAATTTAGATTTAAAATGCCCGAGATGTTCTTCGATAACACGGAAATCGTTTACAACCCCAGAAGCGGATTGGACGTGTCCATGCCCGAAGATGAAGGTATTTAATCTTCAACAATTATTTCAAATTATTATAACAATTTTGTTTCAGGGAGAGGTCTCTTGAAGAAAAAACTTCTCTTCCCAGCACTTTTGCTGCTTAAATTGAAGATGAAGGCCCTATTGCCGATCTTCGTCGGTCTCATCGGCATCAAAGCTTTGAAAGCTCTGATTTTGAGTAAATTGGCCATCGCTATCGTCCTTGGCTTCGTTATTTACCAACTGGTTTCCAAATCGGGTACGTTGAATTGAACGGTTAATGATGATTATTACAAATGTTTGTTGATAGGTATGCCGATGGCCATGAACATGCTTCCAATGGGGCCAGCACCTGAGCCACCAGCGCCTGTGTATGGAGCCCCAACAGCTGCACCAAGTTCTTACGAACCTGCGTGGGAACCGTCTTCAGCTTCCGGACCTTACTCAAGGGTGTGGACGGGTGGGTCATCAGATTCTGCGCAGAATTTGGCTTACTCGGCTTACTACCCAGGAGCTGCCAGTAGCTCGACTTCGAGACCATAGACATCGATTCAGACCATACCTTTCACGACATGTAAATTATTTATTTCACGCTTTTATAATAAATTATTTATCATAAATTTGACAATTTTATTGATGTAATATAATTAGTATATATTCCTCAATTCACAAAACCGGAAACCAACAGCTCTAATATATGCCAAGCAACAAGTACTACTAGCACCTTCACGGACTTGTAAACAGTACACACACATCAAACACACACACAAAGCTACATAAACCATATGTGAAAACTGTACCATTAAGCAAAATTAAAGTATAGTCCCATAGTTTTAGGTCATTGCAGTTATCGAATTTTTCTTTCTGTTTCCAATGAGACTATCCTAGGGTGAAGATCTTCAACCATAACAATTCCTTAAAACATCTCTTTTTTTATTGCTTTGGTGGGTCCTTGTTCCGTCTGTATAATTTCGGTGGTTTCTTCGGGTTCCTTATTCTGTCGAACACTTTGTTTGTTTGTTGGTCAAACCAACAAACAAAGTGTAAACAAACCACCGAAATCTCTTTTTTTCTCCCAATAAGTTCAAAACTTTTTCTTTCCCCATTATAATGTTTCCATTGCAATTTTCCTACAATGTTTTCATATTTGCTAATATATTTTACTTTTATCATGCGCTCTACCGTTACTTTTTTATCATTAATTCGTATCTAGCAATGTTTAACTATTTATTGTCCAAGTTAACAGGTACATGAACTATCCTCCACTAACCAATGTCCTTTTTTTATCAGTCTGTCATCCAATTCGTTCAATGTTTCTCTTTACTTACTTACTATGATCCTGCACCATCTCCGATATTCAGGTTCATCAAATTTTGTAAATATGGAATGAATTGGTTATACTTTTATAACATATAGTTTTTAATATGAGGTTCAACAGAGGACGGCGTTTTGCGACGTCTCTTGCTAAACGATATGGAAAATGTATAGTAACATAATAAATAAATGTTCTACGTGAGTTACGTGAGTGAGCACGACGCCCGACAGCTATTTCTGTTCTAATAGATCGCCACTGTCATATTGAATTTTCTTTTACAAACGAAGTTTGTGCTTGAATGGACCATTGAATTGGTCTAATTGATTTGTTGTTAAAACCATGAATATTGTGTATATCTAATGTTCTAATCTTCAGTGACTCATTTTCCTTTTCTGATTTTCTTTTATGGGGCTTGCTGCTTATGTTATGGTGTCGTTTTGGTTGTACTTACATAAGCCCCATATTTCATCATCATATATATGAGAAGCTGGCAGGAGTTGAGTTATATCAAGATAAGGAAAGAAAACCAAGGGTGTGTCTAGTTAAGTGCTCAGTTGATTTAACCTTAAAATTATGTAAATGTGTAGTATATTGAATGCAATCAGATTTTTGTAAAAAGAATATTTCTCTAATTTACGATTTGTATATGTAACTTTTAATTAATTTCGGGCAGTTTTTACATTTTCGTCATTCAAATCTAGCTGAATTGAATAGTCGATTGATCAGTTGACGGTTTTGACTAATGACGTTGTCTTGTAAATAATGCATTGTGCCGTGCTTTCGATGCGAAAGTGTCCTTGGTTCAAGGCGTTCACGTGTTGTATTTATAAAATTCAACACCTCGAATATAAAATGTACTTGAATATATAGAAATTAACCGAAAATGTTGAATTTGAATTCGAAAAGTCAAGGCTAAATATGATCGCCCTTTTCTCACACTTGAAAACCGCACGTATTAATTAGAACTTATTTTGATTCCTACCCTAAACAAAATAGACGTAAACATTTAGATTCCCTTTAACAATGTATGAAGACATATTGCTTTGCTATTACTTTGAGCTATATTTTGTAAATATTAAAAATGTATTGATATATGCTGCATATTCTTTTATCATACATTAACGAAAGTGGTCTTGTTACTACCCTTGCACTAGGCACCATAAACATAAACATCAGTTTTGGTTAGCGCCACGGGGATCATTCTACACACCAGGTCACTATAAACAGATTTCTATAAATATCAGCCGTGCCAGTACGCGTATTGAATATGAGGACGAGAACATTATCACCATCTACAAGTCAATACCTTTGCGTAACAAGCTGGATTCATTTGTAGACATCCGCTAATTTACTACGGCATAGAAATATTATTAATTCCGGCCCTGCTTACATCCATTGTATTTAATATCCGGACGCGTTTTGAAATATGCTAACGAATGCGTGTGGAAAGAAAATTCTATCGAACACGATAAGCCAAATATAAATAAAATGAATTATGGCCCCGGATGCTGGAGTTGTGTTTTTGAAATTGCATTTTCAATCGTTCTCATTGTTCGGCCGGATGTGGGTATTAGTTTAAAAAACGAATTAGGTTAATTAAAATTACCGAACATTACGGTCTCAGGGCGTAAACAAAGGATTAGCGCATATGGTGCGGGAGTGAGACCTACATCTTGCGTAGGCTAACGCGAACCCGTTCCGAGAAAAATATTGAAAATATGATTTTTAAGACGGGAGTATAATGAAAAGCAGTCAGTCATTCACATGCCTCTTCGGAAGGTAATCGTGGATGAACTCCTCCTGTAAGGAGTTAAGTCGTACTCAGGCTCCTTCGGGAAGCAGTGAGTCAATGAAGATGTCGCGCGTTTAAAGTTAAATTATCGAAGTTTGGAGTTATTCATGTACCCCTTCGGAAGGCAGCGGTAGATGAACTCCTCCAAAACGAAGTTAAGTCGTTAACGAGACTTCTTCGGGAAAAGAAGTCGTGCTCAGGCTTCGTAACGAAGCAGTGAGTCGTCGACAGACTCGAATATTAAGATGTATCGTTTAAAGTTAAAAATTTGTAGAAAAGTGAAAAATTATATTATTAGAATTTAAATAGTTTTGGTTTTGTTCGTGAATTTCTGGTAAAATTATAGTTTGTACAAGAAGATTAAACAGAGTCGAATAATCGTTCTTCCGATCCATTATTGGTATTTATAGGATCAAGAGGAACCGTAAGAATTTTTATTTGTAGCCAGTGCGAAATTATGTGCGTTCTACTAATTTCTATTTTTGGTTCGATGAATTAAATTTAAATGGGGAAAATCAGGGCAAGATTTTCTTTCCTTCCTCTAAAGAAAATAATTAAAAAGTGTAAAGGTTTTGTGGATGATCGTTTTTTCTTATATGTCAATTACAAGTTCGTTCGTCGCCACTTTTTAACGCATATCTTATGTGCTTATTTTAATTTAATTTAGTCATTTTCCTTCTTCTTTTTCTTCTAACCCTAATTTGACGGAGACAGTCGTCTTCTTGTGAGCTGGCGGCAGGATAATCTATAAATATTTGCATACAAATAGACGACGAGCATTTTAAGTGATTACCCACAAGAAGGGAAAATTGGGAAATCGGTTTACGCAGATAGCCCGTATTTCGATTCGTTTCGGATACGAGCCGGTATTCACACATTGGCGACTAAATGGCGTTAATGTTGATTGTCAGTGGACCTACTGGTAGCTTGGCAGACGTCAACAAATGTACTGAAAATGATTTAACTCAACGATTATCATCACCTAACCTAACCTAACGAATTATTTATAAATTATTATCAGCGAATACTCACTGATAATAATTTATCAACAATTCGGCCTAACCGCGGCCGTAGGCCGGCGTTAATACTTGTTTGCAGTCATACAGGGTAGCGGATTGAGGACATTGACGTCTAATTTGCGAGAATGTATTTATATTTGTGCTAGATGGACGCATTGCTGGATCTTGATGTAAGAGTAGAAAAAAGGGAGAAGATGTATTAATTGATTTTGTTATATGTTTTATGTTTAGGTAGGTTTTCTTTCGTTATTCTGGCTTGCATATTCATTCATTCTTAAATTTTCACGTCCGTTCAAATTTTTATATTGATTTTACGTTGTGGCTTCGTCAATTATTGGGTTTTCATTTTCTTTCACTCATTTCATCAATGATAAACAGGTCTCATGACTTTCAAAACAAGACATTCCAAATATGTCAAACTTAACTGAAATTTGGACACATTTTGACTGCATAAATTATTTTATGCGTGGAACACAAGGGAAGCAATTGTCCAAGAATCCAACCGTTTGGAAGATACAAACCGTTTAATTAAAGTTCATTGAATACTATACATGATTAACAACAGTATGTTAATCTTAAAATTTTACCTTCTTATCTTGAAGTCTAAGGGGACAACGACATAACATGCTAATTTTTGAATCCACAGTAAAGAACTTCCCGGTCAAGTCCAAACAAATTGATGGCTTCACAATGTTTCAACTAAAATAGTAAAATCGACGGTTGTCTAACTTGTGATGTGAATTGAATTTTTGACTGTTTGACTTTAGGGTATGTATGCAAAAGTTGTATGTGAATTTTATTTCGTACTGTGGAATACATTTTCTTTCAAGTATTTGCTAATAATAAAAAATAATATAACGTAAAATATATATTAATACAGGGCAATCATCAGTTAGCAAATAGTTTGTAAACATTTTTAATTTTAATATTTACGGACCTTTATAAGCGTAATTATTATTTATTTGTTATTAAGAAGAGGGAGAATGGATTAATTAATTTAATTAATCTATGAAAATGAGAAATGAATTCTAAAACATAGACATAAAATTGCAGATCGATAAATTCAATGGAGAGAGAAGTCGTTGACATGGCTTTTCTTAAAACTACTCTTTGCCAAAAATATAGTTTTGTTACCAACTGATGGGCAAAAATAATATCTATTGATTGTAAAAATAGTCACACTACAAAATAGTCTCCCAGATTCATAAACAAATAAAAGCAAATAAATTAAATTAAATTAATTTAAATTAAACACACTTGGTATTGCTTCACAATAATTATATTTATGTACATTTCGCCTTTCGGCATCTTCAGGAGATTAACAAAAGTAAACTAAACACAGGATCTTAATATATACATTTCCTTATCGATTACGATTAATGGTTACCGCGGTACAAAGAGTAGTATATTCCAATGTTAGTTAACGGTGTAGTGAGTATTGTTTGTGATTTCTCGTTTTAATTAATATGATTCTAGTATATTGAGTTTATAACTTTTGTTTTCGCCATGCAATATTTCTATTCTATTTCTATTCTCCAGGGTGCATGTATGTTTACTGTCTATCAAACCATTGACTGAATTAGAATAGTCTTTATTTAACCTAAAGGATCTTATATGCTCATTAAACCTGATTTTGAAATTTCGTCCTGTCTGCCCTATATAACTTTTTGGACAATAATTACACTTTATGACTCCTGAACTATTGTATTTGTCCGCCTCCAATTTATTATTAACTAAATTGTGTTTTAGGTTGTTTGGATTGTAATACGCCATCCTGTATTTAAGTTTCTTTAGTTTGTTACCTAACGTTAAACTAACTAAACTCAATAGTTAAACTAAATATATAATATATAAAATTCGATTGATCGATTACTTATATCACTTTATCTACGACAAATATATAATGGAAGTATTATATTTGTGGTATATTTGTGGCACAATAATGCCATATAATATTCTATTAGGGAATAATGACGAGGGATTAATAGTCCTTATTCCGTCTTGCCCTCCATATTATTTATATATTATTATAATATTTCTCCATTTAAATAATATCATGGAAACAAAATACTCAAACTCAAAAGTGTCACTGTTAATGTTTGTGAATTTATATTGAGATGGATGAAAATGAAGAATCTTTTACTTGTACACCTCCAGAAATTGTACAACTAGCTGCAGCAACAACATCTACCTTGATACTGGAATCATCAAAATCCATTTATAATTAAGTGTACGCAACGTTCAACGAATGGCGTCTTCTGCTAGCTTATTTCGCTGAATTAAGTGCAAAATACAAACCATCTTCATTATGGTCATTCTATTCAATAATTAAATCTATGTTGAGAATAAACAATGACATTGATTTGGAAAAATATTGCAAACTACGAGCGTTTTTAAAAAGAAAATCTGAAGCATTTCAAGCAAAGAAGTCTTCACTCTGACCGCGGAACAAATTGGAAAATTTATTGACGAAGCCCCTGATCATTTTTTTCTTTTACATAAGGTAAATTTACATATTTAATCTGATCTATTCAAAAACTTATTGGAATTATGGGTGCATGCCGCGCAAACGAGCTTTATGAAATGACTATAGAAGACGTGAAGGATCTCAAAACACTGTTATTAATAACAATACCCAAGACTAAAACAAAACTTGTACGAACATTCACCCTAAACAGTACGTTTTACAATATCGTGAAGAGGTACATCGATCTTCGCCCGTCACATGTAAAAATCAATTAATTCGTTCTAAATTATTAAAAATCCTGTACAATACAACGTATAGGAAAAAACAAATTCGCAGACATTGGTAAACAAATTGCTAAATATTTAAACTTGCCAAATCCTCAAAGTTATACCTGCCATTGTTATCGCAGATCATATGCCACTTTGTACATTGATGGAGGAGGCGATATGGGGGCTGCAGATCTACAAAGGTAGCTGAAGGTTACATTGATCGGTTTATGAGAAACAATGCAGATACTATTGCGAAACAGATAAATAGTAATGAAGCAACTACTTCCTTTAAAGCAATCAAAATTCCAAATCTTTGTATTGAAAACTCTTCCATGGTTATTGATAGTTCACGACCAATTCAGTTTATTAATTATACTATTACTAATTATAATTATAACTGTAAATAATAAAAATTTCTCAAATTTATATATTTTAGTCGTAGATAGAATATACCACTCGCAATAATGGCTATTATTCCCTCGGAGCGTTACTCCCTCGCGCTGCGCGCTCAGTTCGTAAATACTTTTCTTCGGGAAGCTATCTATCATTATTGACTCGTGGTATAATATACTATTATGCACAGCCAACCTTTATTGTAGTAGGAAAAATCTAGAATTGTCTCTCTATTTACATTGTTAGCTTTATTTTAGATACACGCGGAACACCTCGATGGTACGTTATTATATGAGGTCCAATGATTACGAGAAAAATATGAAAAAAAAATCCATTGCTGTTAATTTCCAAGAAATAAATATTTAAAGTTGATGTCGTTTAACTAAATTACTGGAAAACATATCAAAGATTGGTTTTAATATGGTGAATGAAATCACAATTTTGAACAATTACAAGTTTGTGATTAATCACTATTTTAATTATACCATTTGCAGAAAATGATTTTACGGTAATGTTACCTGAAAAAACATATGGTAACGTTGACGTGAAGTTACACTTTTTTAATGTAAAAAATATAACAATCAAGATTGTGTATTAATGTCATCGTCACATCCTGCTTGTGTCAAACCTAATACTAATACTAACTAACTAATACTAATACTACCTTACTAATTTTCGTTACATTTTGGATTTTAAGTTCTTCGTTGTATTTTCCATTGATTAGTTCTTCAGTGTTTGTGATAATTATAGAATTCTGTTGATTTGTGTTGGTTTTTTGTTTTAAATTAATGTTGAAATGTTTTCAAACGACAAATATGCATACATGCATTTGCTCCTGGGGAATGCTGCTGTTGGTGCGAGAGTCTATCACGAAAGGTATCCTCTGACAAGACATTCTAGTAGTAATGTCTTTAGACGTTTAGACCGAAGAATACCAGAAACAGAAAGCGTAGCACCAACAAATGCCTTTTATGGGGACAGAGATCGTCCAAAAACTGCAAGGACTCATCAAGTGGAAGACGCCGTCTTAAATTTATTAGAAGACAATCCAACAACATCAACACGTGCAATCGCTAATATGCTAGACGTATCACACAGTTCAGTTGGCCGAATTATTAAGGATGATCGGCTGCACCCTTATCATTACAGAAAAGTTCAAGCTTTAATACCTGAAGATTTTCCACGTCGTGAGAATTATTGTAACTGGTTTTTCGAACAAACGCAAAGAGATCCTCAATTTTGCCGAAATATCTTGTGGACGGACGAAGCTAATTTTTCACGAGATGGATTTTACAATCATCGAAATTCACATATTTATGCTTTGAAAAATCCTCACTTATTTACACCTTTTAAACATCAGAATAGATTTAGTGTAAATATACGGGCAGGTATTATCGGGAATCGGTTAATCGGCCCAGTCATTATTCCTAACAGTAATGAATAATATGTGGTTACAAATGGATGGTGCTCCTGCTCATAATGCGGCACCGGTGAGAAACTGGTTAAATGAGCAATTTCCCGAAAGGTGGATAGGAAGAGGTGGACCGTTCCGTTGGCCAGCTAGATCTCCAGATCTCACCCCTTTAGACTTTTTCTTTTGGGGTAACATTAAACAATTAGTGTACAGAACACCAGTTTTAAATGAAGCAGATTTAACTAACCGAATATTTGAAGCAGCTCGTTCAATAGATTGGGAAATGCTAGGAAGAGTGCAGGGGGACATAATTAGAAGAGCGGAAATTTGCAGAGATCAACAAGGACACAATTTTGAACATCTGTTATAAATTTATTATTATTATTTCATCTCGTTGACAGTACTATTAGGATAAATTAAACGTGTTGCCAAATTTACTTTTAGAAAAAGTATCTTCTAAAATAAGCAACGTGAAATTTTTTTAATATTTTTTCTGTGTAGCTTTATCGCTACTTTAAACTGTGGTGTAGAGCTGTTCCACGAATTTTGGGACACGTTGTATACACTATTGGCTAGTATCCTTGCAATGTACCTGAACAATTCTGGACCATCAAAATTATACCCAGATAGTTTTAACAGTTAATAAGGAAAATCATCTGTACAGTTTAATAATTAGTTTGAATCATTTGGAGGTTCGAACTTTCTGCTGCATCTAGGTCGGAAACTAAAAACGTTTCATTGGCCTAAACTTGCAACATATACCGACATTCAGCAACAGTTGCATTCGGAAATAGTTTTAACTTCCAAATGAAATAAATTATCCACATTCGTTTATAAACAATATTCGCCACCTGTTAGCACGTTCCCTAGGCTTAGAGAACTAATAACTGTAATGCCATGTAGTATCCTTCACTGCGTGCTGACATCTAACAGCATTATGCTGCACCTCGCACGATAACAACTCGCTGTAAATACGGTGACTTTTCAAATAAAACACAGACTGACTCAATCTATTGATAGCCGGCGGCTATTGGTTAGCGATACAAACAGAGCTACCCTCCCACTTTTTATCATCAAATATTCCGCAAAGTAGGAATCGACTGAAACGCATCAGTCTGGTGCAGCTGCAACCGAGAATATGGACCGTTTAAAGAGGTAAACGTGATCCTTTTCAAATCCGATCCGTTAACTAATCAACCGGTTGCAATTTCAGCTACTTTCCGTTCGAAATACACGAGGAGAACGACGTCGCCTGCCAAGGTTACGATGGAATACTGCTCGTAAACGCAAACGGGCAAAAACTGAAATCCGACAAAATATGGAATCAGGTTTCGTCGTTTCTGCAGCTGGACTCGTCGCTCGCAACCGAAATAGCCGTACTTCCGGTACCAGACATCCCGGCTGGGCGTGTTGTGTACGCGCCGACCGGGCCACTGGACGTAGACTACGACGACGTCAGGTCTCTGAAGGAAACTGCGGCGAAAGCCACACAGAGAGCTATGAACGCCGGAATTAAAAGGCCGCTAATTGCGCTGCAAGAGCACACGAACTTTGTAAACGCCGAACTGGTCACTTTGTTAGGCGTGTTAGAAGCTCTGTACGTGGTAAGCAAACAATAACAATCACTGAACAAATTACACAATAGCGGTTAATCTTTAAGATTATGTTAATTTGACTGGGAAACGTCCCGACGTGAAAAAATGTTGAAATAAGCAAATGCGTTGATAACACTGTTGTACTACACGCAGTTTATCTTTCAATGATGCACTAATGAATGCGGAGAATAAATTTACATATGCCACTTGAAATCATAGTTTATAGCGATGTTTGTTTAATGAAATCATTGAAACTCGATCTCTATTAAATAAATAGCTATTCAATTTTTATTACTTTACGCTTCAGTGGAACACATTTCGATAAAAACATTCAGGGTTAGTCCACAGATGTATGGATATGGTGTAAAATAAATGTTACTCATTGCCTTTGTGATGAAACCTCCACACATGTATTACACCTTTTACAGTAAGACAACAAAAATTTCAATTTTCAATTTAGTTTAAATGGAAGAACACGAAATCACTACAAATTAGTATATTTATCATTTTACCAATATTATAATTTTCAGAATGTTATTTGCTCCCAAAGTGAAAATTAATATCGAAATTACACCGAACAATTAACACATAAATTAAAGATCTGCAGTGGTCCGCACTGAACTTCCTTATATTCAGTTGTACTACACTTTCCGAAAAGTTTTCAAATGAAAGTTGTTTAAAATTTAAATATCTTTAACTTATAAAAGAACATTTTTTTGATAACTTGTACCGTTTTCGAGATAAGGAAAACGGTAATAAGAGTAAACGATCACTTCCGGTTGAGGTATTCCTTTCAAAATAGGACGTTTTCTTTCCTGCTGTATACCAATCATAAGTTTAAACTTTCATAGCTCTAGTTATAATCATTTGGATGCTAGAGACGCGCACGGACACACATTCAGATACACACACGCAGACGCCATTCCTGAAATAGTCAGAAACGATTCAGGGAAACGTGTATATCCGTTAAAATCTCGAGTTCGAAAATTTTCATGACTCCTATACTGTTTATACATAAAGTCTAAGAAAGCAAACATTTCATTAAGATTTGAATATGTTATTGAACGTATATTTTATTCATAGTAAAAATAAGAAATCTGCATTGGTCCACACTGCACTTTCTTATACTTACTACAGTAAAGTTGTTTAATATATCATCTTTAGCTTTTGTAAGACTAATTTTTGCGATAACATTCGAAATATGGAGAAATGGGATACGAATTAATCTAATTAACCACCACTTCCGGTTAAGATATTGCTTTCAAAATAGAACGTTTAAGTTTAAAGTTCCATAGCTCTAGCTATCGTGACACACAGACGTAATTCCGAAAATAGAGACGATTCAGGGGACCTCAAAAGGTGTATAACCGTTAAAATCTCGAGGTCGAAAATTTTCATGATTACTAAGCTTTCTAATACACGATGTATAATAAAGAAAAATTATATATTATATAAACGAAATAAGTAAATACCAAAACAAAATTTTATCTAAATTTTAATTTGACTGTCGAAGGCTTTTAGGATTAAGTAGACTGGCAACAATGTTGTTTGTCAATATCTCGCGTTCATCTAAAATTTCTAGGATAAACACAAGTATTGAAATGTTATTGATATTGACGCATGATACTATTGCATCGTTAATAGAGAACTTGAACTACAAGCTTTTTACGTCTTGCTCTTCTGGTCATGAAATTCACATTCTATCGACTATCGACTTGCCTACAAAGTTTTGCGGCAAGTGTGTTGATTTCCTCACACCAAAACTTATCTTTGGATTGCTTTTTACTTTCTCATACTTTATGTATAAGTGAGTATAGGAATCACGAAAATGTTCGAACTCGAGATTTTAACGGATATATACGTTTTGAGGTCCCCTGAATCGTTTCTGACTATTTTCGGAATGACGTCTGTGTGTGTGTGTGTTTTTTTTTTTTAACTTGAAATAAGTTTTTTTTTTCGAAAATTGCGGACCACAACGGATTTTTATCCTTGGATTCATAACACATAGCGTTGATCGACTTTGGGCGCCGCAATCAGAGTCACGTCGTTTGTAGTTTCTCTTTCTGATATATTGTGCATTAGGCAATAATACGAGGGGAGATCATTATTTAGCGTCCGTGACATAGTGAGGTTGAATTTAAGTTGTAAAATATACTCAGTGACATATAAACTGCACCACCTAGAAGGGGTGGGAATTTTTGGACCAAATTTGGCAGGAATAGTGGACTAGTCCAGGGAAATAGTTGATTAAAATTTGAAACCCAATCATCAAGTAGTCATGGGATTTTTAACGTTTGTGTCATTTTTTAGAGGTGGTGATAGACAAGCAATTATCGAGTCATTTTTTGAATTTGTTAAACTTTTTCGAATCCCGTTCTTTAGTTTAAAGTGTTTCAAGTGTTTAATGATGCCTAGAGGAAGGAAACCTCAAGTTTACCAGCAGTTGAGTGACTTTGACCGAGGGCGGATTGTTGGTTTACGAGAAGCAGGTTTTTCATTTAGAGAAATCGGCAACCGTTTGGGACGGCACCACTCAACAATAATGCGTGTTTATCAAGCGTGGTCTGAACATGGGGTTGAACGTCGGAGAAGAGGCACTGGGGCTCAAAGACGAACCAATGAACGTCAAGATCGCGGCTTAAGACCAATGGCCTTGAGAGACCGATTCTCTACAACTAGATCAATATCTGATCAATAGTTAGGTGAACAAGGTCGTCTGATAGGCTTGCGAACAGTTTATCGTCGAATAAGAACCTTTGGCTTGCTGTCTTACCGCCCACATATTGTGCTACCCCTCACTGCTCAACATCGCGAGGAACGTTTGGCCTGGTGCACGGAAAGACTTCAATGGAACTTGAAGTGGCATCGAGTTGTCTTTAGTGACGAATCGCCATTTTGTTTAGGAATGCATGATGGTCGGATGACTGTTAGACGAAGACGTGGAGAAACGCGCAATCCTGATTTTTCGATTGCGAGGCATGTTCACCGAACTGTGGGGTTGATAGTGTGGGGTGCTATTGCTTACGGCAGTAGGTCAACCTTGCTCTTCATTCGGGGCAGTATGACCGCCCGACGCTATATTGACGAAGTGGTAGAACCACATGTTCTTCCATATCTTCGAGGGCTGGAAGACCCACTTTTCCAGCAAGATAATGCACGACCTCACGTAGCAAGGGTTCCTCTTGACTTCTTTGAAGAGGCCAATGTTAATGTTTTGCCTTGGCCGCCAAGATCCCCCGATTTGTCGCCCATTGCGCACGTGTGGGACATGATTGGTAGAAGATTGAGGAATCTACCGAACCCACCGTCGACATTAGAAGCTCTACGGCATGCAGTACTGCCTGCTTGGGATGCCATACCCCAAGAAGACATTGATCACCTGCTGGAATCAATGCCAAGGCGGGTCAATGCGTGTATCAGAAATAGGGGCGGACCAACACATTATTAAAGAAAAATAAAAAAGATGAAGTGTTTTCTTTATCAAATTTTAATCAATTGTTACCTTAAACTAGTCCAATGTTTCTGCCAAATTTGGTCCAAAAATTCCCAGCCCTTCTATTTGGTGCAGTTTATATGTCACTGAGTATAATTGCAAAAGAAAGGGTTGTCGCCAAAAGCAATTAACGTAGGTGTATTAAGTGAGGGTGCTGTTTCTTACCAAGTGGTGAAACATATGTCTCGAGAACTTAAACTGGGAAAACAAACATGTGAACATGCGAAGGGTGCTGGACGGCCAGTGACCCACTACCCAAGAAAATGTTAATCGTATACACGATATGGTAATGACAGATATACGACAGACCATTCGCCCGATAGCTGCAATTACGAATTCTTATGGTATTTTAACAAATATTTTGGGGCTAAAAAAGTTGTCTGTAGACTGGGTCCGTCAAATGTTGACCATCATATCTGGATGAATTTCTTTCTCGATTCGTCACTGTTGATAAAACGTGGGTTCACCACTTCGATCCTGAGTCGAAGCAATAAAGTATGGAGTGGCATCGCCGAGGTTCTCCGCCACTGCGCAAATTTCGTGCCGCTGGTAAATTTATGGCCACAATTTTCTGGCTAACAGACTCCTACTATGCCAACATAATTTCAAGATTACGCGATTGTGTCAAGGAAAAAAGACGGGGAAAATTGAGCAAATGAATTATGTTTCATCAAGACAACACAACGCTCCTGTCCACACAAGCTATGTTGCCATAAGCGCTATTCTGAACGCAGGATTTGAATTGTTTGAATATTCCATAGTGATTTCTTTTTATTTTCAAACTTAAAAGAATATCTTCCTGGGGCCACATATTACCACGATAATGAAGTGATGACGACCGTAAACGACTGGGTGGAAGACCATCTAACAGAATTTCTTTCCAGAATAAAAGGGTTGGAGCATCGTTGGAACAAACGCATCGACGTTCCGGGAGATTACGTAGAGAAATAAACGTTTGATATTTCTTCAAGTTGTTTCCTTCTATGTTATGTACCGTCTCGTCATATATATATGTGAAAATATAGCTGTTCATTCCGGTTGCTGCATAAAAACATTCAGATATGTCGCAAGCGTTCTTTGTTGTGCAGACTGCAACTGCACGTTGTTTGTCAACTGACTATGGAAGAAATTCAGTGTCATCTTCTGAAGTGATTTGTTGAGTTACGTGCAAATTCAAGCACTCGCTAATTAAGTTTTATAATTTCGCAATGTGGTGACGACCGTCTGACGACCTTCTTACGGGGAAGCATTTTATTCGTCGAAATAACGTGAGCAATTTTCTTTTGTAATCCATTTGGCAATCCTTGAGTATCATTGCTCGTTGTGCCTAGAATAAAACGATGTATCGTGACTGGGTTTTTCACCTAGGTTGTTTACTGTGATCCTTTTTAGTGACCTTCCTTGAACTTGTCAACCGTATAGGCCTTACTGTTACTGTTTTGTAAACTTGATCGACCAAATGACGTTTGGTGACTACTGAACGTCATATGTCAAGACGAGTGACAGATTGAATAAACTGGATTCTGATTAACCTCCGAGATGAACTGAATTTGTGAATTTTATTTTACGCTCCTAGTTGGTTAATTATGTCAGCTCCTCGGGCTTTTATTCTCAGAAATCTTGAACATAACCGTATCATAAATATTTATATTTCATTTCATAAATATTGCTTTTGCTTTTTTAATGATTGTCGAGTTCAGTATTTGTTCAACAACTAATTTTTATATAAATAATTCTACAGCTGGGACTCATCAAGTACAGTATTTTAAGCATTGCATTAGAACTTATTTAATTTTGGGAAATGACACAACAACAACAAACATAATCTATCAAAGATTTCATTACACATTTTGGACAGCCTGACCTTCTGCTGCCTGCATCCGTTTTATTTTAGCTCTTGTAATCGCCACTCCCGATATAAGGGAGGATAAAGGTAATAATAATACATATTAATTGTGTTATATTTTTAAAATATATTCCAATAATTAAATAGGTTGTAATATACTATATCATAATAAAATGAAAATTGTCCAAGAGATGAATTCGGGGAACCATCTCACCTGATACTTATTTATTATATAATACGATAAAATTGTACTTTATCTTTGAGAGGGTTTTTAAGCGTCAAGACGTTAGTCGAGATGCTAATGAGATTTTATCATCGTGTGTAATACACTTTTTTTCTACTCAATTACTATGGATTACCGTGTCATCCCGACATCTCTTGTGATAAATTTAATTCATTTAAATCATTTCATCTACCCTTGCTGTTAAAGTGTTACTTCATCTACCCTTGCAGTTAATATGTTACCTTATCTACTCAAAATAGTTGATAAAATAATAGTTTAACATCTGGCATAGAAAAAACTATATAAATGGTTGACAATCGATTATTCAAATATTTAGAACTATGCGAAACAATGATTAAACAGTTACATCTATATGTTACAAGAAAATTGATTTGAACTTCTAGCCTATGCAGGATATTAGTTGATAAGTACATCGGGTTTGCAATAACAGCATTGAATGTGTTGATAAAGCGATTAAACAAAGGATAGTATTGAGAAGATAAGATCCTCTAGGGAAAACAATTTTTAAAATCTTTATCTATTAGCAATATAATGCATCTAATATTAATGTATTACTAAATCATTTAATAGAACTGGCATTTTGATTTAACAAATTTGTGCAAAATCAGGATATAAGTATTTGAATCTTGTAATAATATTAAATTCGTCGTTACGTAGCAAGTGTACTGGCGTGTTCCCCATAAGGCACACAGAAAAGAACGCATGCAAGCATTTTTAGCCCTTTGATTTTATTATAAACAGTTATTTCAAAGCAGAGCTGCAATGGTGTAAGTTTGGATAAATCTTCTTTTTTTTAATTGCATTTTGTTGTAAGACTAGACTAGATATTTCAAGGGATAAATTATTTCTACTTTCTGGGCAAAATAAATTTTTTTTCTAATTTTTGGCGATCAATAAACCACGAATTTTTGCGTCTCCATTGAATTATGGTTCTATTAAATGAAATTTAATACACATTACAATTTGTACCTATGCACATGGTTATTATTTTTTTAGAATTTATATGTAAACCATATCCATAACACCAGTATATGACATTCAATATTATATACTATATATCTGTTATTCTGTAAGAAATGTATTATTGAACGTAATCAGCATAAAGCAATAATTTATGATACACTTGAGAAACATAAACGGATAGAACAGGAAAGGCCCAAATATTGTACCTCGAGGGACTTCATATTTGGTCGCAGTGTAAAAAATTACATTCAAATTTACTTTTTGAAAACGGCATTGGACGTAATATTTAAACCATGAACTAGATTTAATCGGGAAAGCAAAAATATGTGAGTTTTCCAAATAAAAATTAAACAAATTATTTTCTCTGGTCAAAAAGGATGGTAAATGTAATAAATAATCCATTGAAACAGAAACATCCTGATCCATCATCCAGATATTCTTTCATTTGAATAGCAAAAATGTTTCTATTATTGTTGACATAGAGAACAGCACACTAATTGGACTCAAATCATAAAATTATTGCACTTTTTGAAATAGTAGGAAAAATTCCATTTGTTGACAAAATTTAAGACAAAATTATATGTACGTGATGATGAAAAATCTATTATCTCAGTAAGCATTACTAGTTTTAAAATAATTTGAATATTCGACTCAAGTATCTAATTTGGCCCTCCTTGCCCTACCACGCAAGAAGAGTTGCGCAAAGCTACAATAATGTGTTGGGTTGGGTTGAGATAAATTAATTGTGCCAACGATGTGGAAGAACAGCGATGTTTTAAATAAATCTGATCGACGAGAATGCTTAAAAAAATAATGAAAGGAAATCATCGCATGTTATATAGTTTTTACATTTAAAGTTTGAAATTAATATTAATTAAAAATAATGTTACGGTTATTTTCTTTCCACCTACAACTATAATCTTCTCGCATCGTGTATTCTCTTATAACAAATCCCCTGGCCGTGCGGCTTTCTGACTAAGCATGGAAATTAATATACCCATTGCAGGCCAATACATGTACCCCAACAAACATTGGAACTGTTATAATAAGCCAAAAATTAGAAGCAAGTAGAACTTAGTTAGCAAGTTAGACTTCCAAAATGTTTGGATTTTCAACAAAACTTGGTTGTCATGATGTTGAGGTACAGAATTAATTATAAAACGATTAAAGGAGCTAGACCAACGTATTATTTCATGGTTTTAGAGCGAGTTTACTACAAAAACAAATGATCTTGATGCAAACAAACACTGTTGAACTTTCATGTTACAAATATCTGTCCGATGTTAAATAATGGAGGAATGAACGTATAAAATGCATTTAGTGGTCATTGTAAGAAGCCACTTGATACCTAGTACACATTTCTAAACCATATAGTACCTCTAAATAATGTAATAAGTGGCAATGTCATGGGGTTCAGTTCAATTCATGAAAATCTGTTTACATCGTAAATATAACTCCACAAAATGTCTATAACCTAAACAATTTTGATGTATCTAGTTAAGTGTTTAATTGACTTAACTGCAAAACTAACATAGGACTGCAGGTCTGACACGTGAAACCGCAACTATTCATTATAATTTATTTTGATTTGTTAACAAATTTCTGTGATAACAAACTCAATCGTATTTTGTCTTAATTATTTATTGATGGAATATAAACGTTAATTTTGGGTTTTATGTTGTAAAATGTTTGTTTTAAACCATGACATTATTTCTGGGATAGTTTGAATTCTTTTTTATTTTAACTATTTGTTATATTACTATCACAAATTGCTTTGCTGCATACCGGAAATTGCTTCAGTTATTTCGGAATAGTGAAGAACACAATTAAAATTAAATATTATTATTTATTATTGCTTTAATTGCCCATTTTGATTTTGTCTAAGAAAGGTCGTAAAACATTTAGATTTTTATTTTATTTAAAAATGTTAGATAACGTTAAAATAACATAAAATGTATTACTTAATGTTATACTTATAGAAAAATCTGAATGGTACAGTATTTTTCCTAAAAGCGGTGTACTATCGAAAATAAGTCACAAATTTATGTAAGAATTAAATATGATTTAAAATGCAATGTAAAGTGATTTGAAACAATTTCAAAACATATCCGCAATCTGCAAAATTTTACTTTAGGTTTAGATATGCTGCGTTAAAATAGCGGAAAATGTTTATTTGTTACGTTACATTTTAATTGTGGAAAATCTGCATTATTTAATATAAATTACCAATAATGTAATAATATAAATTATTATTGCAAATTGCTAATTAAAATTAAATTTATATAAAAATGCTCGAGTACTAATTTATTAATATGAATATAGATTAATAAAAATTGTCTTAAGAAACATTCAAATCCGCGGTGGTCCGCACGAAACTTACTTATACTTAGTTATACTACATTTTTCGAAAAATCTTTTCAAATGAAAGTTGTTTAAAATATCAATATCTATAATTTATGTAAGAATATTTTTTCCCGTAACGTGTACCGTTTTCGAGATATGGAAAAAGGTGATAAGAGTAAACCATCACTTCCGGTTGAGAGATTGCGTTCAAAATAGGACGTTTTCCTCCTTGCTACATACAAATGTTAAGTTTAAAGTTTCAGAGCTCTAGCTATAATCGCTTGGACGCTAGAGCGCGCACAGACACACACACAGACGTCATTCCGAAAATAGTCAGAAACAATTCAAGGGACCTCAAAACGTGTATATCCATTAAAATCTCGAGGTCGAAATTTTTCATGATTCCTATACTTAGTTATACATAAAAGTAAAGTAAAGTCAATTGAAAATTTGAAAATTATTCCCAGACTTGTCGTAACTCAATCTAATATTAAGAAAGCAAAATAATTTACAATTCGTATAACTTATTTGTAAATAAACGTTTGCAGATTTAAAATAAACTTAAATTAATGTCAAACGTCAATCCGACATGACCGATGCGATTACTCAAATAATAGCGTGGACTCTGTAGGTGTTTTGTCACTGCAAAACTTTCACGAAGCCGTCTTGGATTGACGTTCACATCTCCGATAAATAGTTTTGAATTTTATCGGTTTTGTAAATTTGAATTTTTCAATCCAATACTTGAACTCGCATTTCTTTGTTGTATACAGGAATATTTCAGTCCGTTTTCATAATTTAATGTCGAGTGCAATGTTCCTAGTAGGTTTGTTCGATTTGAAAATTACTGACACAATCTGCTTCGCAGTAGTTAATGTCCTACAGGTTTGATTGGTCACTTTTAACTTAGAGTTCGCAACACTGTTTCAACCCTATAATTGTCAAAATACAATTAGTATTTCTAACCCAGACTTACGACGTTAATTATTAATTTTCCATTTTTCTAATGAAACGTCGTAAATCAGTCATTTTAGACTGTACGTTTATTTTGGCAGGCACACACTTTTACTTTTAATATTCCTAATATTTATACTTTAGGATGGACAGGGAAACCAAACCCAACATTCTTGGCCACAAATGCCTACTAATAATGATTATAAGGGACATATTCAAGTCTGATTGTTTGAAAAATTGTTTCGGCGAACTCGTTCATTTTATTTTGACCTCGGTTTGTACTTGCACCTAAATATATGTATAGATAACATATTTTGATAAGAAAATACACATCACTAGGTCACATATTTTGCTACGATCCATACCGCAGACAACACTCCCAGACTCGACCAAATTTAAACGTGACGCGTAAAATTTCCGCGGTTGTGACTTCGCGTTTAGAAAACGCCGTAAATAAATTCGATCGCGTTGCACTTGACGTGTCGATAAATCGCCGGAGCCCAGTCATTTCCGACCTTGATATGAATTACCGGTGGTTAGATATAGTAACAGTAATATTTTATTCTGAAAGATTGGAAACCGATACAGTGATTGATAATAATAGATTAGATACATACAATTAACGACATGTATACACGACCGAGTAATTATTATATAAACTATTTCATAATGTATTACGTACGATGGTTAAGGTTATTGTAGCTTTTTTCCAATCTATTGAAAGCTATTTGCGAAGGAATGTAAATTTATTCAAAGCATGAGGAATTATTGTCGTCGGCCGATAACGTAATATCGCATATTAATTTTATTGGTTCTCGATCGTGTGTAGGTGATTTAATTAATGCACCTGTTGCGATAGACGTAGGGACCATTGCAATGAGTTCATAAGGAACTCATTCCTTAAATATTTCAGTCAAAAATTGCACTACTTCATTAAAAACTGCACACGCAACAGTCAATAGTCAATAGATCATATTGCACATCTTTACATCGACCTTGAAAGTTTGGACGGAAATAAATCCACTTTAATGAAGTCTATGGGAACAAAATTCAACATTCAACATTATAAAGTAAATAATTTACACAATGACATGTACGGATATACTCAAAATATGACCGGACGTGTCAGGTCCTCCTTTATTACAATAAAGCACCTCATCACTGTATACAGGATACAAATTGGGACATACATTATATGGTTGTCCCATTCGAGTTGTCGATTTTATCGTAATTTATTTTACTCATCTTAAATATCTCGATTTTAAAGTATCTTTTAACAATAATCTAATCTACAGACCTTAATTTGATCATTTTCCAAAAGGCCAAAACGTTCGTAAGTAAATTACAAACATCGCAGACAAAACCCCACATCTCTTTCTCAATTCAAAATTCTCGGTGTCACAGCTGCATTATACATTTTTTTGGTGTTTGGGTTTGGGTTGAAAATTCTATGAATGACTCTAGTAGGAGTAAAAGTTCATCAAAAGGTTAATTGCCAGGAAGAAGCAGAATTTAAATTAAAAAGAATGGTTCAAAGGATGTGATGAACGAGTGAATAGTTGGGATGAGCAAAGCTTGGTAAATTGAGTCTGGGTTAGGAGAAGCAACGTATTGAGGTGAAAAAAACTGGATAAATTTATAAAAATGTATATCAGAGAAAAAAAGAAGATGGAGAAAAGTTGTGAAGAAATGGATATAGGAGCAGTAAAGCGAAGACAGAAAAGCACGGAGAATGGGAGAAGAAGCAAGCGTGGTTGCAATGTGCCGATATGGTAATGAAGAGGAAAGTAATAAATCTCTTTTCTGTAGATATTGATTCAAAATCGACGTTCTTCAAAAGCAGAATAAACTACTGTGAGGATTTCATTGTATTTTATTTTGCTTATCTTAAATTTATTAAATTAAAATATTTTAGTATGCATTGAAATTGAAGATCGGTAAAATTTGGGTCAACGTTGCGAGATGCGAGATGTCGTGGTGGAAAACAAAGATGACTTTATGAAAAGGGATATTAGTAATGAGGAAAAGATGGGGAAAGTTGTGGAGAAATGGAAATAGGTACCAGAAAAGAGACGGTAACTGAAGACAAGAAAGCGAGAAAAACTGCTGAGGAAAATAACATGGTTGCGAGGTGCACATTTTGGCAACGAAGCGCAAGATAAACATTTTATGTATAGTAAACGTAGGAGATATGTGCGCCCACAAAAGACGGATGGAAACATTAGATAGAAGAGTGTGCTCTGAAGAGAGAAAAATGATGAAGACTTAAAAAATGTTGAGTCAGAAAATGGATGAGTGGAAATACCGCAGAACTTAAAGTGGTTGTAACAAGCGAAAAAACAAGAAATGTAAACATAAGTAAACACATAAATGAAAGGAATAACTAATGCGCAGACATTATTATGGGACAATATAACAGTAAAGATATATGAACGTTGTGGGCTCAACTATTTTAAAACCTAGTACCAAATTCAGAGATAAAATAAACCTGTCTTGATCTAAATAGCAAATAACATCAATAATTTCCCTGTTTAGTTTGAGTTGTTCCCTTAAAAAAAAATTGATGCTGGTTTCGGAGACCAAAATTATTACGACAGCCTAACCTTTTCTAAAACTATTTTATTTATAATTATGTTTTACTATATACTTTATATTGGTTGCAAAATTTTCAACTTGCCTGTTCGTTTACTTGTATTTTACGACAAACATTCCCCAAATGATAAAACATATCTCGAAGAGACATAAAAATACGCTTTTGAACATTAATCAAGATCGATTTATATCAATGACGATTGATATAAACTAATACCAATGATGATTGATATAAACTAATATCAAGTAAGCTCCAATACACCTGGACAGCAACATATAACATATGCCCTCACCAGATTAGATTATTAGAATTCCGTTTGTACGACCAATTAAGTACATATCTCGATAGATCTAATCAATTAATTAATTTTTAAGATATCGATAATTATGCAATTTAAATTGCAATTTAATTTGGAATACATAACCACGCCAAGTTGCAGTATTAAATTAACATTATATTATCTAATGAGCAGTAATGATGAAAATTGCTCACGAGCAAAATCGTCATTTCTTGTTCTGTTCTTATTAGATTCTGCCTTTATTACCAGTATCATTTTTCTTCCTTTTTCTGGCGTATTTATTATTCTTTTTGAGTCACTAGTCATGTCTTTTGTCTGAAAGCCTTCTTCAATAGTCAATTTGCCAATAAACTTATGTGCGTCCACATTCGTAAATATTTCCTGCCTTGGGATAGGGCTTTCATAACATTTGTCATTCTAAAGTGTCACTATACATTTTTTAAATATTGTAACCTGTATAATTTCTTGAACAATTTACTCGATGTGGGCATTTACCCAAAAGCACCCCAATCATAACAATTGTTGATATTTAAGTAAATTTTGAATTTAAATTAATTTTTTGTTTGTATTTTCCGAGTAACTCTTTCGAACATAATTTTATCAAGTTGAGATATCGGCTAACTTGCTGAGGGATATTAAACAACTAAATTTGAAGTCACAGGAATTAAATATTTATTTTTTGAAACACTAACATAAATCGAGAATAACGTTTGAATTTCATTTTAATTGCCCACAGTGCTGTTAAGTTTTTTGCATTAAGATAATTGAATTTGGTTCACAATGTTCATCCAATTTTTAAGATTAACTTTCACTAACATGTATTAAGCAGTCATTATTTTTAAGCAAGATAGAACGACATAAATACAGCGCTGTTCAATAATGTACCACAACGAGCAGGGTTTGTATACCGTCAAAATTTAAATTTCATACGTCAAAACGGATTATGTGAAATTTCGATCACTTTATATACAGTTTACACATCTAATTAATTATTTCACTGTAGTGTGAATTGGTTTTGGTTGGGTCGATCTTTGTGTTCTTGACACAAGTATTTGGTATCAAAATTCTCCTAGTATTACTTCCTTGCACTGTATGTATAAGGAAGTATAGTAATCATAAAAAATTTCAATCAAAGAAAACGTCCTATTTTGAAAGCAATAGCTCAACCGGAAGTGATGGTTTACTCTTATCACCTTTTTCGGTATATCGAAAACGGTGTGAGTTATCGAAAAAAATTTCTTATAAAAGTTAAAGACATAATTTTAAACAACTTTTATTTGAAAATTGCGTATAACTGAGTATAAGGAAGTATAGTGAGTTTAAGTGCGGGCCACTGCAGATTTTCCTTTAAATTGGTTCAATCGGTTACATCCTCATAAATTTATTTTATTTCGAAATTCGTGACCTACACTTTAGACATTTGTTATTTCAGTTTTTGCCCTGATGCTTTCTAAACCTCGCAGTCACGATCTGCCTGTTTAAATCGTATAATTAATCAAAGTATTCAATTGTAGGGATGTCCGGGTGTCAAGAGTTTATTTTTAAAAATTTTGTTGATAAATAATACTTAATAATATTCTGGTTGTATTATTTAGCCTTTAATTTGAAACAATCACTACTAATCGTTGTACATTAATTTTACGTTTTGCTAATTCGTCACAGTCCCCAAAATGTGGTTCCAGTTTTTCTTGTAATTTTTACACGTGACCGTGTCTCCTTTCATTGGCGTTGGTATAATTAGTCCAGTTTTGCAATCGTCTGTCATGGTATCTCCAGATTTTTATTATTTCTCTATGATGTCATGTAGTGCTTCTCCTTCTTTTAATAGCTCGTAGTACTTTTCAGTCCTCTGCTTACAAATTCTGCTATATCTTCCTGTTCACCATCATCATCCAACTCTGCTTCATGTGCCTTTCTAAATTCTGGCCGTAAAACTCTTCAAGTACCTCGTCCAAAATTCATCTTTAATCATTATCGTGACCATTCTTTACTTTTCCTCATCAGTGTTCTTTTTTCTCTCGGTACATCTGATTACCTTTCTCTTTTGTCTCTATATTTTATGTCTTTATCACTACTTATTTGTAACTACCTCTTTCTTATTGTATTAATTTTAGGCATTCGGTATCGAAGCAGTATTGATTTGTTGAATGGTGCCTATATGGTTCCTTCCACTGCTTCAGTTATATCATCCCTAACAATTTACAATTCTCCTTCGGTGCTCTCACCTTCTTTGCATTACATTCTACGTAGATCTTATTTCTACAATTCGTTCATCACTAGCTCTCTTGTCCTTTTCTGGAAATAACGCAAATCGTCGCCCCATTCGCGCTTATTACAAAACATTACATGATTATTATATAAAGTTGCAAAAGTTAAGTAAGAGTGTGACATTACGTTCGATAAAACCGCCATGGAAACGAACTTGCGTAAAACATAAAAACTCATATATCTACTTAATTGGATCCAATTATCAGTACGGTTTTTACATTATTACATACTTTGGAGGTAATGATATTCATGCATTTATTGTATTTTTGCATTACGTAATATCCATATTAATATCACAACTTTGCCATAAATAGAGTTCTAATTAATATCAGTCATGAAATTATTTATTTGCGATACATTGAAATTATTCATTGTTTTTTGTTTCAGCCAATTCAAGTCAGGGAACACGACCCGGCGAAACTGGGAACAATCGAAAAGCTGGGCATCTACACGACCAATAAAGACAAAACCAGGTCGATCGTAGAGCAAGCGTTGATTTTGGAATCGGGTCTCCGAATCGCCAAAGACATCGGCGAAGGAGACCCCGAACGAATGGCGCCGCCAAGAGTCCAAGAGTACGTCGAAAAAGCCTTCAAGGGCTCTTCCATCAAACTAGATATAATCGACGATATCGACCAGATTTCCAAAGAGTACCCGCTGTTCGAAGCCGTCAATAGAGGAGCGTACCCGGTGGAGAGGCACCGCGGTAGGATCGTTTACTTGGAATACAACCCGCCGGACGCGTCCAAAGTCGAAGAAACGCTGATGTTTGTGGGAAAGGGCGTCACGTACGACACCGGCGGCGCCGACATAAAATACGGGGGAATCATGGCCGGGATGTCCCGCGATAAATGCGGCGCGGCAGCTGTTGCAGGATTTATGCAAATCGTGAATTTATTGAAGCCGGCCAATGTCCGGGTCATTGGAGCTTTGTGTCTGGTAAGGAATAGCGTTGGGTCGAACTGCTACGTCGCGGACGAACTTATCAAGGCGAGATCTGGAGCTTTGGTGAGGATAGGGAACACTGACGCTGAAGGACGTATGGTTATGGGCGATGTACTTTGCAAGGTAATGTGGAAATTTTGTTTAAATGTGAGTTAAATGTGACACATTCTGGAAACATATAGAATTCAATACAGTTCTTTAGCAAATAACTCACATGACTTGGGAGGATTATCAGAAAGATTATCATTGTCACGCTTGAGTGGCACGAAGGGCCATTGCAATCCCCTCTCACTGACGATAAAGCTACGGAATATAATAAAAGTTACTCAACTCCAACACTATTTTATTATAAAATTATCATTTATTACTTTTTTTTGATTGTGCCCTTTTCTTGATTGATTTATTGTTGTGATTCTGTGTGGCTCCTTGTACTTCCACGTATTACCCTTTTTTTCAACCGGTCAGTATTCTATCTTTGTGGTTATATAACTTGCTTAAGACATCTTGTGCTATTTATCCCTCTCTTCATTTACATCAATTTCGTGTAAAAAACAATAACAGCTTCCTTCTACACTTCCTCATAAAATTCACAATAAGTCCTTCTTAGTACAATACATCCTCCATCTTATCCAACATCTTCTCCTCAGTTCTGCATGTTCCACAAATCCCTATAGTAATTTGTACGATCTAAGAAAATGGCGGCGCAACTAAAATAATTTTTAACTGTTATAAATAAGTACCAACATAAGCCTTGGTGAGTATGAATATCTACTCGTAGATAACCGAAATGAAATTCGCCTCTTATTATAATTCGATTCCGGTGAAAAGATAACCCAGGAAGCGGACTGTAATCCTAAAATGTTCGCAGTTATCCTTCATGACTTTACTGAGATGAAATGATGCAGCCATCTTTATAAATCCAGATAAACCTTCTACTTTCTCTTTTATTTATTATTTTTCTTTTTACTCTCCTTTCTCATTCAGTAATTTATAATTACATATTTGTCTTTTTGTTGATTATCTCTTATATTTGAACCATTGAGTGTTGGATCACGATTCGTACAAATAACTGTTGGGATCAGAGAAAATCATTACAAATTTGTATTACTTTTAAGTTAATGTTATCAATGAAAATTTTCAAAAGATACTTCGTTTATTTGTTTAATTTTGGGTTACGCTGGATTGGGTTGCTATTTTGAAAACCCTTGTAAATGTTCTACAAAAGCAAAATGTTAGCAAATGGGTCCTTTGCTTCTAAGGAATCGAGTCTTATAAAATAAAAGGAACAAAAATTCAATGTTTAAAAAATGAATTCAATGAAGTCATTTTCGACAGGTTAAATTAAGAACTTTTTTAAGAAATGGTATCTGTCCCAGCAATTGGTGCAAAATCAATATGAAATGCTGCTTATATTGCCCAAAACATTGTTATAAGTACACCTTAGTCTAATGGTGGACTGCGATGAGACTGAAAGCAGACAATTTAAACCTCAAATACGTATGTACAATGAATGATTTTTGTTGTGGTTCCAATTCCAGCAACCAGCTTTCATAATTATCTGTAATTTATTGCACTTTGTGAAACAGATTTGTCGTTCAGATTTCATGCATTCCATAAGATCTTTCGCATCCTGTGCTTTATCAATAGCTCCGTATTCTCCCAAGTTCTCTCTTAAATGGTGTGCCCTTTATCTCCACTTTTCGCAGTCCTGTACATATGCATCGAGGGCAAATTATCTGATCCTCCCTTTTCGTAAACTATTGTACATATATACATATACATTGACGACTTACCCAAAGCACTGAATCTCGGGAATGAGAAGAGTAGTTTGCACTTCCACAACGACTGGTGCTATTCAATGCCAATGAATACTGAAGGCAAAACGTAATCTTCCATAATAAGAAGAACATCTTTGGAATGGAAATTATTCAGTCGTTAGCTATATAATCAAACATTGCTTCTACTGCTTCCATTTAAGGATTATAGAGATTTTCGAAGCCTGTCCAATTATGCTGATGAAATTGAAGACAGAAAGGAGGTGATGACTACAGTTCAAATACTGATGAGGATTTTACAGTCAATCCCAGTATTATAATATACTAGAAGACATGGGCGCAGCAATTTTCTAAGCAGTAAATTATTTCTTCAAGAGTAGGCTGAAATGGTCATTTGGTTGTAGTGTTTTTTATTGTTCATCTATTAATTATTATATTTAATTGAATGGCACTACACTCTAACGACTATTTCAGCTTCAGCCTCCTCGGAGGATCTTAAACACAACTCAATCCAACCCACCAATTCCATACGGGAAATACGGGAAACCATAGGTATTAATACCCAAAAAGAAGTTCATAGTTGCATTTTTAAAAATGTGTTGTTTTTAAAGCAATCGGAATATTCGATTTGGAACCATAAACATGGGCCAATCATTTGTTCGATTTCAGTAATAGCATCAGTAACTTTCAACTCAAATTTATACAAAACCAATATAAAGTAGTAGTTGGATTCGTCTCATTCAAAAGACATTTTATCTGTTCAAAATGTTGAATTAATATAATGTTGATTATAAAAATTGGGTACTGAACGATAGCCCAGAAGAACTACAAGATGTCGAAGTGGGGTACCTGAGAAAATTGACGGGAGTGAAATAATAGATAGGGAGCTAAATGAAGAAATTAGAGGCGAACTGTCGAAACCACAGATAGACAATATAGGGGATAGGAAGCTGAAACGGGTTGACTATTTGTTCATGATGGATAAAATAGACAAGTTAGGAAGGTATGGGAGGCCCGAAAAACAGACAAAATAGAAGGATTTGAAATAAAACTACTTGGAATAATAACGTAGACTAAATACGGAAAGACGCGGGTAAAAGCTAGAATTATAGCCAGAGACGGAAAAAAGTGGCGAGACTTTATTGAAAAAAGAAAGTTATGAAATGAACAACCTCCGGAGAAAGAGGTGCAGAATGATGACCATGATAATAATGTTTGATTTTAAAAGAAGCATTTGTTAAGATCCAAATTAAATAATAGGACAGTTGATTTCATTTAATGGTTATATTGTTAGTCTGACATTTGTCGCTATTAAGAACATAATAATGGCTTCAGGTTTTACGACAGTGTTATTGTAGGTTTAGTGGCAATTAATCAAAGGTTTCAACAGTGCAGGAAAATTGACTAAAATTAAAAAACGTCAACGATATAATGAATTATTTAACACTCATTAATATTTATTAGTATGTTAATCGCGCGTATGTTTATTTTTTTCTATCGAATCGAGCATTTGCTACTGTTTATTGTGCCGTTCTCCGCAACAAAAGAAACAATACGCCGAATCGCCTTAAATCACACGTTGACGTTGTGACATGGAAGATCTAATAAAATTAATCAAGCAAACTTTTACGTCCGCGGCAATTATGGGTGTGCCATAAAATGTGTGTTTATGACATTTAATTCGCCATTTCCATAAAGGACATTTGCATTAACGCGCATAAAAACAGTAAATGAACAGTTAAAATATAACAGTTGTTATGATTTTTTGAATTGAACTTAATTTTTATTTTTAGTTTCTGTATCAATTAAGTGAGATGTGTAATGACAGAGAGACTAATATAGATAATTGTATCATGTGCATTTTGGGTTGCGTAACATAGGAGTTGAATTTTGTGGTTACAGATGAAAGAACTCGCCTTGGAAGCCATCAACCCGCATCTCTTTACTGTTGCCACTCTCACAGGACATGCCTATATGGCTGTTGGAGAGGGATATTCTATAGGTAAGATAATTATTTGTATCTTAATCGCTATTAATTTGCTGTTACTCTGAAACGTTTTTAATTAAATGTCAAGATTAAAAAGAAATATTTCAATGTATTTTTAATTTGTGGCATAACATTTTGAATATTTAATAAATTATAAATGCTTGATTTGATTCAAAACTTTTGCGTCAATTTTGCTTAAACAAGAAACATAAATCCGTTTGAGATAAATGCATTGTGCAATTTCTGGCTAGATTATATCGTCCACGTATGTTCTTTATTGTCTCCAACATACATTGCTTAATCTAATTGTCGGTTTATTTACTTTCATCTAATTTTTAAATTGCATTATTTTTAACGAAACAAAAATGTTTTTAATGAATTTCATTACGCGTTGAAGCGATTAAAACGCTGATAACAGAAATTAGTTTTGCTGTCACGCCCACGTTCTAAAAATAAATCGCCAACTCCCGTCCAACGCGATATCATTCATTTCGACTAATTGTTAGATTATCAATGAATATTACAAAGTCACGGCCACAATAACGCACGTTGTAAGGCAAACGTTCCCATTTCGTTTTAAAAAAATCGTATGCTGCGGGTAAAATAAATGAACCAAAACCATCGCTCACGTAACATTTAATTAGCGGGTTTTTAATTTAAAAAAATGCAACACAACTTGCGTCAAAAGTGACAAATTTGCGTTGCATAATACTGGAAAATTGGAATAACCTGCTTTGTCATCTGTAACAGGATATAAACGATGTGCATATGGTATAATTCGACCTACAAATTTGTGGCACCAATACAATTTTTTTGTTAATTTAATGTTTCTTCACGGAAACAATTAAGATTTCCTAATAAACACCAACGTTAAAAATCATCGCGCAAATTAGCATAGCGTTTTCGTAGCATGTCTCGTAACTGTTCATTACGCACAACTTCCATCATCAAAATTATCGTTCGAATCCGCTATGTGTCCCCATTTTAGCTGTCAATACATTCCTGCAGCGGTAATTTGTTGCTACGCATTAAGATTTTTTATGGACAAAGAATGTGTGTTGTAGCTTAAGACAATTGTGGCGTGAACACCTATCACTAATGCAAATGTTCGGAGACTCATTAATAGCAGCAATTGGGTCCATTAGCCAAAATTTTGCATATTATTCCTTTTAAAACACTGGGAAATTTGTTGAGTTAAAAGACTTTTTAATCGAATGTAAAGAGAAATGAAATGGAACCTTTTCATCTCTGATGAATTGATCATGAGAATAGTAACTCATGATCAAAAGAAACAAAACACAAAAAAAATAATAGACTTTATTGGTCAAACATTAAATACAATCTTTGGAGTTAGTTTCTAAGCTATTGGGGTAAATTTCTTTTGCATGTCTGTCATATTACCCGTTTTTCTTTGCTTCCATTGGATTTGACTGAATCAACGCTGAAATATTTAGTCGAAAGGCTAAATTATGTTACACAAAAAATATAACGCTTCAACGTATTTTTTACATAATAAAAACAATAAAAAGCCAATCGAGAATTTGCCCTTAAAATTCATTTAAATAACTAGCAATCAAGTTATTAAAAAATCTCAGATGGGAAAACCTCAGAGGATGGTGCAACAAAGAAATCGATAAATACTTACCATAGGCGCAGTGTTGCAACTTAACAACTTAACTATGCGACGTCAGAACGTTAATGATATTGTGGCATTAAATATTAAAAAGACAATCCGATTGTATAAGGAGCGAAGCAGCTCATAGATGCAAATAAAAAATATATATATAGAGCAACATACAGCTTATATAAAGATACAGCATACAATAGTTTCCATGTCGTCAGATCAAATCAATAAGATTTAAGTTAGATATCACAAGGATAAACAAGACAGGTATGTTAGAAGTAATGTTATAACAACGATGGTTTAAACATTAGAACAGTTAAAATATTTTTCTTTTATAAGTGTTTTTGAAATCACTGCATGTATGCAGGAATTTGAATGTAAGGTTATATAGAAACTACGTTGTATATGTCAAGTAGTTAAGAAGTCTTCATTATAGCTAATCATAGAGGCCTCTCGGTGTCTTATACGAGCTGAGCATCATGTATGTTATGCGAGTACAGACGCGACGACATAATAGATTTTATTGTTCAACGGATATACCAATTACAGAACAAAATTAAAACAAGTAATTAACTAAAAACGAGTCTCAAGTGAAAAAACAGCGGTTAGTTTAAACCTATCAATATTGCCCTAGACGCGGTGTTGTAGTTCTTGAAAAATAAATTAGATGTTGACATGTTCAGCAATTATGTTAATGACATAATTGAATTAAATATTAAGAAAAACGCCATGATCCTTAAAGCTCAGAAACGTAAGTAAAAAAATTTGTTCTTATCCAGGGAATTATTACGAATTGGTCTTAGTTTTAGTTACATAGCGAGAAATATAAACAACACAAGCATAGTTTTTACCTAAGGTAAAAACACATTCAATCTATTCTAAGTCTAAAAATTTTAAGGATAGAACAGTTAATATTACGTTAGAAACTAAATAATGATTTAATTTTTTTGTGTAATTTTATTGATTTAATATTACAAGGAGACGATCTCAATTATATAATTAAAGATTGAAACTTTGTAACGAATGTGTTTTTGTACGTAAGTAAGATAAATAATTGTTATAAATTTAGAATTCTGTTAGACACACAACAAGAAACAAGACTAATATGTTAACAGGCATAGTGAATTAGTTTAGATATATTAAAACAATGATAATTTAAATATTATAACAGTTAAAATCTAATCCATTTAGCAAGATGGTGTCGGTCTACACATTTACAAAAACTATTACAAACCACATCATTGGTATGTAAAGTGTAATTGTTATTAGCGTTGATTACAATTATTCGTAGAGGCTATGCCAGTACAATACAAGATGTACAATAATTGCATAATAATGTAACACCCGGCTTTTCATGTAGTTTGACAATCAAACATAACTGTTCAAGTAAAACCACCACATACCATCTTATTTGAAAATTAAGCATTGTCATAGCTTTAAAATAATATAAATAATAACAATAACATTGTGAAAACATCAACGGGAGGAGATGAAATGGAAACATGAGGTTTAAGAATGCATTATGGAGATGGTAAAGCGTTATGCGAGTTAAGACCGCACGACAAAACTGTTGGAACATTGCGATAAAGTCCTCGTTAATAAACAATACACTTCTAGATTCTCATTGGATTCCAGATGCCTTAGCAATAGAATGAAAATTTTATGAAAATTTGTTTGGTAGAGGATTTAATAGAAAATGGCGATGTACTCGAGAAGGCATTGTATAGGCTTCCTGGTCTAGCGCTCTAGGTCGCCGGCTAGTCATTCTAAAGTTGGGGGCGTAGGAATTTTATTTCGGGGATGAAATACATAATGATAATGATTTTTAATTGAATCCGGTAATCCGGTAATCTGGGTTAGGTTTTTCATGTGTTCCTGTGTCGTTGACAATGAGCTACCAGAAGGCGAAATAAAAAATAGTGTGAGGAACTGTAACGGAAGTTGAGAATTATATATATATAATAAACGAAATGAGCAAGGACATAACGGGAACGAGATAAGGGAAAAATCATGGTTTTATGAAAAATGTAGAGAGAGAAACAATTAAGATTGGCGATGTGATAATAGAAAATATAAAGAACTGTGGGAAAAAAGGGAATGAGCAATGTCTTATGGAAGAAGTCCCTACGAAGGAAGAAGGAGATACATCCGAATTAAACAGGGTAAGAGTAAGAACGAAAAATGTAAAATGTAAAAAGGTTAGTGGCCGGCGATCCTAGTAACAATTTGAAAGAAAGGGGAAACGGGCCGAGTAGAAATCCATAGGAAGGAGATGGGAGTCAAATTGGAAGAGGAGGGTATAGGGGATCCAGAATTTAACTGCGGAACCAGGAACAATCTATATGCTCAACTATGTAGTGGACAAAGATATAGCATAGAAAGGACAATAAATGCATGATAAACGATTAAAGGAAATATGGCTAATGCTGGAAAAGAAGTGAAGATGGAATGTATGATATACATGTACATATAATTTACATAAATATTGTGCGAAAGGTTTTATTTATTAGTTGCGTTATGATAGTTAAGAACACAGGACGATGAAATAGTTGATAAACCAGATGTCACGGCAATGAGAACTTCAGTGGATGTCGAATAAATTATTTTACTTTAGAGATTAAACTGACAAATTTCATGAAAATGTGTTCGATGGGAACTATGTAATAATAATACGTAGAACAATATTATCGAAACAAGTTAAACAAGTGCAACACGTACGAAAAACAAATAACTCGGTGGAAAGTAAGCATAAAAGGGAGGACGGCGAACAATATATGAAAAAGGTAGCAAATCAAAAAACTGCAAAGGTTAGTTCCATAAACCTGATTTTTAATTAAGTTTTATGTCACTGAATAAGAATGAATCTAAAGTCACACCTTAAACAGACATTTTTAACAACTTTTAAGATCTTACTGAAGATGAAGATGAAGACAGTTGTAGGAATACCTTTTAGCTTTTCTTAAAAATCAAGTGTGGTAAGGATTGGGTTTCTTAATTTATAAGTTATATATTATAACAGATTATAACAATTGATGACACTAAATTACGGTGGACATTGACCAAATTATTACATCATTATAGGTTTCCTCTCCTTAATTTTGATAGATAATTTCAAATTCAATGAACAACGGATATTTGGTTGTGGTTTTATATGAGTGGTATTATTTGTATTATAAAGAGAAATATTTTTGTTTTAAACGCAATTACATACCAATGTAAGATTTATTTAGAATTTTAATTAGGAACCAATTTCCCTAGAATATATTTACTTACAATTAATAAGAAATCAGTAAACTTATTACGTTATTTTTTTCACATTGACATCGAGGTTTCTTGGAAGAATTCATTAAATTCGCAGTCAGATGGTCACGCTGCAAACTTGTAACGAATCTTGCGTATGGTCACAACTAATGACTTCGGAACACGGAGTTCCACAAGGATCTATTCTTGGTCCAATATTATTTCTACTCTTTCTTAACGATCTACCAGCACTTAGATTACACCTGTCGGCTGAGTTTATCTTTTTCGCTGATGATACATCTATTACTTGGCACTTCAAAAATAATGATACTCTTGAACAAACGATTAATGAGGAACTAAAGCTTATAAAAGTATGGTTTAATTAAAATTAACTAAGTATAAATATCAGTAAGACAAATTGTTTAATGTACAAAAGCAAAATGTACGATTTACACTTAAATATCGACAACATAGTGCTAGCGGAAGTACGTAGTGTTAAGTTTTTGGGACTTAGTCAGACAGCACTCTGCGATGGAGTGGACTTGAAAACCAGAAATTAATTTTCAAAATACAAAAAAAAAGCCAATTCGCATAATGAATTGTAAGAATGATATATACCACTGCAAACCACTGTTCATAGAAAATAAAATTCTAACTTTTTTTCACTTCTCGTCCTTGAAACTGTGACGTTAATTCCTAAGTATTGTCATACTATGAACGTAAGAGGCTCACATCACCTTACAGTACACGTAATTTCGATAATCTTAATTCACCTAAAGCAAATTGTACCCTGGTTAAAAATTCCATTATATATACATATATATGGGAAGGGTATACTATAATCGACTTCCTTCAAGTATCAGAGGCATCAAAATTTTCAAATTTTTGGAAAAAGTTACGAGCAATATTTGTTGCACAGGCGTTCTACTCTGCTGATGAATTTCTTGCATATGACTTTTCATAATTGTTATTAGACTAGTAATATTATGTTATTTATGTACTAGGAAATAAGTTTTAGTCTATTATTTTAATATATATATGTCATTGGTGTGTATCACAAATGTACTGTCTTTCGATGGGTAAATATATTATTACTATTATATATATATATATATAATAGTAATAATATAATAATATATATATATATATATATATATATATATATATATATATATATATCCCCCGAAAATTGCTTTAATTAAGAACGATAACATTAGGAATAAGAGTTGCCGGAATTGGAATAAATATATTTACTTGCAATTAATGACATTATTTAAAATAAACAAACTAAAACAATTATCTTAATTACAGAAAATGTCATATTAGTACAAATGAACGAAACATACGATGTTTAACAAAAACTAATATTTAGACCTATGTATATAAAGCATACATGTAAAGAAAGCTAAAGAAATTATTTGTTAAGAGATTCGCAGAAACAAAACAAATAATAGAATTTATCAACCAATTTATTAAAACAAATGATGATTCAAGCCTCTCTGAAAATATGGCAAATTTTGTATTGTATCAATTATATCACATAAACACATACATGTTATTGTTTTAAATATTTCACAAATTTAAAATTTACATATCATTTTAATTAAGCATTATTTTTTGTAGATATAAAGTTAGTATATTTCATCGCCGTAATATCTCTTATCCAGCCAAAATATCCCATTGAGATGAGGGGAGGAGAACATAATTCCATATAATTCTGGATTAAAACATTCAAATTAAGGAGCAAAATCAATTAAATGAAATGTGGTTTAATCAAACTGAATTTACCTCAAATTGCTAAATTAAGCTATACAAAATCCACGTCAATTACGCCACAACTATTTAGGTTAGACTGGATTTGAATGTCTTCTCAGTTCGATTTGGTGAAGAAATTATGCAAAATCCAAATAACTACCCAGCCATACAAGATCCAAATCCATTAAGTTGAGGTTTCATTTGAAGATATTTTCTAAGGAACGAAAAACCATCAAAAAACCCAACCCAATCCAATCAAAACGCACCGTGGTAAATATAAAGTTCAATAAAATTGAACCTAAACGCTAAACGTGTTGAACATGCTACCTTTAGGATGATTTTTATTCTACATTTTTTTAATGTCATTCATATATTCGTATTTTGCCGCTTCTCTGTTCCCCATATTTTATGCTTCTAGTTCCTTGGTCCATGGTCTCCTAATTGTCCTTTATTGTCTAAAATCCTGTTTCTCTTCAAATTATTTTCCCTTTCCCCAGTTTTCCCTGAATTCCCTAAATATTTCCCTCATGACTAACAATACATTGTCGTTGTTTTTCTTGGTGCGGCCTTTGTCTACGTTTAACTCCACATTTATAGGGAAATTTTACAAAGACTAAGACTCTCAAGCAAATTATGTTTGGCCCCACACCGTTTTCAAAACATCTTTCCTGCGACTCTTTCAAAATCGGGGGAACTACACCAACGTGCTCTTCGCGGAACCGATTGACCTCTCGCATTCTGTTTGCCAGTCATCTCCGAGTAAATAAAAGTTACGTATGTGTGTTCACCTTTCGTGTTCGTAATTTCTGTCTAAGATACCACGTCTAATAATGATATGAACTGTTCTCATGAATGAATATATAATTAATAGCCTGGAACGCTTTTACTATTATGTGTAGTTAATTTATTATTATCTAGAATGTAGGTGATTTATTGTAATGTATTAATAGAATCGGAAATTCTTTCTAGTGTTACTACATCAGCATGCGAATTATCTAATACGTAATAATGAAATTCAGTGTTGTGGCGTCATGCATCTCGCGTTTTCCTAGTCTAAACGCAACAGGATTGATTGCAGGCGAAGTTTTTTCGCTAAATCTTTTCAGGAAGTCAGTGTAATATATTTACCGATGACCGGTCAGAAAATGATGTCAGGTTTGTTTGCATCATGTTAATCGATTGTCAAATTGGTTGCGTGCGTTGCGGTCAACGTATGACTCTCGATGTCATCGTTTATATTCAAACACGTCTAAAATGTCTAAAAAATTGAAAATGTTTATTGTGTGGTAGTTCATGGAACTTGATTGTTTATTGCAATAGACTAAAACTGGTAAATTAGAAAAATCAATATTTCTTTGTGAGAGTGGAGTTTTTTTTTATTACTCACAAGTTGATTTACTTAGATTAAATGGAACGTGTTGATCAATCTTACAATAAGGCATCCGTGTATGATTATGTAGTGTAGCTAGGCCTAGTAATCTAGGTCGTAGAATTGTAATCCAAAGGTTCAAACTTCAATTCAAATTGAAATCCAAAGGTTTCAAATTTCACAACGATCGCGATTTTGAGTTGGATCTTACTTACGTTTTCCACGTTTCATTTGTATCTCCTCCTATTTTCAATTAATGCTTGGTGGTGTTTCGCAATAACTAATATAAAATAATATAATATAATAAATAATAATAATAGTAATAATGGAGTACCTAAACGTTTAATAATCTAATACTAGGAACCATTATCCTGTTGTCAAAATATATTGATGGCAATGTACTTGTTCTATGTTCTAGGTATGGATAATGGGCCAGCTCGAGCAAATGGAACAAGTTTAAAATTGCAAAAAGCCGGTGAAGTTGTGGGGCATCCATTTGAGGTATCGACAATCAGAAGGGAGGATATTGCTTTCCATCGTGGGAAAGGAAGGGGTGACGATGTGCTACAAAGCAATAATCTGCCGTCATCGAGAACACCCAGGGGCCACCAAGGTAAAAATTACGAGCTCAGCCATTTATATAAGAAAATCGTCACAGGCATCTTAAGGGATCATCCTATCGTTCAAGCACGTTTCCTATATTTTTGATTACATTATTTTCGTAACCACGGACTTAAATTGGTCCAATGATTCATATTGTTGCATCACGTATATGTGTACAAATATATTTATGCATGCTGCATTGTTACATTAAATTATGTAATTGATTAATGCAGTCTTTCGTCAATCTTGACCTTATAAGGCGCACCAATTCCATACACATTGCACTGGTTTGCGTTTCCTAAACAGTAAGGTCAATCCCTGAACTTCATTGTAGTTCACGATCAACCACACTACGTACGGATTAACGCAAACGTGACTCGCTTGATCAATTGCGACTGCAACTGACATATTACCGTACATTCGCGGCTATTGTTCGATTGCGCAATGGCACCGATTAATTAACATTTGCGTTGCAGCACCGGCGGGATTTTTAATCCTCGCGTCGGGATTGGACAAGCACGGTTCAGGACACGAGAAGCCGTTGAAGTATAGTCACCTTGATATAGCAGGATCCGCCGGCGAGTTTCCCAGTCCCGCGACAGGAGCGCCGATCCTTGCGCTCGCGAATGCCTTCTTGCTGAGTCGTTGAGGATGTGAGCAGTGTCATTGGTTTAAACGACTGACTTATTTTATTAGTTATGTGTATCATGATTTATCACTACTTTGTACTGGCATATGTATATTATGATTGTTGGTTAATTGGAAATAAACGATGTCGAATTTCTGCGGTTGTGTGTTTTTGCGACTGTTACAAGGATACGTACTTGAAACGAGTAATTATTTTCCATTACGATTAAATGGTTCATATATGTGTTTGCTCATTGGCCAGTCGTAAGGTTGAATGACGTAGCTTACATAGAATTTAAATGGCTTTTGTATTAAGGGATAGTTTATCAATGTAGACTTAGAACTTGCGTGCATTACCTTATATTGCTGGTGCAGCTATCGTCACAAATCCCAATGAATCATGATGCTAACTTTTAAATTAATTTTATTACATTTATAAGCTTCACTTCGACTGAATTGCCTCTACGAGTCTACGTCTACGTACACACACACACAAATTCGTTTAACGTATAGCTTAATTATTACATCCACATTTCCAATTGGAAAATGCAATTGATCATACTTGCCTTTGCAGATGTAATTGAATGCCTGAGTTCAGAGTAAACCTGCTGGGAATAAAGACATCTTTTGCTTTTGCATATCAGAAAAACGTTAAATGTGATGAGACAATTACCTCATATTCCTTTCAGCCTTTTAACTCATTAATTGCGATCATTTACTTATTGCAATAGTTGTCCGATACCTGTACCACTTCCCTAGCAAACCTAGACAAACTGATAAAAAAGGTACCCGATGTAGTTAAAATACAATGAAAAGTCTGGTCATTTTTCAATATAATCTCTTGTACTTCTACGCATTTTTTACATTTAGGAAATAACGAAAATCAAAAATTAAAAAATTTATCAAACGCCCAAATTTATTCTTCGTCACTTAGAAATCTTTGTCCCTCGAAGTTTTTTCAACTTCCTGAACAGAAAACAGCACAGGGTACACGTCAGGACTTTAGGTTGGATGGTTAATTCTTTGAACTCTAAATCCTTCTAAGCATCCTGGGCAGCAATAACCATTGTCATACAAAAGAGAATTCCATTTTTGAATTTCTTTTGCATTTTTCTATTATAACCTGTTGCAATTTGCATAAAATATCAGCCTTTGTGTTTCCATCGCATAGACTCCTGTTTGCTTTCAGGATCATAGTGATGAACTAACGTTTCATCGCCACTTACAAATTTTTACAATTTTCTTGTCGTTCACAAAGCTCCAAAAATTGTTGCAAAATTTTAACTCGACGTGGTTTATTGGATGAAGTCAACATTACTCATCTGGCACTCACCTTCGACATGCCCAAATTATCATGGATGACGGTAAACGAAGTTACATGTGACATGAACGGTGCATAGTTCCAATGTTTACATCTCGGGAGGCCAAAAAACACCTTCCCTGCACATCAATTTAATTCGTCGATCTTCAAGGATCAACTTTTGTATTTTTCGAACGTTTTCTTCGGTAATGGCTGAATTTAGTCGACCACTTCTAGGATCGTCTTTGATGGATTCCCCGCATTTAAATTGCTGCGACAATGTTACTGTCTTATAAGAAGGAAAAACATGCAATTTTTCATTTCCATTTCCAAAACTACAACAAGTTCTAGAAAAAACCTATAAAAGGCCACAAGAAAAATGAAATATCTACTATTATGTAACAATATTTTGACAGATTAAGGAAACTAATAATTTAAAACAAATGTTTTTCCATAGCGTCCTTCATAGTTATGAACTTTTTTATCAGCGTGCGCTCGTATATAACGATTTTGTGAGATGATCCATTAATGTACGCAAGAGTGATTATCCCTATCAACTTTAAATGCAGAGCTGCATGGATCTAAGAAACTACCGCGGTTCAAATCTTATTCAGAACTTTAATAATAAATAAATTTTAATTAACAATGCTTCAAATGGTTACAATGATGTGTGGATAGGGAAGCGAGAAATTGTTGTGTTTCTTGAATCACAATATTAAAATGTTGAGTAATTTTTAATTGATACAAATTTCATGTTTACTATATTTGGTTGATATTACATTTCAGTAATAAACTGGCGGTAAAATTTCAAGCGAACTTTACCACAATTTCGAACCTACTTTCGTAAATTTTCTTAAAGATAAGCATGATTCTTAAGCAAATTATTTATCACTTTTTCATATTTGTGTGAATTCAAATGTTTGTTAAAAATTTATTACTTTCACGTCTTTTATTCGCGAAACACACAATTATAATTCAGAAATACTTATTTCAAGGAGACCGGATCTAATATGATTTGTTTGTAGAATTTAAAATTTTTCCAACTTACTATTTCTTCGAAGAACAATTTCCAAATTTCCCATTTTGAAATTTTTGATGATTTCTACCACTTTCGTGTTCGCAATGTAAAATGTCGCTCATGTTAAGCAATCATTAGCCAGGCAAAAGGGAATCGCCCTTAATTGCGTTTCCTTATTCAATCATGGTTTCTTTCGTTGAGCTCGCAACTGTTGGATAATGCTCAGTAACCCTGTTTTCACGTGTTGATTGATACGTACTAATACTACGCACTAATTAATTTTACCTCCCACCCACGCTAATTGAAGATAGACTAGCCCTTTCTGATTTTGTCCACTAGAGATGGGCATTTCGTGTGCTCAGAATGCGTCGCTTTAAATTAACGTCTATGCAAACGTTGAGCGTAATATTAAGGGTAAATAGTATATAAAAAGTTTACAAAATTGGGAACTCGACGTAGACTACAATCAGTAGTGTTTTAACTTTGAAGGGTGCATTTTAGTAAATAACATATTTTTGCAAGTAAATAGTATTTAAATTGGCTATGAAAAAATGAACGCATTATATTGTAGTAGAAAATAAATGATCGCATTTTAATCTCGTTAGAAAAAATCTGCAGTGCACTGAACGTTCTTATACTTACTTATACTGGAATTGTCGAAAGAACGTTTCAAGTGAAAATTGTTTACAATTTTAATATATTTAACTTCTATAAGAACATTTTTTTCGACAACACTTAGAGATACGGAAAATGGTGATAAGAGTAAAGTATCACTTAAGATATTGCTTTCAAAATAAGACGTTTTCTTGTTATATACAAATCTTAAGTTTAATGTTTCATAGTGTTAGCTTCAGGCTCAGACGCACTCAGACGTCATTCCGAAAATAGTCAGAATCGATTCAGGGGACATCGAAATGTGTATATCCAGTACAATCGCGTAGGTAGAAAATTTTAAAAATTAATTTTTCCGAACACTCAGTTTGAATGTTTGAATTTCCTAATGGCAGACTTCATATTGTTATATTTATTACAAGTTCAAATTTCACTTCCGAAATCACGTTTGGTTACAAATTTGGAACTTCAGTTAACAAATTATTTCAAAATCATTTGTTTTTAAAATATTGTTAAAAATTAGTAGATTTACTTTTGTTATCAAAAATAGGTGGTTCCAACTTAACTGATGTCTTTTTGGAGACCTTTTAATATTTAGTATTCTACCACCAGATTCGTTTCTCTTTTGATTATCTTGTAATCATACCTTACTTAATTCATCTATTATTTTTTTTCTACACCGATTCATTAGTTATTATGTCGATTCCTCGTGTTTTGTGGTGCCCGAGTAGATTGAAGGTCTGTGTTACCACTGGCGATTTGGAAGAGTACCATTGGATCGTTCAATCTTGGTCTACTTGGTATATAATTTTTAATCAAATAATGTTCACCGTTAATATGACGCTGAATACAGAACCACTAACTAGTTGTAAATGGGACTGTATATGAAAGTGCTGGGTATGATCCAAGTTGATATAAAAAAAATGTGCAGAGAAATTGTCATTGGGAAAAAGTAATGGTAACATATTCATAGGCATAAACAGTGTGGTGCAAAGTTTGTGTTAGATACCTTAAACGACGATGCATGATCGAATATAAAAGGAATCTGCTAGAGAATTTATTTTCCTGTGAATTTGTCGTCACACCAAAAGAAGAAGAAAGGCGATAAATTCATAGGAAACAACAAGTGTAGTATGAAGGCTGCTTTTATTTAAACGACGATGATGTTTCCCGCATGACCTGTCATCGATAAAAAGCATGTAAGAGCCACCTACCTTGTGGCGCAGGATTTTGATAAGGTATGGCATGAGGGGTTAATATGCTCGTATAAACGAATGTGCTACTTTTGGAGTCATATAATACGGACGACAGATTTTTTAGTATGAAACAAGATGAAGCATCTACTGAAATTAGAGCAGAAGTGTCGCAGGGAAGTGTCTTAGGACCTGTCTTGTATGTGATCTATATATCTATATATATTACAGTTATATGTATATCTTGACGACGCGATAAAATTGACAATAGGACGAAAAGATAATATGACGTATCATACTGAATGAGATCAAATCTGTATATATAAATTATCCAAAAAAAAGAACAAAATATACCAATTAATATAAGTAAGGTCAATAAACTCTAGAACTGCACCACATTAGACACTAGACACCGCTGGGGAATCCATGTCAAGAAGCAAAGAGATACACTACATATAAAATACAACAAGATGTCGGCTACTTGATAGGCACTTGAATCTACCTACCTTAAACAAAATACTAATGTATGAACAAATCCTCAAACCAGTGTGGACATTCTGGTATGGGGCTGTGCTAGCAAGAACAATATCTTGATCATCCAAGGGTTTCAGAGCAAGGCACTGAGGAACAATGTCAAATCACACTGGTGCACCAGAAACAGTGACCTTTGAGATCTCTTCAGATGGACACTTTGGACCAGACCATCATCACATTCGAACAACGAAAAATGACTCCACCAGCATGTGAACGAGGATATCCAGCTCCTCGACAAAACGAATCTGAAATAATTTTCTCTTGAGAATGGTTTAAGTCAATGAACCTGGGCCGACTACAGTACTCTTTCAATAGAATGTACATGCTTACCTGATTATCCCAGTGTGTAGTTACCGACATTTTAAGGGATCGCTTCATCGGGTCAAGAATGGATCAAAGTTGAAAACCACGCATGGGACATTAAGTGATCAATGTAAGTGGAAACTTCTCAAACTCTGGTTCCTATTCTGAATATTGAATAGAGCGGATAGGGTTTTGTACTAATCACGGGTGTCATCATCGCATTGTCAAGTCAAGAGTAGATCCAAATTAGTAAATGCGTTGATCGTTGATTATCGAAGCATAACATAGCATAAGGGTTGGTTTCATTTTAAAAACCATTAAAATTATCCTGTGCTCAATGTTGGGTTCGGTTGTTCAAGTTCATTTTCATTGCAAACCCACGCTTAGTGCTACCAATTTCATTGTACAGTCGCTAGTATCGTTACTATCGCACTAGAAAACTGAAACCAGCTCCGGATGGTCACGATCCTATTACATATTTTAATTGTCCAATTTTCTTTTCAACTACCGATTAATCTGCTGTAATCAATGTTAGGATTTATGCCTGACCCACGGATTTTTCCTAGCATTACCCATCTCTAATCGCTTCACTCTTAGCAATCCGGCATTACTCATACAACATTATTTATTTAATGGTTGTTATAAGGACGTAAATATATACATTTACATTCTCAATTCGTATTACGCAAAGATAAATGAGATTTCGCTCCAAGTTGGCAGCGCAGACAACGGGCCCAATATCTAAACGAAAGCAAAAAAACTAATGAATATGGTGCATAAATCACTATAATTTATTGCGTTAAATGTTAGTTGCACACTCAGATCTCTGTGTATTCCTCGGTCAAAATTGCGGCAAATTATACGTTTCGAGAAAGTTATTTCCGGACGACGTACATGACATTCAGCATGTTTATTGATACATCAGTTTGTACGAGGCGTATATTGTTTGGTGGAATGTGACGTTGGCGACCGCGTTTCATTTCCCAACACATACGTTGTAAAAGAAATGAAATCAACGTTGTGCGAAACAATATTTGTATGTGTGGAGATTTTAATTTAATTGCTAATAAAATATAAGTTCAATTATGTCACGTTAGGCATATTGGCTTCGGGCACATTCAGGAAATAATAAATGGTGCATTAGCGATTCACGTTGTCTTTTATGTAACTTTAAAAATAATCCTGATTACATCACATACGCATTTGTATCAACACACCTACGTTTTACTATAACAAACAGGATGATGGAGCCCATGTCTCAAATAAGATCTATTAAGTGGTAATAAAATTCTTGGAATACGTGCAGACAAGAAACTTGTTAGAGGCGGTGAAGAATTTGGTTGTTAGATGCTATTATGTTATAGATAGTAAATTAGTCGATATTTTTGCAGAAATCGAAATGCATTAATCAAAATATTAAAATAGTCATTTAGGTACCTTATGTATGTTATAATTTTTCAATCAATTCATCTTGATAATTCATCTTGATAATTTGACTTTGCGATGAAGCGTAATTGCAAAGGCTAGTATGCAATCGATGTGTTTATTATTAAATATAGTTTAGTGCTTTGATTGCTGTAATTTTAGAACATTTTGTCGTACCTGACTAAACGGGTACCAGGCTCGAAATGTACCTTACGACCCAATCCAACCTTACCCTACCTAACCCAACCTAACCAAGATATATTAATTCGTTTATAATAAACGTGGGTGCTTTCCCAATAACCAAGTAAAAATTATACCACTTAACCATGTTGTTTTTGCATCAAGGCACAACGGAAAATCACGACAAAATATCATTGTCGAAAAATAGATAGTAATAATTCTAAAAATTAATTCAAAGAAAATACGAAGCACGTTATAATAAGATCCCTAGAAATATATCTTAGTAGGTAAAGGATGTAACACATTTCGTTTTCAGTTCTAAGCATCAAAATATTAGCTTCTTTTTAAATCATGTTCGTACTGGTAACCTCCCTGCTCTTTATTTAATTATTTATATCACTGAATAAATCAGTGAACGATGATTTCACAACCCTCCAAAGATACCAATGATATTTAATTTATCATTCAATGGCATTTAACTTTATTCAAAATCGAGTAACTGTATACATTTATTAATTATCTCGACTGAAATGCACCATAATAATTAATTAACGACTATAAAACACTTGCACGTGATACACACGTCTATTAAATAATGTTTCGTTCGATTGAGGGCGTTGGTTCGTGATTTAATATTCATGCAAATCGGTCTGCATTGCGTAGTCGCTTTTTTTCTAAATCGGCGAATGCATCATTTCGAGCATTTTCCGTCAAAGGCGAATCCCCTATCCTTGACCAATATTCGCCAGCCCGCGTCGAACAGGAACAGGATTTTCAGTCGCGATCAAGAAGGCATGCGGTTCTGCCATGCTGTGGATATTATTTATCCTTGCGGTTGAAATGCATTAGAAACAATGATAACCTTGAATTACTTGCATTAGTTTTTAATGTACTTTTTTAATTATCACGCATACAAATCTAAATAATCCCATTATCGCCTTGAACTTTATTAATTGACTCATTTCCCTATGGTATTAATGTTATGATTAAAGCGATACGCCTGCTCGCAGATTCAACGACATTTTCAATATGGATTTCTAAAATAATGCAATTACGTGAGTATTTGAAGCATTCAGTAATAGCTGTAACCTTCGGTTATTTGAAATTTATGGAATTTTGTATAGCTGTAGATAATTTACAGTTACGTTTGATGTCATGTACTGGGTAAGGGGCATTTTTGTGTGTTTCATTCTCCAGGATAGCGTTTTTTGTCTGGACAGTCGAAACAATTGTTGTTTAAAAAAATAATAATAAGTCCCTGTCACCAAAATTGCACGGGATTAGGACGCGGAAGTGAGTTTGTCAAGTTTATGGTCGAATATGTCGTCGATTACCATAATTTGCTTGGTTGATTCGCTCCATTAGCGACGCATTTTCTTATCTCTTAAAAAATCACATCTAAAATATAATTTATATACATTATTGTTGCTCATACGTTAGAAAAATAAGGTTTAGTTGATTTAAAAACCAAATTCGGCATCAACATACATCACAAGTGGTAAGGTGGTAAGATATTTAGAAAATAGGGTAAAAAAGTGATAATGTATCTTTAATTTAAATATGTGATATATTTTTCTTACGTTGGAAATGGGTTGCTAGCTCTGCTGCGTGATCGTTCTTTTGATTATGTATGATTAATTTAACAACACTAGTTAATAACATTAATGGTGATGGCATGGTTTTAATAAATTTGAGACGAAAATACTAAAAATAGCAAGCGCATGCCACTTCTTGCTAATTCGATATCAAAATTTTAATATTTATGTTGTATGAATGATTTTGATGATGCAAAGTAATATTAAATTTAATTGGAAAACGATGAAAGAAATCAGAGCAAGGTATAATGTTATGTATTTAGAGCGAATTTACGCTAAAAAGTCATGAAAGGGCCCACTGACATATTAATGTTGGATTAGAAGGGACATTTTCTAATCAATGTGCAAAGTCAAAATTGGTGGACCATGATCTAGGCAAGGTTGGTGAAAGGACACCGATAGCAATTATATTACAACAATACACTTAATCGTAGTATTAGTGCAGTATTCCAACGATAATGATCACGTTGCTGATCTTCTTAAAAGCTGTAGATGTTTAAGAACAATACTAGCTTACACTAAGGAAGAAATAGAAAAGTAAAGCAAAGCTGTAGCTCAGCTCCGCCCAATCATTCTCATAATTATCAGAAACATTTCTTCCAATATTTATAGAGCTGCTATGTTAGATTAGATCAACTTGCAAAATTAAAATTGGTGTAATGTTATGATTCTGAGTTATGGTTCGCAAACATACAACATACATCAGGTATAGGTGTACCTCAAGGATGTCATTTAGCCCCCATTATTTCCACTAGGTTTAAGTTGGAGTATATTTTCATTATATTTTCTGTTTTGCTTAATATGTTGTTATATTACAGAGATCTATTTGAAATTTATATTCAAAAATTATTTTTCTTCCTTGGCTGTTTCTTCTTTACATTTCTGAGTACTCGTTCTCTGCTTCTGTGCATTCTTTTCTTTCCTTACTTCTGATTTCTTTATTTTCTCGGTACCCTCAGTCTCCTTAGTTTCTAGTTTCTAATATTTCCAAGCCACACCCTGTCCCAGCCAGAGCTTTTTTCCAATCTTTATCCCTATCTACCTTCTTATACTCTTCCAGCCAATGTTTTTATCCATTCAATCTCTTTAGGTAGAACTCATAACTCATGTACTCACCGCTCATTGAACATTTGTTATTTCTCTTAGTTGGCAGCCCTGAACGATTCAAAGGAGAATCATTTGCAGCAGTATAAAGTAGAAAGGAATGCTGTAGTTAATTAATAATGGGAAAGAAGACACCATACGTAGATTCGATAAAAACCTTAAAATAATTAAAAGAAGGTGAATGGTTGGTAAAGAATTAGGCGACTTCAGTCAGTGAGGGACGCAATACAGCTGATAAATTTAAAGAATACTATATACAAAGTATACAGAAAGTAGTGATTTTGATAAAGATGGAAACCCTAAGGGAGGAAGAATTTGTATAGAAGGTTTTCAAATGAAAGAATCATGGACAAGTTTGAGAGAGACATACACGAGCTGTAAAGAGTGATTATGAAACTGTTAGAAAGGATGGGCATTTTTAGGGTCAACATTAAAAATGGCGTGCAATGCAATAAAACATGAATTTGGTATGTGGTACCCTAAGGGAGAGCTCTTGTCCAGAAGGCTGGCACACATCAACGATTATACCAATCCCAAGTATACCCAATGTAGAAGATAAGTTTTTGCCAATTACCAATTAATATGTTCCCAATGTATGACAAGGTACTTGAACTGGTAGTAAAGAATCAGATTGAAAATATATTTGGAACCTAGTGATGTTATAACGAAGCAAGAGTCAAGCTTAATGAAACAATATTCCTCTGAAATGGCGATACAAACTGTCATTGGTGGCTGGAAACTGGTAGGAGTAACCATCATATACTTGAAACAAGCTTTCAACAGTGGGATTGGATAATCTATACCTATATGAAATTAGAGGTAAGGTTGTAGAATGGTTCTGATCTTCTTTAGATATAGTGCTCAAAGTATCTGGTGACGATTACTACGGAAAATGGATCGATTCATTGAGACACCTGCTGTTTATTTTTAAATGCAATTGGAGAAAGTAGCTCGTAAGAGGAGAGAAATAAATAAAGTGGAAGAGTGGATGGATGAATGAATGCACACGAAACGAAATATATGGTTCTTAGAAGCAGATGGAAAGAATTGAGAGGCAACATTGGGGTGAAATGTTTGGACGACACGGATTTAGAACGAGGGGAAATAATGTGACATTGACTGGTTTCGAGAATGGGTTGGGTTGTGTTGGATTGTGTTGAGTTGCTGAGTATGGGAGCAACATAATAGGGTAAATAGCAGATATTTCAAAAACAGTACCGCAAGTCATATTGCAATTCAGGGGGTTACGAAGCTGCAAGATATGCTACAAGCCGAACAGTTCCTGTCTGTGAGACAGTGGCTGCACTATAAAGGATCTATATTTATATTCACACCTGTAAACCATTTGCTACCGAAGGAAATAAATAATAATCTAGTAATAGTATGAATGAGCAGTTCGAAGCAGGTCATAATGTAATACAATTTAGGAGAACAAGAAATGCACAAAAGAGTATGTATTATGAAGGAGTGAACATTGTACATTGTACATTGTTAGCAAATATTAAAACCTGTAACAAAATTGGATAATAGTAGATCAAGTGTACCCGTTAGATAAGTACTATGTGTAACACTACGTAGTACTATGGGGCAGGGACTGGGGTTTTCTGCCGCAAACCAAGGACTGAAGTATACAGTCTTGGTAAGCATGCAACAATTCAACAGGTAGAAGTGTATGCCATTGAAATGTGTGCGCGATAACTATTTAAAGGCCCTGGGCAGCACAGAACAAAAAAACATTTCACTAACAGCAGAACAGCACTGCAAGTCCTTGTTGTCAACCAATGTACATTGATGTCGACCAGTGACTGCCGCGCATTGCCACCTCAATTAGGGAGAGCGAACAAGGTAAGCCTGGTCTGGATACCCGGATACGCTGGAATAGAGGGAAATGAAGCAGCCGACTCCCTGGCAAAGAGCAGAGCAAACCGGGAATTTATTGGCCCAGAACCGGTTCTTGGGATTACAAGAGCTCTGGCCAGAAGCTCAAATAAGAACTGGATGGAGTGCAAAGTACTTGAATACTGGCAGGAGTGCTAGGGAATGAGAGATTCCAAGATAGTGCTGAAGGGTCCATTTGCTGCACGTACCAGGATACTGCTAGGTTTGGGCAGAAAAGACTGGCTGAGGCCACTCCCTATGCGTTGAAACTGATGAGACAGGAGAGCATATTATGTGTGCCTGCCCCGCGGGGAACAAATCATTTGCACAGTCCTTGGTGAGATAAAACTTGAGGTGGTCGAACTTGATAAAATCTCACACTCTAAAATCCTTCTCTATTTAAAGGGAATGGGAATTGAGGGTGAGCTATAAATAGTGGTGAGCAACAATAGATTCTTGCGGTCGCAGTGGAGGGGCGATTAAACGCACCACTCAATATAACTAACTACGTATAACAAATATCCGAGAAGGCATATAAACATCAATCACATTCAATTTTCTTCTCCAATTCTTCCTACAATGAGTCCTATTTTCCATATATCTTCATTATATCTTGACGTCTTGATTATACGTTTCCTGTCCTTTGCATCTAGCTGCATCCATCGTAGACCTCCCCACATCTCCATTTCTAGCACGTCTTCTATACAGCACTGTGCTAAATATTCAAAAAATATATATAACTGAAATAAAACGAATATAACCAAGTTTACTTATCTTATACGGTATGGAAAGATCAAGTGGTCACGAACTTTTTCATTTTTTTACTACGAACATGTGTGTATCACTGTGTAAAATCTTTAAGCAAGTGAATTATTAGAGGGACAACAAATTTCAAAGTGCACAATTAACAGCAGTTCTTGCAACTTGAAAAAGAAAGTCGACAAATGTCACCTGACGTCATTACCATCCATAAACTTTTGTGTTGTGTTTATAAAATTTACTCATTTTATCAATCATGGAAAATGGATCAAATTAAAATCATGATATTCTTGAAAGCCAAAATAAAACATTTTCACTAATATCTTTCACTGTTTTAGCTTAAAAGTTAGACACACATTTGAAACTGGCGATGTACAATTTCTTTTATGTTGTATACCTGTTTGAATGAATCAAACCGAGTTATCAGATGCTTTGAACCCCATTTGCGAATACGACGCATCACATTTATTTTTATTTACTTCCTTGTTTGGTTGCCAATTAGACCAGTATCACGCTCACGCATAATCACGCATATCACACGCACCTAGCGCACGTAGCCCTGACTTTGACAGACAATGCACGACAACACTAGTACGCAATTCACGTACTCGCAGCCTATTCTATCTTGATGGTCGTGGTGCAAATTGTTAAAAGCTTTACTATTGACATGCTAATACCTATAACCTACATTATTGCATACTTACCTGCAAATCTACTCTGTGCGCAGTACATAAATTGCAGCCAGCTCTAACCTCGGATGCAAATCAAACGTCGTGGATGTCAATAATTTATTATAATGCTCGAAAAATAGTAATAATTACTACTAATTAAGCTCCATCGAAATCGGAATTTAAATCGCGTGCGCTTGATAATTTTCCATTTCAGCGCGCAGATTGCGCCACGGAATACCAACAAAATGGGCAAAATTCCTGGCTTAAAACCAAGAGTAAAGTTTTGCTCTAGAATAACTAAACGCGCCTCTGTAATACTAACACTGTAGTTTTATTCTTCAACATATTTAAATGTATGTTATACGGTCTGCAAGCATTCTCGTACGTGATTGCCCGCAAACAATAAAGCATAAGCCAATAGAATACAATCGACTTTATATAAATAGCGTTGTGCTACTTTATTGCAACATGTGGGAACTGACTACTTACGAAGCATCGCAAATAATTTGTTTAACAGTTTCCGACAATTGCGTCTGAAATGGCTGCGAACGCGTGGCGTCCGCGTCGGAAATTCGACGGGTTTCTTAACTGTCGCTGTGTTTACTCTACTTTGCATATTCCTTCTTTGGCGACGAATATTTCACTGCACGCATTTGGTAGTAGCGTCGCCGTGCTAACTTTTTACGAAATCCTTGCTTTAGTGATTAACGTGTTTGTCTAAAATAATGTGCTTCGTATTACCCAACATGTTGACATACATATGTAACTCAAAATATGCAAAAACGTCCAAGTAGACAATGCACCAATGACAAGGACTGCAATTGTGATACATTTAGCCCTGCTTAATAAAATATTTTTGGAGAAGCTTCTTTATAAAATTGTATCAAAAGGATAAACTATCCACCAATTTTGATTCTTTTAGTTTTGATCTCAGCCAAACCTCGCCATCACCCATCAACCAACACGGTCATCAACAGCTTGGACGTATTTATGTTGTTATCTCTATGAATCTGTATATTGTTCCAAGATGTAACAAACATATCATGCACCGGGTTCTTTCCAAACAGTCAACAAATTGCAAGCTCGCTCTTTTACGACTAATAGGAACATCTAGATCATCTGCTTGGATACTGCAACATGGAAGTTCATACTGCACATCATCAGCTTGGAAGTCCGCATACTGCACTCTCTATGATTCAGTATATCGATGCAAGATGTAATATAACTTGCATCAGATTGTTTCTATTTGGTTAGGTTACCCACAGTTACTAGGCCGCTATTTTCCAAGCTTGCCGCGAGAATACTTTAGAAAAATTGGGACCTTTTAAAAAAGAAATCACACATACATAGAACAAGCTCTTTTAGCTGTAATAGGAACCTCTAAATGATCAGCGTCATCATCAGCTTGGATACTGCAACTTGGAAGTTCACACTGCACTTCATCAGCTTGGAAATCTACATACTTCACTCCCTATGAATCAGTATATCGTTGGAAGATGTAATATAACTTCCCATTTGGTTAATTGGGCCATAGTTCTTTGCTCTTGGCATTCTTTTTTACCCAACACTAAACAAATTGCAAGATCACTATTTTTCAAGCTTGCCTCGAGAATGGTTTAGAACAAACTGGGAATGGTCTTAAAAGTAATCATCCATTATGCAACACGCTTTTTTAGCTCTAATAGGGACCCCTAGATCATCAGCGTAACCATCAAGTTGGAAATATTGGCAGTGTGAAATTTTGTTCCCTATTGTGACGTTTGCTTCTAGACAATGTTTAAAAATTTCACCATACCGGTGTTTTCAATATCGTTGACTTTTGACAATTAATCATTTTTACAATTTACGTTTCGTTTTTTGAATCTTTTTTCATTTTCAATAATTTTGACCTTCTTTTGATATTTTTCCCAGTTTGGTTGTTGAACATTGGCAATTTTTGTGGTTTCTGATAATACAAATAATACGATTATTGACTCACTCGCATTTTGAATAGATTGTTAATTTTTTATAATTTTTCTCTGTTTGGGTGAATTTGAAAAATTTTAGTTGTTTTTGACAATTTGGGGCACATTTTGTAATTTGTACATATTCAAGATTTGAAATGATCACTATTTTTGCACAATTTAACTTTATTGACAACTATGACGATTTTTATAATTGATTTTTTTTTTTCATTTTCCTTTGACGAAGATAAGATATAGGCGAGAAATCGAAGCCCAATTTAAAATAGACAGCTCAATAGTGCCAACATAATCCATATGAAAATTTTTAATTAAACAGTTGGTGATTTGCGTGAGTTGGGTTGGGTTAAGTTGTTTTAATTAGGCAGTTAAGAAAAATGGTATCATTTCCTTAATGTGATTTAAGCTGGATCTACATAGAGGATATCAAATGGCTGATTCAAACTATTAATGGTGCGTGAAATAATAATTGCGACAAGCGTCGCCACATACTAACTGATGTGAAAAACACAATATATATGACACCATCTAGTCCAGATCTTTTATTATACCATTTCATTTCTGATTTGATTTGATTTTTAAGTTCTTTTTTTAATGTATCATTTCAAGTCTAATTTATATTAAATTACTCGGTTTAAATTGTAATAATTTCTATAATGCACGAAGAATGTATAAACGCAATAGACCTCTTAACGTTATTTTTTTATAACGTATCAAAGTCTATAAAAAAGTTAGTGATCCATGAGAAAAAAATTGGTTGTCATGAGGTTAAGATGACATTAAATAGAAATTAAGTCGTCGAAGATAAAGTAAAAAAATCATCGGTGAAAGTTCTTTTATGCCAACAATTAAAGAAATGATCATCAATATAAAGCCATTAAAAAAACCGTTTAGTGTACATAACTATTTATTTATATGCGCAGTCCTTTCTCCAGTTAAAAAGTTAAAGGGCGCAATCATTCGAAACGACATTTTTTTGCTAGGTCCTCCAAAGTTAACTGTAACTAAAGGCGAATGATTTATGGTGGCACCAATTTTTTGCAGGGCACTATTCCTAGAACATGCAAAACACCAACGAAACCAATAAACGCACCCCAATTATACGCGCTTGTAAAAAATATGCACAAGTTACTAAAATTGCCAACTTTACGATCGCGGTCGTTATTATCTGGTGCAAACGAGTGGTCGAAAATGGCAAAACGTGCAAATCAAGCAGAAAACCTTGACCGTCGCAATAAAGTAAATTTCAATGGTGATAGACATGTTTTACAAATCGGATTTGTCTGCTACCTGGATGGATAGCGGCTGCCACGTAACCGTTGCATACGGTTAACGCAACATTCGAAATACAAAATCCACGACGTTGTAAAAAGCAGCATTTGGGCGCAATTACGTACCCCTTTCGCCAACCAAAAGGCGAGACCATTATTACAAATGGACGTAAAAAAGAAGGGATTGATTTTTTATATCAAAAATCCCTTTTACTTTTACCTGCGTGGGAAAAAATAGACAGTGAGTCAGTGAACCCTTAGAGTTTTTGAAAGAATGAGACCAAATGTATTAATTAATTAAATTGCAATTACAATTGCTGTGAATTATGTTTAAAAAGTATTTTAATGATAATAATAATATTAAATCTAGTAAAAATGTTAAGAACCTGTAGTCAAAATTAATAATTTGATCCCAAAATGGTCAGCACGTAAAAATGCTTGATAGTAGATGTAGTCGAATTTGTATTGGAATAATTTTGTATGTGATTTTTTGTCTACAGAGCTAATTTTTTAGCTCAAATATTGTGACGATAATGAATAATTTATTAATAGGGCTGTATGTAGGAAATATTTACATTGATTAATACAACGATTCCTTTAATTTAATTGCAAATTCCATGAAATAATTCCCACAAACGACGCATCGTTAAAAAGATCCCACCCTCGTAGCGTGTCCGTTTTGTTCTAGGAAACGAACGGTAAATGCACAAAAAAACTTAGGGTGTCTCGTGGATGCGGAAGACCACGGACGCCTAACGGGATCTATAACTAACAAATACTTCGTTTTGATCCTCATCTACATGATTGGTAGTTTTGGACCGTCCCGAATTCTTGAAGTGAACATACACCACATAAATCCGGAGCGTCTTCGTCTATCGGAGCGAGCACTGCGACGACGACGCGAGATGAGAACTTCTTCTTTGTTGTGCCGTACAGAGGAACGTTCACGGGGTACGTTTAACATGTGTAGTATTACGTAACCGCAGCGTGTTTCGCTCGCCTCCGACGCGGGCGTATGCGTTCGTCTCGCTCAGTTTCGACGAATGACTGCAGCAGAAGGATTATAAAGGATATGACTTTGACGGTTCTCCGGGGCACAAAAGACGTAAAAATAAAGAAAGTAATTTTAAAAATAAATGAAAAGAACGAACAAAAAATGAGTGGGGTAATGCTTTCATGAAGGTTTAGTGTAGTTTGTTGACCTATGATACATCAATTTCGATTGTGTGTGTTAATTTTTAAAGAATTCGATTCTACTAGGCTCATTCATATTTTAGTGGACGGGTTAATGGTTACATTTCTAATTATATCTATTTATTTGTATATATTTAATTAATATTTATTTACGTTTTGTACTATTATTTTAATTAGTAAACATCAATGAGTTTATTAAAAAACTTTTATGGGAAGAAAACATATCAACCTTACTTAGCCAGTGGTTAATATTTTTAATTCAAATCCACTCGTACAGTGATCTACAAATCGATATTTTTTTACGTTTTCGTAGAATAAATCTGAAAATAAACACTATCTTAAGTTATTTGTTATTGCTATTTTCTTGAGTTGTTTAATTAAAACTTGCAGTACTTTTTCAATATCATGGCAAGGTGCAAAAAACCTATCGATTCATGTAGGTTACATTTAAATCGGTCGCTTCCAATCTCAAATCAATATTTAATTAAATATTATTTAAAATTATTAATTATTTCGTATATTTAACATCTTATGATATATAACTCATATAAATTTATGAGAGTTAATTTAATTGGATTTTACAGAGCACCTAGAACAGTGCCTTTCTCAATAAAAATAAAGTTGTTTAAGGGGGGATCTTGCTTTAGGAGGCCTTTCAATTGCAATTTACAATCGGTGGGAAAGATGTAGCCCGTAATTTTTGTCTGAAACAAAAAAAAAACAAAGAAAATGGTAATTCTCATATATTTTCTTCTATGTAAACTAAAAAAAAAAAAACAAAAAATTTTGAAATTCAAGATTTTTCTCAGGTTTGAAAATAAATGTGCTCTTTGCAGGAAGAGAAAATCATTTCAACTTGCTAAAAAAGTTGTTTAGAATTTTTTTTTCATTAATCTTTTTAGTTCAAATAGAATAGAATGCTACTGAAGCTAAGAAAACTTTTGTTTCTTTTTGATTGCTTGGCTAGTTTTCTCGCAATCACGCCCACCAGTTCGTAAATCGTAAAATCGAAAACTCGAGAAAACGCGCTCTAAAGTTTACGATCAGGCAAAATGTTAATTTTCGATTACTTACGGAATATCTCGTTATAATCCTACTATAGCTCTTACGAACTCATTTCATTTTTTGACCCTTCTAAAGCAGGATCCCCCCTTAAGAACAATAAAAATTTAAGTTTGGAGCAGAGTGATAATAATGTGTAACTACTTTAAAATCAAAGTGGGTTTGACTTGCCTTATGAAATTGACCAAAGCTGTTAGCTGTTAGCTGTATGTATTTTATTGCAGAAATGTTGGCATGTTTCACTTTATCTTACATTATTCACTGTTACTGTTTTCCTAAATTATTTAACGAAAATTGGTAGCATTTTTGGTAATAGAACTGATGTCTCGGCAATGTTAAAAATACTGTAGGTGTAGATTACATTTAAATTGGTCGCTTAGACTCTCTGATAGTGTTTAGAAATATAAAATCCATTGGCGACACGATTGAACCTGTTTGTGATAATTGTCAAAGAATTTTAACTTTTCACTAATAAACTGGGACTTAATACAAAATTCAGATGCAAAACTCGCATACTGTCATAAGTCACATTGTTGGAAGTGCGAATAATTATCCAAAATTAATTTTACAATAGCATAGTCTATGCAATGTTAAAATTTTTCGCCAACGTTAAGTCTTTTTATTTTTAAGACATTTAGACCTCTAACAATCAATCAAAGAATTTTCAGTTTTGATATTTTTAACAATTCTAATTTTTGGTCATTTTAACTATTTTCATAATTTTGAGTTTTTATGCAATATTTGAATTGCAAACCACTACTATATTATTGATTACAATTTTAAAGTTTTCATAAAAAAATTTGTGAATTTTATAACTTTTACAATTTCGATATTTTTCCTGTTTTAAGCGATGTTGGAATTTCCATTTTGAACTATTTTTATCGATTTTTTGCCACTTTGACAATTTTTATGTAATTGATTTTCATATTCGTTAATTTTGATAGTTTTAAAGTTGTTGTTTTGATCATATTTATCATTTTAATTCTTAACATTTTGGGTAATATTGAAATATTTTAGTTTCAATTTTTTTTTCGAAATTTTCATAATTTCTGAATTGCTACACAACTATGAAATGTGTCCATTGACTGTAAATACTTATTTTATTTAATTACTGATGTTTGATTATAGTTCAATAATTAGCCGCTATTAATTAAGTTATAAGTAATATTTAAAAAAAAATCTTTTTCAATCTCGTTATAATTACGCTGCTACGCAACACACAATATCGGTTTAGATGAAAGTATTAAATAATTACATTAAATCATATTTGAGTATCATCTTAATAACAAACATAATGTGTTATTAAATATTTTCAGATTAGTGTAAGCTTTGGAAATATGTCATTGATTAAAACTACAAATCTCAAGAATCTCAAGCCAACGTATTTTAATGATAATATAAAAAATGTTAAATACGTTTCACGTCCATCTTGGCATGGAATATCAACAGCGTGATAAAGTAAAATTAATTAATAACATTTATAAAAGAACATATACAATGTTTAATTTATGGCCTAAATTAAATTTAAACAGTGAAAAACACGTTGTGATAGATATCATTGTTATCTACATCCTCAAAGCCTAACCCTCGACAATAATTATTGTAAACAAGTTATTCGTTACAAAGTATTCGTCAACTCGCTGTTAAAAATTAAATAATGGTGTAAATTAAATTTTAGTATATTGGTCGAAATATAATTTGACAATTTCATTGAATTGCATCGCCGTTTCATGTGATAACTCATTCCTGAGCATTTTCAAGTGCAGATTAATTTTACATGATAATGATTTTTACAGTTCAAATTTTAATTGCGGTTAAGTATTTCTGATAGCTCGCGTCATGTTTGACGTTTAAAAGAATTTTTAAGTTGACATTGAAATGAGCGATGCTTTCTGTTGACAAGAGAATTTAAAGCCTAATTGAACCTGGAATCGATTGCGAAAACTCTGGGTTCTACGATGGATACGCCCATCTAAAACAAATAAACTGTCAACGGATTCCACATGTTTTGAATTAAAATTGCTTTAATTTTTATTTACGATGCAGGAATTGCTTACAGATTCGGAATTCTTGTAATTTCCTGATTCGTTCTAATGTTCACTCTATTGTGCATTCTAAAACCCTGCACCAGGCATATTGATTCGGTTGTTCCATTAAATCTATTTTAAATTAATTAAATTACATTTAGATACCTCGTACCTCGACTCCTTGGGCTTAAGTTTGTTTTTCAAACAAGGTCGGTGTTAGAGTAACTGTAAAATGCTGTTTTCCTTCTGATATTGTGGTCTAAATTTCATACATAACTAAAATTTAAGATTTTGCTTTGGCCCTAGTTCTAGTTCATGTTTTTGGTAAAATGTAGATATCTAAATACATTTTCTAACTGAAAATATTCATCTATCATAAAATCATTATTAGTCCTGCAGAATGCAAATTATGTATCCCAATCAACATTGTTTGCATTACTTTTATTTTCAATCCATATCTGATTCTTCCCCTTAGTACTGTTATATCAATTTTCCAGTTTGATTAAATATCTGACAAAATACATACAGAATATGGTGCTGCATTCGCCTTTATAATTAATTTACAGTTTAAATTTAATTCGCGATGGAATTCATAAAGTCCCCCAAAACGTCGAGAGAACATTTTTGAAAAATAAAATACTGAAACGATTTAAAAATCAGATTACATTTACTAAAAAACTGCCTACCCGCACAAGTAAGCAAATGAACTTTCTTATCGCATCGACTCTAAATATAATTACGTGACAGACATCGACAGGGATGTATTTTATTGATCCACTTGATAGTAAACAAACTTATTAAGAAATAGTATATTTACATCTGTAAAAATTACAATTATTCATAGAGGGATGTAATTATTGACAGTACAAGATAAAGTTATTGTCAGGAGATTTAAAAATCACAGGTAACCAAAATTAACTTATCAATGTATATTGCAAATTAGGGAAACTTCCTTCACATCCATTTTAAAAAATCGTTCTTTACGTTTAACGAATTTTATAACATAGCATATATTCACAAATAGGTTTTTATCGGGAACACAAGGTTTGGAAAAACCATATTGGTATTTTCGTAAATTCGTCAAAACTATTTGCGCGGTCTTTACCAGGCCCTTTTAATTCTATAAAATATTTATAATTTACGGCCTGCCATTAAAAATGCAGTAAACATATTCTAATAATTCTGGCTATATAAATTATTACAATTTCATTATCATGGCATGCTTCGAATAGATGATCGATGGGTTCCTCCCTATTATATCCCGGTTAGTTCTGTTCAATGAGGTTAAAGGCAGGTGACCTTGATGGCCACGGAAGAACGATGAGATCAGCTTCAAGTAAGCACCTTGTAATGTCTGCTGCAATATGGAACCCAATATCCTGCTTGAAAATTTGGTTTTCTAGTTCTTAGATATACAGCAGTGTAACAGGCTCCCATACATTGCCAATGTAACCCTGGGCGTTCATGTTTCTTTTCAGCTATATTAGAGTCGATCTAGTTCCATACGCTATGGCATCCTAATTCATAAGTCCTCGGAGCAGTCCCCACCTTCCTCCACGTTTCCGGCCATCTACCATTTCTGATCCCTTTGGACTCTGCCCTTTAAGAAAATGGCAAGATGAGAACGCAGTCAACAAAGGCAAAATTGGTGGTACTAATTTAAGGCATTTATTCCTAGCAGGCGTTCTTGTCTGTCATTAGTTCTGTAAACAGTTCCAGTATCTCTACGACGTTGGTGCCTCTGCGCTGCTATCTTGGTATTCCAACATCGCATTACAGTACATGCCTTCCTGCCAACCGTATTGGAAATTTTCCGAAGAGATGTAACAGCTTCTCGTACCCCTACTATTCGTCCCCTTTCAAATTCGCTTAGTTTAATAGACAGTTCTTGCGTCTACCTTCACGAGGCATCGTAAAATGTAACAAGAGCAAAACTGCACTATACGTCAAACTTTAAAGATAACTACAACAAAATCAAGCATCATTTGTGGTACCCGCCAAAAGTCACTAGATTCCTTTCAAAATCATCATGATATTAGAATAATTTACTACACTTTTAATACATTTTTTTATTAAAATACATCGGCCTTTACTGGGTATTCGATTCTCAGTTGCACTGAGTATACAAGGGACTAAGTGACATGACGTAATCTCTGATGTTGGTTGTTTACAAACTGAATCTTATCGGTCTGAGTCACAGAGTCAACATTTATAAAACACTTCTGATGATTGATTACCTTCGTTCAATTTGAAAACGTCAATATAGAGAACTGCTCGCTAGAATGGTGGAGAGAATCTACAAATATAAACATTAAAAAATATTTAGAAAATCGCATTTCGTTACATACAAGAAATACGGAAAACTTCAAACCAAGAATTATTGGAACATTGCGGCATGTTTTAGTTTAATACAACTTCTATGTTTCCATTATTTTAGCTCTTCAATTATTCAAAAACTTATGGCGGTAACTTTGTTTATTAATGTTTTGATTTTGTTTCCAACTTTTTTTGAATCGGTTCAATTTATTTTAATTCGGTATTAGAATTTCAACGTAATTTGCTTTTGCATTTGTCCTTGGATCGTTCATCATTTAAAGTCTTATTTATTGTATGTAGCGAATCATGTCATACTATATCTTGAACTAAACTGCATATTTCTCTTCATTATCAATTCGCATTTAATGGAAAATAAATTTCAGCGAATGTAACAAGCGGCAACGGACCGTTTCGCCCTCGTGGGCCTATCAGAGCACCAGAGATACTTTCGCTGAAGCTGCATGTAGTCAGGCACACATGAGTTACAAAGTTTGTATTTCTATATATTATATTTTATTTTATATTTTAATTTACTGATTAATATACTTTTAAAGCATGCACATGTTACACTTGCATTTTGTGCTATTTATTTTATATATTTAGATTTAATTGCATTTTTATTAGATGTATTTTCACATGTTTGTTTAGTTCTTTTTTTTAATTATTTGTTAATAAAAATGATAAATAAATAAAAATAATATGTGGTTTAAGTAAGTAAAAACAATTTGCAGTTAAGTTCATTTTAAAACAAAATTTAGAAAATAAGTTTGCAATCAATGACAGTTTTTAAGTAAGACCAAAAAATTACCATCACGTTTGCAAGTTTACGAAAAATGAGAAAATTGTATGAAAGTTTCCGGAAGCAACATTCGAACACCTATGTCATGAACTCGCCGCAAACATCCACTTTACTTTTGTATATATATTCACTTCCGGTTATGCTGATGCGATTTCTATTTCATTTCATCCGTCACGCGCATTTAAACAACAATTAATATTTCTATAAATATTCAAGTATTAAATTATACAAATTCCTCGCGTTGGAAGTCGACGTTCGGATTGAACATTTTCAATAGCTAAATAAACAAAGTCGATAAATATTTTATATGGCGAAAAATAGCAGACACATCCCTCTCACGAAAGGAGGAAGTAACCCACGCACCTACGAACGAACAGATGCGGAATATTGAATTTCACCAATCGAAATCTTCGACAAAAAATCCACACAAAGCTTTTAATTTCATCGAGATAAAACGTCGTAAAAAACAGCACGTGCGTTTTTCCACCTAGACACACACACGATAAGTTTTTTACGACGAAATGGAAAGCGGAAGGTATAAAATAAATATGAAATTCTTTTGTCGACAACATGTGGCACGTGGCAATTTTTACTTGAGGGTAGGTGGAGAAAATGGCCTTTAATTTTGTGTATATGGCGGTAGCAAGAAAAGAAGTATTGTTGCCGGCCAATTCATATTTTATTCATATTAATTATTTATAAACACACTCACATGCACTTCCTGTATTTTTTCAACGAATATGATATTAATGTTTCTAATAATTACTGACGTAGAGATTGAGGTTTAAATTTTAAAAAGTGTATTGCTCAAGTGGTTCATATTCAAGGGGGAATAATGCAGGCTTCACTAAGTTGAATTATCTTAATTATGAATACAGGTAGAAAATTAAATTAAAATAAAAAATCATTAAATATCGTTGATAATAAGTTTTTATGAATTTTCTTTGTTCGGAGGTTCATTTAGGTCAAGGAAAATCTGCTACGATTATTTCGAAATGGCGATCTGAAAACCCACATCAAACATATTTTTTACAAACCATCGTTCGCGGGGTAAAAAACTGGAGCAAAATAAAAATATCACTGGTGAAAGCTTCGGAATACTTTGCATTAAGAGATATCGGCACAGTTTCTTCGCTCACAGCCAGTGAAAAGAAAAACGCAAGTATTTGCTTTCTATTTTAGGTTTAAAAACGATTCGATTATTAATTCACCTTAACAGTAGTCGACAATAGAGCCGTTTTCCAGTCGATGCAAGTCGCGATTGTATATATAAAGACACGTCACCTGCAATTACCTACTCCCGCAAGAATTTAATTGGAAAAGCACCGATCGCCGCAATCGTACCCGCCATTGTTTACAATTCTAAAACTTGATGTCTTCCTCATCTTGACAGCTCGATTTAGCCTCGCAATTTCGCGGTTTCCGCGAAGTGCAACGCTTCGCGCCGCATTTAAAGCACAAGCAATAATATCTATTGACTTGCGATATACACGAATGGCGGAGCTGTCTTTGAAAGATCTGGGTCGCGATTTGCCATTGAACTAACGTGACGTCAGCGAGTCATTCACCTGTGACGTCACGCGCTGAGGCCGCGGAAGACGGTCAAGCTTCGGCCACAGCTGATACGAACATGTGCAAATCAAAAGTCCAAAATATGCAGAGGCGTACCCATTATATCCTTTAAAAATAGATGTTCGGTCATTTTTAATTTTTCGACCTGTGTGTATATTTTTTTATTTATTTATTTATATTTATCGCTGGCACATTTGATTCTAGGTGTAATCACTACGAATTAAAGTTCAAACGTGAAAAACGTTCAACGAAATAATCAACGATATCATAAAAAAGTTACACAAACATATGAACTTCATAATAAATTCAAATATAAAATAATCTAGGAGAAAAAAATTGCTCCGTGCATTCTCGGTTTATAAAACAGAGTTTCATAATTGAATAGAATTAGCAGCTTTCAGAAATTACCAAACATATTATCGATAATATTGCTAATGTATTGGAGTTTTACAAAGACAGTTAGTTCAACATGTTTTCAATAAATTCTAGTTAGTCTTCATTGATTCGATGGAAATTTGACGCATGCAGACTATAAAAGTTCCAATATTAATAATTTTAAATTTAATTGTTGATTTTAAAGTAATTATACTTCAACAATAAACAGCATAATATAACTATAACTATTACATTTTACGCAGCTTCAGATAAGTTTGTTTCACTTTAGTCGCTTAAAAAAATATATTGCTAGGGAGCAACCTTGCAACATAGTCAAAGAACAGCATTTAACATAAATCGCGTATCTCGGAACTTACTTATATTTGCTTCCAAATATAAGCAAAGCTTTTTTAATTCACCTTGTAGTGATGGGAAATACACGAACAAAGTGGTGCTGTAGAAACAAATTTAGAGAAGTCATTTTAAATTGGGCAGGGAAATGGCACTCCTGTTAGCCTTTAAATATTGGAATATCAGACCAATGCAATTAAGATATTTTTTGTTTTAGATCACAACCTAATATGAACAAAATCGAGGCAGTCATAATTAAAGGATAAAACGAAGATTGATAAATTGATAAATAACTTAGCCATGATCATTTTTCGACTTACTAATGTCCCGCTGGGTTCCACTTTGGGCCCAACACTTTTTCTCAAATATATGAAAGATCTTAGAAATTCCCTTCTAATTTTCCATCACATCTGAATAATCAAAACTAGATTCTCACAAAACATATACATAAATAAATGTTGAGTTGTTGAGCTGATATAGTTTATTGATTACTTTTGCATTCACTTTTGATAACGTCGTGTTTTTAAGATTTATGGTGATTATCATTATTTATATTGTATGAAAATTAAAAATAAGTTAATACTTAAATATGTTATGCCTTAAACAGCTCAAATAACCACTGAACCACTAAAATGAATTTAAGCATCAAAGCAACAAAATAGGTTACACAAAAATACGTATAAGCGAAGCTTTTAAAATTCATTTTATAGTGATAGGAAATACACGAACAAAGCGATGCATGTAGAAATAAAGTTGAAAGTCGATTGAAATTGGGCTGAGAGAAATGTTACGATATAAATCTTGGAATATCAGGCCAAAGCAATTGAAGACATTTTTTGATTTAGATCACGAACAAGTTACTCCCTGGGTAATTTCATTTTCATCTACTCCTGATTCCAGTTGTTGGGTTATTATACCTATTTATCATCCTTTTCTCACATTAGTTGTTACACAAAATTATTAAATCAATAACCAAATGCAAAATACTATTACTACTAGTATTGCCCGTCTATATCTTAATTATATTACTCCTTCGTTATTTGGAACCACTTACGTGCTCCCTTTGCGACTAAAAGCTCCAGTGGCCTGTGGTCCAAATATGACCCCTTTACCGCCCACTAACTAGAATTGGAGATCTCCGGTGTGAAAAACTAGTAAATCAGGGCAGCGAAACAAATTTGGTGGAAGTGGAAGGGAAGAAATGTTAATATATATATATATATATATATATATATATATATATATGTGCTTCTTGGTTCTCGGGTTGTGAACCGCGTTGTGGAAATGTTCCCCGAAGGGTCGCTTCGACGTTTCGGAAGAGTCCCATCTGCCATCTTCAGGAAGCTCTTCTAGGTCTCGCTGACTTAGAAGAACAGTTGTTCTAAGTCAGAACAGTTCTTCTAAGTCAGCGAGACCTAGAAGAGCTTCCTGAAGATGGCAGATGGGACTCTGCCGAAACGTCGAAGCGACCCTTCGGGGAACATTTCCACAACGCGGTTCACACCCCGAGAACCAAGAAGCACAGATTTCAGCCGCGAGAACTTACGCACCAACATATATATATATATATATAAATCATAGTAGAAGGTAATGAGCGCCATTGTTTGATGAAAATAACTGCAAGAATTGCGATTCTAGAAGAATGAACAGGGCAATCAGATAGAAGCACAGACATGCAAAATGGAACATCTTGATAAATCAACATTGGGTAAAGTGCATTTTGGTAGCATATATGCCCACCTTCATATGAAATACACCACCCATTAGGAATTAGACTACAATTTTGAAACTTCGGTAAAATAATAGTTTATTATCAACTAAGAAACGATGAAAGTTTAGTTGAAAAAAACAAGACAAAAATTAACGTTTTTCAAGAAAAAGGTAGTAGTGGTTTGCATCCCCATGCGCAGCTATGCATGCATTAACTCTTCTAACCATGCTCTCTATTAAGTGGTCGATGTCTTTCTGGGGTATCTCGTTCCATGCAACCTCTAGATGGCGTCGAAGTGAAATTCATCCAGATTCTCAGGAGGCCTGGGTACTTGTCTTAGTCGCCGACCCATCATATCCCGGACATGTTCAAGCGGCGACAAGTCCGGTGACCGTGCAGACCAGGGGAAACTGTGCAATTCAACCTGCTCCAGGAACCTTCTTGTAACGACAGCAGTATAGGGTCTTGCATTGAAAGGTACTCCAAATTCCGTCTTTCCCCTCTATGTCGCCGCACCCTTCTACGACCATAATTCACCCATAAACAAAACCTTGATTCATCACTGAAGACGATGCCATTCCATTGATGAACCCACCCTTGCCGTTCATGACACCATGCAAGTCTGGCTGCTTTATGGGCAGGTGTTAATGGAAGCCGAAGGTAAGGACGGTATGAATGAAGCTCAAAGGAAGACATTCTTCCGCAAACAGTTACCTTCGACAAGTGTCGGTTCAAAGCTCTCGTCCAATCCACATCAATCGACCTTGTTGTTTGAAATCGATCCCTGGTAGCCATCCGCCTAAGGAGTCGTTCTTCTCTTCACGTGCGGTGCTTCTTCGGGCGGATCTTCCAGCAGGACGGCGCCTCTAAATACCTTCTTCAGACCATAAAGACCATATCTGAGCAACGGTCAACGGCAACGGTATGGTCCCGATTAAGCAATCTCCCAATCTCTCGGAATGAGAGTCCCGCCTCTTTCATACCGATAATTCGGCCCCTATCAAAGTAATTGGTATGGGCAAAATTTCGATGACGTCGCACTGGGGGCATTACAAGGCGTCTACTTGACAGTTTGGCAATAAAATAAACTAACATTTTGTGGGCAGAAATTCAGTGGTAGGAAGAAAATATTGAAAATTGGAGATAATAATGCTACAGGAAACATAACAGCTGAGTTTTTTCGGCGGAAACTTTCATCATTTCTTAGTTGATAATAAAGCATTATTTTACCGTTTCAAAATTGTAGTCTAATTCTTAATGGGTGGTGTATTTAATAAAACTGAGTGTATATTAAAAGCTACGCTGATAACACGAATATGGCAAATACACAATTTTAATGAAATAAAAGGGCTATGTCAATATTTATTGCTCGTATCGGTCTCCGATATCACTCGCCCTGTCACATATATACAAATATGTAATGTTTTTCATCTATATCACTTTTATTTATACTCGATGGCGAAATATTATTAGAAGGTGCGTCGATTTATTTTTACTCATGTGCCCGGTTATCAAATTAAAATTTTTCGTTCAATAAACACTAGGACAGCCACACGTTTGCAAACAAGTCCGTTTTCCCAAACGTCATAATCCTCTAAAATCTAATTCATTAACGGTTTTAAATTAATTATCGAATATTGAAGGAATTCGTTTCACCGTCGTGGAAGGAAGTGCCCAGGATAGCTCGTCGTAAAAAAGGGCGTACATTTTGTTGCGACCCGAGAATGTTTCATTTGCTCATTGTTGTCAGCCCACGCGATTTATTTAAAATATTCTAACGAGCTGTTTTGACACATGAAGTGCCAGTAGCTACGTTGAATGCGATACCATCTATAAAATCGAAATAGAAGCATACGACGTGCTGAAAAACTCCTCATTAATTAATTGTAACAATGGGTAATTGTATTTCATAATTAATGGGTTCAGAATAATATTAATTATCTCGTGGGTAGCTTCGAAAGTGGGAATCACTTTAATTTACCTTAACCGATATCCATTATAATAAATCCTAAATTTACTTTAATAAATTTATTCAATTATTCAATGAAAATTCACGCTGTGGAAAAAACAACTCGATCATTTAGAATATAATTTAAGACGTGATAGTAAAGTTATATCTTTTGGGTTTTACTTAAGAATTTTAGAATAAATAATAAACATACATGAGTACATACATGAGTACATGTGACACTTCCTTCCAATTATATGCACATGCTAAAGTAGATATGCATCATAACATAACATAAAGGCTTTGGGCATAAAAAAATTGATTCATTTAATTCTAAGAGAGCTAAATCAATGTATTATTTCCTGGTTTCGAACTTAGACAATACGTAAGACTGGTGTAAACGAAAAAGTCGAAACATGTTAAATATCCGTCAAAAATGAAATTATGGAGGTGATTTTTTAGATGGTATTATGACGTAGTGATTTGAAACCTGATACATTTATCTACATACCGATCAGATTACGAATTTGACCAATAAGAATGTACGATTTTCCCAAGAATTGTATACAATAACGTATTCAGTAAAATTTAATAATTTCGGAACCAGCACAACTAACTAGGGCTGGATTGGCTTGGGGTAGGTTTCAACTGTTCATTTAATTTTCAATTTTGACATATATTGAAAAAAATCCAAGTCTTAATATGAAATTCAGTTGTGCTTGTGTCAACTTTAGTTGCGATAATAATATCACCGAACTTGCAATTGGTAGGCTAATTGAAATGCATCCAACGAATCAAGTTATTGCTTAAAGAATCTTACGATGTATCTCGAAGTTTGCAGTTAGGCTGTGTATATGTAAATCATAATTAAAGTTGGACTATATTGACATGTTTGATATTGAATTCTCAGCGAATATAAACATTAAACATTAAATTAATGTGACGAATTCGATTGAGGGTTAGGGATTTTTTTACAAAAATGTTTTAACTCATTATTTCGAGCACAAGACAAAAGAAGCAACATATTCATGTTTTTACAAAGTTTTGCTAATTGTAATAAACCACAAATATATGAATTTGATTGGTGTGTTTGGTCCTTGTTCCGTCCCTGTAATATAATTGGTTTAGTGGGTTCCTGTGCTCTAACGAACATTTTTTTTTGTTTGATCACGATGCGTTTCGACCGATTTAGTGCATTAAAGGTGTTTTCAATTTTACCTTAGAGCTTCTCTTGCTAGATACCTTTCAATGTTATTTGTATTTCATTCCGCTTTATTTCTCCTATCTTATTTTCATATTTCATACCAGCTAAATCATACTTCCATATTTCTTTACAGGAAGTGATAAAAATGATAAAATTACGAAACCCTGTACGTAGAAGCCACATCATTTTAGCCTGCACGTGAATTTTACTGAAGAGTTTTTGAAGTTACTTGAAATACAAAGAGTGACGACGACAATGACGATACTTAAAAAATTAATAAAGCCCACCCTACATGCTAAGTATTCACGTATTATTTGATTAGACGTGTCACAGAAATGCATTTAAATTAAGGCTAAAAATGAAAAGAAAAAAAAAGAAAATACGAAATAGAAACTCCCTGATAAGAAAAGACCTCAGCAAAAGCGGAATCAATATTGGACTGGTAAATATGGGAGTTCAGGGCTTTAAAATAACGAGAGCGACCTCCAAATATTTAAGTGTGAAGGTTGGAATTAAACGGGAATTGAGAGAGATTTACTTTGACAATCAATGAAAAGAGGAAAAGACAAACGTAAAAAGACAACTATAACGACAAAGCATGGACGATGATTTACATGAACATGTTAGTTAATTCAGTGAGAAAAGTATCGAGAAAATTTTGAACATGGTTGTTGAGGCAGGGCTGGTTATATGGTCACAAATAAGTCAATTATGAAGGAGAAAGAAAAATCGAGAAAATACTAAATACTAAATACATATGGAATGCACACACATTTTGCGTTATCGATTACAGCAAATAAAGCTAACGAAATGTAAATCATATGTATGCAAGGAAGAATATTTTGAGAGGCACAATCAGAAAGATCTTCTATATATCCAGATACAATAATTGAAAATGATCACGCCACCTGCAATTTTCATAAATAGTTTAATGATGTAAACGACGATATCCCGAACCGTAGGTCCATAACACATCACCTCGTTAAAAAAGCAAACGCGGAAACGTACTCGAAATTAAAGGAGGCCAAACAAACAAGAGACTGAATGAATATTTACATTGGGAATGTAAGGCACTTGCTAATTTTTTTCACTCCAAATATTAAACTACAAATTAGCCAGAATTCGTAAGTAGGTTTGTTTAGCGAACACATTAAAATTGATGTGCGACACTTGCCATTTCACACATATTTTTCTGGAACAGCAAACACCAGAACGCAGGTAAAGGCGGTTTAAATAATGATGCTGTGCTTAAATTATACAAAGGCGTATAAGCTACTTATTGACTTCGCAGAAAAGTTATTAATGGTTTTCATACGACCCGTTAAACTAGTAGTTTTCGGCACCGTAAACCTATTGACATATTGTACATTAAATTTTATGTTTGATGTTTGCTCTCCTAATTATTTCACAGTAAAAGTGTAAATGGGCGATCGACACACTTTTTAGACGAAATGGCGGTTGTGACATAAGTTTTACACGTTTTTAATTTAATTCTAATTAAGTTTAGTTTAAAAATTTGGATCAAATTCCCATAACAACGTGCAAGGTTATGAAGCAAGTCAAATTAAGTTTGACGTTAGTGACATTCATGCAAGCATCATGTGTGGTGCACTTTGTCAAAATTTTTCGAACGTGGAGTGCAACAATGAACCGTAACGATGGACTAGTGCAAAGGCGAAACATAATTCGCGAAAATGGCGAATGTGTGCCTAAAGATCTAGAAGAGAAAAAACCCGAAGCGGATGAAGAAGGCGACTCAAAGGAAACAAGGTTCACTTTAATGGAAGAGGTGCTCTTATTAGGGCTGAAGGACAAATTGGGCTACACGTCTTTCTGGAACGACTGCATATCCGCAGGTCTGAGAGGCGGCATCATCGTCGAGCTGGCTTTGCGGGGTCGCGTAGAGTTGGAGCCCGCGGGCATGCGACGCAAAAGTTTGCTAACGCGAAAGCTCCTCTTGAAGAGCGACCAACCGACCGGCGACGTGCTTTTGGACGAGGCGCTCAAACACGTGCGGGATACTGATCCACCAGAAACGGTGCAGAACTGGATCGACTACCTCAGCGGGGAGACGTGGAATCCGCTGAAGCTGCGCTACCAGCTCAAGAACGTGCGGGAGAGGCTCGCGAAAAATTTGGTCGAGAAAGGAGTGCTGACGACGGCGAAGCAAAATTTCTTGTTGTTCGACATGACCACGCATCCGCTTAGCGACAACGCCGCGAAGAGGCGTCTGATTAAAAAGCTGCAGGACGCAGTTTTGAGCAAATGGGTTAACGATCCCCAGCGCATTGATCAGAGGATACTGGCGTTGATTATCTTGTCTCACAAAAGTGACGTAATTGAGAATGCGTTCACTTCGCTGAGCGACGACGACTATGAAATAGGAACGAAGCGAGTTCGCGACTTACTCGACTTGGAGTTTCAACAGGAATCGGAGAAGCCCAACGCCAATGAAGTCATGTGGGCTGTATTTGCAGCATTCAATAAATAATATATTACGCATTTTTATATACAATGTACGCGAACGGAAAAAGTTCATTAAACAACTTGTACTTACACTGTGATTACTCTTCCTTTGCGTGATTGTGTGTTGTTGTCTTATTCCACTTGTGGTGGTATCTGCATTAACTGGATATGAAGGCTACTTCTCAATCAAATCCCCTCACCATCTACGACTACCATTTTTAAATTATGCGCCACACAAATTCTTTTTGAATACTTTGCGCCATTTCACGTGCGCAAGTGCCAGTAAAATATTTCAAAGCGCTAACGCACTCGGCTCGTGGGCACGCGCCGCATTGTCCTACAAATTAGCATTGCCCTTTATCAGTGCATATTTATTGATGAAATATTTAACGTATTTGCAACCTCACTGACGTTTATTGCGCAACTCGGTACTGTTACATGAGCGATTTTAATTACCGGCACAGTATGCAATAACATAAAAACGAAAAAATATTGCATAGTATGCAAACGGTTATACATAAACATGTGCGATAGTCAATAATTACATAAAAACTATTTACATGCATTTAACTTGAACTTGGAAGCGAACCACCGCGAAGGACCTTGCGATTACTCAATAACTTGTAATTCGCTGTAACGATGCAGTTTTCATGTAATTTTTGTATTAATCTTGAGTTAACAGGCTTATGAAATAGAGCTAGGGAACAATTGGATATGTAGTAGTAGTTATCATGTTATCATGGTCTTATCTTCTCCCAGTTACATGGTTAAACCCTTATTGAAAGTTATTACCACCAACAAAAAATTGTTACGATTGAGAAATATTAAGTATGGGTCAGAATATCCCCGTAAAGCCTTGATCCCTGGGTGTACTGGTTTCTTCTACACGTTAAAATATATGACTGAGTTGTAGATATACGGATATCGTTGTTGTCCATGTTGTCCATATTATCGTTGTTGTCCATGGTTAAATGTGGATCCGATACAACCTCAATACTCATGAACTCCTCCATTTGGTTTTTACTTCTGTGGATAAATATGTTACGATTGAGTAATATTAAATATGAGTCGGAATATCTCCTTAAAGCCTTGATCTCTGCATGTCCTGGTTCGTTCTTCCCATTAAAATGTGACAGATATGAGGCTGTCGTTCTATACATTTTATAGTTAAACCTGGATTCGATTCAACCTCAATTCTCATCAACAACAAACTTTGTCCTATCTCACTTCAACGATAGCGAAGATTTGAGATTGCCACCTGCCTCAATATCCCCTACAGCCTGAGTACCAGACGGCCCTCTTCAGTGAGTAAAGCTCAGGAAATTTATTGTAACTATATCAATCATAATGCTTAAACACTTAAACACTTAAACTGTTATTTCGTTATTAAATAAGGGTCCGAATAATCCTTTAAAGCCCGATTCAATTGTAAGCCTAATAAGAAAGATTACACACCAAGCATGAATCTGGAAGGATTTTTAGGACTTATTTCTTCTGGCAAATTGAAGAAAAGGGTTCAGAATTAACCTAGGGTGGCTAATTTTCTGCCATGAGACATTCACAACTGTTAAATCGCACATCTAATAAAACAACAATAACTTATGTAAAATTTTCAGTTTTCATACAAAAAATGTATAATTAATCATTTTCTTTTGTACATTCTCATGTATGGTGGTTTTATTAGCGTTAAAAAGGTAAGGTGTCATTTGGTCCTACTTATTTCATAATTATTGTAGTTTTCGTTAATACTTTTAAATGAAATAATTATACTAACATCGTGGCAAAAGTTAAGTACTGTGGCCGTAACGCTTGCAATTGAATCGTAAACTTAACGCGGCCTTCGCGGAACGAAAGAATTTCAACGGCTCTCATACGAGGAAGTAAAATTCGCATCAGATCTGCCTAAAATGTTGGCTGGTGGCGAGAGAATCGCGTCGTCGGCGATGTACTCGATTCGCCGAGAGGTTAGTAGCCTTCTACGCTATTTTTGGTAGTGTCTGTTGCAGATGCTGGAGTGATTTTGGAGAGGCAAAGACTCGGCGGATGAGTTGTAAATGAGTAAATGACCGGCAGGTCTTTGACCGCCGCGAGCCCTGACCTACTAACTTCGCGAGGTCAACGATCCGCCATTCTAGTTTCACAGCTCTTTCGGTTACCCCAGATGCCAGATGCATCGTCGTCGTGGTTGTCCTAGAGCAGATTACCATGAGGAAGCTACGGCCGGAGTACTATACAGCGTGGGAACCGCGCGTCTACCTCTTGCGATTTGCCATAATTAACAATTATGTATCGGAGAATACGCGGCGTTTTTTGCGGAACGCTCCAGGTGTTCTTAACTCTTTATGCTACTCCGGTAGTGGACACGAGTGAGTAACAAATGGTTTTATAAAGACATACAAATTGTGGTAAGTCCGAGCGGTCAATAGGGATTATGATGAATATGAAGTGACGGCCTTGTGTTAATTGGGATGACATGGGGAGAAAGGTTTGACCGACGATCTGCAAGGAGCGTTTCGCTTTGTGGCCGGCTTCAAAATGCATTTAAAATAAGACAGTAATAGCAAAATCCCCACACAAAGTGTACACGCCGCCCGTGTGTACTGAAATGTGTGGCAAATGCTCCTTCAAGTTCATTTCACACACAGGATGAGTCCACGAACACGCTTCCTACTTCCTACTTCCACTTAACAGCTAAAAATTAAATCAGTACCAATTTACAATAATCTTAGCACTTAGCTCATTATCGTTGTTTTTGATCCTTTAAAATTAATTAATTTGCAGTTTGTTTCATCTCAAAAGTTAAGTGCAGTCGAAGGACATTTCTTTTGTACGCCTTCTATTGACGACAAAAATCAGTTGCTCTATGATTGATGCTAAACTACATATTTTTAAATTTGAATGTATCATGGAAATTAACTTAAATGCAGTAAAAATATTAAAAGCAACGTACGCAATCATAATTAAATTACTAAGTTTCGGAGAGGAAAATTATTATCTGCAGAATTCAAGTATAATGCTACAATAAGTATTGTACTTACTTGAAATGAATAACATCATTTTGGTTTTTTTATGCGGAAAAAGACGTTTCCATAGCACAAGTACAAACAGTAAAAATTCAACATTATCGTCCCCTTATCACACAGTAACTTTGAATATAGCAGCATATCATCGTTAGTTCTAAATTAACATATGTCGTCCCAAAAATTTGCAAAAAAATGTCAGAGACAAAAATTTCCCTGAATGTGAAAAATAGCAAACATGCCAATAAATCAAGATAATTGTGACATGAAAATAATCCAAAAATTGACAATGTCAAGAATATAAAAACTATTTATATACTTAAATATCATCAAATTACTAGAAAAATATTACAATAAATATATATGTAATATTTAGTTAGATTTCATTCTAACGTACTTTTTAACGAACATGGTAAAATTTTCAAGAAATCTTTATGAACATTCGCTATAACCTTCTGATGGTTAATCAACAGGCAAGGTTTTTGCTTTACATATTTAAGAGACAACATTGCTGTAGAAATACCAATTATCCCAATCATTGAATTAGTAGAAGCGGATTAACTGCATGTTTCATCCATTTGGAATCATGTGATTTCTTATGGTGACATCTGAACAATGTCGTGTACCAAACTCTAATTGAAAATGTGCAAGTTCAACATCAATCAATTAATTATTTTTATCTTCAACGTTAGGGAATAAATAATAAAATGCACAAACAACTCCATCCTCTCAAGCTTTGTATAGCTTAATAGATCTTACCCCTTCGGTTCCTCGAGTACTTCTTTCTTTATCGCCAGTTCTCCAGTCTTACCACACCGGACATCTCTGATATTTTGCCTCTTACATCAGTAATAATCTCCTACCTTCTATGTTAATATGGGTCTTTCTAATATTTTGTACATTTTCATTTAGTTTCTTCGAAATTTGCCACTAAACAAATTTTATTGCCTACAATTTTCTATTTTGTCACTTGCACATATCTATCTTATCGCGACTAATTAGATAAACTTATCTCCAGTTTCAAAACCAATCTGGCCATTGTTATTCAAACCGATTCGCTCCCCCTATACTTGTGTGAATTTCTTTCTTTGTAATAATTCTCAATCCTATTTTTCTCTCGAGTTGCACTCGTGAGCCTAGTCCAATATTTCTCGTTTCTTTGTCACCATGACAACATCACCTATATTGCCTTGTACCTATGCTCCCTTTGCCTTCTTTTTAATAACTCTCAATCCCATGTTCTCCTCCAGTTGGATCCATACGCCTCGCCCAATATTTTTATTTCCTTGTCCATCATGACCAGGTCATCTACATGACCTTGTACTCTCTTTTACATTTACTACCTTACCTTTATTCTCTTTTTGCCTCCTTTTTAATAATTCTCAAACCTATTTTTCTCTCCAGTTGCACTGGTGAACCTCACTAAATATTTTTCTTTCGTTGGAGATCATGTCAGGTCAGTTCCATGGCTTTGTAACCTATGTCTCTCCCTCTACTAATGTATTTTATTGCTATATTAGGAGTAAATATCCCTCTGAGACAAATTAACTTTGCTGCAATCTTCAATTCCTTGATAATTTATTAAGCTATTTCTAATGATTGAATCAAAGGCTTGTTAACAATCCATTACTAATTCCATATGCATTCACTATCGATCGTCCTTTAAATCCGATCCAAATCCATTCTGGTACTTTTAACACTCGCAATGTTTCGTTGAATTATTACGTGTACAATCTGATATACATCTATGTTCCTTATTCTATTGGCTATTGAGTCTATTGACGTCCTTTGGAATTCTTTACCCACCTTCATTAATTTAAAATGTTTCTTCGCCGTCATATTTAATAAATTCAATGTTTATCACATCGTATCCAGAAGGTTTTCAATTTTTATTATCCCTCATTAATTTCATCACATCCTCCTTTATTAGTAATTCCATTGTCGATTCAGGGTTTGGAAACTTTCTTTGTCTATATAATTTCTCGCCTTGTAATCTTCTACTAACAATTCCTTGAAATGCTCTTGTCTCATTTTGCCTACATGTATATACTCCCTGTTCTTATGATTGTTATCATTGTTGCTAATATTTCTGTAAATTTTGATTCAGTCCATATGCACTTCTATCTAATTCTCTTGTCCGCAGTCCCTTTGCTTTCGATTCAAATTTCTTCTATGTCCTTCGTTTCTAGTTATCAGCCGAAGGTATCATCATTCTTACTTATATTACACATTCCTCATTCCACCTCTCATTTGCTTTCATTCCGTCACTTAGCTCCCATTTGCAGTTTATACAGAATTGTCGATACAGTTTTTTATATCTTACCAATATTCTTCGACATGATTCATTGCTGCTTTCAATATATATTGATGATTATACACATTTTATATATCTTATGTATCTGCGTCACGATGATTACCCTGATTTTTTTGTCATCGCTATCTTTTGCTTTATGGATTATACAAAGTGTATTAGACCATCCTTTCACCCTTTCACTCAACTGGCGCATCGTAACAGTCAGACCAGGAGCAGGTCTTAATGTCTACAAAAGCTTGTATTCGAAGTCTGTATATTACTCCGACTGTATTAAAACATCAAGGAATGCATATTTGAACCCATCACGTGAAATTAAAGCAAATATGGGGGCAGTTAAAAGAAACTTTTAATCAACTCGTCGTATCTCGTTTTTGATAGAATGCCAAAATTATGAAAAACACTCTTGTCTAAACGCGTCATCTAAATAGTATTTGAAAGTGAAATTGTAGCACAAGACCAATAGGTATTTATTCTAAAGAGGCACACTTAATTTTGGCAGAGTGTCAAACAATCGAAATGATTTTAATAATTTCACTAAGCAAAATTACGCGGTGAAATGAACGTGTTCTCGCTGGCAACAAACCAACGAATTTAAATACATTTGCATAAAATGCGCACTCAATCTATGGAATATTAACCTAGTAATATTCAGTGCGTTTTAAAATCGAAGAAATATATGTAGACTAAGCTCGTAAAGAGTATGATTTAGTTGCTCAGCGTCCAGGTCTAGCGGGGAGTGGAGATGTAAACGCTAGAGGCTCTCCGATGTTGGTTTCTGTATCTTGTCATTGAATTAGTGGAGCTTATTTGGTTGTTTTTCGCCCGTTTTTTTTATTATATATGTAAATTAAATTTTGTTTTTCATTCCGTTTTTCGCACGTTTTGTATTTATTGTGAATTCTGAAACCTGTCTCGATTGCTTGTTTCTTACGAGATTTTTTACCCAACTTTGCTTTTCCATTTTCTGTTTATTTTGGTTGTGACTTTCCTAATTATGTTTTGTTATATTTTTATTAATTCTGTTTCGTTTTAGTTCAGTTTGTATTTGTTTTATTTTTAGTTTAGCTTGATTTATTATTAAATTTTTTTGGATTTTCTGTTGTTTGGAATTTTTATTTTTTATTATGTGTCGATTTTATCTTATTTTAGCATTAAATTCGTTATTGGCGTCATATGATTTTTTCTTCGCTAACTTCTCCGATTATCACATTATCACATTGCCATTCTTGGTAATCCATTTCCCCCAATATTTCATACCAAAACTAAATTAGTGAAGAAAACACGTGGACCTTTAAGAGGTCGTTGATGTTTGGAGTATTGAACACGTTTGTTTTTTTTTTGCTCCACGGGGATGGAAATAGTGGTAATACAGATAATAGTCGTGAAGAGGTACGTGCTGTAAAGATCGGAGAGAAAAAGGTAAGTAAGTACACTCATGCAAATTAAAAATGGACAAAATAACATTACGCGACAAGGAAGGGATATCTCTGGAAGTATTAATAAAGGGAGATGAAGAAATGTAGAAATAAATGAGGCAAATGGATACTATAACGAGATATAAGTGACGAAATAAAATGGCGCTTCCGTAAGCTGGTTCGTTGTGCAGTTCGTTATATTTTCAATCTATTCTAAATATAAACATGTTTTAAGATTTGTTACCAGGGCACAGTCAAATATTAATAATTAATTATAGAAGGCCTAATTGAAACTTAAAACAAAGTTCTTCTATAAGTCTGAGAGCGCTATTGGCAGCACGTGAGTTCAATCGCTTCTTTCTAAAATTTTCCGCTAATATTTTGGTAGTTTTTCCATTTAAATTTTAGTTACAATTCGATAATAAGTACAATTTTCGAGATTAATAAACAATCACATTTGGAATTAATGGGTAAACATCAAATAAGATTGTGCTTTAATTTAATTAGAATGTAGACTATACAATCAAAATCAATTTCAATCGAGACTAAATAGCGTGTAAAAAAGCAAACAATAAGAGTCATTTCCGTAATAAGACTGGGCGTGATTTATGACGTTTTATAGAAAAATATAAAATGAGCAATTAAATGTAATATGTTAGGATTGCATTGCATTGCATTGCAATTACAGGATAAAATACGTGCAGATGATAATCATTCGTAACTGGTTTCTTGTTTCTGTGGTCACTACAACTTTGCGTTCGAACTATTTCGTCGTTCAAAATCATCCGAAACTAACTGGTAGAAAATTTCCTATCAATGAGTAAGAGTTACGAGTCCAAAACCACCGATGAGCAATTTCAAATCAATGCAAGGAATATTTTTTTTAGTCCGAAAGAGAGCGATAAAAGTTGCGATTAAAAAAATAAAAGTCCAGTCCTCGATGATTTGCACAAAGACTACGTACAGGTTCGACGATTTGCCAATTTATTTTACATTTCAATATTCGGATTGATTCGTATATGAATGTATTTCGAAATATATAGTTTGTGCATAGCAATTTTGAAAATATTTTTTCTCTTACAATTGTCGCAAAAATAACATTTTCACATGACTACGCATGACTGTGCATTTTTTAATGGCAATGTGATTTGTTAGCTTGGAAAGTACGGTAATTATTATGCAATTATTAACAATTCTTTAGTAAAATAATACAGAAACAATATGTGAGAAATGGTTTTTATTATTATTGGTTGGCCTTATCAAAAAAATCATATTATCAGACACTAAAAAACTCCAATTTGCGTCCTTGATAGAAAAATAAAAGAGAAAATATACTCAGTGACATATAAACTGCACCACCTAGGGTGGGAATTTTTGGACCAAATTTCGCAGAAATATTGGCCTAGTCTAAGGTAACAATTGATTAAAATTTGATAAAAAAACACTTCATCGATTTCATTTTTCTTTAATAATGTGTTGGTCCGCCCCTATTTCTGATACACTCATTGACCCGCCTTGGCATTGATTCTAGCAGGTGATCAATGTCTTCTTGGGGTATGGCATCAAAAGCAGTCTGTACTTCATGCCGTTGAGCTTCTATTGTCAACGGTGGGTTCGGTAGATTCCTCAATCTTCTACCCATCATGTCCCACACGTGCTCAATGGGCGACAAATCGGGAGATCTTGGCGGTCAAGGCAAAAGATTAACATTGGCCTCTTCAAAGAAGTCAAGAGAAACCCTTGCTATGTGAGGTCGTGCATTATCTTGCTTGAAAAGTGGGTCTTCCAGCCCTCGAAGATATGGAAGAACATGTGGTTCTACCACTTCGTCAATGTAGCGTCGGGCGGTCATACTGGCCCGAATGAAGAGCAAGGGTGACCTACTGCCGTAAGCAATAGCACCCCACACCATCAACCACACAATTCGGTGAACATGCCGCGCAATCGAAAAATCAGGGTTGCGCCTTTCTCCACGTCTTCGTCTAACAGTCATCCGACCATCATGCATTCCTAAACAAAATCACGATTCGTCACTAAAGACAACTCGATAAGTTGCCAAGCCAAGTTCCATTGAAGTCTTTCCGTGCACCAGGCCAAACGTTCCTGGCGATGTTAAGCAGAGAGGCGTAGCACAAGATGTGGGCGGTAAGGCAGCAAGCCAAAAGTTCTTATTCGACGATAAACTGTTCGCAAGCCTATCGGACGACCTTGTTCACCTAACCATTGATCAGATATTGATCTAGTTGTAGAGAATCGGTCTCTCAATGCCATTAGTATTAAGCGGCGATCTTGACGTTCATTGGTTCGTCTTTGAGCCCCAGTGCCTCTTCTCCGACGTTCAACTCCATGTTCAGACCACGCTTGATAAACACGCATTACTGTTGAGTGTTGCCGTCCCAAACGGATTGCCGATTTCTCTAAACAAAAAAACCTGCTTCTCGTAAACCAACAATCCGCCCTCGGTCAAAGTCACTCAACTGCTGGTAAACTTGAGGTCTCCTTCCTCTAGGCATCATTAAACACTTGAAACACTTTAAACTAAAGAACGGGATCCGAAAAAGTGGAACAAATTTAAAAAATGACTCGATAATTGTTTATCTATCACCACCTCTAAAAAATCCCATTACTACTTGATGATTGGGTTTCAAATTTTAATCAACTATTTCCCTGGACTAGTCCATTATTCCTGCCAAATTTGGTCCAAAAATTCCCACCCCTTCTAGGTGGTACAGTTTATATGTCACTGAGTATATATCCATTTACTTTATCACTGTCATTAATTTGCATCTGTGAAGATGAAGTCGATATTTAAAGAATTTAATTGCAGATTTGTTTCAAGTGAGAAAGTCAATAAAAAGTTAATTTGATAACACACAAAAAAGTAATGATTAATTGAAAAATTAATAATACTTAATACTGGCCAGTGGCCATGTAGGAACATCCCACACAAAACAGTGTCAACCCAAAGTCAATATCAATAAGTGAAATTTTGGCGAGCAAATTGAGTCGATGTCATTGAACGTACGCGTGACAAGGAGTTTAAGTCGGTTCAGTAAACAAAGCGCAGAGTGTGAGTGTTAAACAGCAACTCGAACGTCAATTGCTCTAGCTAGTACATCACTTTTGCACTACAGTTTCATATTATTATTATTTGATAATTGTTATGTAAATATGAATAATTGGCGTTGTCAGAAACAATAATGAATGCCTATTAAGCTATGACATTTAACATCGCAAAAATTTCAGGAAAGGTTATAAAGCTGGTACTAGGATATTTGATGACTACCATTATCGAGAAGCTTTATATATTACACTGCAAAATTTAGAATTGTAAAAATACAATTAAGCAATATAGAATTGGATAAAAACATAAGCACGGTGTGTCCAGGTATAGCAGGCTTCAAATTGTTATTACTATTTTATATAAATTAACATTTAATTGTTATAGATTCCTATGAATGTTTAAAACACCCAACGGTGATTCTGTGACATGTGTTTCATAAATTTTGGTACTAAATCCACGTGTATTTTTGACTGCATAAACAAACACACAAATGTCAACCAATGCACTTGTTACACGTAACTGTATTTCTGCTGTACTTTCAAACACAGTTTGTTTGAAATTTGCCATTAAAAATATTATATAAACTGGATTTGTGCAAAAATGTCCCCACTCTGTTTGGACGGCTGAAATTGTTGCAGCGTTCGAAGACAAACCAATCTCACGTGCAACTATTTTCCGTGTTGTGATGCATTGTCGTGAAGGTAAAGAGCCGGAGAATAAAAAGAAATGTGGTCGCCCAACTAAATTAAATGTCAGAACAACGAGAAAACTATTTTCATGTGCCAAAAGTCAGGTTGGGTAATCATCAAGCAAATTGTCACGAAAATTTCATATTTCAACATAGTATTTTACACAACGTAATTTATCGAAAACGTCAACGAAGACCAAAATATACACAGCAACAACTCGAAAAAATACCAAAATGCTGCTGTGCTCTTCGTGTCAATCACCTTGCGAATGGAATTTTCATCATTTTGGATGAGGAATCGTACTTCACATTTTCACAGCATGAATTAAGTGGAAACGGCGGCTTTTTACTGACAACATTGAAGCAACATCAGACAATGTTACATATGCCAGCAAATTTTAGCCAACGGTGTTTGGGTAACTATGTCATCAAAGGGTGTCTCATTGCCTTTAATTCGTCTAAACAAATCCAAAGGGATCATTCTGAAATTTATATCATGCTCGCAACAAAATCATGTTTTGGCCGAATCTTGCAAGCAGCCATTACGCGGAAAAAAACAATAGATTGGCTGGCTGAGAAAATATAACGGCTGTACCGAAAAAGGACAATCCTCCAAACCTACCACAGGCACTTCCAACCGAAAATTTTTGGGCTCTTCTCAAGCGTATGGTGTACGACAATAGCTGGAAGGCTCGAAACGACCAAGAGTTGATTAATAGAATCGGATGAAAGTTGAAAGAAATCGACATAAACACCATCCAAAACCTAATTCGTTGCACATTGCGGACAATGATCAATAACGCACATGTAAATCCGATGCACTAAACGAAGGACAGAATGTAATATTAGTTATATTTCGTGTGTGCCCTAGCGTTGGTAAAAAATCTTCATAGAATATTCTCGTTGTATGCCTTTCATTAAATAGGGAAGCAATTCTTTTCGTTAGTAGATTTTCTGGTAACCGTCATTCTATTATTCTAAAAAAAGTTCTGGTAATATTAGTTCCTAAGACAGCACTTTTGCACTACAGTTTTAAATTATTAGAAGTGGCATCATTTTTATTAGTCATGCCCTAAACTCACCTACATATTAATAATAATGTTTACAATTATGACACCAAATCATTTTAATTGAATTCTGAGTTGGGTTAGATTGTGTAAGCTTGCTTTTTAACCCAATCAGGTTCACTTAGTGAAGCGAAAAGTTTGTGTGAAAACGGGTTCAGTCAGCGAAGTGGGCATATGAACCTCATTCACCAAACGATGCTGAAAATTATTTGTATTTTAGACCTAAGAATGGTAGAGTCGATTTTCTTGTAGTCGTCCTTAATCGTCTATTCCATTATTTTAAAAAAAGTGACTAAAGTTTTAAATTATTCAATGTTTGACAACATCTATAGTAATATTCTAACTTATCTACATATTATATCCTATATTTAAAATTCTATATAGATTATTTCAAATATCATGTATTACATTGATCAATTAGGAGTTCCATTGAACATCAATACAGTACCCTCACAAGGAAAACGAAATTAAGAAGTCGGCATATGAATAGTGTAAGTCAAGTTCGGTTCAGTAAGCAAAGCGCACAGTGTGAGTCACATTATGTGGATTTTAGGAATGTCTTACACAACCTCATGTCGTTGCATCGAAACAAATTTGTATAAGGTGCCGTTTGAATTCTCCAAAAAAATCGTAGTTGTGTTAAAAACGAATATTTCCGGTGGAAACAAGGCGAGTTTTGTACGTAGCGTTGGTGTGAAGAAATAACACCATTCTAAAATTGTTAACCTGTTTGATCATTCTATATCTCTTACAAGATGGCGACTTATGTGACCTACGATCGATGCGAACTTTTAACGTGGTAATTAAGGCGTCGAGATGACGTGACTTCTTTAATTGACTTAACGATCATTTTTGGCTTTACATACCCGGAGGCAAGATAAAACGATAAAATGCGGAGGAAGTCCGGCGCCTACACCGCCGAACTTTGAAGTTAAAAGGGATTAAGCATTGTCGCAAAAAGTAAAACAAATATTTTATTAGAAATTAAAATTTAAAACGAAAAAGCCGTCAAAACATTAAGCCGGAATGGCAATAATGGAATGGGTTGTAAACAAGTAGATGCGTGCAATCTCCGAGTAGTAGGCTTGCCCATTGAGCGCATTTCCTAGTCAAGCTGCCTTAGGAGGCGTTGCACAAGAACGGGCGGGCAGATGCCGATGCGCACACCTTTGGTGACGGATTAGCTCGCCGACTGACCATTTCGTTAACTAAATATCAGCTGCAACCCTTTGCGAGTTCGATAGCCCGGTCGGTGGTCCCAGATGGACTGAGATTTGCATGCGTGTAGTGAGGCGAAAGACCGGACCGAGACCCAGATTAATCAAGTCAATGTCCTCAAATTCAGCTGATCGCGGCAGAGGTTCGATGACACCGCGTCACGACATCGCGACGCTCCGCTTCCTGGTGGAAAGATGTGGGTCAGGTCGCGTATGTGTCGCGGTTCCGCGTTGGGTAGACGGGGTGGTGAGCGGGGGGCAGAGGCCGGGGACGACCTAGAGTCGCGGTCAGTGTGCGAGTGGCCGGCGGTTCACTGGGGTAAGGGTGACTAACCGCGGCCATCGACCTCCAGACCAGAACCAGAGTACTATACCTTTACAAGAATACACGCCTTAAAGACACCTTAAAAGACGCTTCTTTTTAAAACCCTGCCGTCGGAGACGCTCTGACCCGAATTATTACGACGAGTTCACAGTATATTCCACACTCACATGTACACGTTAACATTCCTAAATCACAAATAATCGCGCCATGATAATTTATTATAATATCGTGCATATTTCAAACTGGAGAAGATTTAACGTTTCGGATGTTCAATGACGAGAATCGATTTAATCCAGGAATGAAAATAACTGTACATAAATTCCGTGGTGCGAATCTTTGCCAATGGAAATAAAATCGCGCGCAAAATTGAATGGTCATATATGAAAGGTAAATTCAGAAACCTGTTTCGCTTTAAAATTTGTGTACACTTGGGCACAGCGACGCTTTTGTAAATTAACGCTTTAGTAGTCTTATGTATTGTGGCTCCGATGCCTTCAGCAACTTTTTCATTAGATGCTTATACATCGCTACGTCTTCGCTATAATCTTAACCAATTTGCTTCGTCACTGCATCGATATTCTACCAGCTTATTTAGATCATTGTATCCTCTTCCGCACGTTGCCCCCCTCATGCAGATTCAATTTCACTTTCACTTCCGTTGTCTATGATCAAACGTACATTTATTTCACTCTTGTGTACGTTCAGATATTTGTATTTTTTCCTAGTCATGATGCGTTGTTGCACTGTGAAAGAACAATTGTAGTGGCGCTAGCTCACTATACAGAAAAACGTCGTCTATATTAATCATTAATATCTGACACTATGTCTAAAGAAAATAGTAATTTTTATTTAAACACAAAAATAATTATTATTACACAACAAAATTACAAACGACTTTACATACATACATTCATAGATAACACCAAGACCACATCAAATTGTGCTGATGATGCGCTACTCGGTTATGACTCGCCTTTGATTGTAATGTTTTTCTGATAAATTTTACAAAATCTGGATAGAATTTGAATAGAATTTCCACGATCTCAGATGCATAACGAGTCTGATATATTTACACCAAAATATGTTTGACAAATTCTCTTAAAATTCTAATGATGAATTTCATATTTTTACACATTCTTCATTTTTAATCACTTAAATACTTAGTTACGCAGTTCAGATTTAATTTACTATGATATAATCTAATTTTTGAGAAACAAATAGTTAAAGTTTAAAGAGAAACATATTTGTTGTGTAATTGTAATTAAACCCGACACGCTGGGTGCGAAATGTATTATGATAGAAGTTAATTATAGTCTGACACGTTGTGTGTCTAAATGTCATGAGAAGGGTTTTTAAAGAAGTAATGCATTGCGTTTTATTTACTGGTACAAGTTACGTATACGATTTGTTCGTTAACAAATCTCCCTGAAAATTTAACAACAACAGGAGTTTGTTGACTGAGAATTATCTGCCGTTTGAATGGTGATCCGACATCGGTGTGGCGTACTTAACATAACGTATTTAAACTTCATTTTATTTTTTTTGCATTTAATATTTGGTATTGAATACAAAAAAAATACATGAAGTTTACATAGGTTTGTATTTCTAACATGACACACTAATGCGGAAACGAGTCGTGATTATCTAATTATCAGATCGGATATATTCATATATTTTGGTCTATTTCGGTTTAGATCAATCAATTTAATTTAAATTAAAGAAATACTTGCGATTTCAAGAAGCGACAATTTAAAATTTTGACGTTTCATAAAAATGTTAGGGTTACCTTTTAGTCATGCTAATCAATTTTAAATTAAAACTGACGCTTATAAAAACAGCGAGAAATCAAGAAAATTAGTATTTAAAGCAAGATCGATAATAATAAATTATTTAATTCCTTTTTCGATGTTCCATCTTGTAGATATCATGATTGTTTCATTTTCCGTGGTAGTTGACACTTAATTTTGATTAGTCACGACGCGTTTAGACTTTCGTCATTTGCAACTGAATCTTCAATTGAGATGTCAATAATCTAATGAATTATCAAAATCGAGATATTTTACTCCTAATTTTGTGTGTTTGATTAAGGCTTCAATTATTGCTAAATATTGAACGTACTCGTTTAATTGTAAAAAGAACAAGGGATCGTTTAAAATATATGTAGCACCTGATTGGGCTGTGTAAATGCAACATGTGTGAAAAATTTTGAAAATGTTAACATTATAATATAATAACAGCAATCATGACCTCGATTTTGATCAATGATAATGGAGAATGATATTACATAGTAGAAGTTTTGAAACATCACACAATGTTTACGTGGTCTGTTTCTGTACAAACAATATCGCATGTATAGCTTTATTTAAACAAAGATCCATAACGATAACATTCGAAATATTTTTTTCTTCTCAAAATACATAATTTTAAATAAAAACAATCGACAAAGTTTAATATATTTTATTTTGTGTCAGAATAGAAATAAATACAAAGTTCCATTTTAGTACGTCATATTTTTCTGCATCTATTCGATTCTTTATCCATAACATGTGCAACAAGTAAAAATACATTACCAATTACTTTTTAAAATACCATTTTTATAACAATGCACACCAAACGTTTTTCATGTTATATTGAAATATCTCGTCCCAAGCAAGTTGCACTTAATGCGCAAGCTCATTTAAGGTTTGTGGAGGACCATCATATCCCATACTGTCCCATACCAATTATACACCCTGCTACTTTGTGGCATTTGAAATGAATTCTATCCTGGACACCCCACTCCAAAGATAATTCAAATAAACCCTATTGAAATTCGAAGGACTTACTCGTATCAACCTGTGGACAAAAATCACCCTATACACTAAGACTTAATACGTGTAATTGCAATACGATTGTAAATTATAATATGTCTAACATACCTATTGAAACCGCCTAAACAACAAAACACAGGATGATATGTAAAACTCCTGTTGACGCCCACGATTTATATATCTTTAATACTCGGATTGCAATTGGTGTGAGCCCTTATTAATACAAATACTCTAAGAATCTATACCGCAACTGGCATGAAGCAATTATTTTCATTGTCGCGTAATCTTTAGCGCCCAACGTGGGGTCATATAACTCCACGTCTAAACATATTTAAAGGTGGTATCAAACGATGGTGGAAGACTTCCTAGAAAAATGCTCTAAATTGTTGGGTTGGGTTTGGTTCTGTAACGAACGGTATAACGTCATCAGATGTTGCGCCCCATCGAGTTTATGATAACCGTGTTCATTGTAGTCAATACTTACTATAAATTAATAATTTTGATTTAACTTGAAGACATGCATTTTACTCGTATACAAAACTAAGAAACGATGGAAAGATTAATTGATCTATGGGTGTGTGGGAATAATTCATAGATCTATTACAGGAAATACAAGGGGGAAATTGAAAGAATATAGGGAAAGGTCAATAATAATAATAATAATTGTACCAAGCAGGATTGACATAATGATGGGTTTTTTTTAGAAAAAGGGGCGTGGGACAAAACATTTAATTAACAAAAGTCATGGTGTGACTAGAAATTGGGAAACAGGAAGATGGTAGCGAGTTAAAGATAACAAGTCAACAGTATTAACATATTACATGAGACAGAAATGGCTAGTAATGAAGTTTCAAACTGTCATGTGACGTGGTACAGTGGCAAAAAAGTAAGTCGACAATGTGCGATTGTTGGGGATAAAATTGGGAAATTCATATAGAGGTGTACAACACGATAACTTATTTTAGCTTTATGGGCGCCACAAAGCTTAATTTTAATTCAAAATGCTTCTACACGGCACACTCCAAGACTTGGGAGTCACGAAATTAAAATACAGGGCAGGATAAGTTTCAGCGAATGTATTAGGATCACAGCTGTTTTGTCGTCAGACTACCAATGAGCTGCACTGCAATGCAAGCTGCACGCCCTATCTAGAGCTTGATATCCTGACACTCGTGCTGCCAAGTAATTACAGAGGCCTACTTTGATGCACATGTAAGTACTGTGGAGACTACTACTTCTCAGCCGTCTACAAGCCGTTGTTGAAAATAAAAATCAACATTAGATGATGGCAGTTGTTTCGACCTTGTGCAATAATCACACTAGCAAAATGAATTAGAGGAAGGAATTATGCAATTGAAGCCCTATAAATCATTATTATTGGTTAAATATGGAACGAGATGGCAACGTCGAAAATTAACGAGACCTCCTTTAACTATTACTGCATTTTAATAGATTGTGATATCATGTTTATTTTTATTTCTTGCAGCCACCATTAGTTTAATTCCATGCTTTATTATCATTACTTTGCACGTAAATTAACTTTTGCACATTTAAGTCCGATTTGCAAATCGGGCAAATTTGTTTCTTTTCGATATTTGTAATTATTTACCCACATTTTCGGGTTGTGGCCAATTCCAATGATTGTTATTTCGTTAATGTTTTCTCGACAGTCACTTATATAAGCACACATCGTATTGTATTTAATTCATTAAAAATCAACTTAGTTTAATTGCCTCGGTTAACACACAACATGCGCATGGGATCGATCGACTTTCACCGCATTTTCCCGCTTTCACACGACGAACACTTCCGGGAAAGTTAAGACATTATCATGACTTGGAACTTTTTCCGCAACCAACGGCGGAAGAGCAAATTATCCTCTGCGTAGGCTTCTACAATTAAAAGTAATTGCGTGAAAAATTTGTCGGAAATTCGGTCGATTTCCTCAACAACTATTGGCAAACAAATACTCAAATTCACAATAGCGTGAATAATAATTGTGCAGGTGACGAGACGTAGAGGTTTATTTAACAGTTACTTCCAGCAAAAAATCCCCCGCTCCAAGTTTAATATTTCGGCGAAGATATTATGCGTTTTACTAACGATAAAAAATCAATCAATGCATTGACATCAATGCAAGTGTAAATATTTACGCACAACTGGACAGACTTGATGGTTAAACGACTCAATTAAATCTTTTAATGAGAGATATTTTAGCGTGAGAAACAATTATCAAATCCAAGTAATTTATGGCGTAACGTCGTCGAATTGCATCGTCGTAGCCAAGATCAGAACGCTGCAGAGTCGCGTTTCATAATGTCCGAAGTTTCCGAGTTCTTTACTCTTAGTTAGAGAGGAATTAAATTCACACAATTTTCGTTTGTTTAACGTAAGCAGTTCAACAAACAGCTTAATGAAGACGTTAGTGTGCGGTGTTGCCAGGTCGGGGGCAGCGTATTTTATTGCACTTTGAGCGCCCGACTACCTGTGGTCGTAAAAATTTGCTAATTTTTCGAATATAATGGCACGTAATAAAAAAATAAACGGCTTTACGCAAATTGGCCACAATGTTATCTGCACAGTGAGGTGGAGCCCACGGAGTCCCAAACGCAATAATGCAAATCGGGACGATAAAAATGGTTCGAATATTTTTGTAGAAAAGAATTATATTTGGATGGATTTTTTAGGAACGAGTTTTAATTGAAAATTTTATTATTATTGCATCATCGTACGTTAAACGTTTTTCTATTGGAGACAAAATTATTGGACAACGAATATACATCATTCCCCCATATTTTATCCAAATTGATGGGAATTCACAAAGATATTAATATTTCTTACTTTTTTCATTCTGCAGTCATTCCACTATTATTATTATGATTATTTCTATTTTGGGAAACACATTTTTAATTAAGATGCACCTGAGCTGAAGAATGTATATCTAAAAGTTTGATTTATGTAGTTTCTTCACGAAAAAACAGACATTTGAATGGGATCTTCAGACCAGAAGAAACTTTGCCTAGTTTAGACAACAATTGTAATAATTTTGAAGGATGAGGGGCAAAAATACAAACACCCAAAGAAGACTCCAAAAATCTTATTTAAGTTTAATATTTTAGAAAAGGCATGACGTAATAACTAAAGTGAAGTTGCACTAAACAAACAAAATAATTACATCTAATAGTTCTGTTAAAGTGGCAAAGGAAGCCTTAGGACCCACAAACCCACAAAATCATTTAATGAAAATTGAAAATTTAAACAAAATAATTTATTATTTAAGATTCGGCGATTATTCTTTCAGGATTTTTTCAAACTACTTAACGCCTGGAATCGATTGAGATCAAGAGAAACTACAGATTGTACAACCTCTAGATATAAAAAAAATCTCGGGCGAACACCACATATGCAAACCTCTAAGGAAATCTTTTTATTTATGTTTCGAGTTTTGCCGAAGAAAAAAGTTTTGGGGAAGACAAACTATTAATTACCAGTTGATTTTCAGTGCAATTTTGTGCATTACAATCATTGCATGTGGCAGAAGATTAGAAAAAACGAAATTGTAATGCAATGACAACCAAGTGAAATTTCAGACACTTCGAAAAATAAATGTAGAACTAAAATGAGTAGAAATCTGAAGATAAAACAAAATATAAGGCAATGAAAAATTAATATAAAAATTACGCGTCGTATATACATTAATGAGAATATTTTTTTTCGCAAACATAAAATACATCGAGTGATGAAACAATTATTCTATTGACTAAACATGACGGAACTTATAAAAAATACAATGCAAATACATCTTAATGGTTGCCGTTAATAATTGTATAGAGGATTAAATTCCATATTGGAAATAATTAAAATAATGTGTGTATTAAAACTGATAGTAGAGATCAAATATGTAAAATAATGTGAGGTGATGAAGATCTAGTCTAAGAAACAATTACGAACGCTTCTTAAAATACAGGGATCAATGAACTTCAAATATTAAATGAATTTTTATGGAATAGAAAAAAATCGACAATTTTTAATATTTTTAGATTGATTGCTATATTTGTTATTTTTACTATAATTTTTCATTGTCTGTTTTTCTTTAATTGGCTACATTTTCACTTTTTTGTTATGATTTATTTTCATTTTATTTCATATTATTTAAGTTAAATCTAATTTTATAAATTTACTTTTATTACTACGTGTTTCATTTCTTTCGTTTGTATAAAACTAGAATAATTTAAGTTTCAGTTGAGTTCTTTACAACATTTTCTCAATCTTTTCATTGTATCTTGACTTTTTTTTCTTGATTTGACAAACTTTTTGTTTTATTTTATCTATTGCATAATCTTATATTGTTTCATATTGTTTCGTTAACACGTTATTAATATGTGTGTTAGTTTATTTTATTTAAGACTAATACAAAGTTCACATTTTTAAATTGATTTTTCGTTGAATAGTAGTTGGTAGTTGGCAGCTGGCAATTTGTATGTGGTAGTTGATAGCAGGTAGTTGGTAAATGGCAGTTGGTTGTTGGTAGTGGACATTTGGCAGTTGGCAACTATCTTTTTCCTTTTATTTTCACTCAACTTTTATTTGTTTTGTTATTATTTTAACACTGCGTTTTTCGTTGAATTGTAGTTGGTAGTTGGTATTTGTTAGGTGGCAGTTGATAGTTCGTAGCTGGTAGTTGCTGTTTTGTAGTTGGTAGTTTGTAGTTAGTAGTTGGCAGTTGGCAACTAAATATATAAAATAAATAAAATTCAAATTGATTCTATTACTGTTTATATTTTCGTTTGTTTTTCAAAGCATGCATGTTTCATTTCTTCCCTTTATATAAAATAAAACTTCTCTTGCTTTTTATTAGCGTTTACATTCCGAACAGCACTTTTTTAATCTCATTCTCACTATTTTTAATTTTGTTATATAATAATTAATACACTTTGTTTGACTTTTGTTGGCCGCCTGCTTTTGTCATGTACATTGTATTGTTGTGTATTGTCTTTTATTTTTTTAAATTCGTTCCTGTATTTATCTACGTATTTCAGTATTTAGAAATTGCTTTCTTTGGTTTTCATTCATTATTTTCATTTAGTTTGTCGTCAACCGTTTTATAATTATTTGTGTATTTTTTCTCGTTTTAATTACATTTCTTTGTTATTTTATTATTTACTATTTATTTCTTTTGTTTTCGTTGTTTCGTCATCATTTCCACTTGATTTATTTAATTTTTATTCAAGTTTTATTTGTTTTGTTCTGTTTGTTGTGTTGTATTCGCTTCATTTATTTTCATTTTATTTTTTATTTTCAGCTACATTTTCCTTAGTTTTTCGTTAAATTTAATTTACATTTTTGCAATGATTCCTTTTTTTGTTACTATTTAACATTATTTCCTCACACTCGATTCAATTGAATTCCATTATTGTCCACATTTTCAGGTGTAAATGTGAGTTTTACTTTGTGTTTTATTTTCGGTTTACGTAAAATAATGTTTTCAGTTTTTTTCCAAATGATTTTCGTTTTACATTTTGCATATTTATTTTTCATTTCAAGTTTTATTTTGTCAAATTATTGAATTTTATCGTCAGATTTTTATTGTTGCTTTTGGGTTCGGTTGGTTTAGATTTACTTTCATTTCCATATCCTGTAATAAAACTGAGATCAATTTTATTATTTTCTAATGAAACCGGATTTTTCATTTATTTTTCACCTGTCTTCTAATTTTAATGTTTTACAATGTGTTGCATTTTTATGGATATTTCAATTTTTCTTTGTTCTTGAACTTTATTTTTACATTATTATGTAGCTTTCATATATTATAGTCATTCTAATTTATTCCAATTTTCTCTATTTGCATTACTTCCTTCTTGTTACTTTTTGTTTTTCTAGTAATGTAAGGATGTCAAGTTAAGAAAACTAACTTCCAATTAATTTTAATTACTAATCGTGAATAAATGTTATTTAATTACAACTTTTGTCCGACGAAAAATTTATAAAATTATTAACGGGCAATTAATAATAATAATTTTAATTCGCATCTATTTGTCAATTAATCTGACCATCTAAGCAAACAAATTTAAATATGTTCACACTAATCAATAATTTTATTAATTGCAGGATATAAATTTTATTGCAAGAAGTTGCAAGTCTAAAAATAGGTCCTGCATTAATTGTCAATTAATCTGACAAACTTAGCAACCAATTTGAATATATATATATATATATATATATATATAGACCAATCTATAATTTGTAATTCCACTTTTCCAGGGTGTACATTGCATATGAAAAATAATTTAGACGATAGATATTCGATAGATATTCACCGAATTATTTATTGTTACGGTTTAATAAATTATTTTCAGAAAAATAGGAGTATAATTGCAGTAACATTTACACCTTGACAAAGTGCAATAATAATATTATTGATTGCTGTGACTTGCGTTTAAATTGACTGGCTGGACTCGCAGATCAATAGACAATTAGTTACGAATTCAAATTACTATTCCTTAACTAATAACTTTGCAGATTAATTACATTAATACATTAATTTTAAATAATATAAAAAGTCGGAATACATTTTCCCATGTAACAGCCTTAAATTAAATGAAAAAGGGAAAAGAAAATGCTTAAATACATGGATACATTGTAGGAAATAGATGATTAAAATGAAACTTAGAAAATGGCAATTTCAAAAGAAAATTTTTAATAATAAAATTATTTTCACTACCTAACTGCCTTAAAGTTGTACTTAAGTAATTTCGTTCATGTTACACGTTCTGCTAAATTTTAATTAAAATGTAATTTAATCCGAGCCATTAATTATTAAATGTGACGATTTATATAAATGTTAATTTATATAATTTTGTAATTCATAATATTTACATATTTTCCAAGTTCATCCGATCTGCAATGTTGTTTTTATAGTAACCTAAATGTAGGCGCCAGCAGGCGAAACGCGAGTTACGCCCATGGTGTGCGCCTAAATTAATTTGCAGGGCGCAGCTTCGGTGGAAATCCCACATGACAAATAAATGAAAGTATCGATTTTGCAGCTCTACTTATTACATTGATTTTTACTCCGTGCATTAAAAATAGTGATGATTGTGGATTAAATGTAAAAAAGTATCAATATGTGATGCGAATGATAAATTATTTTTATTTTTACTTTAACGCGGATGATTGTACATCATTAAAGGTTATAACCCGATTCGTTGTACAAAACGGCATTCCGCTCGCCGCTAATTTCGGCTCGAAAACATTCACGTACTTTCCACGCGATTTCTAATCAGCCCAAAGCGATCGTCAAATAACGACGTCGTTCAAATTTGTGCGAAGAGCAGAACGATGCGCGAAGACGCGGGTGACCCCACGCAGAATTTTGACTTAAAATTCGCAAAGGGTTACAGTGGCATCGTGAGTGGGTCAGGGTTGGCGTCCGGGCTGTCCACCCCCACTCCACCATAGACACATTTAAGCAACACTCGGGCGGAGTTCGGTTCATTCCAGCGCGTGTGTTCCTTGTCGTGCGCTACTTGAAGAGTATGACTGGTCTCGATCCTACCGGCTTATATTAGATTACACTTGCATACAACACCGGTGTTTCTCTTTAATTCCGACGTATTTTTTTTCGCTCCAACATGGACGGTGGAAAGAAGATTTTGGACCCGACCGGTCAGTATTAAGCTGGCGAAAAAGTGTGCGATATCGCGTCCCATTTTTCGTATCGTATCCGACGAGATTTTTTTGGAAGCATGAAGAAGAACGGTGGCAAGACGTTGGATCCTACCGGTCTTTACTGATGTGGCACCGCGACGGTGGCGACGGCGGTCGCAAGGAAACTTCCAGCTGCAGGCGCAGGAGACTCCGGTAAGTACTTCCGCGTTTCCTCCGGTTGTTGACCTTCGTTTCGAGTTCTACCTTACCTACACGTACCGCCCCCGTATTTCTCACATATTGCACATTATTATTACTTATCACATACTTAGGACAATAATAGATTCTCGCGAATATCCATATGTGACGTGACGATTAAAAATTATTTCCGATACATAACTTTCGCTACCATTTATTATTCAATTCGTCGAAATCAAACATTTATATTTTTGTTTATTTAATTTAAATTTAAATGCGTAGTTAATTTAAATATTTAATTCGGCTTCATAAAAAAATTAGCGTAAGATCGCGTCGTCGACTGCATACCGTGCGTGGTTCAGCATTTTGTCGTAAAAATTCAGAACACATAGCCACCGAAATAATTCCTCAAGTTCGCTTTTATGGTGTGTACAGATCATTGACACCGTGCGCATCAAACAACTCGAGAAATTAAAACTAATAACAAGGAACAACGTATCATAATTACAACAAAAGGTGTCTCTTCGCAGTCTAGTAATGTTGCGCAAGTGTGTCCAGACGATGCTCAATAAAAGTTAAGTTAACCTAGATACATATAGCCCTTCCGTGCTGCTGTAGCTCTCGTCGGCGATGAATGACATAGCTTAATCATGGGTTGATGACCGGGCATTTCGGAGAGTTAACACTATTAAAACTGGATAATCTCACTGGATGGTTCATATTAGAATTTTATACGAACACACACATACATGCACAACAAACACACACACGCTCACCACGCGAATGAGATTCTTCTCCGGGGATTTGTCTCATTTCCTTTTTGTTTGGCTCGAATTAAGTGATTAAGTTTGTTGATCCTTCTGATTTCGTTACGTTGACCTTTGTAGTTCAATGCATGATGATCGATCGAGTTTTTTTGATGATTTAGGTTTCGTTTTTATTTTTACCAGAATATTTAGATATCGACTGTGCACACAGTCTTTATCTTGTTTGTTTTCGTACACTAATTTGAAATTGTTTCCACCATAAAAACGAATAAAAAAATTGCTGTGATATTATGTGTTATAAGTTGTGTTCAATAGGCTCCGTTGTTGTATCTTAGTCAAAAGAAATTCGAAATTATTCAAATTATTAGGATACGTAATGGACTATTTTAATGGGGGTGTATGTAAGAGAAATATTTTTTATGAGAAAATCTATTATTCACTATGTTAATAAGAATTTTTCATCTAATGGCAGCTCCGTACGTGGACACCTTTTGGACATTGTTATCCGCTCACTTATATAGAAATTGTATACACCCCTTTTCTTCCACATATATTTTCTTTGGCATATAATTTATTTTCCATTGGAGTCAACATGTAAACACCATCTCTACCCAACCCATCCCAAACGAAGTGCACCCACCCCAACTACGACCCTGAATATGTTCATTGCTTACATCTTTGCCAGATCCATGCTAACTGCGCCATTAACGATTGTGAAGATCGCAGAACTTTGTATACACTTCTTTGGAAATTTATATTCCCCCATATGAAAATTGTTACATCACTTTCGGTATTTTTCTTCTACACATTTTTTCCTTGTCACCTAATTCACTTTCGAACAACTTTTCAGAGATTTCAATCAACGAGGCTAAATTAATTACTTAATTAATGTGTGGGATTGCCTCATCGTTTCCATTGGAACAACCCCTCAACCATTCAACTTTGATTCGTTCTGTTCCAATTCGCTAGTAGGTGAAAGAGAAAAGAAAATTATTGGCCCGACCATACCTTTGGGCATTTCTCTTCCCCTATCTTCTATCTTCTTCTACTTTCATCTGCTTCAACGTTTCTTCTCATTAGTTTGTCTCCACGTTCTGTTTCAGCGTCTGGTGTTCGACAATCTTTTAGATGTTTTCAGGTTAAACCAATGAAAGAAAAATAGAACTTTTTTTTCATTGGTGCGACACTTCTTTCTCTTACACCATTTGTTTCATCTTCGGAATTTGTGTCCAATTATCTCATAATTGTTCTAATTCATTCCCCACATTGGCCTTATCCTTATACACGTCCTCCACGTTTTTTTCTCTCGTCGTTTCATCGAACGCTGTGAAATAATATTTTCTGTAAGTTTGTTTCGTTCGGCTCTAGTTCATTAGTAGGGGTAAAACAAAACAATTAGCCTGATTTTTTTTAGCAAAAGAGATTAATAGCCAATTAAGGTCGTCTATTTCAAACCACATGTGTCAAATTAACCAATCAAATTAACATGTTCACTAATGGCAGCCACTTATCGTTTATGTTAAACGAATACGTCATCTGCATCGATATTTAATATTCAAAATTTTACTTTTAATGTTATTTTACATAAATTAGCCATCGAGCTCCGATAAATAACTCTGCCTTTGGCACCGGGCTGTTGCCAGCCAAAAAATATCAATTCGCCATGCACCTTCAAAAATAGTTACATGACACCCAGCCAAATAATGTGAGAGATTAATATAAAATCGGGGCATCATGAATACAAATCATTCGATATTTAATTAAATGTTGTGAAGGCAAACGTTTTGGCTTAGCTTTCGACGATTAATCAAAAATGAATACGTTTAGAACAACTTATAAAATAATTGACACGAAAAGGCAAAACCCTTGTCAATGTTAGCTAAGAGAAAGCTGAATATTGAAAATACGAGTGGAAGAAACAAAAGTCAAAGGAAACCACACAAGGAAACAAGATCGAAATTAAATAAAAGTAAAATTAATGAAAACCAAACGAAACCTAATAACATTAAATGAAACGAAACATGACATACAATAATGGAATAATGCAGAGCAATACGGATGGTATATTCACATCGTAAATCACGTTTTCTCTTCAATTTATCGCTAAGGTCCTTCTATCAAGTTCTACAATAGAGTTCGTACCAAAAATGTACCAGAAGTGAAGACAATTTAAGGAGATCCAAGGACTACAATGTGGTTAGAACGGAAGAGGAGAGAATTTATAAAACCATAGTAAACATGCAGGGAGTGAGATCAAAGGTGAAAACAAGGATTGGATGGCATCGGGATGTTTAGTGACAGGGGACAGTGCCATAATTGGGGTGTAGTGACAAAACGGTGTTAATCATGCAATAAATGCAACGAACTGTGTGTATAAAGAATTAAAATGTATTGACCATCGGATGCTTTCTCATTTTCTACAACATTCGCTAAAATATTTTCGGGCTCCAACCCAACATTTAAAAAAACAAGAAATTATACTATATTAATATTTTTTTTGCTTTATCATGAAACTGGCATGAACAAGACATTTATCACAAAACAGAATGAACGAAAATGATAGAAACGAGAACCTAACTACAAAATTAACACCACTACCAATTGAATCTGATCAAACACAGTTTCATTCACTCTCCGTTACCACATCCGTTTTGTAGAATGTCCTGTATGAAGAGTTTAGTTCTCTGTCAGAAAAGAATGCCCAAGGGGCTTCAGTGGAAAATCCTGTTCGTTGATCAACTTATCGAGTTCAAAATTTTAGGTACTATAAATTTGCAAGGCACATGACCATTGGATTTAGAATTGTAAATAAAAATTTGCACCAGGTATAATACCATTAGTGAAATCCATGAACATTTCAAAATATGGATCAACGATGTAAAGCAATTTTGACGAATGATAATAAGTGCTACGTGATGACCAGAGATTTAAACGACAAAACTGGGACCTTTCAAAGGTATACTTAGGTAGGGAAAATGTTTGTAAGAAGAGACATAATAAGAAATCATAAGATTAAACTAAAAATAGAACTTATAGTGAAAAGAACAGAATCAACAAGATGAGACCAGCGAAGAGTATATGCAAAGCTAAAATAGAAGAAGAGAGGGCAAGGAAAACTTTGGCTAATGAAATAGTGAATGTTCTGATGGATTGGAGTGGGTTGGATTAGCCAAGAATAAGAAAGACCTGACAGATGTTGTACATCGTTTACTAATATAGATACCTTCTGATCTTCAGGTATCAAGACTCAAAAACGAATAGTATATGAAGTAGATGGATTCTCCCTGACATAAATGTTCATACAAATATAAATTTTTGGATTTTTGTTACAATGTGGGATGATTATTAATTGATAACGGATGATGTGGCCACTGCCTTCTACTGATAACTTCTCCTACGCCCCTACGCCTTGTCACCAAATGTCAATGACCAAATTTCAAACTTCTCTCTAAAAATAGTACATTAGTGATATAGCTCGACCAAAAAGCCACTGGCTAAACCATCAGTTTAATGATCCGGTGTTAAAAACTGTGGTACTGGAATTATGTCAGCGACGAAGTTCATAATGGGATTCATAATTAAATACCATTTGAAGATGTTGACATTGAAGTGTGTTTACATAATTGATATCAGAAACATAAATAACTCTTGATATGATGGGCTCAAGATCGCACTAAAAATGTAGTCAATGGTAAACTTCCTCATAGGAAGTGTCACCAATTAAAATGAAAATTGGACTCAATGTGAAAGTAATATATATCTTCTCGAATCAATTTGCAATTTAGTTTTATGTCAATGGTCATCTACTTAATGTTAATGATGCAAGCTGACATTTTCGATAGATGTAATCGATGGAAGGTAATTGATCTTTGCTGGAAATGACTTAAAAATTAAATGAACTTGGAGGGGCGATGGGCTATCGTTGTGGCTGTGATATTTATAAACATCAAATTAAAATAGCTTATTATGAAAATGAATGTGCTTTGTGCTGTCTACGTAATAATACTTCTTATAAGAAATTTTATATAAATTATTGCAGCACATATTACATCACCGAGCACGGTCGTGTTTACATAAATGCGTTATATCGTACGACAACACCAGGAAATAGCTGTTCGTTAACGCAACGCAATTTCAAAACATTCACGAGCACTTACAAATCGAAATTTGAAAATTCTGGCAAATTATGTCAGCGCAGAAATTTAATTACGTTACAACACTAATGACTACCCCGGCGCGTGGTGTTCACGAGATTTCATTTAAGATGCAGTTAGAATGTCGACTAGTGACATTTAGAATTCCAAAGGTCAAGTCTAGACGGTTACCTAGGCCAATCTTGGCTGCAAAAACGCAGGGTTAGAAAAGGCTCCTTCGCGAAAAAACTTGCATTACGTTCGACACACTGAAAAGAGACAACCAGTCGGAAAACCCCGGCGAGCGGAGCAAGACGGACAAAAACGCAATCAAATACATACGTTTCCGGATAGTGCAGCTTATGAAGGTCACCGTTCTAAAGCCTTAGGCGTTGCAATAAATACAAGATTATACAGAGTTTACTGTGTTTGTTTTTTATTAAATAATTGTTTTATAATCCGAGTTTACATAGTGTGTTACGCTAGTAAATTGTATCACCGCATTCCCGGTTTACGTCCAACGGCAATAACGTAACCTTATGTAATCGAAAACGTGCTTTGTTTGCATTTTCGATGAATTCTCCCGAAATCGGTTATTTTTTACGGACGTCCTTGCGTGCGTAATTACGTTTAGCAAGGTCTAGTTTTTTTTCGCTATGTGCAGTGCATTTTTCGAACCCTCCTTTGTAACGAGACAACTAATCAGGGTCGAACAATCTCTCGATGTGTACATATTCCGCATAGTCTTAAATAGGCTGTGGTGTTGAATTGAAACCTTGAATATTTTGCCATGTTTTGCTATTAATTTTTTCGATTTTCAGATGAGACAATGGACAAGTCCAACACTGCCACATTAAGTTACCATCTCCCATATATCGATGCGTCAAGACTGATGATTGTTGATTTTATTAATTATTAGAATTATTGTTATTTTAAATTATATTTAGGTTAAGTTCCTTTTGGGAGACACCGAGATGTTTCTTGAAGATTGTATATAACTCACTATTTTCCTCTTACAGTGTACATTAAGTCTTTATATATTCTACAAGTATGAATATATTTTTTATTTAATCGATTTCGTTTTATTACAATGCCTGTGATTTGTGTGGCTTCAATTGGTCCACAATTTGAAAATTTTTGTACTGCATAATCGGTCCCTTGTATCATTCTCATCGTTTTGCACAAGAACAAAATCTTGATGCTATTATAGTACGTGTTAGTTCGATAAATTCTGGACAATATAGAATATCAATGGCGCCATTGCTACTTTGGGTAGATATATAGTACCACAAGGTTGTGATAGTTTTACATATTAATAGTTGACAATACAATTTTGGAGGTCAATAAAATTGTTGGTACAACTCGTTATAAGGTTGTAAGGTCGTCTTATGAGTTTGTCATAAAGAGATTGTAGACATCTTTAACTAAATCCAGTAGGGTCACTTTAATTTTTGATATTTTTTTTCTGCCTTGCACATTTATAATACAAAAACATTTGGAAGTGGGGCCATTCAACACCAAAGAATTAAAAATTGCCTAGAATAAAACTATGCCATATTTATTGAACTTCGAAAGCACCACCCTTGAGACAAGTAAATATTAATCAAAATATTTGTAGCATTCAAGGTTTTAAAACACCCAACCCAAAGAGTAATGACTCCACGACATTGGTAAGCAAAATGATGTATGGGTTGGTACATTGGACATACCCATTGTTGATATCAAAATGGCATATCTATGCTATGTATTTTGCGATCAAAACTGCCCCATCAAATTATTATATGAAACGCAACACAACCCATCCCAATATAAAAATTACTGCCACACATATGGACACTCCCGTACAGTTTTTTTTTACAAAAGCATGTTATATCATCGACCAGTACCAGATTTCGGCAATATATGTTGCAAAAATACGTTAGGACAATGACTTCAGTACTACTTCCAAAGTTTGAAGAATATTTATAAAAATTAAAATTTAAAGTTTTCCAGAACATGAAGTATGGTGTACGACTAGATTCTTATTCCAGGCAATGTAAAGCACATTAATATGTATATACCAACATGTTTATGGTAGTTAATACTGAACAATCTCCTTCACATCAAATCCGTCACATGGACATACATGAAAATAAATTTTGAAAATCAGAAATGGCACTAATGAATATCTAGCTCACAATTTCTAAACACCAAGAAATGATTGAGCCAACATTCGTATTGTCGTTTGAACTGCTTTACGATAGTAAAGGAAGTAGTAAACAAATTAACCATTTATCTCGAGAATACAACTCTGAACTCTGATTCTCAAAGAAGAACTGTGAGAGAACACCACGTGAACCATCTGCGACATAGCTGCGTGATGGAGGCCTTGCTATACTTTGTGGCAACTTCTTCTTCTTCGAATGTTCAGCCCATTTTATTTATGTGCTGCCAAAGTCGAAGATCTTTGGAACTTATCAAGATAGTTATGATTAGAGAAAAGAATCATTATTATGAAAAGCAATGTGGCAAACTTATTGCTTTTAAATCAGAAAAACACCAAAATGGATACTGACAACAATTGCAGGATCAAAGAAAAGATGACGTCGACTTAGAAAAAGATGGAGAAACAGGTGCATAAAACTGAAAACCTCTCGCAAAAATTGAAAAATAATTATTTATTTTTGATAACATGTAGCAAATTTGTAAATATTATTAGCACTAGGTCTTACACTAATGTGTTGTTATATGGTTTTTAAATGAATTTAGGATGTAATTGAGAAATGCATGACTTTGGTGTAATACAAGGTAGAAGAATGTGGCAAAATTATTGCTTTTCAACCACGTTCAATAAGGGAGATTTATAATAAAAAACGGTAAACATTTTGGTATATGTATTAAAAGCACAGAAATAGTATTTGTTGCATGACATTTCTGTTAAATTTCACGGTAAGATTGATGACTTATAGCTAGACTGATCTAGGGTCATTTGAACCAATTGCATTGAATAGTCAAAGAGTTTTAATTTCGCTCTTTAAGGAACAGCAGGTCAATTTGTGTTTGGTTGAATTAAGACAAAACGTCGTGAGTTCGATGGGTACAACGTAACCATAATGCCGGCTGGTGCCAACTTTTTTGTATCAACAAAAGTTTATTACAATGTATTACAAAATACGAGAAACACGGAGAAATATCTAGAGCTTTATCGTAATCAGTTTTAATTTTGCTCGTTAAGAAATAGCACGTCAATTTATAAATGCGTTGTGATTTCTAATAGAGGCAAATCTTGTTGGCTATACAATAAAAAAAAATGATGGAGAGATTCCAAATGATCAATAATTTAAAAAATGATAATGTTGCTAATATGATTTAGAATTTAGGTAACTTACATCCAAATTGAAATTATATATTTTTTAGATTAAGCTTTAGCAGCAGTAACAAAATTAGTACTGAACTAACTGGATGGAAAATTAAATGAGCTTTTACTGCTTGCGGACCATTTCTTCATTCAGTTATCCGAACACACCCATACTTTACTTGATAACAATTATAATAAATGTTTTGCGATCGGAGTTCCACAGAAATTCAGAAACCTAGTATTTTTAATCGTTGCTCAATGATGCATCTCTACGTTGAATATTTGTATAAGTTAGCACTTGCATTCAAACACTTTAAGGAACTTAGATTAAGATTTAACCTCCACAAGTTAATAAAAATTCTTTTATGATGGCGAATTTTAATGATATACTAGTCTGACAGTACCCATTATCATCATGTTGATACGAACCAATCAATAAAACCATTGCAATTTATTGCCAATGGTTTTATATACCAGTAAAGGGTTATAATAGGGATTCCTATTGAGCTATGGTGTATTCAGCGTGCACGTAGCTTGTGTAGACGATTATTTCAGAACATAATGAGTTAAAAGATTGTAAATTCGAAAAAGTTGAAAGAAAGAAGTTGGAAAAGCGAAAGTGTAGCTGTTTACAAATGGAGGTGGATGAAGAATGGGTGTGTTTGAGGAGTGGGTGGAAAGTATTTTGTTACAGAGAATATGTATTGTATTCTGATAATATAAAAACTCTAAATCCAATCCAACCCAACACAAGTCAGACATAATTAAAAATAACTGGAAATAAAAACGATGCGCTTAAAAAATTGTGTCAGGGAAATTTTAGATCACTTATCCAAAAGTTAATAATATAAATATATATAATAAAAATTTCGAAGAAATTGCAGATAAAGGTTCAGTAGATTGAGTTAGTTTGATACAGAAGACTTGCCCTTATAGTTTTTTATTAAAAATTATCTAAAACATGAGTTCTTAGTTGTTTCATACATTTGGGGCCCTTTGATGTCTTCATCTTTAAGATATTTTTAATCCAGTTATGTTCCAGAATTAAATTTTCCTCTTTATTTTGGTTCACTTGCCTTATCTCTTGCCTGTTTTAGGTTGCGTTGGTTTGTTGTCTTTCCGTTTTCTAATTTCTTCATTATCCCATCCATTTTTCTTCATTTCCAATTACTAATTTGCAACTTGTCCAGTTTAATTTGGTAATACTACAAATATTTTTCAAGTAAATAGCCTAGAAATAACAAACTTTGGGGCGTTTACAATTACTAAAATTTTATAAATACACCAAACTTTTCCAGCAGTTCGATCACTTGTATTTGATGATACAACGAATGGACATTTGTAAAAGTTGTAAAAGCGAGAGAAATTGAAACATGAAGATTCCTGAAACTATTCAAGGCAGCTGCTTGTCTTTAACTTGAGTCAACTAATTTCAAAATATTTTAGTCAACTTTATTAAAAAATCAATCACAAAAATAAAAAGTAATGATACAAAGTATGATGTTCATATTATAAATATTAATTGGTTTTATAATATGGTGTTTAAGTAAAGTAAAATCAAACAAATAAGTTTGCATGTCTCTGGGCCAAAAATAATAAGAAAGATACACAATTTAAAATATCTTTTATGTAAATACGAAGGATTCATTTGTTTAAATGTATTTCTGTTTTTTTTTTTTTAGATAAACACATAGAAATTGAATGTTAATTGACTTCAGATCTGCACTAAGCAAGCAAAACGTTTCAAAATCTAATGGCAATCACAGTATATAATTTTAGTCAAAGCATTTTTTTTTATTTATGAATTAATGCCAATGGTTTATGTTGTCACTTAATCCCGATTAATTAAAAACTGAAAGTGAAATTTATTCTTTCACATTACCAACAAAAAAACCACACCAACACCTATTTATCATAGAATAAAATATATGTGGAGCGTTTCGAAAAAAGCTACTTTAAATATCTAATTGCACGTTTGTTCGACGAAAGCGAATAAAGTCATGTATGAATTTACAAACGCACGCACACACACTCACATACACACACATGCCTTACTAATAAAGTTATAAAAATGCCGTTTATATGAAATATGCAACGCTAGTTATAAAAATATGTATCATTTCTATAAACGGCAGTAAGTTTCCTTGAATAGCAAATGTCGCTGCAAAAAAACCAAAAATAAATAAACGCGATTGTCAAAGAAGTAACGTTTGTGATGCAGGATAACGAATCTAAATCAAGCGTGCTTTGTTTCTACCATGTCAGTGGCGGCTCTACGTTTTAAATATCTAAAAGGAAAATTCAAGTTTATGTAGAAGTCTCCAATAGATGTATATAGAATGTATTTATTTGTTCGAAAATTGTATTAAAGCCACAAGACTGCGCGTTGAAGCCAGTGGCGTTACCGAAAAATAATAATAAAGCTTTAAATATTATTGTGGTGGCATCTTGATAGTAGTTTTAAAAAATGTGTATTATTTTATTCAAGTTTTCAAGTGGTATTTATTTATTAAAAAATTATTAAGGACCTGATTAGGAATACAATATCGACGATAGATTTATGAATACGATGCCTATTATAATGGTGAAAACTGCTACCGTAACCGACTTAGAACGTATTACACCTAGTGGTGGTGTAATGGTGATACTTTAATCTGGAAGCGTGAATTTGAAATTGTTATGCAAGATGGAGCTAAAGATACCGCCCTGCGGAGTTCCACATACAAAGATCTAGGATCATAGGGTGCAAAACTTCTTTTCGTTTTCGTCTTCCAAATATTCAATATTTTTCAATTTTTCGAAGATAATGAGTAGGTTCCATTAAATTGAAGATTTGCCCTAAATTGGTGTCAATCTTTTCTGTTATTCTTATTACACAATATTGAATATTATTATTAAATGTCTCAAATCTTGCGTCAAATTGTAATCGTCTGACGATTTAGGGACGTTTAATTTGCATTTGGTACACGAACGACGACGATATGCAAGTAGTTTTAAAATCAACGGAATGCCTAGTAGTAGGCATCGTTAAGATCGTCAAGGAAATAACGAATTGGTGCGTTTTTCGAGCCCAACGCAACCCGATCCAAAAAAACTTCAACAAGTTTCAATAATCCAACAATATATAAATAAATATATATTTAGATAATTTTTTTTTATAAAAATTGTGTGTGGAAGACCTTTGTTAAATTTACTTTATGAATTAATTCGTTTTAGTTGGTTATTTCATTGAAACTGGAACAAATATTTCTTACATGTTTTCAAACATTAACATATGGAGGGGTTCGTTTAGATGCCAAGGCCGTTTCAGTACGAATTAAGTCAAGCTAGGTAGTGCTTGAAGCACGATGCACGTTAATTTGCTTCGCCGTTCGAGTTTTCCGATACTGGAACGAGTTACTTCTTTACTAATCGCAATAATTTTCTACGAACTGGTAAACAAGTTTACAAAAATCATTTTTTTAAAGGAAATAGAAAAAGAGTAGATCAAAAAACAAACGGAGAAGTAACCAGCAGAGACGAGTAGATTGAAGAGAAGACAAATTTCTAACAGAGTAGAAAAGATAAAAGAGAAGAGAATATAATAGAAGACAATCGATCAGAATATATCAGAATAGACCAGAGCAGAATAGAACAGAAGAGAACATAATACAAGAAGATATGACTGGACAGGGCAGGAAAGTACATGATAGAGTGGAACAAAACAGGGCATGACTGTCTTGAATAAGACAAAGCAGAGCACAAGAGAAAAAGCTTTTGGAAATGGTTACTTCCTCGTCTCTTTCTCTTCTTCATTAGAGTTTCAGCATTGATCTAGACACTGTTTGCACTCACTTTGTACCAATTATTTACCATATATAATATTCGGCTGAAATGCTTAAGCATTTGCGTAGCCTACATTTTCGTTAATAAAATAAAAACCACGCTATTTTTCAAGGCAGGTGCACAAAAGCTTTTGTGAATGAAATGAACAAAAATTCATGTTTTGTTATTTCCTGCTCGTGAGAAAATGGTTTTGATTTTTAATTTACATCTTATTGTCTTTCTTAAGTACCAGCTATTTCTATTATTTTAATAATTGTGGCAAAACCATAAATTCCAAATTCGTCACCACTTCAACGATTCCAAAAAGTGATAATGATAGTCGAAGGTCAAAATCATGTTGTAGACGAGAGGGTTGGGTTGGGTTGGTCTCGCCTCGTCTTTTCGAAAAGACAGTAATAAGTAAAATAATGAAAGATACTTAATTTTGATCACTCACGACGTGTTTCGACTTTCATTTTCAAATGAATATAGTTAAGATGCAACACAGAGCAAAACAAATCAAAGAATTTAACAGAATATAACCTGCACTGAGCAAGATATTGAGGCGCTCTTCGAAAAAGAGATGATCAAACTTTGAACGCAACATAAAAATTAACCTCAAAAGTCGAAAGCAATAATGTACCAACAGTTCCCAGCCATGGTTTTGAGTTTATAATTTCTTCCTGTATATCCAATCTCCTCCCCCTTCCTTCAACGTCTTTCCAGACAACCCCACACATATAAAATATTTCTTTCTAGCTTCTAGCAGAAAACATTAAAAAAATCCATTTGATCGTTTTGAATGATCGGAAAGCGAAGTTGCGCAAAATAGCAGAAGCCGTGGGGATATCGGCTGAACGCGTTAGGAAAATTTTGCATCAACATTTGTGGATGAAAAAGCTGATCGCGCGATGGGTGCCGCGTTTACTCACTCAGGACCAGAAGTTTCTGTTGGGGATTCCGAGCGGGGTTTGGCCTTGTTTCACAAAAACAAACAAGACTTTCTGCGTCGATTTGTAACGATGGACGAATCATGGATTTATTATTATACTCCTGAGTCTAATCGGCAGTTTCCAGAGTGGTTGGAAGCAGGCAGCAGCAGTCCAAAGCGTCCAAAAAACACAACAGTCGGCCGGGAAGGTTATGGCAGGTATTTTTTGGGACGCAAGAGGAATAATCATGATTGAATATTTGGAAAATGGAAGAACAATTACAGGTAATACGTTGCTCAACTGGACCGTTTGAATGAGGAAATAAAGAAAAAAACGGCCGCACATGGCAAAGAAGAAAGTGCTGTACCACCACTACAACGCACCAGCACATTCATCGATGAAAGCGATGGTCAAATTGAGCGAATTGGGCTACCAATTAGTTAGCCATCCCCCCTATTTACCAGATCTGGCTCCCAGCTACTACTATTTATTCCCAAACATGAAAAGGTTTCTTCAGGGAAAGAAATTTTCGTCGGATTCTGAAGTCATGGCCGAAACGGAGGCGTATTTTTGAAGGCCTCGACAAATCATTTTTTTTTAAGGCATCGAAATGTTGGAGGGCCGCTGGAACAAATGTATTACCCTAGATGGAGAGTACATTGAAGAATAAAAAAGGTTTGGAGGCAGTAAAAAAAAATTTTCCTTGTGAGGCTCGGTAGTTTTCATTCCATGTAGTATGTTTGAGGTATGTTGTCGGTGAGTTCAGAAGTTTTATTAACAAATAATTCATCAACTACACAAAGTATGCGCCGAATTTATCCAATCCTTGCTAAAAGTTTGCTTGCATAAGATTATTGCAATTGGTGTAAAGCAAGAAGTGAAATGTTTTATTTTAAAATAACTGGTAATGGCAGAAATTCATAGATGCTTGACATAGGATGAAGATATTTACATAATTTATTAATCAACATGCGATGTATATTGAAATGGGATATTGAGGGTAGTTGAATAGAATGCGAGAATTGAGACTTCGAAGCAGAGCCTATTGGGTTAAGATGGGAGTCATAGCATGCCAGTGGCGTAAATTTGGACGAATTATATATAAGATAAATTGACCTTCCTACGGTCATTGAAGGAAGGCATATTAGCTTAAGAGCCGGAAACGATGCAACTCAAAGAAATAATAGTAGAATACACTTCATGCAATGGAATATGTTAGGATATAATACATTACTATGAAGACACCATAGTGTGGAAAATCGGAAGAATGGTGGAGAAGACAACCAAAACCAATCCACCTCAAGCAAAAAATTAAGAAAATAATCCACATCTTCGCTAAGTATTTTCTTCTTGCAAATCGCATGAACATACCACCCAATCAAATCCAGAACGTGTTGAAATGGCTGACGTATCAGCCCCATTTCAATGGCTACTACCCGATTCAATTCAAACTAATTTAACCCAAATCGGCATTTTCAAACTTTGTTCGGCTATATCATTTTAGTTAGTGAGTCCATTATTTCTGGCCCTTTCGCAACCTTCATCTCGAATAATTTAATTCTAAAATAATATTCAACGCCCTTTTAGAATTTGGGTTGGGTTTCGACGTTTTTTTATCGTGTCAATGTCCTACACATTTGCTTTTATTACTAAAGCTTGCCGCATTGGATTTAAATTTTTTTAAGAAAAGAGTTTTTAGTTTGTAATGTGCAATTTTTGACAAATGATTTTATTTTTCTTCCCTTACAATCGTTGACATGGCGCTGGCATACCTTCTAGGTTCAGTCCTTTTTTTATTTTTCAAATCCGGATGTAGCTTCTAAGTAGAATTTTTAAATTTACACACGTTTTCCAGATTCTTCGATCTTTTAGTTAAGCACGTTGAAATGAAATGATAACACAAAATATATTATTTATTAAATTCCAGCACACAAGTGATTTTTATAATGTCCCACGTAGTGGTCAAATTTTACGTTACAACAAGCGATGCTTTCAGTAGGCAGGCGAATGTTTGAGTTAATTGGGCGGGGACAATAAAATTGTGAATTAAAATTTGCTGAATTATTTTTAACCAAAATATGGGAAGGCTAAAGATTTATCAACACTTCATTGAACCTTAGTTAGTTAGTTAGCAGTTAGAAAACCAAAAGGCGAATGAATTTGTTTGGGTTGGCTTGGCTTTCATTTAACATGGACAATTTTTCTCCTAGAAAGTAGAGAAATGTTTAAAAAAGTTTCTTAAGAATGTAAACTTTGGATATAGAATGCAAATTGTCCAAAATTGTGTTGTGGGAGACAGGACCGAGATAGCGGATCTCGCCTTCCTGTTGTCAACTTCTGAAAAGTTATTATCTTTGCATAATTGTAACATCTCTATGAGCATTAATATGATAAGGCTAAAGATTTATCAACAGTTTATTAAACCACAGAAGTCAGTAGTCCAGACGAGACAATTTGGTTGGGTTGACTTGGGCTTCCTGGAACATGGACAAGTACAAAAGTCTTTGGATATCCAATCAAAATGTTCATTACCTCACCCAATCATAAACATTAAGATGATAGTAATAAAGTAACAAGGCAACATATGCCTATAGAATTGATTTGCAACATTATCCCCGTCCCAAATATTTCCAAGCTCTGTTTGTTTTTACATTTGTTTCATTTCACCATATGAATTTAGCTTTCACATCCTTGCATCTAACCCAACTGAATGATGGTTTGGTTAGATTGGATTTGGTTGGCTTGGATTGGATTTCGTTGGGTTCAGTTGCTCAAATAGCTTAGTTTAGAATAAAAAACGAATGAGTCCTTCATTCTCTCCCACAGGACGCAAGTAGACCATATTATTTTACACAGTTGGAATTTGATGTGGTTTTGATATTTTTTTATGTAACATGTGTCCAAATTATTTCTCATCGTATATGATTAGTGATAAGGCCAATGATTCGACAATTTTATTAATATTTTTTAAGGATTTGCTTTCATAATATACTAGGATGGGCAGTATTGGACGGCTTTTTCATATATTAAATGTGTAAAATTAAATAATTGCAATACATACGATTAGGTGAAATTAAAAATTCAGCACGTACGACTATTATTCCACGTGGTAATTAAAAGTGTACCCTTAATGCCGCCACTGTGTTATAGGGAAGAGACCACTTCTTATTTAGTACCGACATCGGATAACCCTTTTATTTGTCTTATTTTAAGCCAAATCTGGTATGTGTATCAAATTTGGATCGAATCCAAATTAGTAAATGCAGTTTTCAGACGGCTATCAAATGTCAAATATGGTTCGGCATGCGGTGGTTTCCACACACGTGCGCATATGTGGTGGGGCGCAACCCTTGACCTTGAAACGCAGCAGTCTGCACTCTGCACGATACGACTGTCTGCCATGGCTTCTTATCATCGTCCTCCGATGTTGTTATTATTAATAGATCATTAACGTTTGCGCTTAGCTGCCCGAGAAACAGCGACCTTCTTGTTCTACATCTGATAATTAAGTCGTTTTATGACGAGTGGCTCGTCCCGAGATGACTAATTTAACTTCTTCGCGAGCGTGTGCACATTCCGCTCTAATGTATTCGGAGATGTGTCGTGTGGTCTCAGGCAAATTCGCATTTGAAAGTGTCTAATAAATATTTATAGGTTCTCTAGTTTAAAATAGGAACACTGACCTGGCGTAATCGATGTGTCGTTGTTTGCGCAGAAAAAAAACTTGGTATTCAATCTAATACATGTGTCTATATTTAAACTACAGCCGAACCCAAATTAAAATAAAAATTAATATACGAATATATTCTGATTTAAAACAACATATTTTTTTAATAATAAATTTGTATCTCTCAGTATACTATAGGATTTTTGCAAGTTAATCCCCAGATATTTTGATCCTTAAAATTAACCAAAAATGTTTAATAGTTCCCGATAAAACTGCTGTTGTATAAAAATATATTAATGTGTCAGTCATGACAGTGATACTCACTCGATCTCTCGCATTCTAATCGTGTCTTTAATTTTTTTTTAAAGTTTAAAAAATCGCTATTCGATTATTATGATGTATATTTAAGCTTCAACTTAATTAAAATTAAAATAAAAAATTGATGCACGAATATACTTGGATTTTAAACAACATATATATTTTTGAAACAATAAAGCTCCTAGGATAAAACATTTTTTGCATGTAATTGGATATTTCATACATAGATTTAATCAAAACTGTTTAATATTTCCTGACAATACTACCGATATGTAAAAATGTGTTAATGTTAGTCATTACAGTGACACTCGATCTCTCGCATTCTAGTTGTGTCTTTCAATTTTTTATTCCCATTAATGGTTGAAAACTTTGAATGAATGTTGAGTTTATCATTCTGTTTTTTATTCTCGTGCTACTTATTTTTTTTTTAATTATTCTTTGTTGTAATTGGTTTATCAGTCTTATATTATTATAACAATGTATTTTTAAGTGAACTAATTATTGAGAGCTTGACGACTTGAATATTATTGAGTTTCCACTAACAAAATAGAAAAATACCAAATCCTGATTAGGCGCCTAAAAAAACCTCAAATAAACAAACTCGTCGCCCGAATAAATGTATGAATATAATTAAAATCTGGTTTCCTATTGACCTACGTAATTATTGAATCTCAAACTTTGACGGTCGCTTCTGCTTTTTTCACGGCAAACAATATTCGTCTCCATTTGAGAAACAAAATCAAATATAATAAACCTTGAACTTGTGCATGTGTGTGTGAGTGTGTTCGCGTGTGTCAGTTTGTTCAGGCCACACCTCAAAAGCCAATTTAGAATTTTTAAGAAACGACCGTCAAATACGACGAAGTATTCACAAGACGCAAATTTTTGGGCCGATAAAATCCAGTAGGCGGACCACCGGGCATTGTGACGCGCTCTAAACACACAATCGTAAAAATTGGTCAGATTGCGAGTTTTTATTGTTCGATTATTTGCATAATACGACTTGGGTAGGTACGGACTGTGAAGTTATGTGAACTAAATGCAATTCAATTATACCATAGCAGGATGCAGGTAGTGTTTATTAATGTAAAATATGCACATTTCGTCAAGGAATATTATGCATTAGAAAATTTGTATTGCATATTTTAGTTACTTAGTATATTTATATTATAAATTATGCCCGGAGTTAATTACACATAAATAATTGTTTGTGTTAGTAAAAAAAATGCAAACAAATCGGTTGCTTTATTCTGACTTAGATGTGCATTGAACGTCCCAATTTATTTATAAATAAGCACAACTGTAATAAACCCAATAAAAACTTTTAACGTCTAATAATTTGCATGCTGCTAAAATAATCACATTGCGTCTATCTGGTGCAATTATTAATAATGACCTTATCTGTGAAATAAACCGTCTTATAAAATACAAATTAATTCAAACCTTGAAAATATATTGGACAATCCAGTGCGTCCGCGATGTCTGAATGTCGACTATCTCATGTTAATTCCAACTATAATGATATACAATTTTAAGAGATTTTCATTTAAAACAAAATTAATTATTTGCAACGTTATTAAAAACAATACAGGCGCGAAGTCATCGGTTGTTGACATTAAAATGCCAATGCACGTCATCCAATTTTCACTCAGCAACAATATAGAATGACTAAAAAAAAATTAAAAAATCCAATTAAGCAAAGCCATTAAAATGCTAACTAATTTAGCGATGCAATTTAAATTTCTCTTTGTTTAAGTTATTTTGCCCATCGAAAGGTGTTTGTTGTAGCAATTAACGTTTCGTACTCTAATTAGTAAACTTTTAAATCGTGCTCATTTAAGAATTTGTATTGGTTAACGTGATTTGTTACACAATCGATGCATTCTTAAATTTGGTCTTGTGTAACTTCGTTTATATTCAAGTATTGGTCTAAGGGTCTAAATCGCAGTGTAAGAATTGTATGGTCGTGGGTTCAAATCCCAGTTGGTCATTTAGAGTTTATTTCGAAGATGATTGGATTTGAACTGAACGAATCTTCGTTCTTTACGATGAATGTTGAGGTAGTAGACAAATGCAAGACAGTCGTGGGTGCCGCCAATAACCTTCGAGTTTTATCTCCTGCTCTATAACAATATTTATATTAGGTTCGTCCTATTGAAATTATCACTGTAGTATGAATAAAATATTCAATTTCGAAACCGCCTCCACAGTGTATGTCCTTAAAAATTCAAATAAATGCATTTTTTTACATGAATTACTATTTTACTATATTTTTATATATTCTTATTTCATAATTAACTTAAATTTAACATTCAGTATCGGTTACACTGATGAACAACCATTCAGGATTCATAACTCTGGCAGTTATGATATACATAACAATGGCAGACAATCGGTCTTACATAAACACAAAAATACACCGAAAACTTTTATGACCTTTCTCGTACTTTTTAAAGAGAACTTGCGCTTTCAAAGGGGTGTTTACGACTGCGAAAGGGTTGAATTATATTATAGCCAGTAAAAAGGCACGGAAGCCGATTGATGTCTTTTCTATTTTTTTCCGGTAAATGGCCCAAAATATTCCATTGTGTTTTTTAGTTATCGTGCAACATTTTATGATGTAAATATCATTAAGGGTGATAGGGGCTTCGGTACTTTTTCGTTTGAAAGGAGCGATCGTTGTAAAGAAGGAAATAAATTTAAATTATTATTTTGGACTTCTTTGTTAATATTATTAAAATTCACAATTACAAATCAAAACCATGTCGAAGGTAATTGAATCGTGGCCACAATTTTTTTCAAAGGCACACCTGCAGTTCAATTATAAATATAACAAAAAACTGCCAATTGACTGATTAATGTAATTTGTAATTATTACCACTGTACTTTATTTTTATTAAATATGTAATTTAATTATCGAATTATATGATTTTCAATTTCATAAGAATGATTTTTTTAAATATAGTTACAGTAGAACCTCGATTATCCGGGCCAGCCGGGACCGAACCTTCGCCGGATAATCGAAAACACGGATAATCCAAAGACCTCATTTTTATTTTTTCAATATTTTTTCAGAAAAATACATGTCAGGCGGAGACAAGAAACGAGACATCTAACAAAAATAACAGTTTTAATATTTATACATAATGTACATTGAACAATATACATATGTATGTAGCACGTAAAAAATCATTATTTTTTGTTTGTTTTTGGTCCTTCATTTTTCTAAGCTGAAGCACATGAATGTCATCAGTTCCAGGCTGTTGTTCAAAATATTGGATAAGTACACTTACTGCATCCCCTGCTTCTCGATGAATTGTTTTGATGACGCAATTATTCTCATCGTCATCACTACTTTTGCCAGAACTTTCTGCAGAGGTCTGGTTATCTAAATAATCGTCATCCATAATCTGATACCTTCTTCGTGATCATATTCCATCCATTCCTGTATTTTTTCGTGTTCCATTTTTTCCAAACCTTTGACTTGCGAGGCTATAGACGCTATGTTTCCGATCAATAGCTCACCTTCATTTAAGTGATTATCGTCTTCAGCACCTTCTCCATCTGATGTATCTTCTAAGGTTATTATTTTATAAAATGCTTTTTAATGTTAGTCGCTTTCACTTCACTCCAAGCGCGAGCACATAAATTGCTTCTTTCAAATTTAGACGTTTCCAAAACACATTATCCCAACAGTTGTAGGATAAGATCTTTCCTATAAAGCCTCTTAATGGTCTCTATAACACCTTTGTCCACTGGCTGGGCAATAGATCTTACATTCGGAGGAAAATATACTACGAATACGTTCCCATCTGCTGGCTTTAGTTGCTCAACATCAGGATGTGATGGCGCATTATCCAGTACCAGTACAGTCTTGGGTGGAAGATTATTATTTTCTTGCAGATAAGCTCTAACTTGGGGTACAAATTGTTTGAAAAATCACTTTTTAAAAATTACTCGATGCATCCAAGCTACCTTTTGATTATAATAATCAACGGGCAGTTTTTTTACATTTTTGATTTTCCAATGACGGCTAACCTACGCTTATGGGTTCGTGATGCATTACCATAACACTGTTAAACGGTCTTTGCTTACTTTGAAACCTAAAGAAAATACTTAAAAAGAACACTGTACATATATATACGTAAAAATATGTATGTAAAGCTAATCTGGTGCACTAGTTTCTGAGCCTGTAGCAAGTGTTCTTTTCGGCATTGCTTTCCACTAAAGTCCAGTTTCGTCTCCATTATACACTTGTTCAGGTTTTAGGTCGTGCTCCTTTACAAGATTCTCCAAATCATAGCAAAATTCTACCATATCTACATCATCAGCACTTAATTTCTTTCTCCCTTTGAACATCTAATTCCCGTATTCCATGACGTTTTTTAAGCCTGTAAAGCCAATCAGAAGATGCCGAGAAGTTTCCTTTGATTTTCAATTGCTCGTGAAACTTTTGGGCTTGCCCAGCACACATAGGTCCTGATATTGGAACTCCTCTTTTTTGCAAGAACCACCTGGTCATAGCACCATCAAACTCTCCAATAGATCCTTTTAGAGATTTCCTGTCAGAAATAGCTTTTGTACTGTCAGCTTTAGCTACAAAGCTTTGTAATTCGGCTTTATATATATATAAATATATATATATATATATATATATATATATATATATATATATATATATATATAATATATATATATGCTTTAGCCAACACAGCAACACTCCTTTTAACGGATGATCAATTTAAAATGCCGCCCGGATAAAGCGCGCACGGATAATCGGGGTTCTACTGTACTTGTAACTTAGAGAAACAAGTAAAAAATTATAATTTCAAGTAATCATAATTTTTCATTTGGAGTAATAAATGTATTTTTAATAAATTTAAAATGATTAAAAAACTAAATTAATTTGACTTTTACAAAAAAATATAGAGAACATGTGAACAGAATTTTCAGAGTAGGCACCCCACCAAATAGTTTTTCTACCGCACTATTTTTTTATTTTAACAGATAATTGAGTCAATTAGGAATTTGAAAAAAATGTTTTAATAAAAATTATTTTATAAAAAAAACGAATATTAACACATTAAATAATATATAAAAAATTCCAGAGCGGATTTTTTTTTTTAATTATTGTATGAAATATAAAAAAACGAACATTTAAAAAATGTATTTATTTAAAAAAATAATTCAGTGCTTTTAACTTTAATTTTGACATGGAGGGTGGTGGCATTCTAGAAATTTCAAAAAATATAATGAATATAATTTCTTTAATACATTATTTGTAATAACAACTGCAGAATGTAAAAAAAATAACAATTTAATGTAATAGAATTTCTCATTTGAATAGTTGAATATTTGGTCATTTATAATTGCTAAATATATATTTTTAAATGCATTCTTAAATGCTTTTACCGATATCTTTAATTTTTCTTATTAAATATGTTATTTAACTTTCGAACATGTGATTTTTAATTTTTTTAAGGAGAGGCATTGAAAATAAAATTTGTATATGAAACATCGGATATGGAAATATCAAATTGTTTCTTTTTCAATTATTTCAGTTATTTTTAATGTTAGAGATACAAATGTGGGAATATTAAAAATATACAATTTGAAGTAAACATAATTTATCTTTCGGATATTAACATATAAAAAAATTCAAAAATGCATTTTATAATTATGTCGGCCTTTGCGATCATATTTATTTATTTTTAACACATACGTGCTTAGTTTTTAATTTAAATTTGTTATATATAATTATTATTATTATTATATAATTATATATGATTATTCTATAAAATTTGCAAAGAAAATTTGGTAGGCTCCCTATCAAATTATTTTCGCACCTTAATTATTTTGAATGCTAATTGATTCAATTAGGAATATAAAAAATTGCAATACGAAGTAATCGTAATTTTTCATTTGTAATTAATATTTTGAGTTTTAAATTTATAATTTTTAAATATTAAAAAAAACTTTCAAATGTTTGTCTCATCATATTTACATGTAATTTAATTGTTGAATATTTGAATTTATTTTCTTTTTAATAGGGTGGAAATGTGTGTGAGTGGTGGCATTAGTTTTCGAATAATAAAATATTTAATTTTAATTATGCTGAAATTTTATAAAAAAAAGCGTACGAAAACATTAAATATGCAAGTAAATAAAATTCAAGAATAGACGAAAGTGGCAACGTTTTTATTTCACCTGATTAAAGAATGTCGTATAGTCTTAAACATTTGTTTCCAAAGAGGTAGTCCATGATCTAATAGAATTATCCTATGGCTAAGCAGTGTTATTTAGAAAATCTACATAACTTATCATATTTTTAACGAGTAAATATGCAACTTGCAATGTTCGTCGTCCGTCGTTTGCCTTAATTGGACAATTAAAAAATTTCGCCCTGAGTTATTTAAAATTAACCAATGAAGACAAACAAGAGTACAACGTACAGTACCACGCAGAAGTTACGACGCGTTCACACTTTGCGATTGCAGTCGACAAGTAAGAATTTTAATACACAGGCATCGGCCCAGGCTGGTATTTAAATCAAATAAAACTTATCGTTAGATAAATTGCTTATGAAGTTTTAGAATTTCGTTTCTATGCAGTTTACATGTATTTATTACTTTAAGATTTTATTTTAAATACATATCTTTTAACAACGCTATTGACCTGTATTTGTGTTTTTGTACAAATGGCCAAAAAGCTATAAATGTTGTTACTTTTTATAATAAAACTGTTTATACGTTCCACGTGCGATCAGAGGCTATTCATTCATTTGAACAATTATAGAAATCAAAAGAACAATAAAAATGAAAAATACACGATGAATTTTTTTATAAATTCCACCCAATGTTTGGATAAATAATAAGAATCATAACCAATTTTGAAGAACATCCAAAGTTGTTACGATTTGATAATTTTGATATTTATTTATTTATACATATACATATATGTTAAAATACATATATTAGTAATATTGTTGTCAGTTACAATTTCTTGTCGATTAGACGCCACCGACTATCACCATTGGAAGTTGCATGAAAATGAAAAATTATTTCTCTTTTTTAATGTAGCTCTTTAACTTAATCATTTATTTCTCCACCCGTTCAAAAATTACTGTTAACGGTCAGTGACGAAATGGGTTGCTGTTAATTGTTAAACCAATTATGTCGTATTTTATAAAATTTTATTTTTTCTATCACGCCAGTCATTTTCAGTCACTACTAGATTCATTGTCTGCACTCTGGACGTCATACAAATCATATTTTTAAAACTTATTTGATTTAATTATTAAAATATACGCGTGTTTGGATGAGCCTGACATGTTGGGTGCCAATTATTATGATTACAGTTGCTTTTTTATAAGTTCGACACATTTTGTGGCAATTGTTATCATAGTTGATTATAAAGTGGTTATAAAACGAGCCTGGCATATTTTGATAATTTTATTGAATAAAGCTTCGCCATTCAGAATCAAGCGATCAAGTTAGATGAAAGTGTTTAGTATTTAGTATAAGATGAAACCCACTTAGTTCCTTAGTTCCTTGTAGTAATTGTTCCCAGTACGATTCTGTTCAGTAATTTCGTATAAATGACAATTTGTGATAATTTTGTTTTTTATAAATTGACGGTACTCTTTGCGTGCCGTCGGATAAAGAACGTGTGTCGGATGATGAAAATTGATATTTATTTTGTTTATTCAACACATTATTGACAGTGGCTTTAGTTGACAGGGAAGACAATCTAGTATTACTAACATTTCAAAGCTTTTTACGTAGACAATTAGTTTTCAAAACTTTAACTTCTATGTTCTTTTTATGTCTGTGGAACCTGTCAAGGCTTTTCAGTTGTTGCATCCTTCATTAGTGATATTTCGTCTGAAATATTTTGGAATCTGAATTTAGTATGATATGATTATGAATTGATCAGTTCTTCAAAATATTCAGCTTCAAAATTTTGCATCATATAAAATATATATTCATTTTGATTTTGATCTTTTATCATTTTTAAATTTTCTTATTTTTATATTTAATTATTATTTTATTTATTCATTATTATTAATTTGCGCCACATGTTTGTCTGTCTATTACTTTAGAATTATTTATTTTCCAATTATTTTTTTTTTATTATTATCTCGTTTTTGTTTTAATTTTCAATTCTGTTTAAAATTTTTGTTTTTCTTTAATTGTACATTTATTTTAATTTAACTCTATTACTTGTGTGCATTTAATTTTCTTTTTTTCCTTAATTTATACATTTCCTTTGCTTTATTTTTATTTTGTAATATTCGAATTATTATTTGTCCTACTTGATGATTCATCGAAGTCCATGTCTATTGCGCCATTTTATGTAATATTAAAATTTTCGTCGCTCGTTGCTCTCTGCAATAAAAAGTTTGCGCACCGCCGCTCGGCCGCTCGAAAACTCTGCACAATTAGCATATCTGCTTATTATAAACAAGTGTGTGCACTCGGCAGCGGTTCGAAACTGGCGTCAGTTTTAAATTCTACAATTTACAACAAGTGCAATTAGTAGATGCATTTCCTCGGAGAACAAGTTTGGTCGGTGCAAGAAATTCGCGCACTTTTACAATGCGACGAGTTCCGCGCGAACGTCATTAGATTTTCTCGATTTTCACAGCGCCGCCGCCCATTAAAACTTCTTCGTCCCGATCGCTCGCGTTGCGCCAGCTATCTAGAAAAGTATTTAACTAGACAACGAAATACCCCGTGTTCTTCGGGATAAGATAAAAAACGACGTAAAAAACGGAGGCAGTGTTCGTGTTTTAAAAGGACGTTGACCTGGCCCAGGTTATTTTGTGTTGCCCTTACGCACTCAACAAGGAAATGTACAAATTTGGGGTAAGGCATATTTCACAACTCGTCGCGTTTCTCGACGAGTATACGATCTGAGATTTCGTTAGTTAAGTTAATGAACGACCGATTAAAGCAATATTTACAGCACCAACATTTCATGCAATATTTATTTTCATATATATATTTATTTTTTTTCAAACGTGTTTAATATAAATATTTTTTTTGTAGTAGTGTTTTTATCACTTTATCTTTATTTTATTTTACATCTAACAATAGGTTAATTATCATCCAAATCCGTGCATATATTGATCAAGATTACTTGAGGCATGATCCTCCAGTTATCTTAAGATTCACACCATGTTTCCTACAACATTTTTTGTTCAAGTAGCTCGTTTATTTCATCATTCCTGTTTGCGTTTCTGTCATTTGTTCTCCGCGTTATTTTTCCAACAACTCAACTCAACCCAATTTCCTTCAAAATATTATGTAATTTGACAGGTTTCAAACATTCAAATCTTCTCCACAGATAACAAATTGCTTGTCTTTATATCCACACGTAAACCTAAGCGGAGCGCACTTTCCTCTTTATCTGGTTGTTGCTATTTCGATTTTGGGGGAGGTTAACTCGTTTCTATAATATAGGTGTTCTGGCAAAAGGTGTTTTTGTTAAGTTTCCGTGCATTATCAATAACTGAGAAGGCCATATACTAAGAATAAACCCAATCGAAATTCAAACTTCAGACTCAGCTACTAAGAATACACTTCTGAAATTGCCTCCATTCACATCAAAACAAGCAAATATATAGAAGCCTTGTTGGCTTAGGCGCCCATATCTTATATCAATACATGAAGCAAAGCTATAGAATAGTTGTTGACTTAGGAGTCAATATCTCTTTTTGTATTAAATCTTCACTATATTTACCCATTGCTTCAATGAATGTTTGGAAGATGAAAGCTATATTCGCCTTAGCAATTTCAAATCTGGTTGTTCCCAGAATGAATCTACGACTAACAGTGATTACAGTAAATATAGAAGCTACTAAGTTCGGAAGTCAGTTGTATGAAGACATGTATTAAACGTCACTTGCGCGTGGTGATTTGTTTAATAATCTTCAGAGGTACTTGAGCAAAACATAATTTTGAGAACAACTAAATTCCATAGAAGTAAACTAAAGGAGAACGAGAAAAATACTAAAAGATATAAAAAAGACAAACAAAACGTAAAAAATAAACAACGTAAACGAAACATTTTGACGACCAACGAAAGAATGTAAAGCAGATAAAAGGCAAAAGTAGAAAAATAATAGAAAAAATTATCAGGTTCATCGAAATGGAATTAATGCAAATAATAAAATAACACAAATTACGTACTGGAATAATAAATATATTATGATAATATGACATTGCATATTCGTGTATCTATGTGTCTGTACGCGCTCTACCGTCCAAATGATTATAGCTAGAGCTATGAAACTGTAAACTTAAGATTTGTATATAGCAAGTAGGAAAACGTCCTATTTTGAAAGCAATATCTCAACCAGAAATGATGCTTTATTCTTATCATCTTTTCCGTATCACGAAAATGATACGAGTTATCGAAAAAAATATTCTTATAATAAGTTTCGATATTGAAATTGTAAACAACTTTCATTTAAAAAGTTTTTTCGAAAAATGTAGTATAACTGAGTATAAGAAAGTTCAGTACCACTGCAGATTTTTACTTTTAGATGACACGTTGATGCAAATGTGAAAAAAATATGCAAAACCACGATAATACGAGAAACATATGACAATGGAAATTAAAATTGCAAATAAAATCCAACACAACCCAACAAATATAAAATCAATGGTCGAGAAAAGCCAAGAATAAAAATAATAAATCGCAAAATGTTGAGAAATATTTCAAAAAAGTTAAATTATGTAAAAAAATGTAGAAAGGCTGATAAACCAAATGAACTCAACCCAATGCAACAGATGAAATAGAAAGGACGAGAATCAAACTAGAAGCAGGGAATAAAACCAGATAGCAAATGATGAAAACCGGCGAGAAATGAGAAGACAAAACCAGAAATTACTTTAACACAAAAGAATTCAAAATCTAATCAAAAGACATTCTACGTAACTGAAAATAAGTAGATACTAGAAAAGAAAAAAATGCAACCGAAATAAAAAACAAAAAAAGTATCACATGGAAAATAAAAATTTGCAAATAAAGTCAGACTTGATTCCAGAAGCAAAGAACAAATGTCGAGAAAAGAAACTTCATAAAAGTAACGAGATTAAAGGAAATGGCGATAGAAAAAATTTAATTTTAAAAACCAATTAAACGAACCTACCTATTGGATTGAGTTATGTTGAGTTGGATTGAGTTGGGTTGGGTTGGTTTGATTGGGTTGGGTTGGCTTGGGTTGACTTGGATTGGATTTGGTTAGGTTGGGTTGGGTTGAGTTGGGTCGTAGGCGCAACGAATCGTTGAAGTGAAAAAGTACTCTAGCATTAACAATTAAACATGTTATAACCATAATAAAATTCGAGTTCCATGAGCGAAATTTGAACCTGCAACCTTGTGACTGGCCTGCGACACCATACCAGTAAATGATGAAGTCAACAGTATTAATCTGCCCAAAAAAACAATCACATATAACTCGGTGCGACGCGACAATCAAGTTGAAAAAGTGGTGTATACTGTGGATTCTTATGAGAGGTTGGTGTCTCCGTTAGCTCTCTGCTGGATGTTTCCCTCTATGACCCATAAGTTCCTAAGCCTTACGTCATGGGTTAAGCATTTTTTCAGACATACAAAAGATCCCTTGGATACGTTACGTAACACATATAAAAAGTAATAAAACTGGCAATATTTTATGATAAAACTCAATACGTTCAAGGTCAGCAGCTATCGGATATATTGCACTCATTAATAACTAAATAATGAGTCCACACAATTCAACTCAATGTCAAAAGAAATTAATCAGTACACCAAGCATTTTACCATTGGGAGAAATAAGACGTATAAAAAATAGAGCGCATATCTTCAGTGTTATTCTATATATATATATATATATATATATATATATATATATATATATATATATATATCTCAGAGGTAAGGTCATAACCAACCATAGTGAGTCGTAATTTAATGAACAAATAAAGTATTATTTTTGACATTCTCTCATTGAGTTTAATAGACGTTTGGTTAATTATTCAGAAAGCAAATAAATGTGCCTTGAAGTTTTATAAAACTTTTTCGCAACTTTACGATTCCTAATTTTGATTAGAAAAAAATTGAAAAAACTTACTAGGGCATAAACGAAAAGTTTATACCGTTTAGACCATTCAGTATGACCAGACGAGGTGCATATTCCCGTCTTACCTCCTCTTTTCCATGTTTATATAGAAATAGCAAAGCAATTGTACCTTAGACCAAGTCTTCACATTGATTCATACGAAATCTTCACACACTTAGTCCATATAACGAGCTATTGCCACCTTTTTGTTCGCTGTACCAGCAGTGTCTGTGTTAACTTTGCCTCGCATCGAATCATAAAGTCACATTTGAATGAATGTGGTACTGACATACCAGCAATAATATGTTGTTCCTTGTCTACAAAGTGGGAACATTGCCTTTAGAATTACTTTGAATGTGAATTTGCAGAACTTAAACCAAACTCAATTTAGTTGAAGAATTTACCCATTGTAAATTTCATCACACGAATTCTGAAACTTGGTGAAAAATTGCAAATTGTCGGTGTACTTCTTCACTGATGACTATGATTTGGCTTGGGTTGGGCTACCGTGGCAAATAATAGAATTACATCGTCGTTCATAACAGTTCAAAGTGGTGAAGAAAACTGACATAAGTTGCTATGTGATGAAGGCTTTGTGCATAGATTCATCGAAGATACCTGCCACATGATTGTTGATTATTCTCCTAGTTGATAGTGTTCGCATTTCCTCAATTTATTTTCAGTGCAGCCTATAAAGGTAGGGCCAAATTACTGCCGAATTTCATTGGGCATGAAGAATATGGTGATCTAAATAGTAAATTAAGCTAACATTATTGGATGTATGGCACATGGTGAGCTCCTTTTAGGCAAATGCCTGTTGGTTACAACTGCTCATATATTTTATGAATAATAAACGGTAAACTCGGTAAAACTTTAACATTTCATAGAAAATGTGTATCCTATTTGTCTGCAAGCTAATGTCACATAACAAAGTTGTCATTATAAAAATAACTTGTTTGAAGACATAAATAAAACTGCAATTAATTTTGCATAATATTTAAAAGCTTTAGTCAAGGCCAAATCGCTAATGTAATGCAGTCCGGAATCATACGGACATTTTCGTGCAGGTTATTCAAATTAAACAATGGTTTCGCGGATCGACTAAATCCGCGAAATCGGCGGCGCCAAATTCGCCCGGAAAAAGTGCATTTACATGCACTCGCGTCGTACAGTTATCCGCGAACACGTTTTCAACGTACTGCCGTGAACACGTGCTTCTGATATTAAATAATACATTATAATAATCCAGTTAACATTTTAATATTCTTTCAAAGACAAGGTTCACCATATTTCTCTTCTTTTTACGCCGTAATTACGTGTACACTTTTTAAACGTTTGATAAATCGCTTCCATTAGCGCATTCTATTACATAACGCTTTTCGACCTCACCTAATTTTCAGCCAACGGCCAGCCTAACCCATTGAGGAAGGAATGCGGAAGGTTCGCTCGATATCAGGGTGAATTAACGGGACAGCTCTTTAGGGTAGGTTAGTAATACAACCCTTTCACGTTACGTTTTACCTCTTCCTCGTTTCGCGGCGAACAGCCGGTGCCCTTCGAGGATTTTTTAGTGTTTTTTTGTCCGATTTTTTTATTGAGGGTTGCCGATGTTAGTCGCCGTGTTTTTTATGCGATTGCACTTTGATGAAGTGGCTGGCTGCTGTTGTGAAATAGGATATGGTGGGGAGGTTTCGGTGCGCGGTGCATTCGGATGTTTTATGTCGAAGGCGGATTCTTAAAAGGGAGTTTAGTTTATGTGTTATTGAACGGATTTATATTTATAATTAAAATACTCCAGACATGTTGTAACAACTAAACTAAAAATACAACCAAATGCCCCATAAAAGTGTTTGTATAAATACGCTTAATAAAATCACTTAAGAGTACTAAAAGCTCACGTGTGCAGATAATGAGCTTTTACTACTTAAAGAGATGCGCAAGAACTGTGTTATCATTAGTACATCACTTCGAGTTAATAATGATTACAAAATTGAAACGAGATAAAAAAACTGAACAAAAATTTACTACATCCTCACACACTCTTAACAACTAAACATTCTGGTTTGTAGTTTTTTACCAAATCGACAGATGTAAACGAAAACCTGATTAGCAATATAATTGAATGTAGGACACGTGAAAATATTAATAACAATAAATTACAACTTCATCTTTATCATTAATAAAATATGGCAAACGGATTTCTTTTGTAAAATTTTGTTTGGTGTCGTTAAATGATTGGTGGGTGTGCAACGTATTTGTTAAATCGTATTAATTAATTCTGCACAAAAAACTGAATTAATAGAAATTCATTAGTAGAATGAAATTGAAATAGCTATAAGACATAACTGTAATTTTACAAATTCGAATTGACGTCTAGATGGCGTTAATACACTCACACAAAACTTCGTAACTATGTTTGCATGTCTACATGTACCTATAGCGGATATTGTTGATGGTCTGATGAACTAACAAGCTAAATAGTCTGTCACCGTCTATAATATTCGCTGAAATTTAATTTCAAATTCTACCTTTTATAACATTTTTTGCGTAATTCATATACACTGCCTTTCAAATAAAATAGATCATCCCGAACCACTGAACGTAGAATGATGAAACTTGGTGAAAATATCTAGTGCACGTCGAAAAACAAATGATTAAGTTTTGAAGCCAATCTGTCACTTCTGACAGAGTTAAAACATTATCTCGTTAAGAACAGTTGCCTCTGCCTTTAGTTTGACCATAGTTTCGTTGATTTGTCGCATTTGTTAGCAGTTTCTTCTTGCTTGTTGTAACTGTGAGGACCTTTAGAATGCCACGAGTTCGAAGACGTGCAAATTATCAACAAATTTCGCCTTTTGAACGAGGACGAATTGTCGGGACGCATGCGGCTGGTTTAACCTTGCGCGAGATAGCCAGACGTACCAATCGGTCACACACCACTATAGCACAGACTTGTAGAGGATGGTAGGAAGAACACCCAGTTCGTCATCGAGGTACTGGACAACGAAAAGTGACGCAAGAGCGAGAAGATTGGCTGTTAAGACGAAATGCAGTTAGAGACCCGGAAGAACCATCACGAGCCGTAGGAATAAATTGGATTAAAGCAATTGGCCATATGGTATCCATGAGCACGATTTATCGGCGAATACGCATGGCCTACGTTCTTATCGTCCTTATTTTCGTGTTCCTCTGACAAGAGAACATAAAGCTATCAGACTTCACTCGTGCCAGGACAGAAAATATTGGGATCCTGCATGGAATGAGATCTTCAGCGACGAATCAAGATTTTGCTTATGGCACTCTCACGGCCGTCCGAGGATTAGGGGTCAGAGGCAAAATTTACAATTTGTTCAACATCGCCATATGGCTTTGACTCCTGGGGTTATGGTATGGGGGGATATTCATTCCACACTAAACACCAGATATTATTACATTGATTCAGTGTTGGAACCAGTTGTTGTACCATTACTACAAAACCTGCCAGGAGTAGCCTTCCAGCAAAATAATGCGCGGCCTCATACTGCTCATGTAACGTCAGCCTTCCTAGAGGAAAACAAAATCAATATGTTGCCTTGGCCTCCAAAATCACCGGACTTATCCCCATTGAACATGTCTGGGATATGATGTAAAGAAGATTGCGGCGTTTGTCCCACCCTTCTAATACCTTAGAGGAGATGCGTCAACAGTTACAGATAGCCTGGGATGAGGTACCTCAAGAGGATATCAATAATCTAATTTCCAGTATGTCCGGAAGGGTTGCTGAGTGCATAAGAGTACGTCGGGATGTAACTCATTGACTTGTAAATCATTAAATGTTAAATCAGTTTTTCTTTAAAATGTAATCATTTGTTTTTCTACGTGCACTAGATTTTTCATCATTCACGTTCAGTGGTTTGGGGTGGCCTATTTTATTTGAAAGGCAGTGTATAATAAACATCACATTATATTGTGTTCGAAAATATTTGACATGACTCCTTACTATGTTTTAAATAATTTCAATAGTGGAACGAAACTGCTGCGAGGGATTTCAAGCTGTATTCTTCTTCTTGAGCATACATTTCAGCGAATTGGTGATGAGAAACCGTTTCGCCATTAAGGGCTCATCATACCACCGCACATACATTAACTAAAAGTACATCTAGTGGAAGCACGAGTGTGCGAATATTGACATCTAGATGGCATTAAAACTCCCACATATACTTTTCCAACTAGTATAATAAACTTTGGATAGTTCTTGCTTGATAAACATTTAATTGATTTTTTTACATAGTTAGATTAGATTTCAAAAATAAACTATCAAAATTATTAATTAATTTCTAATATGATTAATAATTTTGATACACCTTGCAAAGCTCAATTTATCGGATTAAAAAAAGGTTTATTTTATGTTAATTAACAATAAGCTTTAACTAAACTAATTTCAATCCACAACTTCTAATGACGTACAGCGCCGTTTCAGTCTATTTGGAGGCCACCGGCAATATGTAACAAATTGTATAAATTAAACTAGCGACGTTAAAATAAATTTAATGTATATGATATCAACAAATCACCAATTAACACAAACTTGGACCACCAACCCAACAAATCTTCAAGTTATTTAGTTTAAGGAAGAAGAGGTTTTACTTTCTAAAGATAGTAAATATTATTTACCTTACATCAGGTAAAATACGCAAACGAAATTACCTGTATGTATGTTAAACAGCAGGAATTAATTACGGAGCAAAATAATTAACAGCAATAAACGGCAGTCAAAAATCACTAACTATTTTGTGGATAATTGTGAATTATGGATGGAAAGGTGATAATTCTAGTATGAAATTCTTCTGGGAGTCAAACCATCACGACCCAGGATTTTGAGTAGGATTGTTGATATTTTTAAAAAATGATTATTTTACAGCTTGGTAATACCATAGACGTCACTAAATAACATAACCGCAAAATTATTTATATTAAATCTACCTATATGTGCATTTAGATTTCTTTATATTGTAATAAAAATAATTCATAATAAACTCTCTTGTTACAAGACATGGCAATTGTACGTGGTGTCGTTAAATAAATTAATAACTAAATAATTTTTTTATCACAAATCACAGTTATTTGTTGCAAAATCAATAAAGTATATAAAGCTTTGTGTATCTGGATGGAGAATAATCCTTTCCAGATATATCTAATTTAGTAGGTTTTCTTTCTAATTTAACATTCGTGAAAAATATCCCCCTACGTTATTGAGTCGCCATTGGCAACAGTGATTGTACATCTTTTTTATTGCTAAATGAATCATCATCCCGTACTTTTAAATTCATTTTTTCTGATATTAATTTTATTGATAATTTTCTTTTTTAAGTTCATTTTCACTTATACTTATATTTCTTTAAATTTTCACAGCAACGTTCATTCAAAGTTTGGTTTCATCAAAAACATTAAAACATAATTGACAATTAAAGTATTTGTTATAAAACACTTAAAACAATTAGTAATAAATGGATTTGTCATAGGACAGATCGCATTTACATGTGGCGTCATTATAACAATTAAGAAATAAACCATTTATTATAGGACGCATCGCATTCATATGCGACGTTACTGAAACAACTAACAATTACGTCATTGTTATAGCACATATAGCATTTATTATATGTTGCGTTTGTATGTATTAATAATAAACACGATTAAGTATTTTTGGTAGTACAAATCGCATTTATAACTATCATCGATTACACTCAAGCAAATGATGTCGGAAATGTGCTTTCTTTTCCATTTGATCCTGTATAGTTTTTAGCCAATAATCAATAAAAAATTTCTGCTAATTGAAAAGACATTCGATAAAGCAATGCTAGAGTTTTGGAATAACATTTCCTGTAAGGCAGGTCATTGGGACAATAAAAGTCATTTATGATAAGTATGCAATGAGCCCTTGTGCAGAATGTGGTAAAATATCTTTTCGTGAAGGACCAATCGCATTAATATGTGGTGCCCTTGCATATTTAAAAATAACGTTATTTATTACAAACGGTTATTAGGTCATTGAGCAGAATATGGAAATTGCTCCTCGTACAGTAAAAATCTGGTTTCTTAAAAAAAACTGGATTACACAAAATAAATAAATAAACTATGACAGAAATAATTAAACTAAACAATTAATCATTCTCAACTATATCAAAGCACAAAAAATAAAAATATTACGAACAGCACTAAAAAATAAAATAAAAATGCATTATACTACCTTGTCATGATATATTATAATTTTAAAAATTTACAAATTCTGTCAACAAATTGACTACAGGATTAGAACCTCATTCAAAATATGTTTTGTATCCATGGCAAAACTAAATGTTTTGCCATGGATACAAAACGTTACGAACTTTTACTTCAACCTAATATGTAGCGGTATTTAATTTCAGTTACAACTCAAATAGCATTTACATGTGGCGCCATTGCAAGATATAATAATAAAGTCCTTTATTGTAAGCACTGTCGTGGAAAGAAGTTGTTGGGCCCTTGTGCAATCCCCTTTTGCCCAAATAATAAAACTAAACAATTAGTCATCCTAAAGTGTTGGGTTGGATTGGGTTCCTAATGATAAGATAGATCGCATGCAGAGTCGTTCAAAAATAATTATTATGTACGCTACCAAATAGTTATATTCGTCGGATGGTTTTACCTTTTGGTAGTAACCTGATCAAATACGGTGATAGTGCGTGCTAAATTAAACCCTCTGTATAGTTCTTATTTGGTACCATGTATATCGATGAATAATAATGCGTAAATAATCACAATAGAGGGTACACCACGTGTGTTTTATTGGGACATCCGGTATATAATCCAAAAGTTGCCATCTTTCGCAAAATCTCCAACTAACCGTCCACAATGTTAGTAAAAGTGCATTTCAGGTAAAACGGTAAATCTTATAAATGCAAACTGCGCTTTATAAACAACGTCACGTTTTCTGAAATAACATAATTACTACATAATATCAATAAATTATATCTGAATAGTTATCCTACTGCAGCCATTAACGATAGAAAAATGCAAAAAAAACGAAATCACGCGACCTTATAAGAAATTTTCCGCAGAAACTTTTTATTTGCAAATACATATGTATATTGATTGTCCTTGCCGGTAATTTATTATTCTATTCGATAAAAACGAATATATGAAGCAGAAATTCAAACATTTTTTTCACGATCTCGCCGAGATCCCATCTATAGGTCAAGGTGTCTCTTTTCAATTTTAAATACCGCACATTACGGTCGTTAAAATCGTACTTAGCATAATTTAAATTAGTCATCGCTCATTAATTATTTAACAAATTTTACAGCAATATGCACGATCTTGATTATGGAATAATTTGCACCACCAATTTCTTTCGTTTCTTCACAACGGCAAACAAATCAAAACTATCGTGGAAATCGTTGCATCTAAACAAACGAAAAACAAGAACCGTTTTTTTTCCATCGTAAAAAAAGGCGGAAGGGAATCTGTGGGAATGAAACTTCGTAATTTATATTTAGCTGATCTTTGTATATGAGGACGTCCCTGTCATTTTATCGTCCCATCTGAAGGTCCGCCGTCACTTTCTGTTTCATTGTGCGAAGCGCCCGCTCGCCTTTTCTACGGCGATTGCATCGTAAGGGCCGAACGTCCCTTTTTTGATTAATGGCGGGTTTATATCGAAACGGTGTCAGGTGTGCGATGCGGTTTTTGGACGCCACGGTAGCATGAAATCCGAATTATCATTGCTGTGTGAAATCTTGTGTAAATAATTAAAAACTTCGATACTTTCATTCCGTAATCGTTTGCTTGAAACTACGTGACGTAGTGATTCCTCTATGACGTTTTTTTTTTCGAAATTTCGAATTATAACGAATGCAATTTGCGTCAGATTTAATTATTTTTCAGATAATCGCGGGGCAGAGTGAAATTAATAAACCCATCATTTCCAATTAATATCTTATACCTCGAAGCTGCTTAATTAATTCTGCGGTTTGTCGAGATTTTGCATTGAATTGTAGTGTTATTTATTTATCTATTCACTTGTTGTGACTCCACCCCAGCAAGTGAAATAAAAGCAATAAATTTGGTATTTAGAGACATTAACGAAGGTTACAATTATTTAATTTTGCGCAGTTTATGACACGTTTTGTTATAAAAACTATTCAAATTGAATTAATTAACATTATTCCTTGCTTAAGAGAAATGTGCTTTTTATTTACAAACAAACGAAACACGTGAAAATCAGCCTTGCAATGATCGTCACAAAGGTTAACAATTTTGTTATAATTATTTCTTTGCAAAAATATTTCTACAATAACAATAGACTTTATATTATAAAATATGGATTAAATAGGCTTACGAATGAAATTCGTTTCATTTTATTTGACAAAAACTAAAAGTGAATTAAAATTACAGTCATAATTATTACTTTTTTCAATTTTTAAAAACGTCTCGTGGAACAATTCACGTCGGCTTATATGGCAAACATATTCATCTAGTCTCTAGCCTGTTAAATCTATCTACATAAGAGACGCTAAATTAAAGATTTTGGTCATGTATCCCTTTTATATTTGGTCAGACGGAATTGTAGACAATTGATTGGCATTTGAATTTGGCGAATATAGTAAATGAGCACCATTTATAGATTTTAGTTTCGAAATAGGAATTGTAAGAAAAACCGAAAGCGTCGTATATTTTGCCGATTTCATTTATAATTCTGCCGGCGCGGAGTAGCACGTGGATCTATATAACAAAAACAAGTCGACTTTTGATTTTGTAGATGTATTATTCATTTGGTCGGCAAGTCGACAGAGCACGAAATTAACCACGCTTTCGTCAAAACTAATTTCGCTCGCGATCGCCGCAATTTAAACGGGCGCAGAAACTGTGGAAATGCACAGAGATTTGCGGTGGTTTACTTGTCGATTTGCGCCCTCTGCTTCGTTTCGGTTAATTTTAAACGGTTAGATTTGTTATAATACAATTAGTTTTTTGTGAAAGTTTTTCTCTGATTTAATTTTCGTGTTGTCGGCACAAGTTAACAATTTAACTAAGTTATATTCATTAAATGTAACCAAATTAATCCCTAATTAGAGCTTGCTTTAAACTTTCGTGATAGGAATTATCTACGTATAAGCGCACCATCTAATATTATTTGAAACGCTGCCCAAACCACTTAATATATAAAAACATTAAATAAGCAAAGTTGTAGAGAATTGAATTTGGTATCGGAAACACCGGGACAGCGACATGTAAAGATGATTTGAAACGTAAAGGATATAGGCGTGGCTATGCGCACAAACACCTTTTTGATTTGGAACCGTACATTACCAGACGGTGGGTGATTGCATTTGCTTCGAGTCGGCCTGGTTGTTTCTTGATTTTCGTTGTTTGTATGAGTATTTTGCTTCAGTTAATTGAGACTGGTGCTAGCACTCCCTTTTCTTCTCCATGGAAACAAAGACCACGCACATGTTTAAAAAGCACTGTTTGCGCTGGATAACTGGTAGAAATAATCCGGTCAATTATTCATAATTTTAACATAACGCACAAGCGACGACCGACTCGTAAGGGCATGTTCTGGTATTTATTTACTTGTATGTATTATTACTACAATAGACATGCTCAATATGCAAAATTTACATAATACCACATCTTTATTGAGTTACCAAAACTGACAACATAAAGGAATTCCCCGACAAATATTTTCATCGATCGAATATTACCTTCAGAGTGACACTGCCACGATCCTTGAAATTACTTGTTATTGTTACTGGTCTCTACAGTAAACTTCAGGAATCTGGGCTTCAGTGGAAGTCAATCAACATTACGATTTGTAATCAAAATATGGGATTCAGGTAACAGATAAAACATATCAGTCCTCAACAGTAGTGAAATCTAATTATTATTGTATTTGCAGATGAAAAGGTTCTTCAGACAAAAGAAAACATTAAATGGAGTCGCAAAACATATGTCTCAAACATATAAAATACTTAAATCAATTAGCAAAATACAAGCAGGAGGGCAGACCTATCATTTTTACCAATGAAACATATATAAATAGTTCCCATACCCAAACACATGCCTGGGAAGACGATGCTGATTTAGGACTTAAAAAAATGATTTCGAAAGGAAGGCGACTATTTATTGTGCATGTTGGTTGTGAATCTGATATTGATATTTCGTTCAGGTACATAAGTTTCTTTTACACATTTCACAATTAATGCATTTTTCATGCAGGGTCTAAATCTGGAGACTACCACGATGACATGAATTACAATAATTTGTCAAAATGGGTAGAATACCAGTTTTTATCAAATCTTCCTCCTAGAGCTGCTCTAGTAGTAGACAACGCTTCGTATCACAACGTATCATCTGAAAGAGATCCAATTTCATCCATTTTAAAGAAAGATATGGTCAGCTGGTTTGGTGAAAGACACATTCCTCATGATGCGTTACACACGAAACAAGTTTAGTTGTATTGCTTCCTCGAAGTCGTCTTCCACATGCAGCCCTGCAGACAAAATTGTTGATGAGTATATGGCTACAGAACTTGTCTTCGATGATGCAAAAGAGAATCTTGTTTTCACCGTAAATACAGCCGATTCCGAAGAAACAGGCGAGGAAATAGATGAAAATGGTATCGGTCCCTTACCTTTATAGTTCTTTATTGTATAGTTTATGTTTTCGATTGATGTTAATTTATTAGTATTGTGACTTCGAAATTGCATTTGTTGTCAATAATCCATCCAAGTATGATCAGCGTGTGGACGCAGAAGTACAATACACTGTGAAAGAATTCCTCAAGCAGCAGACACAAGAATTCTATGGGCTGGCTGTTCATTCGTTGGTAAAACAATGGGATATGTGCCTTAATTGTGGTGGTAGTTATTTGTAAATTTATTTGTCAATAATGTTTTTATGAACCACAGATGGTTTTCAATTTAACAAGCCTCGTATTTGCTTCATTTTAAGTTCCGAAACTTTCTAAAACCATCGCACCAATATTTATAATATGAGCTTTTAATACAACAACTGAAACCTGTAAATAAAGTGAATAAAAATTATGAAATTGCAACGTCCAAGAAATGTAATTTAATTCTACAAAATTGTATGCTCTGTAAGAAAATTACTTGTTTTTCTGAATTTTTCCGTTTGCACCTAAATTATTTAACTTTAACAAATTCAAATATTTGTTTGATAAATGCCATCTTTGTTTAAACAATAAAATGCAAACACGCTACTAAAAGTTGATTAAAACATTCACAAGAAATACCAGTGCGATCTGCCACTTTATCTATAAAGACTTAGAAGCGGGGAGTGCTAAAAATTCGAACATTGTTTCGCAGCATGCAGAGTTTCGAATATGAACGCGTCCCATTTCTAAACTATAACAGATACATATGTGCCATCACGGGGTTTCTGTCAGGCAATTTAATTCTTTACAACTTTATTTATGGACAATTTTGTCGAATTACATGGCGTATCGAATGAAACTCGGCGGTGCGCTTTTTTAAGTTCGTCAAGTTTAACGAAATAATTGTAGCGACTATTTTGCACTGGAATGCGCGGATCCAAATTGACACATGTATAATAGTTTAGTTTATTTACACCTATCTTTGCCGCCACATGCTAGCCATAACATTAATTATTTCTATTTTCGCCGTCACATGTGCACGATAAGGTATCTGTGTCAATTAATGCAACACAACCCAACAAGATAAATTTTGCGCAATAAATTTGGCAATATACGAAAGAAAATGGACACAGAATACGTCAATTAAAATTGCCCCTGCTTCTTCGTCGTTCCACTATCCTCGTTGCTAGATTGTGACATTCGGGTGATAATATAATAGTTTAGATTTAATTTATCTACCCATATCTTCGCCGCATGCTGGTGATTAAATTAAAGATTAATTTTAGCGAGAAAACAACTTAATCAAAGTAAATTACACGAATTAAGAAAAATTATTTATTTATTTTAAGTATTGTACTTCAGTTACATTGGGTTTGGCCCTGCTATGACAACGTAAACATATTAAAATAATTAAAATCTTGCAGAAGTTGAACAATTTTAGTCCGAATCCAACCCAATCACAGTAAGTTACACAGTTTAAAAAATGAAAAAAAAAACTGTTCACGCAACTGTATAACTGAACACAAATAATTTCCGTATTTGTTTTAAGTTCACTGGCGTTTCCCTGCGTTCTGCTATTGCAATGCAAACATAACATTGACAGAAAATGTCTGGAAAAAATTGTGAGGACAGGTTTATCACTGGACCTGGTGGAAAGAATAGCAGAGATATACGAGGAGTAAAGTGAGGGTAATAGGTGACAAGAGAGTTCATAACAACGAAAGGACTCGGGTAGGGATACCCGTTAAGCCCTCTGCTATTTAATATTTATACTGCTGAACTGAAAAAGATTCTGAGAGAATGACAGGATAGAGGAGTATTCCTGGGAAAGGTTTTGGACACTAGGATTTGCGGATGACATAGCGGCGTTCGAGGTAACAGCGACAGGACTAAAACAAATCGCAGCGAGGTCGGAGAAATTCCTAGATAGAAGGAAGCTCTAGTTACATACTGACAAAACTAAAATAATGGTATTTAGGAAAGGGGTGGGAATTGGAGGGGAGTGAGAGTGAAATGGAAGGGAGGTATGATTGAAGAGGCGAAGGAGTGGATGTATGAAGGGGGTGTGTGGAGGAGTGAGAGAGGAGATCAAATGGGAGAGAATGTTGCTGTGGAGTTGAAGACACGGCGTATGAAAGGTTAACAGTGGAAGTAGTGAAGTATGAATTGAGAGCGGGATGGGGGAGCAAAATTTAGTAAATAAAGCAGGGACATCAGTGACGTCGAAAGTGAGATTGTAAATAAATGGAAAGATAGATGCGCAAGAAAGAGAACGAACAATAGAGGGAGCCACATATAGGTGTGTGTGCGGACGATAGCAGGAATATTTGACGAGTGGAAGGAAGAGAAGGAGAGGAAGAGTGGGTGCGAGCAAGAAGGAAGCAGGAAATAAATATTGGATGAATGAGAATTTCAGGAGGTATATATTTTTCGGAATAGGGATGGATGTATGGCAACACTAGGTGAAAAATGCAAACAAACCCTGCATATACTGATATCCAATCATTTTCAAAGATTGGATTGGGTTTGAGTTCCAGGTCTTCCTTTGGTTTATACTTAAATTATATGGGGAAAGTTTACTGGTGCAAGTATATTTTATGTCAGAGAACCTGCCTCTAACTAATTGACACTGGGAAACTTTAGCAACAAACTCAATTAATGTAACATAAGCATTACGTTTGTTAAAACATACTTGAATCTGCAATCTTAGGGCTACTAGTTCTGCAAATTATACCACTACACCAGAAAGCCTACGAACATTTATGATGGGGTATAGTTTGTTTATCTGATTATATTTTAAAGATATTCTCTAAGCGATTGGAGTTCTTGCGAATGTCAGCGCTTAGGGGTTATGTTCTGTATCATTAGTATTAAAAAAAATTCAAGTTGACGATTTTTTTCATATATATGTCAATTGTCAACAATTATCTACAACATCTATGTTAAATACTCGTTACTATTAAGACTCAATCGTTTGCAGCAATTATGGAAACATTTTCGAACCCACTGTTTAACGCAAATTTCTAACGAGAGTTTAGAATGGGTATTGGTTCTTACTTATCATACTACTACGTCCTAAAACATTTGTATTTCACGCTAAAGATATTATATACTCAGTGACATATAAACTGCACCACCCAGAAGGGGTGGGAATTTTTGGACCAAATTTGGCAGAAACATTGGACTAGTCTAAGGTAACAATCGATTAAAATTTGATAAAGAAAACACTTTATCTTTTTGATTTTACTTTAATAATGTGTTGGTCCGCCCTTATTTCTGATACACTTATTGACCCGCCTTGGCATTGATTCCAGCAGGTGATCAATGTCTTGTTGGGGTATGGCATCCCAAGCAGCATGTACTTCATGCCGTAGAGCTTCTATTGTCAACGGTGGATTCGGTAGATTCCTCAATCTTCTACCCATCATGTCCCACACGTGCTCAATGGGCGACAAATCGGGAGATCTTGGCGGCCAAGGCAAAAGATTAACATTGGCCTCTTCAAAGAAGTCAGGAGAAACCCTTGCTACATGAGGTCGTGCATTATCTTGCTGGAAAAGTGGGTCTTCCAGCCCTCGAAGATATGGAAGAACATGTGGTTCTACCACTTCGTCAATGTAGCGTCGGGCGGTCATACTGCCACGAATGAAGATCAAGGGTGACCTACTGCCGTAAGCAATAGCATCCCACACCATCACCCCACAGTTCGGTGAACATGCCTCGCAATCGAAAAATCAGAATTGCGCCTTTCTCCACGGCTTCGTCTAACAGTCATCCGACCATCATGCATTCCTAAACAAAATCGCTATTCGTCACTAAAGACAACTCGATGCCACTCCAAGTTCCATTGAAGTCTTTCCGTGCACCAGGCCAAACGTTCCTGACGATGTTGAGCAGTGAGGGGTAGCACAAGATGTGGGCGGTAAGACAGCAAGCCAAAGGTTCTTATTACTGTTCGCAAGCCTATCGGACGACCTTGTTCACCTAACCATTGATCAGCTATTGATCTAGTTGTAGAGAATCGGTCTCTCAAGGCCATTAGTCGTAAGCGGTGATCTTGACGTTCATTGGTTCGTCTTTGAGCCCCGTGCCTCTTCTCCGACGTTCAACCCCATATTCAGACCACGCTTGATAAACACGCATTATTGTTGAGTGGTGCCATCCCAAACTGTTGCCGATCTCTCTAAACGAAAAACCTGCTTTTCGTAAACCAACAATCCGCCGTCGGTCAAAGTCACTCAACTGCTGGTAAACTTGAGGTATCTTTCCTCTAGGCATCATTAAAGACTTGAAACACTTTAAGGGGGATCCTGCTTTAGGAGGCCTTAAAATAACGTTTTTGGGGGATTTTTTTTAGGACAGAAAAAAATGAGCAAGTCTAGTGAACTTTTTAGAGCATTTTATTGCATATTTGAGCATTAAAAAAAAATATTTCGAGAGAAAAATATTTAAACGGAACCGATTTTTATGCACATTTGTGCAACACCGTTCAATTGCAATTTACAATCGGTGGGAAAGATGTAGCCCGTAATTTTTGTCTGAAACAAAAAAAGCCACAGAAAATTGTAATTCTCATATATTTTCTTCTAGGTGAACTAAAAAAAACCAAAATCTTGAAATTCAAGATTTTTCTCAGGTTTGAAAATAAATGTGCTCTTTGCAGGAAGAGAAAATCATTTCAACTTGCTAAAAAAGTTGTTTAGAGTTTTTTTTCATTAATCTTTTTAGTTCAAATAGAATAGAATGCTACTGAAGCCAAGAAAAGTTTTGTTTCGTTTTGATTGCTTGTCTAGTTTTCTCGCAATCACGCCCACCAGTTTAGAAAAATCGTAAAAACGAAAACGCGAGAAAACGCGCTCTAAAGTTTACGATCAGGGAAAATGTTAATTTTCGATTACTTACGGAATACCTCGTTATAATCCTACTATAGCTCTTACGAATTCAAAATATTATTGTTTCGAACGACCGATTGAACTTTTTTCAGTACATAGTTCGGTGTTATGTGACACCTCACTGTGTTTAGTGCTGTATCTTTCAAAATATTGTGAATTAGCCGCTATAACTTTTTATACATATTCTTAGATATATTAGACATAGATTTGAACAATAAAAAAAACGATTTTTTCAGCCTTCTAAAGCATGATCCCCCTTAAACTAAAGAACGGGATCCGAAAAAGTGGAACAAATTCAAAAAATGACTCGATAACTGCTTGTCTATCACCACCTCTAAAAAATGACACAAACGTCAAAAATCCCATGACTACTTGATGAATTTGGTCCAAAAATTCCCACCCCTTCTAGGTGGTGCAGTTCATATGTCACTGAGTATATTTTACTCATTTTCTCATTAAAGCTATTCAGACTAGTTATAATTCATATTACAATTACCAAATCTATGCTTATTTATATAATGCATTCATTGTGGACGTTTAAAATAAAATATTTCGCGTTTATTCTACTTTATTTTTATGAAAATATATTTTCGCGTAATTTAGTATTTTATCTCATTTTCTTACTAACGCTGCCTAATGTATTTATAAGTCTAGTCGATTGGGGCGCATTAGATCAGAGCCCAAACTGTTCCGTGAATTTACCTGAACTGTCATTTCTCTAATACCTCATGTGTTGTAATCTTATGTTCTTAAATTCATAATTAAAATTTAAAACACTAATAAAACGCTAATAAACCACATACAAGATATTGCCAATAAAATAACTTTCCTTTAAAATATATTTAAATACCGCGACCGCTCACACATAAACATGCTAGTGCAATTAGCATCGAAGTTCACATCTCACTGATTCGATCTCGATTTATTTTCCGCTTTACATTTTACTTATCCAAACTTGGCTTAAGGACTTGTATCGTGAATTATAAACCAGAGCACGAAAACGGAGCACGGGCATAACCTACGCATTGTTTCTTTCTTAGAACGCACAATTAAAATGAAAATATCGGTATTGTGCTTTATAAGGCGCATATTACTAAAATAGTAATATGTTGTTTTTATTGCTCCGCTGCAGATGGAGGTTTCGAGTCACATCCATCACGAGCGATATAAATTTATAGTCAATTTTGCTATATACATCACTATAGGGAATGAAGTACGTAGCATTTGTTACAGGGGGGGTCTCTGTCGAAGTTGCCAAAAATTATCATAAGCTATCTTTAAAGATTTATGACAATTTATTGTAATTCATAACAAAGCGACAAAAACATTATATTTGCTGATTCTTTCTTGCCTGAATCCCAAATAGCTTTTCACCAACTTGTGCTTGAACCAGCGGTGCTTTTAAAATGAAATCTTCACCACTTTTCGAATCTCGCATGGGCACATCTTTGTCCGCGTTTCGCAAAACGCGATAGTATATAGAATTATCATCCTCATTGTTGCCCTCCTCCATCTGTCTCTCTTCGCTCGATGTATAATAATCCATGGAATATTCACCCAATGACTGCAACGTATTTCGAAATATTTTATTCGTTTAAATAAAACTAAATCTTACCTTCGTGATCGCGATCGCCAAGAAGAACCACCAGCCGAACTTACACCCCATTTTCAATCAACGAACTGTTGACTGATAGCTTAGTTCTATTTATGTGGTTCTCACGTTCGTTTACTAATTGTTTAATTGTTCGCGGTGGCCGAATCTTATCGAGTTATTGTGTAAAGATTGCGCTTAGGAAAAACAAAGCTTTTTGAAAATATTGAACGTTTGATAAAAAAAATGTATGGACGTGTTTAATTTTATGTGACACATTGGCGGAATGACGAAATCTATTACAGCTTAGTTACAGTTAGTCATTAAAATGTGGGTGTGCTTTTAAAAAATGCAAATAATTAGCAGTTTCAAACGCGTGTTATATTTTCTTCAAAAATAATTGAATGCGTTAATAAAAAGTTTATAACAATAATAGATCATAAAGACACGCGACTATATAAACATAAACATGCCACTACAAAAAATAGTGGTGGATGTTTGTATTTTCAATTTTTAAAAACTTTGAAATTCTCTCCATATTTCAGTATTACTTACTTTTCATATAGGGAAAGCAATGCATAAAATCCGTTAAAGCAGGTGTTTGGATCGCAGTGTGTAAGCTCAATTATTTTCTTGCCTTCATAACATGGTGTTATTTGAATTAAGCACGTTTACCGTAAGATTCAAACATTTCGAAGTAATAGATCAAAACAGATTATCTGACATTGTGATCACAATAAATCATAAATATAGAACCCATATGCTCAATGAGAAATTAAACAGCGAGGCGAGCAAGCTTGAGAACCCAAAAGCCAGGAAAGAAATCAGTACTCTTTTTATTGAGAAAAAAACCATAGAAGCCAAATTGTAGACATAAAACATAAGTATAAGAATAATTAAGAAATTGTTTGCCAACAAAATAGGAAAGAGCTCACGGGATGTGAACAAATAACATTGCAAGAAAATCTGCTAGGAAATTAGACACAATATTTCTAAGAATTGTTAAATTGGAATGGACAAGCTGGGGCCAAATGGAATCGGTGGCAAAAGAGGAGCAGAATGGGAGCAACGAAAGAGGAAATTAAACTCAAAATCTGGAAGAAGAATTGAATCAATTGGCGCACAAATAAGCCCAGACGAAAAAGATATCTGCATGAAATTGATAAACTTTGGAGAGGAAAATAAAATGGCATAGATTATAGCAGTCGTATGGAGACAAGAAGAAATTCCGAAGGAATCTACAAGTGAACCATGAGAAAACACTTTATGAAACTGGAATAGGAACCACCCAATGAATGTTGAGTTGTATTAAACCAGAGAGCGTAGGTTATGACCCATAAGGCAAGATCGGCAATTCCTTGAGGACGGTGTTATCAGATAGAGGAATTATAAAAGAGGGAAACCAAAAAGACATACTGCTTTAAGTACCTTGCATTTATCGATGCAAGAGTTAAAGAAAATGCTCTACGAAACTGTGATAAGATCTACAATATTAGGTGGTAGTGAAACTGGGACCTTGAATGCACAGGGGTGCACAAGATTGGAGATTTGGGAGAGAATGATATTACGGAAAATATATGGTGGTATCTGTGAAGAAGACTTCTGGCGGGGAAAGACGAATAAGGAAATAGAGGATTTGACCGATGACCCTATAATTATACACGCCATCCTTTCATTTGAGTATCAAAATCGCATATCCCTAAACCCCACAAAAATCAGAAAATTTCGGCATTATGTTGATATTCTTGACTTTTACTTGGAGAGATCTTTCATTTGAGTAACAACATTACATATTTACAAGCACTATCACCGAATCCCAAGAAAAATTAAAAAATGAAAATTTCGGAAAGTTTGGAAAATTTTGTAATGTTCGGCTGAGAGACCTTTCATTTGACTACCAACATCGGTGGTCTACGAACAGTTTTACCGACCGCAAAAACCCCAACTGATCGAACGACGGGGTTTATTTTATGAACGCGTACAATCTTGGAAGTATGCAACCCAAATGACACATGAATCATTGACAACGATTTCGCTTCGATTTTGCACAACTCTAAGGCGCACAGATAGAAGTCATCTACTGTACGAATCGATCGACAACCTTTGCTATAACACTATTATGTCGTAGTTTCCATTTTACATTGAACATGATATTTGGATATTGAATACCCGGAATTTGGTATTGCATTCCCCGTATTACATACTAATTCAGAAAACCAATCCAGTAAACATCAAACACTCCGTTATTGAACTTCGTGTTTGCTTAGACTCAGGTAAATCCCGGATAGCAGACTCTTCTCCGCCCAGTTAATAGTCGTGACGATTTTCGGGGCACAACGTTCGATGGTACACCGCGGACTTGTAGCTCTACCATCCCAAACCGGAATATTCACCCATAGGATCTTGGTAACGTATTTCTAACCTTTCATGTGCTTAACCTATTTTTACAAACATGTGGTATAGAACGTTTGATTTTACCACAAGGTAAAATAAGCGTTGCCGACTTCTTATTCGGAATCACCAAGTCTTTTATGTTATGATATATTCGGCGGTGTCACAACTCATTTTCTATGGATCATGTCATGTTTTTGGTACCGTAATATGTGTTATTATTAAACTTTGAAACCTTTTCACCGTGTTTTTTTCTTTTCAGCTAATATTATATGCAATGGTTTACTCTTCACCTTTCATCTTTGGCGAAATCGACGTAATTTAGATACTTGGTCCTGGACAGTTGAATCGGTTGCCAAGCTAGAAGATATCTGAATCGGGAAGAACGAACCGAAGACCTGATTCGAAGAGAGCGAAAATTAGAAGCGTATTCGACTTTCCTTCCCAAGATTTTCCTTTAGACTGCAATTTGTTTGATCTTTTATATAGTTTTAGTTGGTAACATTGAGTGGTCTCGGCTATTTTAGGTTTCACTCTGATTGGTTGTAAACACATTGGCTTTTATATCACGTGCTCAGCGTTAATGTTTGTTTAAATGTTTAGGTAACGAAGTCGGCGCCTCCTACCGCTGTTCACCATGCTATTGCCGTTATCGTCGATAACTCGACAATGATCTCGTTCCTGCTTATTTGCGCTGTTTATCTATATCTGTCTGCGAGAATATTTAAGGTACACAGAACAGAACAAGCTCGAGCAAAACATGGATTTGAGTACGTAAACTTCGATTAACAGCTTCTACTTTTGAACAAATTTGTAAAATACGGAAATACCACACATTAAACAGTTGCAAGTACTTTTTTTTGGTTCGTGGAAAATCCTTACTATATGCCGCTGGTAGTGTGGGACAAGTTTGTATGTGTCGTATTAGTTGCTTGGTCCATTGTCCTGTAACTGTATTATCTTGCCATCTTTCCTGCGACATGGCTAGAGTCCTGGTTTTCGCTGTTCTGTTTGTTTCATCACCCTTATGTACATAGATATGCTTTCTTTCGTGTCCCATAAGATCAATAGGTGGGATCCCTGGAATAACCTGCAGAGCTACGGTGGGAGCGGTTTTAAAGGCAGCCACAATTCTTAGTAATACCTTACGCTGTACCTATTGCAGTGATAGCCAGTTTCATTTGACTCTCAGCGCTGCCTCCCATATTGGCGCTCCATAAAGCAATATGGAATGAACCACGGCAGCAAGCACTGCTCTCTTTGAATTTGTTGGTCCACCCATATTTGGCAACAGCTTGATAATTTTTGCCAAGTTGTCCCCTGCCTTTTCAGTTGCTTTCCTAAGATGCTCTCTAAATTTACATTGCCTATTTTGAAGCTTAAGCCGTATCGTTTCCTTTTCCGAGTTATAATAAGCGCTTCTGTTTTCTCCGGTGCAAGCTTTAGTTCGTTTTCCTTCATCCATCTTTCTTTCAAGTAATCATCTACGATATTGATGAGATATGTTCTGCAATTTTCTCAGAATTAAGTTCCAGCTGGCTGTATTGAAGGAATTTCGGACGTCTAGTGTTACTAAAACGTTCCACTTCATTCCATTCCTCTTCGTTGTGATAGGGCCGCCGTTTCCTAAATCCATATTGATTTTCGCCAGACCTCCTTTTCTTTCTATTTCCTCATCCAACCTCTGTCGTATCATTGCTTCGTATACCTTGCCTAGCGTATTTAATAGACAAATTGGTCTGTAAGAGCTCGGTTGTCCCGATCTACTTTCCTTTAGTATCAATATAATTTTCGCCACTTTCCATTCGACTGGCAATTTTTAGGAGCTGATTTAGCACTCCCAAGAGCCATCTACCATTTAGCATTTCCGTTTCTTTTATGGCTTCCAAGGGGATTCCATCTAAACCTGGAGCTTTCTCTGATTTTATCCTCTTTACACTATCTTTTAATTCTATGGCGGTGAATGCTGGGACTGTATTTGTTCTACTTCTATACTCTTGTGCTATCTTTCTGAGCGCGGAAAGAGATTTTTTACTTTATCCGATATATCATAACGCACAAGGTTTTTTAATCCTTTAACTGATATTTTATAACCGTATCCCCAGATGTCTCTGTCGAAATCCATGATGCATAATTTATTCCAATGTTCTCATTTGGATAATCTAATTAGTTTCCGAAGATTCTTCTTACACTTATTATATACTTTGTTTGCTCGCAGTTTCTCCATCATTCCTTTTTGGACATTTTGACGTACCATCTCCTTGCTTTCTTTTTTCGTGTATTTCCAAATCCATTCCACCAATATGTTACCTTCTTCTCTCCTATTGAACCTTGGATACTGCTGTTTAAGTATGCTTCCTTTATAATCTCTGTGCATGTTCTGTATGAGTTCCTTTCGTCCTTTGCCATGTTACAAAGTCTAATGTTCACATTGGCGTTGTAGGCATTCCAATCTGTGATAAATTTCTGTTTCCCAGACGCTTTCTTTGGGGCTTTATCGACTTTTATTTCATAGTAGATAAAGCGGTGTTCAGTCAGTTTTTCTTCCTCTATCACGTCCCAATTTGTAAAACGTATTGAAATTTTCTGTGTAGATATCGTAACATCAATATACGACTCAGTTGTTCCTCTTACAAAAGTTGGTGCGCCGCATGTATTGTGAACAACCAGATCTAGTGCTGCGATCCATTCTGCCCAATGATCTCCCTTTCTATCTATGGCATTTATATCACCAGCAATAACAGCTTCTTTCTTTCCAGTTCTCACATGATTTGCTATTTCGTCCACCTTTTCTATGTTTGGTGATATGTAGCAGAGGTATAGGTCCCATCTTCCAAAGTTAATGATTACGTAGCCTTTCGCAACTTTTGTACCTGTTACCTGAAGTTTTTTATTTACGTGTAGTACAGCCATGTCTTCTATTTCGTCCGTTATCCAATCTCTCTTGGATATTTTTATTTGGTTTACTTACTAAGATCATACCCACCCCTTTATGTTTAGCAGTAGCATAGGCCAAATCATGCGCTACCTAAGTTTGTCTGGATGATTTTAACGTTCATGTACGTGTGACCTTTATTCCTGTTGGCTAATCGTTTAAAGTACGGTCATTTTATTTGGTCCGTTATATGTCCGTCAATACCACATTTTATACATCGATCTCTGTTAACGCAGCCCTTACTACGATCTGTGCAGTGCACTCCCTGGTCTTGTGTCCATATTCCAAGCATTTAAACACCTAACAATGTGTACCCTCTCCCTAACGCCGCATTCTGTCCATCCTATCCTTAGCTTCCTACGCTTAATCAACGGTTTTGCATGTTCTTTCGTGACCTCAGCTATTACTGTTTGTTCTTCGTATTTCCCTTTCCTAATTGCTCTTATAACTACTTCAGTTTCATTTACTTTTATCTCACTAGCTATTGCTTGTTTCACTGTTTTTCCGTGATAGTTGATTCTATACCCAATACAAAAATGGTAGTCATTCCTAGTTTCCTATTCACCTCATGCACATCGTCCAATTTACGTTTTATTTCGTTATGTAATGAATTTATCATATCCTGTCCTCCTTCTGCTGTCAGTCGTAGATCTCCCTTTTCGGTTTTTTGAAGTTTTTTACCTATAACGCCTATCTGGTCGATCGTTTTGCCTTCCGTTTTAACCACCATTATACTTTCTTCCTTCCTTTTATGCTTTTGTGGGTCAGATCTTTGTCCCTGTGTTATTATCTTTATTTTCATAGTTTCTTTCGAAAAAACGTATTCGAATATTTTTCTGACGTAGGAGAATTTCAACCCTTCACCTATTACCAAGTTCATGTATCCGGTGGAGTGCATGGGTATATTTTCTTTAAGTTTTGCGGTTCTGTTGAATACAGTCTCCATATCGTTTAGCAGGTGTACGGCACTACATTTTTCTTTACATTCATTTGTTTTCGTTCTTATGTTATGTTCTTATGTTTGTATGAGGAAATCCGATTGGCCCTCGTTTTCCTCAATGAGTTCCGCCAGGCCGACGTACTTTAGCATTAAATTCTCCGCTAACTTGTCGTTTTCCATTTTATTGGGATCCATTAGGATGGCATAGTCCCCATGATGCCCAATTTTTGCCATTTGGTTTCCACCTTCGGTTTCAGTCACCTTGTAAATTTCCTGTTGCCATTTCTCGTAGGTACTGTAGGTACATACAATCTCCTTCCATGGCTGCTTTAATCTTATTTACCGCAAACAATCTTTTTCCCTCAAGTTATTTTTTAAAGTCTTCTGGATTTACTTGTAGATATACTGACTTCATATCCTTGGATTGCATTTTTGGTTTACATACATCGTTTGTCTGGCGTTTCAATTTTTTTACACTGTTTTTTTGTCTCTGTTTTTGTCTTTGAGCTCGCATCCGTAATTGCCACCAATGCGTTTTGACTAATCTATCTAAGTTTTTGAGAAAAAAAAATAGACAGCAAAAAGATCAGTATTAACTTAATCATTGGTATTACAATAAATATTTCACGAAATTTACGAAAAATGTAGAAGAAATGTTCAAATATGAAACAATAAAATGAAGCATTCGATTCTGCGATATAAATTAAATTATAATGAATTATTTATATACATCTCAATTGCCACTTTTACTTTCGAATTGGCGATTTTAAGATTGCAATACTTATGCATATCTAATTTTTCCCATTTGACGTCCAATATTCTACCTGAACGGGTATCGCACTTTCAATTAACAAATTCTAAGCAAGTATCGGTGCGTAAATGGACTTCGTTAAACTGTATCTAAACTGGTAAATATTTCACTACTTTACGTTTGATAAGAGTCCTGTTCTAAAACGGTTTTTTCAGATAAATGGGCGATGATTAAGAACGTAACTGTCGCAAGAAGTAAATATAAAAAAGGTTTTTAACCCAGGAACTACAAACGGTAATTACCGATATTGTAATCGTAAGTGGTTACGTACTAAGTTCATTAACACGGAATTAGAATAAGGCATTTTAGCAAGGGGAGTTATAGATTAATATAAATATGAAATTTAAATTTGCCACTCGTATTTAAAAATTACCCACAATGCCGTGCGATTTAGTCATGCAGTTTCGTTGAAAAGAGCGATTTTTGGTTATGTTTGTATATATCGCGATTTTAACGTGAAATCATGAATAACGACTTTAACAGATCGATGAGGATGTTGGAGGAGACGTTGTTAAACCCGCGGCCTAGTTTGTTCAAAAATGAGGCCTTCAAGAAAAGAGCCCCGAGTGAAAAAGATGTGAATTTATCGCTGACTATGCTGCCGCACGAAATACAATTATTAGCTGATGGAAACTACAGCATGTTTACTAACACATTCGGAACGTTCATAGACACCGATAAAACGTTAACGGGATCGATCATTAGGGCGAACGAGCCGTGGAAAACCACCCTCGATATATTATACATAGAATTCTTAGAGATAATGCAAACGCACGCAGAGAGTCGTGATATTTTAGACGTCGTTTCCGATCTGGCGCGCTGCTGCTCGGACGCTTTGAACGTGGTGAAAGGAATGAAGTCGAAAGTCTCCGCCAGGCAGGTGCATGAGGATGAAACTTGGCTGGCGAACGAGCGCAGCACCTGGCGGTTAATCTACGTGCTGTACCAGGACCGATTGAGCGTGCAACGGCTGCAGGTCGAAGAGGGCACCGACACTTACTTCGGGTTGAGCGAAAAGCTCTGCATCGAGAACTTGTTCAAGCGGGACGGACTCGTTCGTGAAAGTCAGCTGGTTATAGACTGGTTGGAACGAAACGGGGCCGAAAATGACGACGAAACATTGCACTTTTCCGACAGCACCGTCGGATGGGAGAACACGCTGCACCAGCTGAAGTCAAAGGACACGATCGTGTTTGGGAGCAGCGGTGAGATCGTGACCAGCTTGGATCCCGACGCACCGACTTACCAGGGGCGACCACTGCACGACCTCGACGCCGAGGATGAAAAGCGTCTGTGTCGGCGGGTTTTTCGGGAAATACGTTGTGGAAAATTGCATGAAGCTCAAAAGGTAAATTATTTATGTACATGTCGCCATTAGTGCTTTAGTTTATTTTTATGCATTGATAAATTGTCATACACACCTCAAATTTTCAATTTGCCAGTTTTCCAAAGCACCAACTTGTTGTTACTGGTGACTTTCTTTGTCCAGTATATGATATATTACAGACTCATTAATATTCAAGCTCTGCCAACATTGTGGTCACTCGTGGAGAGCCGCTATGTTGGAAGGATGGCGGTTACACCACGACCCCAACATTCGCGACGAAACCACAATCGAAACAGCCGAAAGCGAACTGATGGATCAGGATTCGAATACTGAAGATGAATACGGGGCCACCATCATCAAACCAGTGGAAGGAAACGCAAACAGGGACATTTGGAAAATGATGGCTTTAAAATATTGCGAAGAGGTACATTTTTATAACAAAACAGCAGGTAGCTAATGGGGTTTTCCTTGCCTCTAAATACAGAATTATAAATTCACACACACACGTTCTCATCCATCGTGTTTTAAACAAAAGTTAGGGGATCCCTGTTGTAGAAAGCAATACATCGCTTCCTTTTCAGATCCTCATCACATACATTTTTCCCACATAAATTTAATTAATAGACTGATTTCTACATTGTTACAGCCATCGTTAAGCAGTTACGACAAAGCTGCAGTTGCTGCATATTGTGGTCGCTTGGATGGTTTACTGCCGGTATGTGATACCTGGGAGGATTACCTGTGGGCGTACATGCGAGTAATTGTTGACATCAGGGTTGAATCAGAAATACGCGACTATGTAAACAAATCGTACAAGCAACTGCCAAATACGTACTGGGATCAAAAGTATAGAATTGTTGTAATTTTTCTCTGCATTGGTTTAATCATAAATGTTTAGGATGTCGCTCAACGATGTATTTACGTGTTTGGAATCGTCCAAAAACAAAACCATACAATTGGAGGCTAACATGCCACAGCATCGCATCCAAAAGCACATCATTTTGGACGAAATCGCGCAGGTGTTTGATGTTTTCGACGACTTGCTCGACAACGATGGCGTTTCGACACAGTTTTTGCGATTCGCAACACACTTGCTGTTGTTTTTAGAGCAGATAGGGCATGAGGCGTTACGGAGAAACACCATCGAAAAAGTATTAGAAGCGTAAGTGTTTCTGTGAGGGTCAGAATGCTGTTTTGTATAGTTAGATGATAAAATTACACAGTAGAAACTTACGCATAATAAAGTTACACTGCTAAAATTACAAGGGGCGTAAATTACACAATGAAGAAGTTGCATTTACGAAAGAAAACTGTTCACATAAACATGAAAATCGTTAACCACAAGAAGATCAAGAAGTGTTTTGTGACCAAAGAATCTTATGAATTCTGGGTCATCTACATAATCCAATTTGCATACATTTTTAGTATTTGGATTTTTTTTTATTTGTACTTACAGGGACGTTTCTGAGTCTTACCTTTGGCTCCATTAAATTGCCTTGTCAAGGAATTTTTCTTTAGTAGACACATTTTTATCCCATCTGATATAGTCACTAAATTATTATCAGCTATAACTAAGTGAACTGTTGTAAATGCAACATGTCATTTCGTTTGGAAGTGCATGAGCTGCATTCAAAAATCCAGTTTACAGTGATCTGAAGGTTCACAGATGATCTTGTCTCTGGTGTGGAACGAACCATAGTGACAACACCAATGAATACTCCGTCTAGCAGTTTCATAATGGCGAACAAATTCAAGTCCTTCATAAATAATAGTTTAGCCACCGTTTATTACTAAAGTCATATTCAAAATTATCCGTGGTAAAGTTAACAACTAATTTTAAATATCGTCCACTATAAATTGAATGCTTATTGTTTATTTTATAACACTTGTTGTATCACATAACTAAATAAGAACTGCAGAAAATAAGTCACAACATTTATAAAAATGTATATTAAAATTTGGGTAATCCTAATCAGGACTACCAATCACTTTTCAAGTACCTGAATAGTTACAAAATAATTAATTTGACAATGCAGGCTACAAATTTTGCACAATCCATAATATAATGTTTTATTGTACGTGCAATTTCTGCGTTGTGTAATTTGTTATTGGTGCAATTTTATCATGCAATTTTCCACTATTGTATATATTGTTGGTGTATTTGACAAATACGTATTTGAGGAATAATTTAAGGCATAAATGATAACTGGTGTGGCAAGTATCTATAAAAAAGTTACCAAAAATGACTTTTCAATTAAATCCTTTTGTATGATGCGAGTTTAATGTGTGCTTAGGTTTAAACACAGTTTACTGGACAGAGCCAGATTGAATTAACTATCAAATAGGGGAAATGTAATTTCAAACAGGCTATATTTATGCATTCATTTCAATGAATTTCTAGAAATTACTAAAATACAAAAAACATCTTAAAATAGGCGACAATGAAAAAGGATAACAATGTAGGAGTTCCAGAAAACACCGCAAACTTCACACGAAATTTTATATATATACACGGTATATAAGTATATATTTATCAGTTACCCGGAGATAATTTTCAAATTTCTTGCATTTGTTTTTCAAGTAGATTTTATATAATTTTGTTTTGCGATTTTGTTAAACAAATTTAAGACGATTTATTACCTGTCTACAGAATGAGCAATCGACTTTGTTTAAATAATTGTCAGGAAATATCTCAAGAAGGTGTTCTACTTTGTTCGTGCCTTAGCAAATATTATATATTAAAATAAAATATTCAAGTGTTAAAAACAGGATGGGTTTATTTTGTTTTGTTCTTTAAAATTTAATACATGCATATTCATAAACTCTAACTCTGTGTGATCCATACAAAAACATTTGTGATAAGCACTTATTATTACTTCTTTCCGGCTGTGCTATAATTCAGTGTTTGTCCGTTTCCATTTCTGTTTCTATTTTTTCTTTATTTTTCTGTCTAAAATAACACATTTTTAGCTTAGTTTACCTCCAATTTTACACAATCCATTACAAGCACTTTGCGCTACATTACCCAATGTAAAACACAATCTTCACTAATTTGCAATGTGTGGGTAAAATTTGAAGCAGCTTGTTTTTTTAGAAAATCACAACTCGATTTCTTTACAGATACATTAGACGATTAATGAAAATGCAAGAAACACAAATTGTGGCATATTACGTGAGCAAAATGGGGCCACCTTTGCAAACCACTCTTTACTCGTCGTATTTGGAAGAAATAATCGACGACGAGGAACGAAAAGAATGTCTGATGTACGCAGAGAATTGTAGCTTAAATGTTGAAGCAATTACAAAGACTGTTGTGGAGAATATCAGGAATCGACCGATGGAAATTGGAGACTTAAGTTTGCACGTAATATTCGTTTCTTTGTTATTTTTTAAAACAATCCGGTAAAAATTTAAACAAATTACCTTACATCAATGGAGATTTAAAAGCAAACGATTCCAAAATGCTTTGGAGACGGATCGACTACTATGTGCTAACGAATTACATATTAATAAAAAAAAGTCTTCCTTGCAAGAATAAAAATATCCATTCATCCATGTTTTTAAGCACATATAGTGAGATTTGTATGCTTAATAGTAGTTTATGCTGAATATTTTAAGAAGTAAAAATATAAAAAATATAAAAACGTTTTTGTAGTCAAATAAAGTCGAGGGAAAGTATCATGCAAAAGAAAGCCTTTATTTTTTGGACAGCAAGGGTTTCTATTTTATTTTCAATATTATTATCATGGATGTTTCTAATTTTCCAAGGAAATCTATTATTGTTTGTCGCTAATTAGTTTATGTGACTTAAATACACCACCTTATATTTACAATTTTTCATTGCAGCAACAAATCACACCAGGAGATGAACTCAAAATCTCGGCAATCGACTGGCTGTTATATTACGAAACTCAACGACCAGAGGCTATTATACAGAGCAATGCCTTGATATTCAAATTCCTAACCGTAAACAAAATAGACGCCGCACAATTAGTTTTCAACAAAATACCGATCAACAGCGTCGAGCTGATCCTCTCAGAAGGCGATGTCCCTGAATTTATAGGCCAAGCTGTTCGAGAACACCTCAGCTACAAGGCGTACCTAGATGCTCAAGAAGCCTTCAACGACTGGTTCAAGCTGTATAAATCAAAGCCGGAGCCTCCGAAAGACATCGCTGAAGACGCACACCTCACAAAGAAGGTCGCCTATCAGCATCGGATGTCACAGTACAAAGCCGAAACAGAGCGTTGGAAGTTAACAATCTCTCACCTGGCGAAGTCTGCGAAGGCTCTGCTATACAACGTCTTGCTATTTCCGGACGGCGGCTGGCTGAGCGGTGCTAAAGACGGCGCGTTCTTGCAGTCTACCTGCATACCGGAATGCGTGCTTTTGCTGTACACGGTCCTGTTCGAGTCGGGTTTTTACAACGAATGTATTCAGCTTGCTAATATTTTAGCGAGTGAAAAGTACAAATTATATAAGGTAATTCGCAGTTTTAATTTTCTTATTTGTTAGTTCCTTTCTATATAAATAGATTTATAATATAATATTTACTCCATGTTAATAATGTTTGTTGATAGGTCTATTCAAAAGAAAAATTGGAAGAGATATTGAACAAGCTTAATGAAACATCTGTGGAATTGTTGAATCGCAAAATGGATCCATGGGGAAATGATACTCCGGCATAGCTTTGTTATTAATGTTGAATCAATGGATTTGTACTTTTATAAGTTTATACTGATTATTGTTAAATATAATTCATTTTCTACTGTGTTGAAAGTTATGTCATAGCCAAGTGAACTTGAGGGAAAGCGAGAGATTACAAATTTCATATACACCAGATATTTTCATTGTGTGGCACCCAGAAAAAAGCAAATTTATAAAATATTTTATTTTAAGTTCACTGCCAATAGACCCAACACAACAAGACCGAAGTTTAACATTATGGTTAATTTCTAAGCATTAGAATCTACGTGAATCAGATGTTCTTCCATTTGTCTTCGACAATAATAATAAATAGTTATGTTCTCTTTTCAATTAAAAAAATCTACAAAATACCATCGTCAAACTAACATGTGATTGCAACAAGCTTTTGTCCATATAAATAATTTAAGGAAAATATGTAAAACGAGTTACTGGTCAAATTTGAATTTTTGTATTGAATGATTTAGGTGCATAAAATCTAAAAAAAAATCTAGCGGGAAACATGGTTGAGAAGGATTTTACTTGATATAAGCAAATAAGGAAATAAACGAAATATTTTGAAGATTTGATGAAACTTCAAGAAAACCCTGGAATGCATTTTGCCAATAAACATTTAGAATACAGAAATTGCACCATGAATGGTGACACATGTGCATGAGGATGTCTACTGGTATTTTATAGTTGAAAATGGTGGATATGGATATTTTGTAGGAAAAAATATAAGATGCTGAATAATATTTTTTACTTTATGTTCATATTTTTATTGTTTTTTGCGCACGTTTTATCTTTATTTGTCAGCTTTATAAAGATTTTACTCTGATTGTTTGGTTTTGTTTAGTTACAATTATCAAAATTAAATGATTAACTAAATTAAAACGACAATTAAATAAACAGGTGTACATTAAATAATTAAGACATAAAGATATTTTGATGTAGAAAACTTCCTCTTCTCAAAAGAGCTTTCTATCTCGCAGCCAACACATATGAAAATTTGCCCTTTTTTCGTTTTTATTTTCAATCTCTTCTATTAGTAATTATTAAAATTTAATATTGGTTTCAGTCACTGCTTCTTTGCTATCTGTCCAGTTGTGTTTTTCTCTACCCAAATGTTATTTTGATCAAATAATAGTACTAAAATTAAATTTGCATATATTTGTTTTGTTGGTTCTAACGCAACCAATCCTTTGAAGTTGTAGAATTTCCCGCTTTAACTGGTAGCCTGATGCATCCTATTCATATCTACAGTTTTCCAGGTGTTTTGCAGTACCCTGTCAATTATTATTCTTATGAGCAAGAGATTGTATCGGCTCTTGAAATTATCGCCTTGCATAATTGCCATTTTCATTTATTTGATCATTTTACATTCATTTATTCATAATAAATTATACGACTAAAAGCATTGTGTGATTTTGCAGCTGGTGTACATAATTCTATATTAAATTTGTCTGCCCACTATGTCTCTGCCTGCCCTTAAGTCTGATTGTTTTTTTTCCATCTTTCATTTCAATGCTTTGTTGTATGTTTATATATTACCATTACTTTGCATATTTAGTCTGTATATACCTTAAAATTTACTGACGACATGTCTCTAATTTCCGCATTTAGTGGACGCTTTCTTCTTGTGTAGCGGAATCTTTAACTAGTATTTTCCCTAAATTTCCTTGAATAATGCATATTCATCATCCATTTGTGTTTGCTATTCTTTTCAGGTCAGCCTATGATCTCTGTCTTTTGGATTTCTTTTAATGCTTTAAATCTAGTTCAATTCTTTATCTTTTATTTGTATGAGTATTCCTCTTAGATTCTGTGACAACTTGTGTGCTTTTTCTGTTCTTGGCTTGGTTGTATATTTCGCATTTTTTGAAAGCTAGTTGCTTTCTTTTGGCCACTTCTTTCGTTTATTCATTTCACATGTTCTGTATACCAATGTCCCATTATATCTTTCTTGCTTTTCCTTAAAACGCATCATTTTAAACCTAAGATTTGTATATACCTGGAAAGAAAGCGTCCTATTTTGAAAGCAATAGCTCAACCGGAAGTGATGGTTTACTCTTATCACATTTTTTCTTATCTCAAAAACGGTACGAGTTATCAAAAAAATTGTTCATATATATAAGTTAAACATATTGAAATTTTAAACAACTTTCATTAGGAAAGTTTTTACGAAAATGTAGTATAACCTAGTATAAGGAAGTTTAGTGCGATCACCAGATTTTTGAATTTAAACTTTGGATGCAATGCATCTGTCGCATTGGTTCATTTGGTATAGGTGAGATACACGTGACGCGGTACACATGCACTAAAATGCATCAGTCACGTACACGTAGCCTATGCAAGTATTTACCTAGCTATTCGCTAATCTTGATGTAGATAACAGGTATGCATGTTACGCCTGATAAAATATCAAAGTTACATACGTGTCAGCACAGTGAGGGTAAGCAGTAGTTTAATGGAAATGGCAACTGAATATTACTGGGTTTCTGGTTTAATCAAGGCTGAGAATTGCAAAATATACGATGTCATGGCACAAGAAGCAGTCACACAATATTATTGTACGTTTGGAGAGCACGTTGATACGTAATTGACAGGAATTTTATGGATTTCGTTTTCAACGCCACGATGCAGGTACACCAGATTGTGCAATCGTAACGCAAGATATTGAATAATAGAATTGTCTTATATTTCCTGCGAATAATGCACATGACAAAGAATCTGATTAATTGGAAATATGGAATAATTATCAATGTGATGGCATGATGGGAGCGTCGATAGCAGTTCGATTACACCCATATCTTAACACGTCATCAACTGCAACTTCAGAATTTTATAAACATGGACAATTCATAAAAAAGGTATTTTGCATTTTAATAATGCTATAATAAATTGATGTAGATTGATGGTTTTGAACAGTGACAACATTGACTTAAAAACTATAAAATGTTTTAAAATTATACATTTTTTGCGAAAAGTTTGTGTGAATGTACCAACGCAATCGACACGTCCCCCACACACATGGTATTATGTAATAGCTATAAATATAATAGCTATAACTATAGCGCACAAGTGTGGGGTGCATTGACATCAAACTTCTTTATGGATTTTTGATGCAAATGTTACATATGCTTTACATTGATATGCTTTACATTGATATGCTTTACAATAGTGTTGTTCCAATATCATCTTGCATCACGTAGATGTTGTCGATAATTATCGCTGTTCTTAAATGGAAATAACTAAATAATTTTGGGTTAAACTATTTTTTCTATTTTTCAATTTCGTCACTGTGGTGCAATTCCGACAATTTTTTTCAATTTCGTTGACTGTTGTATTTTTCACAACTTGTGTGTTTTTGTATATGATTAGTTTATTATTTGGAAATGTTAACATTGTAATTTTTATAAATATTGACAATTTCACAATTTGTGCAATGATATTTTTTGCTGTGCTTGAAATGATTACATTTTCGAGAACAGAGCTTTTGATGAGTTTATCATTTTGTTGAATATTTTTTTATATTTATTGCATATGCAACTGTAACACTGTACACATTTATAAAGTAAATAATTCATTCATCGAATGTCACATGCTTATTCGGCGGTATATTTATATTGGATATAGTTTCTATACCCCACATGATGATATTTTTAAAATATGATTCTATCCTTAACTTTTTTGTTGTAGATGGATCATATCGAAGCGATTGCTACAACTTAATCGTAAGAAACTAGAAGTAACTGACTGAACCCCGTCGAACCACCTGCCACGTTCAATCATTCAAGAAAGTGACGAGTTTCCTGTGAAGAGTACATCCACTCTTACAAAATATGACCATATGAAGAAGTTTTATGATCTCGTGGTTGCATCCATGTCTATTTTGTGATTCAATCAGCTGTTCTTTCTGCAAATACAATCGACCATATAAGTGATGAATGGAACACTTTGCATCAGAGTTACCAGCTACTGGTTAATTACACGCAATCCTTGCTTCAATGTATATCATCCACTAAAAATCTAATCAAGATGAATGTGATGAATGTCCCACATTACATCTAAATTAGATTTGGCGAAACAAATAGAAGCAAGGGAACTTGAAAATCTTTTTTGTGAAGCAATTAAGCAACACAATTATCTCTTCAATTTAGTTATGGAAATGTGCTTGAATATGCTTGATGTGGAAGAAAGTCCCATTCAAGCTCCATCAGCTTTTGTTTCATGGAAATGAGCGTTCTGATATTGAAAAACACTTTTTTGTGGTTTGATTCAGTTTTTGCATAAAATTAAAATTATCTTGCTCTGTTTTAATCTCTCATAATACATGACCCGCTCCATAATTGACCAAAAAGAGGGCATTCACGTGTGCCTATGTACGTTTGGCTTTGTTATCGACGTTGATTGCTGATGAAACTCCTCCTTTTATGCCTTGACTTTAAATGATTAGCAGCGGCATTTTCATGCAGTACATGTGGTAGCCTTCTTTATGAGTACATACTATATTTCCTAATTCGATGTATATCACGCACAAGATTTAAAAAAATCATTTCGTATATAATTTTTGTGATGCCATGGATTTCGAAATTTGCTCTCTTGTTCATAAGCTGTTTTTAATTTAGTACAAAATTAATTGAAATATATTACAAATTTTAACTTTATATACTAATATCCTCCATCATTATTCTTTTGCATTTCCATATTCACTTTCAATGCCAGCGCCATTTCGAATTAACACATGAGCACATTCCTTTTACAAACATTTCCTATCTGTTAGTTTATGTGTTTGTTGATAAGTAGAATGTCGACCATTAATATAAATATATTAAACGGGTGACCAGCACATTATTCAGAGCCGGATGGGCATAAACATCATGCAATATATTTACTACAATTTTTTATTATTACTTTTCTATTATTTTCATTAATGTTTATTATAGGTATCTACCAATTTTTATGGGAGTGTTTAAGACAGAAATTATTATTTCACTTTTCGATGTAATCATCATTTTCAATTAAAATGTCTGCACAGTTGGTGTGCCTCCTTCGCACATATGTGTGGAGCCCGTTGCTTATGTCAGGTTGGGTTTCAAATAGAAAATTTGTATTGAAAATGTCATTATTCTAACTTACTGTTTCTTGTATTGTCCACATTTAATACTTCACAACTTTAACTCCAAATAAAAAATTGTTACTAGCTTTCTGTTCTTTGAATCTCTATGAATTTGTAATTGTCTTTAAGATGATGATATTTTAATTTTGACTTGTGGGAAACTGTTGGTTGGCTGATGGTGCTGACTATTTCATCGATTCTTTAACAATCCAGTGTCATTGGCATTAATGTTAAAGGTGACATATAATTTTGACTTTCGTTTATTGCTGCAAATTGAGACATTTTAACCAGTTAAATAATTTAAAATCTAATCAAGATGAATGTGATGAATGTCCCACATTACATCTAAATTAGATTCGGCGAAACAAATAGAAGCAAGGGAACTTGAAAATCTTTTTTGTGAAGCAATTAAGCAACACAATTATCTCTTCTATGTAGTTATGGAAATGTGCTTGAATATGCTTGATGTGGAAGAAAGTCCCATTCAAGCTCCATCAGCTTTTGTTTCATGGAAATGAGCGTTCTGATATTGAAAAACACTTTTTTGTGGTTTGATCCAGTTTTTGCATACAATTAAAATTATCTTGCTTTGTTTTAATCTCTCATAATACATGACCCGCTCCATAATTGACCAAAAAGAGGGCATTCACGTGTGCCTATATACGTTTGGCTTTGTTATCGATGTTGATTGCTGATGAAACTCCTCCTTTTATGCCTTAACTTTAAATGATTAGCAGCGGCATTTTCATGCAGTACATGTGGTAGCCTTCTTTATGAGTACATACTATATTTCCTAATTCTATGTATATCAAGTACAAGATTTAAAAAAATCATTTCGTATATAATTTTTGTGATGCCATGGATTTCGAAATTTGCTCTCTTGTCCATAAGCTGTTTTTAATTTAGTACAAAATTAATTGAAATATATTACAAACTTTTACTTTATATACTAATATCCTCCATCATTATTCTTTTGCATTTCCATATTCACTTTCAATGCCAGCGCCATTTTGAATTAACACATGAGTGCATTCTTTTTACAAACATTTCCTATCTGTTAGTTTATGTGTTTGTTGGTAAGTAGAATGTCGACCATTAATATAAATATATCGAATGGGTGACCAGCAAATTATTCAGAGCCGGATGGGCATAAACATCGTATAATATATTTACTACAATTTTTTATTATTACTTTTCTATTATTTTCATAAATTTTATTGTAGGTATCTACCAATTTTTATGGGAGTGTTCAAGACAGAAATTATTATTTCACTTTTCGATTTAATCATCATTTTCAATTAAAATGTCTGCATAGTTGGTGTGCCTCCTTCGCACATATGTGTGGAGCCGGTGCTTATGTCAGGTTGGGTTTCAAATAGAAAATTTGCATTGAATATATCAATTTTCTACCTTACTGGTTTTTGTATTGTCCATATTTAATACTTCACAACTTTAACTTCAAATAAAAAATTGTTACAAGCTTTCTGTTCTTTGAATCCTTATGAATTTGTAATTGTAAGATGATATTTTAATTTGGACTTATGGGAAACTGTTGGTTGGCTGATGGTGCTGACTACTTCATCGATTCTTTAACAATCCAATGTCATTGGTAATTGATGTTAAAGGTGACATTTATTTTTGACTTCCGTTTATTGCTGCAAATTGAGACATTTTAACCAATTAAATAATTTAATAATATATTACATTTTGAAGCTGACACCGATTTCCCTCCTGGAACATCTATTTTTTCCTTTTCTTCTTAGGGGGAGCCTCTGGAGTTTCAGTCTGCCGCTTCATCACGTCTTCGATACATTTGACAAGTGCCTCATTATCGGCTCTTCCTTTAGGAGTAAGTTGATTTACGACGTCGACATCGACATCGATATTTTCCTCACATTTTCTGATAATCTAGAGAGAACGATAACCATAGTTTGCGGCAGTGAGCATTCCATTCCTCTTAGTTTTTGCCAAGAACAGAAGGTTTTCCCATGTTTGCCCATAGTTACCCCAATACTTGCTATGACGTGTGGTTTTGGGCACTCCGAACGTCTGCGCTGCCTGACCAAACGACAATCTGTCGTCAACAACTGCTTCCAGGGCTCGTTCCATATTTTGAGGATCATAATTTCGACGAAAACTGGTTCCCAGCGTATGTTTGTTACGTCGCGGCGTCGTTCCATATAACCTTAAAAAGGCACTTTATTTGGTTTTTCTACAATTGTTGGTCAAGTGTAGTACGGGGAAGTTGGGAGAAAGTCGGATGTTAGAGTTGAGGTCATGTTCTACTAAAAGTTTCATTGCAGCAATTATTGGTTAACCCTCAACCACTATCGTGTTTCTATATTACGCATATGCTATCGTGGGGTCATTTTTGACCCTAATTAAAAAAGGACTAAACGTTGTCAAAACACATATTGCATTTCTTTACTAATAATTAGAACCATCTTCTAGTGAAATCAACGTATATTGTAGAAAAGTTTACAAAAATAAGTATATTTTCTTTGTTATTATACATTTTGTGAAAAACTGAGTGATTATACTTTAAAAATATTTTGAAAAAATCAGTGAGTACTTTCGGGTAATCTGTTTGTTGAGTCTGCTTTAGTATACACGAATCAGCCCCTGAAGACAAAAAATTGCATTATTTTACCTATAATGTAAAAACTGCTGACCATGTTTGAAGCCTTTAAAAAATCGCTAATTTTTATGTGAATTTTACATAAACCCCTTTCGGACATACTTACCTATTATTGCAGGTGGTACAGGTTATTTGTTGCATGGAATGGGCCCTGCACACTATTTTGGAACACATTCGGCATACGGTGGTGTATTTCTTGTCTACTTTTCTGGGACAAAAACAGCATCTTTGGCGTTTGGGCTGCTGCAGAGGCATATGTGAAATTTGATTTGGTTGAAATGGCACATTTTCTTCTAGACAGGAATTGATTGTCTCACGAAGTTCCCTCGGCAAATTAGGAATTGAAAGTCGGTATCTTAAATGGTCTTTTATGAGTTCTTGTCCAAGCTCTTTGATGAAGTTACGGCGAGATATTTTATTTTCATGATTAGTTGCTCTCAGGATTATGTGACTGTTTACGGTCGCTATATCCATTACAGCATACCATATTACTAAAGGCCAACGACGGCATCTTCTGCCGGTTCTGTAGAGGGCACATTTTTGATCGAGAGCGTCCACGCCCCCTTTTGTAGAGTTATGGAATAATATCATGTCAGGTTTTCCACTATCCTCATCCACTTTACTGTCGTGATGCATCGATGACAACAGTATCACAGATTTACCTTTCTTTGGTACGAAGGAGCTGATTGTCAAATCACTAGTAAAACCAAACTTTGTCTGCCCTACTTGGTATTTGCGATTTGGAAGGAATTCGCGAGGTATCTCGCGCTTATTCTTCCTCATTGTGCCTACATAAGTAAGACCAACTTGTTTTAGTTCTCTTACACGTTCAATGGACGTGAACTAATTGTCACCACTGATATTACGATTTGTATTCATAATAGGACTTGCCAAACGTAAAACAGATTGTGTGGGTATACTGAATTTATGAGGATTTGGATCATCTGTTATTCCGGCATAAATAAATCCGTTGATAAAGTAATGAGTTTTAGCGTCACATAAAGACATGATTTTGATTCCATATTTTTGGGGTTTTCCTTTGAGGTACATTCTAAAAGAACAACGCCCACGAAATCCTACTAGAGTTTCATCCACTGTTGCAAATTCGGACGGTGTATAATTGTTATAGACTTCAGAGATAGCAGGCAATTTGTCACCAGACAAAATCAGTTTCAAAATCATCAAATCGGAGACAAGAAAGTAAAAATAAAAAACGCGCTTTAGGCATAGTTGCTCTAAATATAGGTCTTCCAGTGCCATCTGTATCCCAAAGTGAAGACACGTCTTCGTGATTTGATTTGAAAACGCCGGCCAGATAAATAATTCCAAAAAAGGCTTTCAACTCTGTGTAAGACAAGTGGTCAATAAATGTTGCAGTATTTCCATAACGAACACTCATCTCAGTTATTTTAGCGTTAGTATGATCCAAAATAATCTGTAACATTTCTTCAATAATTAGAAGAGACCACGCTTCGTAAGGAGTTTTTGGCTTATGAGCAATAGCTGGGCCCTTGATACCAGGCAAATGTGTAATGCCTTCTACTGCGTGACGAAGACGGGGGATTTTTGGACCACTTAAATGCGTTCTTACCGTAATAATAACTGGGGGTTTCGGTATCAACTTCATTTCTGTCATCGGTTTCTGAATCAGAAATATCTGAATCGGTATCATGCTCGCTTTGCTCACTTTCCGCATCACTCATTCCATCATCGTCTTCATAAATGATTTCGTCTTCATTTGCTACTCCGTCCCCGTCACTTTCTATGTCGCTTATATAATTCATTAACTCTTCTGCAGTCATTAGTGTACCGTCAATTAGTATCCTACCATTTGAACCTGCCATTGTGTTCTGAAGAATATTCTATGCCGGAAATAAACAAATCACATTAAAAAAAAGAACATAAGGTCGTACTATTGTGGGGTCAATTTAGACCCCACGAGCCAATTAACATGAAAAGATTTATACCTGCAAAGTCAGAACATGCACCTCATAGACAAGCGTAAACAGAACTGAGATTAACTGGAACCAGTGTTGCCAGGTAACATTTTCTGGCAGCGGTATAACCTTACCTCAAATAGCGGTAGATGGCGGTAGATTTAAATTAAATACAATCAAATAACGTAAAAAATAGATAACGGCGCTGAACCCTTTACATATATTTTTAATGGATTAGTTTAATAAAAAAATACGCAGAAAGACATAAAGATTTTATTTAAAAGGTAACAAGTTAAATGTCTTTGGTAATTAAACGACGCATTTCGTTATTTGGTTTGAAATTACGACAGTTACCTGCGACAATACGTTTGCTATGTAACAGTCCTATAATTGTGTCAGTACCAAGTTTGTTGCGTTGCTTGGTTTTTAACAAATTTATGGTCGAAAACATTCTTTCAACATTCGCACTTGAATGCGGTAAAATAAGTAAATTAAAAATGAATTCTGTTAAATTGGCAAACATAGGTGTGCCGTCGCCAAATTTTATATTTGAAATATCACACCAAAATTCAAAGATGTTATCGTTGTTTGGTAAATCAGAATTTTTTAAAAGTCTCCATTCGTTATCGACGATTTGCAGTTTATTTGTCTCGACTAAATTTGGCCATTTTGAGGCTATAGGGGCAATAGTGTTAAACACTGTTTGGCGGACAGACTGAGGGTTCAAAAATGATAACTCCTTCAATAAATTGTTTTGTAAAGGAAAACGCTGCAGTATTTGACTTACTCCTTCAATATAAAATGCCAGGCAAGTTGTTTTGAGACGATGTAATTCAGCTCCATCTAGATTTGTTAAATTAATTGCAACCCCAAAATACATTTGTTCCAATGGTAACATGTTCCTGGGATTTTTTAAATCTACTTCAAAAACTTCATTACGTTGTAGAATTTCAGGTTTTATATAATAATCCAACAATGTTTTCACCACCGTTGTTACTGATGAATAAATATTGCTTATTTGAGGATTTTCAGATTGCATCTGTCTATTTAAATTTGCAAATAAGGGCAAAACGAACTGTAAAAATTGTAAATATAATTTGTAAACTGGGTTTTTTAAGTGTGTTAAAATATTATCGGACTGAATATCTGCTCCACGGTCGTATGATGCATCGGTGAAAAAAAGAATTAGTGCGTCGTATTGTTCGAGAATTCTTTCAACCACACTTACTAGAGATAACCACCGTGTTTGGCATGGATGCAAAATTTTATGAGCTCTAATGTTACAAAAGTCTTGAAATGCCTTGAACTCTAAAATCCTTTTTGGGCTGTTGCTAAAATAATTGTAAATGTCTCGGGTAATAGCTTCTACAAAGTTAGGTAGTTTACTACATGCATTTGACGCACATAATGCAAAACTATGGCAAACACATTTTAAAATAAAAATGTTGGGAACTGTATCAATGAACCTTGATGCTACTGAATTATGCCGTCCCATCATATTTGACGCACCATCCGCAGCAAAGCCAATGAGATTTAATGCATATGGAATATTATATTGAGCAAAAAAAGAAATAATTTGTTGAAATAACACTTCAGCCTGTGCACTTTCTACAGGAAGAAGTGTTAAAAAACAATCTTGAATATTATTGTTGATTATCAACCTTGCAACCAAGCATAAATGTTTCATTGTTGTTCTATCTGTTGTTTCGTCTATAATTAAACTAAATTTATTATTTCTTAATTTTTCAATTAAAGTTTGGAATGAGTAGGTACCAATTACATTTTTTATTATATTTGTTGTTTTGGTTCGTGCAGATTTGATAGATGCAGCAATTTTTGAATCAGGACATACCGATCGCAGCAAGTCTGGAACATGATCCATTATCGCCATTGGTAAATTATGTTCTACAACAAAAGCCGCCAATTTCAATTCAGCATCCTTAACATCCGTGTCGAGTCCTTTAGGCATCATATCCTTTAAGGATCTCTGTTTTAGTTTTCCTCGGCATGCTTGCTTATGCTTTTCTCTTTCTGCATGTCGGCGAAGTTGAAGCTTTCCCGCCTTGATGCTGATGTCCAGGTTACAAGAAATGCAGTAGGCAAAATAAGATCCCTACAAAAAAGTTAGTAAATATAAACCTCATAAACACTTCAAAAAACTATACCTTCTTGCTTGCCTGTAACCATCCCTTCAGGTCTGGTTCATCTTCCCATCGGCGACTGTAGGTTTGATGATATTTTGCTTTTTTAGGGGGTGTCTGAGCCCTATCAGAACTGTCTCCTGTTTCTTCAGAACTGGCGCGACGCAAGATCCCCGAATGTCCTGCTTCTGCCATTATATACCGTTCTATAAATTCAAAAATTAGTCATGTTATTTTGTTGTTTTTATAATTTAATAGTAATAGTAATAGGCGCAACATAAAATTAAAATAAATTCACTTACCCTTAATTAAATCAAATGGAAATTCTCGAAAAACTGTTAGCACTTTAACTCAAAGTTTTGCGATTCATAAAATTTAAACGCAAATGATGCAAAGTTCTGTTCGATTTCCTTTTATACTCTTTCCACTAAAAGACACTTGGGTAAACTACCCATTTTTAATTAAATCATTTGTGAAAAAATCCCCCATTGAAACTCAAACTTTAGCTCCAACTACAGTAATCTCAATTGCCGACATCATTACAGAACCCATGACATCACTTCTACTACCGAAATGAGAGTTGCTTCCAAATGCTGACAGAGGGCAACATTTAAAAAAATGCTGTTTTATTAATTTACAAATAACTCTAGTCGTAAGAAATACAATTTACTAGAGTTAACAAATAAAACAAATAAAAGCCTTGATACATTTATTATTATTAAAAAAAAGTATAAACGGTAGATTTGGGTGTTAAAACGGTAGGGCGGTATTTGTGTTCCGAAAGCGGTAGAAATACCGCTTTAGCGGTAGATCTGGCACCACTGACTGGAACGGCAACCACCGCAGTCGCTTCGTTTTACCGACGACACCCGAAATATAGGCGCTGGGGTCCATTTTGACCCCTCGATGGCAGTTCAGGGTTAATCTAACTGAATCAGTATATTTGGTATTAACAAACAAATTGAAAAAAGACAATTAACCAATTATGATTTATTAATAGGCAGTAGAAAAAATCATTTTACTTGTTACAGCATGGAGCGCTATTTTGGCATTTAGAACTACAAAGTAATGCTGATGACTTGCAAGCGCATTTCTTTGACAAGCGTTTTTTGAGACAGAGGCAGACAGAGACATTGTTTGAATCTTCATCCTCCGGTCAACGCCAATTTTCCGACAACTTCTCGAATTCTCACTTTTTTATCTTCTATCTTTATAAAATCTTCAGAGCATGAGGTAAACTGGTTCTGTGTATAAGCTGCTTTAGTACTCCAATTTTGGCAGCCAGTTGGTAAAACTTATTGTCCTCTACATCAACCACAACTGCAATAATGTTTTTCGGACCAGTTTTAGCTCTGGCAATGTTGGGTACATTCACCTGTAACACGAGGAAAGCCACATATAGCATGGAAATTTGATTTAACAGTGATTTCTTCGTCTGTTCTAGGCATCAATATGTCGAGAAAGTGAAGCAATTTGGTCTGTGACGCGTTTTATTACACGGAATACCAACTTTAATATGATCACCAACTAGCTGCTGAAATGCACTGGTGGCATAGAATCTCAGTGCAATTAAAATAACTGAACATCAAGCGACTTATTTCTGCGCGTTATAGGTTGTATAGAATTGCCGATTTCAAGCACTGGGTGCATCACTGTTTCTTTATCTAAACGATATCGGTTCTTGAAATCTTGGTTGTGGAGAATTTCAAATGGATTTTCTCTATCGCGAATGACAGGAATTCGCCTGCTATGAGGGGGTCCTTCAAAATTAACGATTACAAATCCGAATCCATTTTTTGACCTTCACACATAGTTTCTTGATATAATATATTTTGAGATACTTACTGGAGTTTAATCAACTAAGCCAATGTTGCAATAATATTTAGAAAATATGTTTAAATGACAGTTAATCGCCTGTCCACCTACAACTAAATTAAAGTCTTGTTAACAAGCCTTTAACGACTCGTTGTTTGTGAAATCCAAAACAATGGTAATTTTGCTTTTAACGGTTCATAAAGGTTTTTTCTTATTGTCTGGACAGATTCTATCTTTTTCGTATTTTGTATTTTCTTGCGCTTGAGTTTCGTTTTCTGTCTCTGAAACGGTATGTCTCTGAATCGTTACATTAGTATCATTGGTTATTTGCTCATCCTTCATATTTTCAGTTACAATCTGTTTTATATTAGATCGTCTACTGTAAGTAATAGAAAAATTTCTGAACAGCCCAGACAATGGCACTCACATGCTTCTTTGTCAATTTGAACATTGCATAGGCAATTGGACGCTCTTGGCCGTTGGCTAAACGATAGGATAAAACAGCCCCTAGTCATATTTTGCTTGCGCCGGTTGCCAACAATAATGGCAAATATGGCATGAGAAGTTGTGGCGAAGCGAGCCTGTTTCTGATATCGCGATACTACTCTTCCCCAGCGGAAGTCCAAGCGAACAGCTCTGCAAGGAGCAGAGCATGCCTCGGAGTGCTCGAGCTCTGGTGGACAAATCGGGAATGAATTGGCTATAATGTGTTGCCTTACCCAAAATAGCTGTAATTCATCAGGAGGCATTGGTTTTGGCGTTTTCTGGATGGCTTCCACATGTGCGTTCTATCCATGCAATCCATCTGCATCAATTTTGTGTCCCAGGGTTTAAAAACGGGTACAGCAAATACGCATTTTGTTCGGTTTAGTTTTAGGCCATGTTCTCTCAATCGTTCTCAATGTTGCACGAAGGACTCGAAGCCTTTTTCGAGTCTTTCGTGCAACATTGGAAGCCCGAAGCGTAGACAATCTCAAAAAATTCAACAACGTTATGGTCCCCAATCGACGTTGCCCAACGGCGAGGATATTCGCTGCTCCACACATTGCATTCATTCAACGAAAAGTCGGTGTATTAAAAGTTATCGCATGACTAAATTCGTTGTTCACCTCGAGGGGCGTGTACGCGTCTGTGATATCTAGATATCAAAATAAATTCACGCCTCTCATCCTGTTAAATAAATCTTCTGGTTTTGGGATGGATGCGCGTCGCTTAAAATTCGAATGTCTGCTTAAAATTGCCGTGATTCGAATTTTTCCGTTTTTCTTAGCCAGTACGTGTGTCGTGGAAGCCCACTATGAGTAATCGACTTTTTGGAATATAAATTACACTAGTAAAACACGAGTTAGTTTTATTTTCATTCAATTGACAGATACTCATAGAATAACAACCAAAACATAAACAGCGTTATTCTGTACCGACTACTACAAATCAAATTAATAGTACAGTAGGCGATCTTCTATACAACACATTTCGTTTTCATACGTTTTGTTCCTCACATTGTCAATGTTTATATCCTCCTCGGACTCATTTTCAAGAACGTTTTCCTTGTCCTGTTCAATTACATTTTCGACGTTAATATTTTGTTCCGTATTTTTGCGAATGCAACAATTCAAATCTTCTTCAGTTTTAATAGTACAATCATATAGGGGGAGCATTTAATTCCCTCGTGATATGCTCTATTTTTTATATTTCAAGCCCTCTAACCACTTTGACGACTGATTGATTTCAATCCAGGTGCTGAGCATATTCTCCATGTTTTGATTGGAACGCTCCATGGATCCTTAAATCTGGCTATGTCTTGGCTTTCCATGTACGATTTTAACATCCGCCCATATAGAGCATACATTTTCATTTACTTGGTTACAAAATTCTTGACCATTATCGGATTGAAGAATGTTTGGCGTTCCAAAAGTGGTGAAAATATTCAAGAGATAATATGCAACTTCTGCTGTGCGTTTAGTTCGAAGTGCATGAAGGATCACAAATTTAGTAAGATGGTCTTGGTAAACCAATATGAATTTATAATTTCCGTCAGGGTTGGTTTGTAGGTCTATGAGATCTACTTGACAACGGAAGTTCATTTCACTAAGAATTATAGGCTCGATGACAATGCCCCTGCAACACTCCACACGGACACTTGCAGCACCGTTCAGCTGCTCCTCTCGACGGCGAATCATCCGATCCCCTGTCCTGGGGGCGGTGGCCGACGGGGCGCTCTCATGGTCATCGAATTGATCCTGTTCCAGTTGGTGCTTGAACCTTGGAGAACCCTCGTTATACCTGCCAGGATGTAGTTTGGCAGGTCCAAGGTGATGAGGTCTCTATATGATCGAAGGCTCCATAAACTGCGCCAGGACACAGTGCAAATGTAGTCGAGACGTTTCCAATTGGGACGCCATGACGGTCGGCAATAGCGACTAAGTGCTGGTTGGTGTTGTATTTCTCACACATAGTCCGGTGAGATGTCGCAAGTGGCTTGGTGGAAGATACCACTTGCGCGTCGATTACAGCGGCACGACCTCGGGTGGCCACGATGTCTGGCTTCATGTTTCTCTGGGGCGTCCGGTAAAGATGTTGGGTTCGACTCGTAAGCCCTTCTCGTTGTCCTCATGCGGGTAGGGAGGGTGCGTACTCTAGCCGGGATGGCGGATGTAATAATAATGTGGTGTTTTCAAATTCATCCTGGAACCCACTTCTAATAATCATTTCTTTCCATTGGGTTGGTGAATTTATGTTATGTGTACGAATTATCTTTATCGTGTCTCACGTATTTCTTAATCAAAATCACTTGGTTTCAAATAGGAGTTCAAGCATAACTCATAATCTTACCATTGAAATGTTGCAAGTACCTACTATTAATGTTTCATGTGCAATGACTAACTTTGAATAGAAGAGCTCTATATTCCATTTATACTTAAAAAAATGTTTGAAATTGATATTGCCATGATGTGTCATACGATGAAACTTGGCCAGTCACCAAAATAAATGAGTAGTTAAAACATTTTGAATTTCATTGTTATTATTGTTATTATAAAAGCGTCTGCCAATACGGCACCAGAGCAGTACGACTGATTTGTGCGACAGTGTTGTGCAGGTTTATTATAATTACCAGTTTACACAATGGAACAATGTGTATATGTGCTAGCACTATTTTTAATTAATGCACGCGCGCAGTCGGTAAATTTCCGTTCATATGGTCTGCTCCATTTATATAATTTTGTATTTTCGTATAAGTTGCATTGTTTATTGTGCCATCACTTTGCAACATGCTATTGGATGGTCATTTCTGAGATTTACCCACTATAACACTAAATGACTAATAATGCTGAATGTATTGTCGTTTCTATTTTTGATCTTAGGACAATTTAATAAAAATTCTCGCACAGTCGATTTGTCGCCATTCAGATATTGTGGTCTATTTCTATTTATTGAAAAGTGGCATCGTTTATTATGTCTTCGCGTTGCAACTTCGAATAGAACTTGTATCGATGGTTATTCCTAAAATTTTCTACATCATATATATGAAATAAATTATACATTTGATATATTCTAATAATAAAGGATATCTTGCCTCTGTTTTTTTATGCTAGCACAATTCTTGATTAATGCTCGAACATAGCCGATTTGTAGCCATTCAGACATTGTGATCTATTTCTATTTATTGAAAAGTGGCATCGCTTCTTGTGCCTTCGCTTACCAATTTTTTGTAGAAGAGATTGTTTTGATGGTTATTTCTGCGATTTCTTTACCATGACGCTAAATGAACCAGATACATTTGCTATATTCTAGTAATGCAGGATTTATGGTCGTTTCTATTTTTAACATTTCCATTTCTATTTATTGAAAAGTATTCTAATAAAGGATGTATTGTCGTTCCTGTTTTTGATGTTAGCACCATTTTCTATTAAACCGCGGGCACAGTTTATATGTACGTCTTGCACAAAATGTGGAATGCAGTGATGCACTGCATTCCACATTTTGAATCGATGAATTTATAACTGTAAATTATCGTTATCGTTTTATCGTTATTTTTACATTGAATAGGAAATACATTCTTGTGGATTCTCTGACCACTCGACGGCATGTAAACTGATTTACCAACTCAATATTTGGGGAAAATACTTCCACGAGGTGACCTGGTGCTAATTTCATAGCCAATATTTGGGATTTGTTCTCAATCTAATTTTTGAGTTAAAACCAGATTGCAACATATTATAGGTCATTTAATTACCCGACATTTCTTTTCAAATAAGAGTTTGAAGAAAAGAAATCACATAATTCTGCACTACCCATCTCTCTATTCATTGAAAAGTCGCATCGTTTCTTGTTTATTTACCAAGTTAAAATTAAAATTGACATCAGCTTCTAATATATTGAAGTTCTAATAATACAGCATGTATGGTCGTTTTCGATATTAGTAACAATTTTCGATTATAGTGCGAACGCAGTTGATATGTCTCCATTCAGCTATTGTAGCCAATCTTGTATTTGTCATCAAGTAGGAATTCGGACCCTGTCCTATTCATTGAACAATCGCATAGAAACATTTTGCTTTATAACGTTTTTTGTAGTCCACAGTAGCACTCTTGTTGCATTCCATTATATAGATTGGTATGATGAGTTAAAATAAAAAAAATTCTAGCAGTGAAGAATGCAACAAAATAAAATAATGGTTTCTCCAATAATATATAATTATAGAATAACGTTGAGCTTCCGTCGTTTTTCGCCATTTAAACTTATTTATTGAACATTGCATATTTGGGGAAAATATCTCCACGAGGTGACTTGGTATTAGTCTAGGTTATATTTGGGATTTGTTTTATATCTAACTCTTGAGTTAAAATCTGGTGGTAATGTATTGTTATGGATTTAATTTTAATTAAACTACATCGAATATGATAGTAATCTTCTTGGAAAACTTTATAAAGTAGATATTTGTTGGGCAGTGTTATCGATTTCATTGATATTGTGAATATCAATGAGATATTTCCGCCCAAAAAGGTATACCATTAGGCCACGCACACATAATAATAATATTTTTTATAGAAATAATCCTATACCACCACTGCAACAGTTACTTCAGACTTTACGATTTTTATCTTCTGGAAGATTTAATATGCTTCGCTGATTTTGGAGGCATTCGCAAATCTACTTGTGGAAAAATCATTCAACGAGTAGTGCACGCATTAGCAGGTCTTCGTTCAAAATATATTAATTTCCCTGATTCACCAGAGAAAAAACATGCATCAATTCTTCAATTCTCTAGAATAGCACGTTTCCCAAAAGTATTGGGAGCTATGGACTGCACTGACATTAAATTACAATCAGGTAATATAAGGACAAAAAATAAAGTGACAGTAATATACATTTCAAGACGGGCAAAAATACAGCTGAAAATTTTAGAAACCGAAAAGAATACTTTTCCTTGAACGTACAAGCTGTCTGTAATGCATATCATTGACATAGTTGCACGATGGCTAGGTGCAGTGCACGACAGCTACATATACTCAGTGACATATAAACTGCACCACCTAGAAGGAGTGGGAATTTTTGGACCAAATTTGGCAGAAACATTGGACTAGTCTAAGGTAAAACAATTGATTAAAATTTGATAAAGAAAACACTTCATCTTTTTGATTTTTCTTTAATAATGTGTTGGTCCGCCCCCTATTTCTGATACACTCATTGATCCGCCTTGGCATTGATTCCAGCAGGTGATCAATGTCTTCTTGGCATCCCAAGCAGCCTGTACTTCATACCTTAGAGCTTCTATTGTCAACGGTGGGTTCGGTAGATTCCTCAATCTTGTCCCACACGTGCTCAATGGGCGACAAATCGGGAGATCTTGGCGGCCAAGGCAAAAGATTAACATTGGCCTCTTCAAAGAAGTCCAGAGAAACCCTTGCTACGTGAGGTCGTGCATTATCTTGCTGGAAAAGTGGGTCTTTCAGCCCTCGAAGATATGGAAGAACATGTGGTTCTACCACTTCGCCAATGTAGCGTCGGGCGGTCATACTGCCCCGAATGAAGAGCAAGGGTGACCTACTGCCGTAAGCAATAGCACCCCACACCATCAACCCCACAGTTCGGTGAACATGCCTCGCAATCGAAAAATCAGGATTGCGCCTTTCTCCACGTCTTCGTCTAACAGTCATCCGACCATCATGCATTCCTAAACAAAATCGCGATTCATCAATAAAGACAACTCGATGCCACTCCAAGTTCCATTGAAGTCTTTCCGTGCACCAGGCCAAACGTTCCTGGCGATGTTGAGCAGTGAGGGGTAGCACAAGATGTGGGCGGTAAGACAGCAAGCCAAATGTGCTTATTCAACGGTAAACTGTTCGCAAGCTTATCGGTCAACCTTGTTCACCTAACCATTGATCAGCTATTGATCTAGTTGTAGAGAATCGGTCTCAAGGCCATTAGTCTTAAGCGGCGATCTTGACGTTCATTGGTTCGTCTTTGAACCCCAGTGCCTCTTCTCCGACGTTCAACCCCATGTTCAGACCACGCTTGATAAACACGCATTATTGTTGAGTGGTGCCGTCCCAAACGGTTGCCGATTTCTCTAAACGAAAAACCTGCTTCTCGTAAACCAACAATCTGCCCTCGGTCAAAGTCACTCAACTGCTGGTAAACTTGAGGTCTCCTTCCTCTAGTCATCGTTAAACACTTGAAACACTTTAAACTAAAGAACGGGATCCGAAAAAGTGGAACAAATTCAAAAAATGACTCGATAATTGCTTGTCTATCACCACCTCTAAAAAATGACACAAACGTCAAAAATCCCATGACTACTTGATGATTGGGTTTCAAATTTTAGTCAACTGTTTCCCTGGACTAGTCCACTATTCCTGCCAAATTTGGTCAAAAAATTCCCACCCCTTCTAGGTGGTGCAGTTTATATGTCACTGAGTATATTTAATAATTCATAATATTGATGCGACTTGAAACAGGTGAAATGGAAAATGCGTTGCTTTTCGGTGATAGTGGCTATACACTACGTCCCTATTTGCTAACACCGCTAGATAATCCTCTTACAAAAAGAACTTTTGGGATTTGCAAAAGGCGCTTCCCTATTTTATCTACAAATATTAGAAGTAGTTTGCCTTTGACACAAGTAATTATCGTTGCAACCGCTGTACTGCATAACGTATTACGTCAAAACAACGAATTGCCAGACGTTCAAAATGTAGACGATAATGAAATTCCATTGAACAATATGCAAGCTGAAGAAAGAGGAACTGCAGCGAGACAAACAATAATTGATTATTTTGCAAATTTATTATAAAATATATATGCGAAAAGTTATTTAAATAAAAATACACATGTAAAGATTTTAATGGTTTTTCTTTTAACATTGTGTCCATTTTTTCATTTTTTATTTTCAACTCTAGTTATTCTGTTTTTAATTTATTTTCCTTTTCCTGGAATAAATTAATCTGTTGGAATTCCTCCTTGAATTGAATTTCCTTTTTCACTAAGTTGCCATTTTATGAGCTCCCCCCTAGCATCAATAATGGAGTTGATTTTTGAATTTAGCAATGTCTTGCCGTTCGTCTTTGTTGGTGTTTTAAGCGACTCATTTTTTTTTTCAAGGATGTGGGGTTCCATGTACTCCATTTTGAGGGAATCTGGTTCTGTAAATTTGAAGTTATAATTATTCAACACAAAAAGATATGTTATCATTACGAACCTATACAGCGGTAAAATCCTCTTCATCATGTAGAATTTGTGGTAGATCACTTTCAATCTCGATATCGGTTATATCGTGCGATGCTTGGTTAACAAAATCATCGACAATGCAATTGCCAAGTACATCAGTAGATGTAGATGATGTCGGTGTGCTCTCTGTAACGGGGAATGTCTGTAGAAAAAAATGGAAATAATACAGGATGCGGCAAAAGTTCACGTGGACAGTATTTTTTCCGATAAAAACTTAACGGATTGAGCAAATCAAACAAAATTTTCAACAAAGTTTATTCAAATAGTTTCGAATAGAACTACACTTTCAAATTTCGAATAGTCCTCCCTTCTCCTAGACACAGGCGCGGAGTCGCTTGTGGAGGTTACCCACCGTGGCAGACAGACATGTTACGTCAAGAGCATCCCACGCCTTCTGAAGGGCGCGCTTCAGACTGCCCAAATTCTTGTGGGGAGTAGCGCAGGCCTTGCTCTCAAGGACCGACCAGACAGAGAAGTCTAGGGGATTCAAATCAGGCGAGTACGGAGGCCATTCGGCGGAGGTGATCATGGCGGGGAAATTGTTCTTGCACCAGTCTTGAACCACTCTAGCCTTGTGGGCGGGCGCAGTGTCCTGCTGGAACGTTCAGTTGCGTGAAGTGAGCCTGGCTCCACGGAAGTACTTCTTTCACGAGAATGTCGTTCAGGTAGTTCTGGGCATTCACTTTGACTCCTTGTTCGATGAAAACGAGTGGAGTCTTGCCGGTCGCGGTCACCCCGGCCCAGACCATGACAGAAGTGGGATGGCCCTTCCTAGAGCCGTAGCGGCCACTCTTGTTGGCCTCCTTGACAGATTTGGACCAAATCCTGTCGTTCTGGTGGTTGAAGTACTGCTCAATATTGAACAACTTCTCATCGGTGAAGAGAATCTGAGTATTCTGCAGCTCCTTCGAGACTTTTCTGAGACTTCGCTCCGGGTCATAACGGATCCTCTCCCGGATGCGTTTCACGTTGACGGTAGTGGTCGCGGTCGCTGGTCTACCGCTCCTGGGACGGTCATTGGTCGTACCAGTCTCACGAAAACGACGTATGGTGTCCTCAATGGTCCTGCGGGAAAATCCGGTGATTCTGGCGATGTCCTTCTGTGTGCCTGGACTGGCTCAAGCGCAGAATAGTACAATGGCATCAAATAAATTTCGGACATCAAATTTCCTGTCATTTTAAAAAATAAATTGTGGTTTAGGCTTTAATGTCATAATTTAATATGTATGTTTTAGCAACAAGATAATAACCCTCGAATGAAGAATTGGAAAACTAAACATGCTTTCCTCAACAAAAATAACAACTAAAATTTAGGAAAAGATTAATTCTTATTTCTACATAAATTATATATATTCAATATTTTTGACTTTCATTAAAAATAAAATTTCGTCATAACCCCATTTGCTGCTATCACATTTTCCAACCTTCTAGGCATTGAGAGACATATATTTCGGAAATAGTCCTGAGGTATTGTATGCCATTCTTCCATAATTGCAGTCAACAGCTCGTCCCTATTGTGAAAAATACCCTTCTACTTTGTAATTTCTTTTGCAACAGTCCCCACAGATTCTCAATAGGATTGATATCCGGACTTCTACTAGGCCAATCTAGAACATTTATGTTTTGGGCCTGGAGCCACTCAACAGTTCTTCATGCTGTATGTACGGTACAATTATCATGTTGGAAAATTGTCATTACGCTATACTCCTCTTACCGATGGAAGCATGATGTGCTCCAGGATCCTAACAAACATCACTGTTTAAACGATTTTCAACGTTTACTGTTACACCAGGACTAACCGTAGAAATCCAGCCCCATAAATTAACTGAACATCTTTCGCTTCGTTCTGTACTTGCGATGTATCTTTCATGATATCGAGAATTTCTGGGTCTATACACCCTGATGTGGCCATTGTGAGAAGATTGAAATACTTTCTCATCTGAAAATACAACTCGTCTCCAGAAGTCATCGTCACGAGCCCAATGCTCCAAAGCAAATGCTACACGTGCTTCCTTATGTTGAGGTGTTAATCCAACTTTTTTTTTGCGGCGGCATAGTTTTTTACATTACTAACCCTTATACGATTCCGTGCAGTCGAAATTGAACCAGGAAAGTTACTAATTATTCTTGCGTTAACGGCATTCTTGAAAGGGTGATTCAGTAACACATCAACCAAGACAATCTTGTTCAACAGTTGAAATTCGACATCTTCCAGACCCTGGCCGACGTTCTATTATTTGAGTTTGTCTCCATTTCTGTATAATGCAGTGAATAGTGCTTTTGGGTATACCTAACATTTCTTGAATCTGCCTGCATGATCTACCTGTCTGCATGAGAGCTATTACTCTAGATTTGTTAAATTCAGATACTGATGGCATGTTCATATTTCAGTTAATCTGACGTTACTTTGAAGTATTGACAAAATAATTTCAATATGCCAGAAATTATGACATTAAAGCCTAAACCACATTTTATTATTAAAAATGACAGGAAATTTGATGTCCGAAATTTATTTGATGCCATTGTACCTCGGTCAATATCAGAGACCATTACCTGAAAACGAAATAAGCTATCATTCTAAATTTCCAGGGGATGTTTGCAATGTTATAACGAAGATACACGTAAAATTACACGAATACAACAACAAACAAAAAAGTTGCAAAATAACAAATTCGTCCACGTCAACTTTTGCCTTAGCCTGTACAATAGTTCTACACAAATATGGATAGGAATTAGGAACACTATTTTACTACATACTTGCTTGTGGTACTACACTGTCAGAATCAAAGGCAGTCTGCAATCCATGTATATTTAATGTTAAATATCCTATTATTTTCTTTTCATAATCTGTAAAGTCTTGCATTGCTCTTTCACCATCACCAGTTTTAAAGATTTCCAATTTATTTTTGCTTGTTTCGATTTAATGGCATATTTGATTACATCATATTTCGAACGTAAGACTGATGCGGTTCGGTAGTTGGGTTTCTCACGTTACGGCATCCGTCGCTTAATTTTCGATAACTGACATAATCAATAACTATGTCTATTAAAATTCTGACTTCCATATCCGTGAAATTTTTCAAACGCTTTCTTTTCAACATGTTCGCAACGCCCGCCATTATTCACTATACAAACACGAATGCGAAACGATACTCGGTTACAGTTATCCGAATAACTAATTGTTAGGTTAGGTTGTATCAAGTATACTGCACTGTTTATCTCACTTAGACGCGTGAAGAAACAGCATTATCGTTCCTTCTTCGGTGCCAAACATGTGTTTGCCGGTGCCATTTCAGAACTACCACTACATACGAATAGTTTAGGGAATTTGTTTATCTGTTCAATAACTGTCGGGTGTTTTTTAGAGTTACACAAGTTCATAATAAAACAAAGAAATATATTTTTAATATCAATGAAACGGGCTTTATTGGATAGAAAATGTTATGACATTAATGTTTAACCCGTCGTGAATGAGGTCAGAAATTGCTACACCAGCTATGAGGCGGGTAGGAGACCCGAAATTTCGATACTACATTTTTGATAATATAATTATGTAATATGCAATTACTTGGGATATATTGATAATAGTATCCACTCAACAAGATCAGTAAATAAAATACCATAATGAAGTTCAAAAAGCGCATGTTTTTTATTGAAATAACAAAGTGTATAAATTTTCTTTGAAAAAAAAAACAAGTTTCGATAGCTTAATATATTTTCGTACAAAATATAACAAACATCCAACTTCTTTGGTAATTCAACATAACAATAGTATCTTCTAAGTATTACAACTGAAAAAATAACTGAAAAGTGTAATGAGATCACGTAACACAGCACCAAGGTTACACCTACAAATCAGCACAATTTCCGCACATAAAAATCGCGTGCTCCATACATATTGGCTTCTCACACTTTGAACAGCAATGTTTTGTTTTTCTATCCTTTTTTTGTGTACAGTCAGCACATCTGATATATTTACCAGCCATTTTTTTGGAAACTGGTGATGAAGGTTCCCCCAGGTGATCAGCAACCCTCGTTTCGTATTTCCCTTGGAAGATGTACGTTTTGTTGTCTCTTGCGAATACTATCATTAATTAGATTCAAACCTAAATTACGAATGAAGTCTCGGCGCTTCATACATGTTTTGCCACCCATGTTATTTTCTCTGTAGATTATGATACCATTTATGGCAGCCATATTGAGTATACCGTAAAAAATCGTCACAGGCCAACGTTTGCTGTTACGAGAAACGTCATAAGTGGAACTCAGTTCATCTGCGACATCAACTCCGGGTTTAGTTTTATTATAATAGGTAATCATTTCCGGTTTTCTTTTATCACCTGTCGTTTCGTCTATATTTTTATCATGGTGTACAGTTGACATAACCAGCACGACTTTATTCTTCTTAGGTGCATAGGACACCAAAGTAATATCGTTTTGGAACCCAAATCGAGAGCCATTCACTTCTGTTCCCTTTTTGAAAATCTCAGGCACGCATGTCTTGTTTTTACGGACTGTGCCGACGGAAGTCAATGAATGTTCTTTCAACAGATGAAACATAAGGGGGTAACTAGTAAACCAATTATCGTACGTCACATTCCTGTTTATTTTTCTTATTGGTTCCACCAAACGGTTCACGACGTCAAACGCTTTATTACTCAATTGGTAAGGTCCTGGTGGTTGTTTGCCCGCCTATATTTTCAGTTTGAGAATGTAGAATGTCTTCGCATCTACAAGTGCTTGAATTTTGATGCCATACTTGGCTGGTTTGTTAGGAATGTATACGCGGAAAGGACATCGCCCTCGGAAAGATAACATCTCATCAATAGTAAGGTTCTCATAAGGTACATAATGTTTTTGAATATTTTCAACAAAACTATCCATTATGTTCCTTATTGCAGCTAGATTGTCAGTCTTTTTTCTTTGGTTTCGTGTGATTTTATCATCAAATCTCAAACAATTTTGGAAGAAGTAAAATCTCTGCAGTGACATTGTAGTCGGAAAGATTTCAACTCCTGTACCATCTACATTACCTCCATTAATGTAACGATGGGACTCGCACCGCAAAAATATCATAAAATAATCTGCGTTTAAAATCTTCTTGGGTATGACATACCCGACCTCATTTACGCCGGGTTAAATATGATTTATGCCATGTGGCCGCCACGGCTGGCGCGTACATGGCGCAATCTGGATCACCAATTTTCACAAACTTTTCACAGCATTTGCGGCCGTATTTCGCCAATATCTCTTTGAATGTTGATTTCCAGGTGTTCAATTGTCTCTGGTTTATAGACGTAGACAAGTGACTACATAATCCCAAAGAATATAATCCAATGGGGTTAAATCACACCATCTTGGTGGCCAATTAATTGGACCATTTCGTGAAATTATTCTTTCATCAAAAGTTTCTGTGAGTAAATCAATTGTAGCGCGTGCTGTGTGGCATGTGACTCCGTCCTCTTGCAACCACATGTCAGCAAGATTAATGCAGCTAATTGAGGTACGAAAAAATCATGTCCCTATACCGTTCACCATTGATAGTGACATTCTGACCATCATAGTTTTTGAAGACACATGGATCAATGACTCCGCCAGCCTATAAAGCGCACCAAGCCGTAATTTTCTGTGGATGTAATGTTGTTTCGAGAAAAGCTTGTGGATTATCCTCACTCCAAATGCGACAATTCTGCTAATTTACGTACCCATTCAAACAAAAATGGGTTTCATCGGAGAACAAAATTGTGAGTGGAAATTCAACATCAATATCAATTTGTGCTTCAACCCATTCCCCGACTTGGCGGCGCATACGATGGTCGTTTGGCTTTAATTCCTGCACAAGTTGAATCTTGAAAGCTTTTAAGTCAAGATTCTTTCGTAAAATTCCATAAAATGGAAGGACACGACCCCAGTTGCCGAGAACGGCGACGAATTGATTGATAAGGATCTTCTTCAATGCTTTCCTGGCGTCTCACGGGATGCACATTATCATTAAGAGTAAACGTGGTCCGAAAACGACCTATTGTTATTCGAATTTGCCGCTCTGAAGGACGATTATGTACGCCATAAAATGGACGAAGTGCACGATAGGTTTGACGAACAGAACCATTATTTTGATAAAAAATTCAATTTGCAAGCGTTGCTCTAGTGTAAGTGATGAAAAGACGAAAACGCTTATTCGCCTAATAAAAGTGGTCAATAACTTTATCTTATCAACAGTTATTTAGAATTTTGTCAAGAGGTAGAAAACCCGGCTATTCATTAACTAGAATTTATTCGTCATTTGGTTTGAGTAGGGTTGGGTTGATTGAGTTCTCATAGGATAAATTTGTTCTTGATATTTTTACATTTACTTTGTTTGATTTATAAGTTACAACAAACCTGTTTATTGTACCTTTTTTGTATCACCCCCAGCATTTTCCGCGATTACCAGAGTACTTTGAACCAGATTACCCATTCCCGCAGTGGAGCATTCATAGTGAGAAAGGTCTACGGATACTCTTTAGCTGTTAAGATTTACAAAAATTCCTCAAGTAAAAATTTGGAAAGTATAAACTTATAAATTTTATTTTGTACTCTTCCTTGTGACTTGTACGAAAATACTTCTGAGTTTCTCTCAAAGTAGACCCGGTTTTCTTAGTTTGTTCAACTACTAATTCAATTTGAATTCGTTTCTTTTGTATGGATTTAATTAAATGTAATTAAATGTAACAAGGCGTATAAAATAACCAGCCACGGCTTTATGTAACCGATTAGCAATTACATATACAGAGACGAATTGAATCAAAATCCAATAAGAATAAAAGCAGCGTCGTTGTGAGCAGTGATGATAAATCCGGCATTGAAACAATATCCGGAAGGAAACAAAATAAATTGGATTTGCAATTAGAATTCGGAACGCCTCCGGCTGCTAAATATTTTGCAACTAAAGTAAGGTTATAGCAAGTAATTCACAACTTCGCCGCCGCGTTCGAGCACTTGAATAATATTGCAAATTCAATTACGTATTTCTCCACCAACAGACGTATATTTATTTGCTCACTAAGAACCGTTCTGGCATTCGCATATTCAAATGCACTGATGAAGTTGTTTCCTGCGTATGGATTTTGCAATTTGCATCGATTGAGCACGTTCTGGCGAAAATGGGCGTTTGGGTTGCTTCCATGTCATAATCAATCCTGATCCAAGTAAATTGCCAAATTTGATGGGATTTTTACGTCGTATTTGGGGGGGGAGGGGATCACTTTTTTTCGTACTTTACTCACGCGCATCGATTACGTGGGCCATGACGATAATCATGACTTCTGGTTTATTATAGAACGGTTGCTCACGTCTCGCACGTATGCAACACATTGCGCACCCGAGTATTAATTTTACAAGTTATAGTTGACGGTGCTGAATTCGTCACGTTTTCAGTTAGTGTCATCGAACGTCAAAGTCGTAATTGTAAGTCAATTGTAGCTAATATGATCCGCGAATTGTCTGTACCGTACGAGCGAATTAATAAGTCTGCGGAACGAGGTTTCATGAATATTCAAATACCACCATATTCGAGTCGAGTGTCAAGTTGCAATTAAATCAGTGGTAGTTAAAAAAATCCTAAATGTTTCCCGATACTGGTTTTTGGTGTGGATTCAAACGTGTTTAATGTATGCACACGTCAAGAGTAAATCAAATGGGCACGTGTATTCGGTTTCAAAGAAATTATGTTGGCATGATATATGAAACCGTGATAATTATGACATCGCTGAATTTATATGTGTATGAATTATCGTTATTGTGTTTCATGTATTTTATATTGAAGTGAAAACATTTGTCGATGTATCGATGTTATTGCGCAGGACGCTTTTAATTGACTTTTGCGTCTTGTATTACGCTTTGAATACAAATGTAGGTATAGTTTTCAATGAGGTAATTCAATTCAATTTCATATAATGTGTTCTATAGTAATCATATAATATTTTACAATCTATTTGGTTATTGTTTCAATGCTACAGGATTTCGGTCGTAACTCGGAATAAAACACCCGCCGTCTTGTGATGTATTTAATTGATCTATTTTACACTAAAACACGGTAACACTTGTGAGGTAGGTCGCGGATGCATCGGACACCGCTCGTGCTACCTGACTGGTAATTCCCATAGTCGACTCCCGCATTAAACTAATTGTCTTATTTTATATCAATCGGTAATTCCCTGAGGAGCACAAATATCCTTATTTGGATATTCGTATTCGTCGTTAATGCCGAATACTCGAACTTTGTAATGCATATGCAATGCATGGCGTTTGTACGTTAAAACTGCTAGCCGCTGAATTGCATTATACGCAACGGAAATAATACATTTTGGCTACGCCATTTCCTCACAGTGTGATCTGTTATGTTTTCAAACTCATCCTTGAACGCACTTCTTAATATGGTGCATCGATTTATATGTGTAAATTATCGCAATCCTCTCATCTTTGTCGATCACGAATGTTGATCTGAATACTGTTATCGACGTATACTCCATTTTCAAATAACGCACGTGCACAGTCGGTTAGTCTACTTCATTGTGTTGCATTTACACCATTTTGTATCTTATATCGTCCCTGGTGGTGTAGTTGTCAATGAGGTCAATTTCATATACACACACCCAAACTTACATGGAATCACTTAGTATTTCCAATTTTTTTAAGTACTGAAATTTTATTAATGGAAAATGAAAGGCATAATAAAAGTTTAATAATTAACAATAAAAAATTCAACAAATGCTTGAAATTAACAAAAACGTACTAAAAAATGAAAAAAAGAATTTGATTGGCTGATTAAAGAAACATTTGTTTTTCACTTTAACATAAGTTTGCCCATTCCTCTAGAGCGGCTTTAATGAGCTAATTCACATTTCCTGGAGCATTCCACACATGCTCAATAGGATTAATATCAGGTGAGCAAGCAGGGCCATCTCAGAACATTGACATCTTCTATTTCCAGAAATTTTGTAGCAACTCTATGCTGGAATGTGGAAGCGCATTATCGTGCATGAGAATGAAAATATTGGGGTTCTAGTGAAATATTACTAATTGGTGCTTGCAGTAAATGATACTCGTCGGTAGTTGTGATGTATGTATTTATTGAAACTCTACATAATTGCGTCGTTTGCAAGGTCGTTCGTTTTCGCATCGTCGCCGAGTGGTTACTGACCTACCCTAACTTTGAACGTTGTCGTCACGATTTGCAAATTATGTACATACTAATATGTGCACTACATATCGACGGAACTCGGTCGATGATTATCTATCGACTATCTATACAAGCCTAACTATGTAACACTAATCATGGTGCCCTGCAAGCGGAAATTTATATTAATCGCGAGAGGCTTCCCAAATCAATTGTCCTCAATAGGAATTATTATTTCCATTCTTGCAAGTGTAACAAATGAAATCAAAACAACGCGGCAGACTAGCTTGTCTGCCGCGACCTCTTAAAACTTGAATTCGACGGACATCTAATTTCAGACCATTGTGGTTTCAGCTGAAAAAATTAATTGTAAAAATCTTGCATAGGTTTTTGAAACAACGCCCTGCGGAACGCCCACAGTTGCTGCGATTTGCCTTTGTGACATTCCCTGCTCAAGAAGAGCAACAATTGTCCCTCTCTGAATATCTGACAAACCTACGTAGGGCATATTACTTTCTTTGAACACAAAGTTATATTTACTCTGACACTTTGATTTGACAATCGGACACAAATAACCAAACTTTTCAACGTGCACGCGATCAACTTTTATGAATTAGTTATCAAATTGCCAACAAAAACCTTTATCTCTTATCTGCATGACTAGTTTTCCTAAATTTCTTATTATAAGTAAGAAATACTGGGTGATTCCATATAAGTTTGGGTGTGTGTAATGTGTGATCTGTCGTGTTCAAACCCATCTTTGAATGTATTGATTAATTTATATGTGTAAATTATCTTAATCCTCTCCCCTCTCTGTATCACGTATTGTATGTTGATATGAAGACTGTTATCGACGTATACTCCATTTTCAATTAACGCACGTGCACAGTTGGTTAGTCTACTTCATTGTATTTCATTTACACCATTTTACATTACCTACATTACACTTCCCTTTGTTTTCAAATAGGAGTTGAAGCATAGAAATCAAGTGTAATTAAAATAAACGTCAAGTTATTTTATGGCGAACAAAATTGATCAATTCGCGCTAAGCTAATTTCATTGATTGGAGGGTGTTATAAATGATAGGTTGGTGTGACTAGCTACACATTTCCATAATGAAAAATATTTTTCCAGACCAAGATTGCAGTTTACTTTATTCGCCCCGTAAAATATCGTGTGTGCGCATCACGTTCGGGTGTAACCCACTATTAAAGTTTTATTTATTCTAAGAAAATATTTGATCATTTAAATTTACGGGCGTGTTTCTGCACGAGGAGGGCAATATTAAAACGCCGCAATATCGCCAGGCTGAACAACACGGTATGAGCCCGGTTTCGTCGCAAATAAGAAAAACATGCACAAAATGGGCGATTTATAGGGAATTATATGAACTCGCGCAGTATCATTGGAGTAATGCACAAAATTAATTCAGCGCCATTGCCATAAAGGAATGGAAGTTCCGCAATTGTCATTATAGCAGTTGTATGAGGATCAAGTCGAAAGTGCTGCAGGAATTCTAATGCGCTGCTCGTATGGGGAAAACAATCCGTTTGCGATTCATAAAATGCTGTTACGTTTGGTGTCGATGTCCCACGTGGGTGCCAATTTTACGTTATTTTACCTTCGCGATTTATTGTTTGTTTTTAACCGTGTATGTGTCAACTGAAATGTTTTTGTTAAGAATGTGTAAATTACATAAACCTGAATTTTCTTTTAATTAGCAATTTTGTAGGAAAATTGTAGTTGTTTGGTCTTTCCATATATCATGGGCTTCGAGGAGGAGCATATGTAATTGAAGCATTATTTATAAATCATACACAAGGATATAAAAATGACGAATCTGATGGAAGTTTACTGAACAAGGTTTGAACAGACACTCATAAATCCTCCCAGAAAGGTACTACAAGAAAAATCACCACGTACAGGAACAGTTCTTTATTAAATGTAGTTATATAACGTTATATTTTTAAGGTAGCGTTTTTTTACGCAAATCACTGTGGCACTTGACTTCCATAATACATAATTTATGGAATACTGTTGGGAATAACATCATAATTTGTAGTAATTATTATTGACGTACTATAACACTATGTGCCCTGCATATTTCATTTTGCATGAACATTTATCACCACCAGTTTAGCGCATCTAACGCGCTAGGTTTGATATTGCGTTCGTTCCAATACAGAATGTAATGGAAATTGTGCTTGTTGGAGGTTCTGGTAATGCTTGCAATGTGGACGTGCAATATCCTGTTGGAAAATACCGGTTGGCAACACCGGTTCCAGGACATGATAGATATAGTGATGAACATTTAAACTGGATCGAACACAATCTTCTACAGAAACAAATCGGTGTGGCTTGGTCCGTTGTCATGATGCAATTTCCAATTACCGGCCATGGCTGGTCTCGCCCGGTTGACCCTTCTTTTTAGTCTTTTTAGCACTCCTAGATAAGAAGCACCATTAACTGTCTGCCCTTCGGGCACACATTCGCTATGTACCACCCCCTCGGTATCGAAGAAAACGATGCCCATGGCTTTCATTCTCGATTTGCTCATCTGTGCCTTTTTCGGACGAGGTGATGCAGCAATGTGCCATTCGGAACTTTGGCGTTTTGTTTCTGGGTAGTATTCAAAAAACCAACTTTCGTCTCCCGTGATAACATTGTCTAAAAAACTGGGATCGTTTTCCACGCGTTGCACTGTCATTTTATCGATGCCAATTTGATCTGCGATCATGCGCACACTTAACCGACGATCTGAATTCAGCATTTCACGCACACGTTGCACGTTATCTCGAGGCTCGAGGCTCGTCCTCCACACTCTCTCAGCCATCTCTGAAGGCCTTGTGCCATTGAAGAACAACAGTTTTTGACATGCTGTCATCCTTGAAGACTTGATGAATCATGCCCAACGTCTCCGTACCCGATTTCCCTAGTCCGACACAAAATTAGATAGCGTATCGTTGCTCGATCGTTCGTTGCAATTTAAGCTTGTACCGAGTCTCTCGACAGAGGTCCACTGAAAATGTGATTGAGCCTGAACAAAACCTCGCAGGCGGATGATGTTGTGCGCGTTTTGAAGGTCAAACCCCACACAATCAAGCTTACTCGGTGCGAATACGCTGTGATGTACAATCAAGTCAGAAAATAAACATTCCCGATACTTTTTATACAAAACATGTATGTTTCAAAAAGGATTCTAACAAAATTAGGGTTTCATAGACAGGTACATTTGGAAAAAGAGAAATGACGTCGAAAGATATAATGTGTTCACCAGGAAGCAATTTAATATCCTTCAACTTGGAAACTAAATCTAAAGAGCCAAGTACGGAAAAACCATTTTCAAACTTGAAATTTTGAAATTCATTAACTAACCATTTTGCTAAATTATAAGTAGGTGAATTAATATTTGAAACAATTGGACGATAAGTATTTCCTGGTGTTAATTGTTACTCCAATGCTCGTTTTGCCTCATGTGTAAAAATGATACTCGCTTCAGAATTAAGCGACTTTGCTGCACAAACCAAATCATTTAGGACGTCATTAAGTGGTGGTCTTCTTGGATATATTCCTAATTTTAAACCTATATTTTGTTTGTTACCCAATTTTCTGGTACGCTGTCCACTGTAACCAAATGTTTTGACTTCAGCAAAATTTTACATTAAGTGTTAATTGTTTTTTGTATACTTTTCTATCTACGATGCATGTTTGAACTTGAACTTGATCATGATTTCGTTCGTGTTAAATCGCGTATATGCGTTAAATACAGCGCAAGTTAAAACGTGCCTGAAAGACTTGTACGCTAGAACTCATTATCTTGCACGAACTTGTCCACGCTTACTGAGTAGCTACGTTTTTCAACTTGTACGAATTTGTGCACGCTTATCGACTTGACTTGAGTTTTTTAAAAGTACAACAATGACACTCCTATTAAAATATTAGTCATTCTTTTAACAAGTTGGTACACGTGACACAACTTATGCAGTATCTTAAAAGTTTCAAATAATAACTTGTGTTAATTAAGATTTAGATTTTTAGACCTTGTCGACCCCCAACATCAGTTTTCATTTATATCGACGCCTGGGAAACCGATATCGACTTTAAAGGGTATCGACCACTTTGGGGATCCCTGCCTTAAGATATTCTGCTTTCAAATGGGAAGGTCTCCTGAATAATTTTTTAAATTGTTGATCTTCCTGTTCTGAATGCATTGTGCAGACTTCTAAACGACTCTCCTAAATAGCCAAGTATCAACGTTAATCTGTCACTGGCTGATATTACTTCGTGTAAATATGTGTCCCTCTTGGAAATGTCTTGTTCAATTAATTCTAATAATATCTGATACTTTATCCATTCTCACGAAGTTTCTGAAACTCCCTAAATCGACACACGCTTCAAATTCCTCATTAATAAAACTGAAATTTCATCTTTCTTTTTACAATCCTGGGTCTTGCCCACCATTGTCTGTTTCTTTTCCTAGATAATAATAGTGATGCAGCCCCGATTAACATTGCACAGACTGCCGATGATGTATTTTGATCCATTTTAATCTAACTTCGCAAATAGGATGTTCCTTCAGTATACATAAAAACACGACGGCAGGTTACCTATTCAGTATACTTTTATTCTTGTAGGTTGGTATTGCAATAAAAACAAAACACTTACAAATCTGAACTAGATAAGGGAAGCACTAAGCTATTCAACACAACAAGAGTAACTAGTCTGAACTTAAAGTAAAAAGGAATCATTTGAATGATCAATGTGATCAGCAATATCATCCCGTTTCAAGTCCAGTATGTAAACGACAAACTCTACGGGTACATTTGTAAACAAGGATACTACGTCGAAAGATGCCAAAACATAATTGTTGGGATCCACAAATTCTTGAAAAAACTCACTAAACACAAAAGAATTTTCTATGTCATAAGGACTACTGTTCTTAAAGGATACGGATAGAATTTTAGCAATAAAATTAGCAATATTATATGTTGGTGACTGTATACTAGATACTATGATACTAGGTACATCAATGCTATGTATTTTGGGTAAACAATAAAGTCTCGCTATTTTGGAATTATGTATCACCAATCTCTTAAGCTTTGTTCGCACTAGGCTAGTAATTTAGTCGAGTACCGAATAATTTAGTAGCTAAAATACTCGCTACCGCCCAAAAATCGTTCACACTACGGTCGAGTACAGTACACAAGTGAGTGGTGTTTTGCAAGATGAACGTTCAACGCAATTTTAGTAAATAAGCTAATAAAGCTACTGGCAATCGCTATTTTAGAAAAGGTGGATGAAGAAATTTGTGTAATAAGGAGAAGAAAGCTATTGGTACGACAATGGATTAATAGGAGAGATGAACTAGGAGAGTAGTAGGGATTTGCCAATTCATAAACCTCCTCCTGGAACAATGTAGGTCAAGGTCCAGGTCACACTGGGTGACCATGTCCCTGACCTTAACCTTGACCCACATTGTTCCAGGAGGAGGTTTATGAATTGGCAAATCAAGGTCGAGGTCAAAGCAGATCGCGGTTAAAGAATATTAATAGGCAAAACCGGATCAATTGGAAGGTCGAGGTCAGTTCTGAGGTCATTATTACCAATTAATTTTTATCATGAATATTGTAAAAAATAATCCAGCCGACTATGAAGAAAAGCGTATTTTCAATAGATCAAATATCGGACAATTTCAGTCATATATTCGAGATGAGAATTGGTCATATATCTACGATTCCTCAGATGCTAATATTAGTTTTAATAAATTTTATAATACATTTTTAAATTACTTCTATAGAGCGTTTCCGTTGAAAAAATTGCAATGAATGATAAAAAAAAATTTCCATATGTCAGTAGTACTTCACCGGTTATGGGCTTTTACCTGTTACCTACTGATGTAAGTGAAATCAAAAGCATTATTGCAGATGTTTCATTGAAAAAATCTGCCGGTGTTGATGAAGTACCGTGTTTTCTTCTATCTCATGTCTCGGATGATATTGCAGAGATTTTAGTATACCTCATCAATCTGGCCATTACCGTACCGGTAGATGTACTTTTCCCGACCGGCTTAAAGAGGCTAAGATTGTACCGTGTCACAAAAAAGGTGATTGCAAAGAAATATCGAATTATCGACCAATATCTCTACTATCAGTTTTTAGTAAGATTTATGAAAAGGTCCTGAACGTGCGCCTGTTTTCATTCTTGGCCAAAAATAATACATTACATAGTAACCAGTTTGGATTTGTTCATAATAAATCAACAAATCAAGGATGCTATGTTCGCTATCTTGAATGCTGTGTATAATAGTTTGGATAAAAAACTAATCACAGCTGGTTTATTTTTTGATTTCTCTAAAGCTTTTGACACCATAAATCATGAACTACTTTTACAAAAAATGGCTAATTATGGTATTAGGGGAATCGCATTAAAATTATTTCGATCGTATCATAGAAATAGAACACATGCCACTGGTTTGAGGGGTATGACAGACCATGTTTACAAAACATTCTATTCAAAACCGAGCGAGTTTGATTGTGGTGTACCTCAGGGGTCAATCTTAGGACCAACCCTGTTTCTGATTTATGTTAATGACCTCCAGAGCGAAATCAGTTGTCTAACTGTACAGTTCGCAGATGATACAACCTGTGTCATTGTAACGCGCTTCCCTTACGGACGGACGGACGGCGGGTGGATTTATTCGCGTTACTATAACGGGTCTCTGTGCCGAAATGTTTTTACGGACGTGTTCAAACAGCCGGCTCGGCCAGTGACCCTTTTTTTGTTCCTTGGTAGCTTGCAGTGGAGATTCCAGGTAAACGGCTACGTTTCTCGTGTTTCCGATTTAAAGACCGTACTCTGGTTTCTATTGATTTTTATTTAATAATAATAAATAACAAAATAATAACCGTGAAATAATAAGAAACTCTAAATAACCGAAACGAACACAATATTTATATTTATAACCGGATAACGAAGAAAATAAACAGCGGAAACTCTAAAACGGAAAATGAAATATTATCGCCGGCGCGAAATAATTATTTTCGGTCGTCGGTGCGGCTCGGACGTTGGGACGGATGGTCTTTGCGCGCGACGCCGACGGTCGCGTTCGGGGATCGGACTACGGGATTTGCAGTTACCCACCACTCCAATGTTGGTAGTGGCAGACAATGTGCTACGGGGTGGCGGATTAAGGGATGCAGCTACCCACCACTCCAATGTTGGTAGTGGCAGACAATGTGCTACGGGGTGGCGGATTAAGGGATGCAGCTACCCACCACTCCAATGTTGGTAGTGGCAGACGATGTGCTACGGGGTGGCGGATTAAGGGATGCAGCTACCCACCACTCCAATGTTGGTAGTGGCAGACAATGTGCTACGGGGTGGCGGATTAAGGGATGCAGCTACCCACCACTCCAATGTTGGTAGTGGCAGACAATGTGCTACGGGGTGGCGGATTAAGGGATGGGATTTTACGGCTCGGATTCTCCGACGAAGTGACTGCTTCGGGTGCAGCGGACGAAGTGAGCGCTTCGGATGCCTCGGACGAAATCCCTGCTTCGAATGCAGCGGACGGACGGAATGTCTGCTTCGGATGCAGCGGACGGACGGAATGAATTGCAATTATAAGCAAAACGGCCGCGGTGACGTCAGGCGTTTTGGTCACGTACGCCAGATTTGCTATTAATGGCACAGATTTCGCGTTAAATATTTTCAACGCGATCTCTGTACTTGTTAGATCAATAGCAAATCTGTAACGAGACCGTCGGTTCGTTACATACCCCCCTTTCTTTAGGGAGGCGCGGGCGGTACTAAGCGGGGTCCATACGTAGTCCGAGTTCATTAGCCTCCTTCCGCGTCATTGTCACGAAATCTCCGTTGGTTAGCGGTACGTGGTAGGGACGGCCGGGGTGCCGTTTCGCTCGACGACGGGGCCCTGGGTTGGCACGGCGGATCCGGAGATCTGTGTCCTCCGGGAGGTGTAGTACGGGTGGCGAGGTCGGCAGTTCTACGGTCTTGATCGTGCGGCCAGACGTTACCGGCGGTCCGGTTGGCCCCAGCGAGATTGGTGACTGTGGCCATGGTGATGACGCCCGCAGTGGTGCCTCTTCGAACAGCTCGAGGAACTGTTGCTTGAGAAAGGCGGTGGTCTCTGGCGAGCACAACTCGAGCGGCGTGGAGGGCCGACTTGGTGTCTTCGGGAGCTCCATGATACTGTGGTCGGTCGGCCGTTGTAGTTATACGCGTCCGGCTAGTTCCCCTTCTCTGTCGGTTGGAGTGGGAGCGGGGCGTATGTCCTTGACGTGGACGGTTCCTACCCTTTTTCGGTTGCCATCCTGCAAGGATATAATTACGGGGTGAAATGGCCCAGTAAGGGATGGCTGGAATCACCTTGAAGGTGTGCCTATTGGCTTCTTCGCAGACCTAGTCGAGACATTCCCGGAGTCGCAAGAAAAGTCGTTGTACGAAACGTGATGTTTATTCGTAGTTGGTTCTAACATTACATCGTAAACACAACTGAGGTCGGCGCTGCGTTAGCGCAATACCTTGCATACTATACATTCTTTACTGGCCTATGTCACGGTTACATTGACGACACACTAAAGACGTTAGATACTAAGCACTGCACTTACAGACTCTCTGTCGTCGACTTCCCTTGTTCTACATTCTAAAGCTATTATTTATACTAATTGTCTTGCCGATCTAAGCGTTAATTCCTTTGTCACTAATATGTTGATGTCCTAGTTATCTCAATTTTAATGTAGGACGTTGCAATGTAATATAACTGCGCAACAACCAGGTTGTTACCAAAGTCATTACGGTATCACACTACATGGGGAAAGGATTTTGCTTACTTTATACGGGCCGCTAAACTTTGGTGCGAGCTTGGCCGAAAATTGGTTTCCGGCATTCGAGAGGTAATGCTCCCGTCGGAAGATCCATTCGCCTATCTGCGGTCGGTACGGTCGGTGGCGGAGATTGTATGGGCGGCTTTGTTTCTGGAAGGCCTCGGCTAGCTTCCTTTGTACTATTCGGTATACTTCCCTCATCTTGCTGAATTCCTTGGTCAACCTGCCTTGATCCCCGGCCTCCTCGTCTTCCACGGCTGGGGCGGCTTCCTGACGGACGGTGTTGGGCGGAAGAAGCTCCCTGCCGTAGTTCAGGAACGCTGGGGTGAATCCTGTAGATTCGTGTACGGCGGTGTTGATCGCGAACATCATCTGCGGAATGTAATTATCCCATTCGCGGTGGTCCTTTTTTATATACTGGGCCAGCATTGGTCCAATAACGCGGTTAACTCTCTCCACGGGGTCAGCGTGTGGGCTGTATGGTGCCGTGAATCGGTGTCGGATGCCGAAAGCTTTGGTAACGGAGGCGAAGTATCGGTTGGCGAATTGTGGGCCGTTATCGGACACCAACATCCTGAGCACGCCAAAACGGAATATTATCCTCTCCTTCAAGGATTCGATGACGGTTCTTGCGGTGGCTTTCCTAAGAGCTTGGCACTCTACCCATTTCGTGAATCGATCCTGGAATACCAGCATGTATTTATATCCCCGTTTTGATCTAGGAAACGGGCCTATCTGGTCGGCGGATACGGATTCCCATGGGCGACTCACTCGTGTAAAGTGCATCTCACCCAGCGGCTTTCGCTGGTCGAACTTAAATCGGTGGCAGGATTCGCACTTTCGAACGTAGTTTCGGACGTCTCGGAACATGCCCGGCCAATAGTACCTGTCGGCTGCTCTCGCAATGCTTTTGGTGATCCTCAAGTGACCAGTCTCGGGTGTGTCGTGAATCTCTCGATCCGGTTGCGGAATACACAGCTTCCATCCATGATCCGGGTCGACTTCTACCTCTGTAGAGATGCTAGGGAAGAATCGGTAGAGATTCCCTTCCCTAATGGCAAAGTTGCTGGTTGGATCCGGCGTCTGGAGAAGCTTTGTTCGGACGGCTTGGTACCACTTGCATGGTGTGTTATCGAAGATGGCGGCGACGTCATCTTCTGGTTGTGGGCCTTTCTCCTCTAACGGCGAACTTGACAGCGCATCGGCCACGATATTCTCTTTGACTTCCCGGTTGCCAGTATTGAGGATCAAATTCAGTTTCCCCAGGACATCCATCCCGATAATTGCGTCTGCGGTGGCGTTCTCCATCACCCAGAATGGTGACTCGATTTCCTGACCCCCCCATACCGAGGTTCAGGTTGATTCGGTCTCTGAGATTTCCCCTTGATCCATCGGATATCCTAACCTTCTTGAGTCGTCCTTTTCCTTCCGGGACACCATTTTCGTAGGCATGTGCAGCCACTTGTTCGCTGACGAACGAGCTTGTTGCCCCGGTATCCAATAGTGCTAGGAATGTTCTTCCGAACAAGAAAACGTTGACCCAAAACCGATTATCGCGATTTGGGACCATTTCTATTTTCCGCACCTCCGGACTCGGTGTACGGGTTCTGGGCATTGTTTGCATCCTTGGCGGGGGTCGGTTTAGCCCTGGAAGCCGACCCTGTTGTCGTTTCCCTGGCAGTGGCACTCTCGCGACATTACGCCGTCTTTTCCGCACCTAGAACAGAATATTTAATTTGATATTATTTATAAATAACAAATTTTCCCACGAAAATATAAACATTTTCAAATCCGTTTTCACCCCCGTGTAACAAATGGCTCCCTAGAACGCGGGGCTCCGCCTGAAGAGATTCAGGCGAGGATTATTGGCGATGGACATCGTCAACTAACCGCGACCGACCGACGGAGCTAGCGGTCATAAACAGGATGTCCCAACCAGAACTTCCCAGCTACAAGTATCGGTAGCAACAGAAAGCGACACGCCTATCACTAGTATATATCGGGTGTCCCCAAATGTTTCCGACCAACTTTCTCCGCCACCGCATATACAGGATGGCTCAAACGACACTCGCCTTCATTAAGAGGCCAGTAATGATGCACCAGCATCAGTCACAGGATCACCAGCAGCACAAAATATTTGGAGACAACTCCAATGGCGCTAAACAAACACCATGGATCATCCACCGTCGCGACAACGCCGGCGTGGACTCCACGGACACCTTGAACTGAGCTGATACAACGAATCCGCTAAACACCAACGAGCCGGCCCACCACAGAACGCTTCCAGACGCCAGCCGTGCAAGTGTGGAAGACTACGCAGCCGTCCACATACCGTCGCCGCACTTCGAGCCGACGCCGCCCAGTCGTAGCGGTACTCGCACCACCGATCTGACGCATCGACCCGATACCCTACCTGGCCGTCGCAGTGACTGAGGTGGCCATGCAACCGCTTCAACGTCTGACGCACTCACCAGACACGTCCTGGAAGATCCACATGGTAACACCAGCTCCGTTTCGGATTCAACCACGAAGCCAGTCAAGAACAAGATGAAGAAAGAAGACGACCGTCGACGATTCACCATTTTTTTCTCCTTCATTACCTCTTTATTGTTTGTGTTAGTATTTTAGTTCTTTTTCAAATTCAAAAATAGGAGGCTATTCAGTATCGCGGCAGTCTCGCCACGGTATCGAGAGAGTTTCGATCGAGGCCCGACCGGGGCCTCGTGACTTAGATTAAGTAAACTTAGAGTAAACTTAAGTAACGCAAGTAACTAAGTGACGGTATTATAAGTGACGTTTTGTTTAAACCATCGCCACGCGATTTATCTAATTACAACCACGACAAAGTTAATGTGCGCGACCTCCTTTGTTCCCAAGGGATACAACTTTGTCACCCTTGTATATGGAGGTGAACTGTAACAAATACAACCCAACGAGGGCATCCAGTTATATTGAGTTACCCGGTAGCATAAAAGCGACTAAAGCCGTAATCAATGTACAAAATCAGGACAATTGCTGTTTCGCTTGGGCGGTGACATCCCCCATGTATCAACCCACCGGTCTACCGCAACGGACATCCTCGTACCCCATTTTTCAACGACTTGGCTCAATTTGGATAATATGGAATTTCCCGTAAGTATCAGAAACATACCCAAATTTGAGGAACAGAATAATATATCGATATATATATATATATATATATATATATATATATACACTGTTTTTTAGAAGGTCCGGTCCGTCGTTGTGCGTTTCCCATCCATCATCGTTGTAATGTTCGAAGCACGGAAGGTTCATCTGCAATTCGGCGTTCTTTCGATATGAACATGGTAGCTCAACTATAACATTGACAAAAGCTTCCCAAATCTTGATGCTTCACCCGTTCGATGTAATATGTAATATAATATATCTGATATAGATTCATGATTCCTTCTTTATAACTCTAAATCTCCCCTTTCCAATTCGTCCTCCACCGGTGGGAGTCTTCTCCGCACAATAGTATTGAGATAGTGTACATTCGAGAGAGCACACATACTTACTCTATCCCTGTGAAATGCACACATGGGGGATCCAGTCGACAATTTTCCGATCTGTTCGTCTACCTCAATGATGCGTGTTGGAACGATTTTCTGTAGATATTTTACCTTCTCGCGCCCTTTCACGTACACCTTCTCGACGTTGCGCGTCAAATATCGAATAATTTGATCGAAGTGAGACGTAGGTACGAACCCATCATCCCAATCGATGCAATGGTGATGATTCATTACCCAATTTGCTGTGTTTCGAAGTTTTCTCGGCAACAATGTAAAACTGTGACTTGGTTGGAACACGTAGTGACTGATTTGGTTGTTGCTGTCGTATGATGCTAGTTCCTTCGGCATGAAGACTTCGCCGTTCACCATAAAGTCTTGTATATCCAAAATTAAATATTGCATTTTCGATCGATTCATTTTGACCTTCGCTCGAACACTACGCGATCGGGTACTGGATCAATGTTATAGGTGAGCCAGTTTATATTCAAGTGAACTGCTTGACGATCTTCGTAAGTGGGGAATATTGAAATGCTTTATCGTGCAATATCAAGCAATATGCGGTTGTTCCGTCAGGAATTTCCTTCTTTGTACTATATTCGATTCTTATTTCAACTCCACTTTTATGTAAGGCTTCCGCTTGATAGCTACAATCTATTCCGATCAATGGCATGTTCGATACAAATTGACTTGGTGATAATAACGGTTCGTTCGATTTGTAATAATATGAGTGTTGAAAGCGTGCGTACATGTCGTACAACAACGCAAAATGATTGCTATCAAAGTCGATGTTTAAATTGTCGTAGGGGTATCGTTCACCATTTAAAAACACTGTCATATTGGTTAAGCCGATGTGATCAAATTTCGCCATGTTTGCTTTCATCTTCCCCTTCTTCCCCGCCTGGAAACCGATAATGATGAACCTCGGTGTTTCGAGCTGAGGGGCGGTTTTCACTGACCATGATTGCTTCGTGCTTTTGGGTATAGATGGGTATTCGTGGATTTCCCAACTTCTGAAAGGTATGTGCATTTCGACGTTTCTTCCCGATAATTTTGTCAAGGCAACTTGCTCTCGCAGTCCTACTGCTACGTGTGCGTAGTTTATCGATGACTAACTTCACTTTCACCTCGACGCTGTTGACGATTACGTCCGTGTCATCGTTATTGCGAATCAATGCTAACTCTTGCCGCACGTTCATCAAAATTTTCTTAAAATCTTCTGCGACGCCCAACAATGTATTTAGCGGAACGCTCAACCCGAAATTTCCTTTCTTGTCTAGAGCGCTCGCTGTTGCCTTTATGGTTCCTGGTTTGGTTGGATCACTTACGTCACTTTCAACATTCCAACCGGCGTTCTCCAATTTTAATACGTCGCTAGGGCTGAATGTTAAATAACCTTTCATGCATGACGTTATCCCAACGTTTCTTACGGAATCAACTTGTACTCCATTTATCAGATATCGTATGTCACTGAACATGAAGGCGACCGGGTTATTAATTAGCTGCGCAGTTGCACTGGCATCTTTCGTCACATTACCGTCCGCGCCAATCTTGCGTAAACTACCTTCTACGTACAGATAACTTTCGCTGGGTAACGTGTAATTGTCAATTTCCGGAATGGAGATTCGAATTTCATCGTTGTTATCGAAACTTGTGGAGCCGAATGGTTGATGTGAGTGATACTCATAGCTCCCTATAGAATTGTCGACTTTGATTTTGTCGGTTACGTTTAATATATCCATTTATATTGTCACCAGGTAACCCAACTTTTTCAAGAAGATACGATTCGCGCGTGTTAACCGCCCAATTGATCGTTTCGGACTGTCGATTGCTTGACTCTTCACTTTCCCTTTATATTTTGCCCCCCGCGGTCATCCGTTCGATTGTCGTACACTATTCCCATCATTTTATTCTGTTGTTGTCAAATGAAGTGTTATAAGGTTTGTTTTGGTTGCGTATATGCGAACAGTACTAGGACTGCGCCGAACTACTTGCGCAATGACAAACAATCCCGGCCTGATTCATAATCGGTTCCAATATAACCGCAACCAAAACGCGTCAACCTGTGGTGTAGTTTGTAGTTCATTCTATTCGCAATAGATGGCTGTATCATACATTTAAAATTGGCGGTACTTTGTGAAAGCGGTGAAGCATATGCACAGATGCAATGCAGATGGTAGTGAGTGACGCGTCTGTTGTGGAGGTGTTTGTTTATAAAATTTTGCCAGTATTATAAACTACAATCTTCAAATCAGCGAGTTTCAATTGTAAGTAGAAAAGATAAAAGTAAAATTAATGTGATGCGCTGTAATGTAGCTAACAAGTTATCAGTATTAACACATTAACCTTTGTTTCTTTATAGATAGGATGGAGAAACAAGAAATCGAATTTAATTTCAATAAGTCCGCCACATTGGAGCTAATTATGCTATACAAAAAATATAGAGAGAAAGTCGGAACCATGGAAATGAGAAGCGTAAAGAAAATGTGGGATGTAATCGCAAGTGAAATGAATAAGCTGGGATTTCCTTGTCCAGCTACTAAATGTGAAAACAGATGGAAAGTTCTCGAAAGGAGCTATAAAAAAGTTATTGATAATAACAATAAGACAGGGAGAGGAAGGAAATGTTTTGAGTTTGAAAAGGAGTTGGACGAAATATTCGAAAAGAAAGTTAACATCAGACCAAAACTCTTATTAACAAGCAATTCCGAAATAGTGCCGGCTGAGGCAGTGGTCTTAAATGAAGAGGAACCTGTAGCCGGTATGGCACCACGAGAAACGCAAGTGGTGGAAGATGTTCCCATTGTTAACATAATCCAAGAAGCAGCGACACCGGAAAGACGAAAAGCAACAAGAAGAAGATTCAGGACACCAACATACAAAAAAGGAACGACATTTTGACCGAAATGAAGAACGATCTGAAACAATTCTACGATCGAAAAATGGAAATGGAGGAAAGAAAACAGCAAGACAGGGAGAAAAGGACAGCTCTTCTTAGCGATTATATCGAGCATGTAAAAAAAGGTGGCGATGGGAATGCAACGAACATGATACATCCACAAACATTTTTTAAAAGTTGACAATTGTATTAGAAATATATATTTTTTCATGTATTTAGTCATAGGTTATTTTAGAATTTATATTTTATTTGTTTTTGTGAAGTTGATTTTTTTTATACATATTTGTATTTATTTATTATATTTTTCTTTAGGATAGTTGTTTCTTTCATTTAATCAATATTCACTGAAGCAGCCATGTCTGACCACTTTGATCATACTGTGCTATAAAAAAAATTAAGGTGCATTATTTCTATGGTTTATTAACGATATTGGACATTAAAAGGAAATAGTCAACCTAATTGTTTTTAAATATTTATTACGCGGAGAAATTACGGTAATGTGTATGTCATATGTCCAATGCACAAGGTGTTAAAATAAATGTAATCTATGGAGCAACTATGTACAGGAGTTGTGTTCTGCACTCATACAAGATCACAAAATTTAATTTATATACTTGCATTGGTTGAGAAACAAGTAGTGGTCATATAATTTCAATCTTAGATTATATGTGACCATTGCACAAGAAAATACGTCACAAGCTCACTGTAAACACTATTCTATGGCATGAATGCAGCGCTGCCAACCTGCTGAGAGGTAAAATCGGTATTTTGTCGGACAAAATTTCGGTAGATGTCTCTGAATTTCGGTAGAATTATAGATATGATGAAAAATAAAATAAAACGCTAACAAAAAAATATTTTTTATTCAAAATCCATAACAATATAATTATGACAAAAATACAAATAAAAAAAAAACAATAATTATTGCAAACTTAACTTATTCGAACGCAAAGTAAATATAAATAGTACAATATTTAAATTTTTTAGGCCTCACCGGTCTTATATATGGTGTCTTTTTGCATTTTAGATACCAAATGCGATACAATAGGAAAATCGTAACAATTATCAAATTTCATGTATTCTTTGCAATGTAGCAATCCGGTAATTGTCTCTGTATTAAGAGCATTGCGCTGTTTTGTTTTCATTAAATTAACGGCAGAAAATATGCGTTCTACATTGGCGGATGAATGTGGAAGGCATAATATGTCAAAAGCAAATGTGGTTAAGGTGGAAAATGTGAATGATCCATCTCCAGACGTAATGTTTTTCACTTCTTGCCAAAATAACTGCAATTCATCTGAAAACGCTTGAATTTCCCGTAAATTGCGTAACATTCTCCACTGCGTGTCAACCTCTTGCTTTTTTTTTGTTTCAATTAAATGTGGAAATAAAGCCACCACATCGGCGATGGAAGCAATATTTCCACGTTTTATTTCAGTTGGATCCAAAAAAATTAATAATTTTAATGGATTGTTTTTTAGTGGAAATCTAGTTGTTATTTGAATACACGCTTCAATGTAAAATTCCATACACCTTAGTCTAAAGAAATGCAATTGTTCTCCAGATATATTTTGATCAGCAATAGTTATGCTGACAGAGGCCCCGAAATAACAATTTTCGATTGGTAAATAATTTTGGGGGTTCCTGAAATCGATATCTTCTATTGGGGTGCTTGAAATATATTCCCTTTTCAAAAAGCAATCATAAAGAGTGTGTAACGCATTGCAAACATTTTTGTACAACACATGCAACTTAGGAGCTTCAGATTGCATCTCCTTATTTAGATTGTTGAAGATTGGTAGAATGAAGTCGAGAAATTGTAAAAACAGTTTTGTAACATTGTCATTTAACTTTAATAAAATAGTTTCTGCAGCTAAAATATCCTTATTTGCGACTGCATCAGTAAAAAATAATTTCAAAGCATTGTATTGTTCCAAAATTCTAGAGACTACCATGTGTACTGACAACCACCTTGTTTGCGATGGGTGTAGGATTTTATGAATTTTAATATTACAGAATTTTTGGAAATCTTGTAGCTCAATCTGTCTTTTTGGACTGGAGCTAAAATAATTGTATATGTCTCTAGTGAGGTCCTCTACGAAACGCGGCAATTTTTGGCAAGCATATGACGCGCACAAATAAAAGGAATGACATATACATTTCATTACGTACAATGAAGGTACGTCATTCTTTAGCAGAACCATCAAAGAATGATGAGCTCCCATCATTACATTTGCCCCATCCGAAGCAAATCCAATCAAATTACTTTTATATGGAATATTAAATTCCGTAAATTTTTTCACAATTTCATTGTACAATGTTGTAGCGTCTGCACCAGACAACTTTATAAGACAGAAGAAATGATCTTGGACTGCATCGTCATCATTTGCATACCTAACTACTAAACATAAATGCTTAAGACTACTCAAATCGGTGGATTCGTCAACAATCAGTGAAAACTTTTTTCGTCTTAAATTATCACATACCACTTCGAAATTTTCAGCTCCGATGACATTTCTTACTATTCCATTGGCTTTGGTGCGACCACATGTAAGACCTTTTCCAACTTTTGAGTCGTAACAGACGGCTGATATCAGCTTGACCAAGTGATCTGTGATGGTGAACGCAAGATTGTGTTCAGCCACAAATGCAGCCACTCGTATTTCACCTGTGAAAAAAAAAACAAATTAAAATAAAAAATTTCGTTCTTGAAATCAAAAATAAGTAGGTAATGTCAATATATATTATTGGAACTATTACACACCTCTTTTAATACTGTCATCTAAATTTCTCCTTTCTGAAGATCCAGCGGTAGTAAATGACGTTATTGATGGTTGCGTCACAATGGTTTTGATTTTTTCTTTATGGGATTTAGAAGCACGGTGCTTTAAAAGGGAATCCTTTCCACTTTTCACCACAATGTCTTTATTACAGGTCTTGCATAGACCAAATGTGGGTCCTTTTATGCTCCCTGTCAGCCATCCCTTAAATTCTGAAAGTTTTTCCCATTCTGCTTTATACGACTGGGAATATTTTGCTTTTTTTACTTTCGAAGTACTTGCTTTTTCACTCCCACTGTCACTAGTACTGCTCATCGTCTCGGTATTTCAAATATTTTACAGAAAAATGGATTTTTGTCAAATATCGCGTGAAAGTTTGAACATCAAGCGCGCTAATTAAGAACTGACGCAATCACTGCTCTCCTTCCCTTTATAGCCTTGGGTGATCTAATTTCTTAGGGGAAATACATAATTTCAAACGAGCAATTAAATAAAATACTCTTTGAACATAGACATTAAACAGTACTCTGTTTTTGTGGACGCTGTTGGTTATAAAATATTTAAAAGTGTTTGTAGTAGCAATTAATAAAACAACTACCAGTTCATAGAGGGCAGAATATAGGCAGGCAATGAGGGAAAAATGGGTAGGAATCTCAGCTGATTATTTTTAAGGTTTTTATTCATGATTTCTATGAATCGTAATTTGTAAAAGAAAATTTTCGGTATATTTAAAATTTCGGTAGATTTACATTGATATCGGTAGATCGGTAGAAAAGTTCAAATATCGGTAGAAATACCGAAATTTCGTTAGGGTTGGCAGCACTGCATGAATGTATCTTCTGCTTTTATAAAGATATTGTAATTAATTTGGTAAGAAAAACTGCATGAGTGAAATAAATAACAAAAGATATTAATTTATTTACTTCATTATATATCATTCAAAATATAAAACACTAGCAATGTAGTTTCGGAAATTGTGTCCTGGTGCATTAGCGCCTTCAACATCATCATCGTGCGCTGCCGGAATGACGTCTTGTGCAACAGCAACTTCGTCATTATCCTCTGCACCTGATAAATTTAAGTTGTGCAATACGCAACAGGCACGAATGAAGTGGCACATGGTCTCGATTTTCCGAAGCTTGAGGTGATATAACTGCCGGAACTTTTGTTTCAATATACCAAAGGTGTGTTCTATCGTAATTCGGCAATGGTTTAACTTTCTATTGAAGTTTGTCTCTATCTGTGTCAAACGGCCATTGTCCCTGTATGGAGTTAGTACATTCCTTAAGCAGGGATGTGCACTATCCGCCAGTATATAATTGTCCCCACATTTTTCTGTTATTCTCTCGTACAATGGAGATGTACGGAAAACGCTGCTATCATGCACGGAACCAGGGTAGCCTATAAAAACATCCCTTATTCTTCTATTACTGTCACATACTGCTTGCATCTGCAAATGAACAACATACTATATAAACATTATAATTTCATAATGTAATTAACACATTTGCGTTCATAACGATCCCTTCACGCTTACCTGAATTGAATGATACTTGTTTCTGTTTAAATATGAATCTGCATCTTCATGGGGTTTATCGATGCGAATATGGGTGCCATCCATGCAACCAATCACACCTTGAAACCCCATTTCACGATAGTCATTCTCTATGACCGTCTTCTCCTCTTCTGTTGGCCATTGAATGACATCTTTAGAGATGTCACTCAGAAAGTGTGTCACTCTTTCTATAATTTGGTACAGAGTGCTGATGCTGATGTCAAAGCGATCAGCTACATCACGGTAAGATGCTGCTTCATGGCCTGCATACCAGCAGAAAATCAGTAAACATTTTCTGGCCTCGATTCGTATGTTTCCAGTGTCATGCTGACTAAAATAGACACTTGTTTCATACATCGGGTGCAATTTTTCGATAACATTTCGAGACACTCGAAAATGTTCCACAAATTCCGCATCATTGTATAACGGTACTGTGTGTTCTGCATACAATTCATTTTTTTGTCTATGGTGCAAAACCTCTGGTAGCACCACATTAACAAATAATAATTCATCATCAGATGATGATGACGAACTGGAAGCAAAGCTTGAATAAAACATCTGAAAATACATATCGGATAATTAAACATACAATGAGTCCATTTCATATATAGTTTGTCATATAATTGTATAACAAATACATTGCATTCTCACAGCAAAGTATAATGTTAAATTACTTCTACCTTGGATGTATGATAGAAAAGAATAAATATAATGGTAATTATAAATATTAAAATATAGGAAAGTAAAAAATGTACTTCACCAGCAACAAATAACTGTTAAAAAGTAAATATCCACAGGTAACTTACCGTTAGGGCGTTAGCGTAACAGGTAAACGACGATAACGCACCCTAACCCTTCGACCAAGAGCGTAATAAAAGTACAGTTTTCTTACAAAGAGAAGTTCAATTGTATATGCAAAATTACAGTTTTACATATAAATCGAATGTACTTACAAATATATATATATAAATATCTTACCTTAATGTAAAAATATAAAACAGCGCAGTTTCAAATGTACTCTTTACGTCGCAGCAAACAATTCAAGACTGAACCCTTCCGATACTCGCTTCAAAGTGGTTACTGCTTGAACGGTTCTATCCTAGTTATGAACCGAGCTTGTGGCAAAACCAGAACAGCGGATTTGCAATTCAGAATCGGGTGAAATCAGTTCTGAGAAAACCAAAACACTTTTAAGTAATGCGCATGACGAGTACAGTTATGAACCAGTTCTGTGGCGTAACCAAAACAAACCTATAGTAACTTCCTCTCCTCGGAAATTCACTAAGTTACCGTCTTGATCTAAGACGCGTACTGTGAGCGTACTGATGACATTACCTGTTACGGGTAAATAAATAGGTTGTTGAGGGCTCTCTATTATTTTGAATCCTGCCGGGACGTTCGGGAAAAAATGATAAAGGACGTGGACCGGTTGCCCGTTGTTGTAGGATCCGTTGATCAGATTGCAATATATTTGCAATGCGTTTACTTTGTTTATGTTCACTATATTATCCGATACTTCTACACCTGCTCGAAGCTTCCGCTTTTTAAATCCCAATAAAGAACCCACGCTTCTGTCTTGAGTGAAATCGAGAACTCGTGAACTTGTTATTGCGGTTTTCTGAGTATTGTGGTTCCCTTTTATTGTTACCTTAATCTCATGATTTCGTCTTGCGGCTTCTTTATTCACGTAGGCGGCGATGTCGTCCACGTCGTACGTCCCCACGGGGATCTCCATAATATCTAGCAATAGCCCAATGGCGGAATAATATAATAAATTATTGCTTTCGTCAACGTTTGCAATAGAATTAAATGCGTCGAAGTTTAAAAGCGATAATTCATAGTTACGTGATTCGTTTAAAAAAATTGGCGGATTAAAATTACAGGATAATTCTGACGATTTACCTGTTAATGTGAACGTATAGGATGCACTTGCCTGTCGATCCATCGCTGTCGTACTACGACAGTACGTTACATGTGATCCGTTATATCTGTTAAAAACTCCAGACGCAATTGACGTCGGTATCCTTTTGATATCTGCGGTAATTGTAATTTATAATGCCCGCCAATTTTGGGTTTCGTCGAGTGAAACTACTTTTTAAAAATGATAAACTTTGTTTCGAAAAGGGACTCTATTATTTTATCACGACTCGCATGATGTTGACAATAAGATTGCTTAATTTTGTACGTGCACATGTATTTATAACGTAATTGTGCTTACTAAACAGTTTTATACTACGGTGCGCATTTGCGATGTATCTTATCGTAGCAGGTGTACGTATGGTATCATATAACTCTTCCCGCGTTAAGTTGAGAATTCTCCTGAATTCGACAATGTAATTATAGGCGGACCTTGAATTGGAGATTCTTTCTGTGGTCTTTGTTTAATTTTATTTTTGTAGACATAGTACACAGCATACAATAACATACTCATGATTAAAATATAACTTATGATAGTCCATATACTTATACTATTGTAATGGAAAGGGGCGTTAGAAATATTATTTACGTTTTGTTTCTGTATTTCTAATACACCTTGTACATAGTTTATATTATCTAGGTTTACACTGTCCATTTTAAATGGTTTAAGCCTATTTTCTAATATTTTATCTTTATTAATTACAAATTCTAGCTTAGGCACTAATATGTTTTTAAATTCACTTTTAACGTTCTGGTAACTTTGAATTAGCGTGTTTTCGATTTGCACTTCACAATCAGACTCTAATTCTAAAACATATGTTCCTTTTATCGGTACATTGTCTTTATTCGCGTCACATTTTTGAATCGCCACTGTGTCTTTGGGTGATATTAAGATCCATTTATTTCGTTCTAATTTTTGAATTTTTACATTACTAATTTGAGCAGGTATTTGTTGACAGTTTGTTAGATTTTTAGAATATTTTAACAATTGTATTTCACACGGCATTTCTTCTTTTAGTATTTTGACTGGAATACTGTCTTGACAGATGTATTCTTTATTAATTATTTGTTTACATTTTGTATCGGAGAATATGTAATTTTGATCATTTAAGGATAGGTACTTTGAATGCGGTAAAATTGTTTTAAAAGAATTACTTCCTTGTGAAGTAGGAGTTGGTAAGGAATATAGATGGTAATAGTTATAATTTTCTTTTTCCACAATTGGTATTTCAATTATAAAGATTATTTGATTCTCCTTACTATAACTTTTGATCTGTATGATTTCTTCGTATTTTAGTATGTTCTCTAATTTAGGTTCAAAAGGTAATTTATTTCTTGTTAAATGAGTATCGATTGCTTGAATTTCGTTTAATAACTCATTTGGCTCAATTATTGAATTATGAAATGTATTTGATTTCGCGAAAGTGATGCTCGTTTCAATATTCTCTAAAATTGAATAAATTACTTGATATGTCGTAGTTATTTGAGACAAAATCATTTGTATCAGAAAGTATTGATATGATTCTATGTCCTTTAGTTCGACAGTTTTCAAAATGCTTTCTATCTGTAAAATACGTGATTCCAATAATAATTGATTCTTTGCCAGTGTTTTTATATTTTCTTTGAATACTTGAGTAGACTTTTGGATGAGCGTGATTTGTTCTTTTACTAGGGTTTTTATTTTACTTTGGTTGTCCAAAAGTATTTCAATTGCTTTATCGTATTTTTCTGCATCATTTTCATCTAAATTTCCTGTTATGGCTTTAATTATGGATCCTAATCTGTTTATTAATCCTCGTTTTGTTCGTTTAGTTGGATTCAATTGATTTATTTGCGTTATTACTTTCGTTTCTAATGTATCAATTAAGTGATATGTGTTATAGAATTCTCGATCATAATGATTGCGAGTGGAATTATTGGAATTTCGTCTGTATGAATTTAAATTCTTCGATAATATCTGTTATATCTAATATTCGAATAAATGACCAGTGGTCTAGTTGATTTTGGGCGTTACCAAGTTTTAATGGTAAAAGTCCAGGGTTATCGTTTACGTTGTGGAATATTGGATATTTCATTCCGTTGGTCCATGTAATGAATCTGTAACAAGATTGGGTGGTTTCTTTAATTCCTTGATGTGAGTAATTTCTTTTTTATTATTTTGTTTATTCATGATTTCAACTTTGTTGTTTTCGAGTATTTGCGTGATTATAAAAGGTCCTAAAAATTTGTTATTTTTCTTATTTCTTTTATTAGGATTTTGTTTATATACAGTTCGTCCTAAGGAAAATTCATCGTTTGAATTTCCTTTTATATTTATTTTGTCAGTTATATTTTCTTTTTGTTTAATTAAATTTTGTTTAACTTTTTCATATACATGTTGTAATTTCTGTTTGTGATTTTCGGCATATTCTTCATAAAATGAATCGGGTATAAATATTTCGTTTGGGTTCCTGGAATTCGTGTGTCCAAATGTTAGTTCAAACGGCGTGTATTTTGTCGCGGTATGAATAGAATTATTATATCCAATAATGGCATAATCCATTAATGTTTCGTTCTCGTTGGGGTAAAGTTCTTGTAAAATTCTTAAATGTTCTATTATTGTTGAATGAAATCTTTCCACAATGCTGTTGGACTTGTGATGATGTGGTGTAGTGAAATGTACATTTACTTTGTGTACTCTTAAAATTTCTTTTACTGTTTCATTGTTAAATTCGGTTCCATTATCAATGACTAATTTTTCTGGTACTCCAAATGATGTAAAATATTTAATCAATGCTTTACTGATGTGTATCGCTGTTTTTCCTGTTATTTGTATAGCTTGTCCTAATTTTGTAAACGAATCTACTAATGTTAAATAATGTTTATTCTCGTAGGTAAAAACATCAATATGTACGATTTGAAACGGTTTTGATGCGGTTTCTGTTAGCATGAGTGGTGTGTAAGGTTTTTTTCTGGCGTATTTTGTTCTTTGACAAATATCACATGCATTGATATAATTCGTTATTGCAACTTTGAGATTTTTCCAATAATAGTTTCTTTGAAGTCTCTCTAATGTTTCATTAATACCTCTGTGATTGGTTTTTCCTTCGTGGTGATGTTTTATTAAAAGCGTTTGTTCTTCATTATCGGTTACGGTGTTTACTTGTTTTGTGCACCTTATCAATTTCGGTCCTTTACCTGATATGTGTTTTAAATATGTTCTGTTAAAACTTTGGTATAGAATCTCTGTATTGAAGTAAATACAGTATGTTTTGTCAGGCGTAGTATATTCTTTTAGAAATTGCAGGATTAATTTTTCATTGTTGGAATTTGGTATTTTCAACGTTATAATCTTATGATTTTCGTAAGTTGTTCTTGAAACGTCTATTTTATGAAAGATTTGTGGGAATACTAGAATTTGATTTACTTTATTATTAATTATTTCATCTAATATTTTTATTCCGTCATTTGTTGTTTCATTGTAAGTCGTGTGTTGTGTTGAATCGTTGTCTGATATCCTAGGTGGTACTAGTTGTATATCCGATAAAATTTTTATTTTCTTCTGTTCTCGTATTTGATTATTTCCTGAATCTCTGCTGCTTGAAGGAATGTTTTGTATTCTACTCGTTGAAGGTAAATTATATTCTTCATTTTCGACTAAATTACGTAGAAATGATATCGTGTCTTTATTTATGTCTCCTGGGTGATTGATTAAAGATTCTTCTTCTAAAGCATTTATTTTTATTCGGGAAAGTGCATCTGCGTTAGTATTTATTTTTCCTTTTTTGTAAACTATTTGATAATCATATTCCTCTAATTTTTTCGGAACTATCCAAATAGGGCTCGAATAAGGTGATGTTGAGTGTTGAATTATGTCTTGTTCTAACATTTTCTTTATTTGATCCTTTACTTCATTTTTGTGAATTTCTGGGTATCTATACGTTTTAGTGAATATCGGAGTGTCGTCTGTTAAATTAATTTCATGTCAAATTTTATTCGTAAATGTTAATGGTATTTTGTCACTATAAAATATGTCTCGATATTCTAAGCATAATTTATGAATTGCTCTTTTCTCTTCGACGTTGCAATGATTTAATCTAAGATTTTTCATGTTCGATTTTAGTACATTATCTTGTATATCATCTAATTCGTTGTTACTCTCGATTCTTTCGACAAACTCTGTATCGTTTTCGTTTAAAGTTTCTACCTCGAATGGTTTTATGATCGTTATTTTTGCTGGTGATGTATTTGCATTTATTATGGATGTTTTAGCGAAATAATTTTTTACGTTTACTACTGCATGGGGTGATTCTACTTGATGTCCGTATTTAATATAGTTCAATATACATGTTCCGTCTTTTGAATTTACTGGTAGTTCAATGAATTTTTCTGTTCTTGCTGGTATTATTAGGCTATAATTTCCTAATTTAAGATGTTGTTTTAAATTAGTTAATTCTTCTGCTTCGTAGATTATTGGTATTTTCGTAATTGGTGTGGTAATTAATTTTGTAGTTACATTGACTGATGCGTTAAGTTGTCTTAATAAATCTATTCCAATTAGTCCATCATAATTTTTACTGAACTTGAATAAATAAAATTTGTGGGTTTCATTTACTTTAAAATCTTTAAAAACTGGAATTATCATAACTTCATTATGGTAACTGATGCTGTGAGCAGTTTCTATGTCGAATTTTTCATTAAAAATATAATTTTTATAAAATTTATGTGCCAATTCCGGATTCATTAAGCTTCTTGTGCTACCTGTGTCTATTAGAAAATTTGCGTTTAATTCTTTTATGTATATGTATGGCAAGTTGGCTCTGACTATATTAAGATGTATTACGTTTGATTGTTCGGTGGGTGAATCATGTGAAAATTTTCATTTGAATTAATTCTTTGTTCTTCGTTATTTTGTGGGATGTAATTCTGTGCGTAATTTGTGTTAAAATCATGTTCTTGTTGATCTCGATCAATATTTTGATATTGATTTTCGTTATCCTCGAAGTATTGCTCTTCGGTGTTTTGCGCATATTGTTCTTCTTGGGTAAAATAATTATTTTGGTCTTCAAATGGATTTTCGTACTCGTTTTGTAATAACATTTGATTGTGTCTTAATGTTCTGGGTGGTTGTCTAGATTTGATTGTCGATGTTTCCATAGGTTCTGGTTGATATTGATTTTGCGTATTCCTGTTCATATTTTGGTTATAAAACTGTTGTGGATTTCGTTGTATTTGGCTCGGTCTTTGTAAGAAATATGGTTTTTGTGATGTAAAATTATTTGACGAATTATTTTGGAAATTCGGTCTAGCGAAATTATTTTGAAAACTCGGTCTTTGGTAGTTCGATGTGTTTTGAAAATTTTGTTGCTGAAAATTTGGTTTCTGATAATTTGACGTATTTTGAAAATTTGAATAATGTGGTTTTTGATAATTCGGTTGGAAAAATGATTGCGGTTTCGTATGTAAAGTGGGAATTATTTTCTGAGCTGGTTTAAATGTGTTTTGATGATTTATTGTATTATTGCGATTTTGACTGTACAAAAAGTTTTCTTCCTCAATTACTAAAGACATAGCTTTTTCCAAACTGTCCGGATTTCTCAATCTTACGTTATTTTGTATTTGGCCAGTGAGTCCTCTAATAAAAGTTTTTAATGCTAGTTCATCGTAATTTTGCATTTTTATTACTCGTTCTTGTACTGGTAAACTTGAAGAATTTAATTTTGAAACGATTAAACTTCGTGCGTCTTGACATCTCATACCGAAATTATATGGTGTCTCATTTTTTGATGGGTGTAATATTATTAAATCTTGAACTAAACAATCTAGGTCTCTTTGGTCTCCAAAACTTAAATTTAATGCATTTTTTATTTCTGTCCACGATCTCAATTCAATTCTTGAACCAATTAAAATTAATGCTCTACCGGTTAATTTTCCAATTATTGCTCTTAACAAGAAATTGTTTATCTGTTGATTATTCTGACTAGAAAAGTTATTTAATAAACTTTCACAGTTGTCGATAAAAATACCAAGTGTGTGTGGATTTCCGTCAAAAGGTGGAATCGAATCAACATATAATCTTAATAATTGATAATTGACTGGTGGTGTCGTCGTCATATTTGTGTTTAAATTTATATTATTGAATGTATCTGTTAAAATATTCACTATGTCAGTGTTCGTTTCTGACATTAATTCTCGTTTCGCGGGTTTTTATAGGTATTCTATGACAATACTAATATTGACATTTATTCAATTAAATCAGCAATACCCATCCGGTTTTTTGTTGGGATGAACATGGAACTAATTTAATTGTATTTTATATCAATTAGTTTTATTTAAGAATGTGCAATCCTTTTGTATTATTATTTGTTTTAATTTTTAGTAGAAAGGTTGGAAAAATTGTTATTTTGGATTTTTGGAAGAGGGATAATCAAAAATTACTTACAGAATGAAAGTGTAGGCGAAGGCGTTCATTGCGGTGATTTTTCTCGGGCGTTGTTTGCGTTGCTGCGGACGTTTCTCGGGCGAGTTCCTCGGCGTTGCTGCGGGCGTTCTACGGACGTTTTCTCGGCGTTGCTGCGGGCGTTCTTCGGGCGTGTTTCTTTGCTTTGTTTTCTTTGCTTTGTTTTCTTTCCTTAACTAAGCTGGCTTTGGCGATTTTTGTCCTCTACCAGGTTCGAAACGTTGGCGATTTTTGTCCTCGGTCTCGGAAACTTCGGCGATTTTTGTCCTCCGTTTCTGTTTTTGTTGAATACTGGGCGATTTTGTCTTTTCTTCAACGTTTTTGTCAGATTCGGCGATTTTTGTCCTCTTCTGACACCTTTTCAGTTTACATCAAAATTTCGTTGCACTTGACTGTGTTTTTGGATCGTTTTTCAAACAAACTGTTAAAACAGACCAGACGATTTTCGTGGTTTGAAGTAATCTTCTGTTTTGATTGATCCTACCGACTGCGCCAATTTTGGGTTTCGTCGAGTGAAACTACTTTTTAAAAATGATAAACTTTGTTTCGAAAAGGGACTCTTTATTATTTTATCACGACTCGCATGATGTTGACAATAAGAATGCTTAATTTTGTACGTGCACATGTATTTATAACGTAATTGTGCTTACTAAACAGTTTTATACTACGGTGCGCATTTGCGATGTATCTTATCGTAGCAGGTGTACGTATGGTATCATATAACTCGCCCTATCGTTCGATAATAAATATTGTTCCATTTCCACTGGAGGTCTTAAATCACCATAACTATCGAAATATGTTACATGTTTATCTTGCTTATTATATGCTACCCAATGGGTACCTCGACCGAGCGCATCATCCAAATTGACAATTCCGCTTTCTCGTTTTCTTATCTTTTTTGGAAGTTTATTCCTCATATATATCCCACGAAAGTAAGGTATTGCTAGCATGCTTGCATACTTTTTCAATTCTAGGTTCATTAATGGATGATGAGGTAATTTTATCAGTTTTTTGCATGGTTACTTAAATATAATCCACACCCTTGTTTATACGGTTTAATGTAAAAACCGCTCCCTACAGCTTTTGCTTCCATTACGCGGTTATGTCGTTCTGCTTCTTGCCGTTGATCTCTTGCTGATTTTGCGCCCGTTACTGATTTCGCTATGGCCGCTGCACCGCCTCCGAGAGATCCTAGGGCTCCTAATGCTGCGAATAAGGGTATCAACGGTAGGAAGCCGCCAGTTTTGGGGATCTTTATGACTCTGCCATGCGGTGCACGTATGTTTCTGTGCAGATTCCTTAACGCTTTGTGAGCAATTTTTGCTTTTTGGAATAATGGTTTAGCTCCGCTGCGTGCTAATGCTTGACGAGCTATCTTTATTGCATTTTGAAAAGACAACTGACCTCCACGCTTCTTACATTTCTTGTAGGGTAACCTTTCTGCTTTTGCCTTCCAGCGTCGTTTAACGATCCCCATACCGAGCACGGTTTTTCCTTTCATTGCGGCAGCTACGGCTGCGGATGATACTTTTTCACCTACACTTGCGTCTTTACTTAGCAATCGTTCCTTTGCTGTTTTATACAACTCCCTCTCGGCCGCGTGTCTAGTAACCAAATCTGAAGTAGCGTCGTATACGATATCGTGTTTCTTACAAGCTTCGTCTAACTTATTCACTCCTCGATCTCCCCCCGCTAATCTTTTCACTAATTTTATTCCTGGCCCACAAAACTGATATCCTGGGATGTGCAATTCCACAGGTAACTTGTCTATCAATTTGTTAATCAAACCTCGACCGTTCCGTTCCACTTTTCGGTTTCCTCGACATTATATTTCGTTGCGCTTTCACTCTTTAACACATTTACTACCTTAACGATGGCAGTGAAATGGGTTATTACCCTTCGTCAGTAGCGATTACCAAGAACTTTAGTTGTTGAAATACCTTTACATGTGGTGGTCATCAAATATTGAAATTGTCCTACTGCGTTCACGATGTTAGCCAGGGGTCCGAAATTGACAGCTGTTCCTTGAACTACTTCACGTACTTCGATATCGGCAGCCGGACGATAATATAAATTATCATCATTTGGGTACGGCATGATCTGGGTTCGCTGTGAGTTAATCAGCTTCACTTCAAGTTGCGCGAGCGTCAATCGATATAGCTCATAAACTGAGCATTGCGGGATGTTCTTCAGCGTTTGGTATAATTTGATAAATCTTGCTTGAGAGAAGAATCCTACACCGCGGGTGGTGACTGGAACAATTTTAGCTTGTTCAGTCATTTCGATGACTTGCGCTGTGGCAGCTTTGACTTCATTAGCGAATCCGAAGTACAATCTTTTGTCAAGTTCTTTCTGCAATTCAGCCATGACTTTTTCACCGACAGCCTTTCTATTGTTGTCTTGGCGTTGGTGGTCACGTGCTTTCTTTGCTTTTGACCTAGGTTGTTTCGTTTCTTTCGAATTTCCTGCGTTAGCAGGTGGTAAGGTTTGATTTTCTGCATTCTGATTATTCATCATGAATGGGGTGGTCTTAGCCGGAAGTCCAGACTAACTACTGACGAAGGGTAATAACCCAGAAACAATATTGTCTAGCGATCCACCAGTTAGTCTTCATGGACCTGTTTTAATTAATGTTCACTACACCATTGAGGTGTAAGATTAGACCATCTTTCATGTAAATTTTACATTTTTCTGTCAAATTTGACAAGACGCATTTTCAATATATATATATATATATATATATATATATATATATATATATATATATATATATATATATATACTTTTAACAAAAAGTTTACATAGTGCATAGTGCATTGTGAATTTATAATTGTTCTATATATTACATTTACGTACGTATCTTTCGATGTAAAGTTTCTTCCTAAATTCTATGGTTAAGTATGATTTTAATTTACATTCTAACATCTTAATTCTATCCCTAAATCGAATATTGTCCAAATACTGCTCCTCCCACTTATTCGACCTGACCTGCCTGTACGGATACGCCCATGTGTACATTATGTGCGTTACGTTATTTTCTACATTAAATGTTACTCTCTTCGTTTACTTGTTAATTAAAATATACAGATCAATATCCCACAATATTTTATCAGTATATATTCCACCAGTTCTTTCGTGATGCACGTTTGCTCACTATTCGTTCCGTTCATGGCAGCTATCACATTCTGCTTCATTTCGCCAGACATTGAGCATACTGCTCTAATCACGTCGTCATAGTAATTCCTGTACTCCAAACTTTTTAACATCTCCAATCGACTAGTTATAACATCACCTAGTTTCCACAATTCATGCAGCGAATCATATGCCAAATATGCGCATTCCGCGTTTCTCTCCAGTTTTAATATCTTTCGAGAATTGTCTATCCACTCACATGATATGTTTATACCGCACAACGTTAATTGGGATGGTGCACGAGATTCAAAACTGCTTGTTATGGATGTTTTATAGCTTAAAATGTTTTGCCAATCCAGCTCCTTGAAAGTGATACACTGACCTTTCCCCATTATTCATTATCACAACGGGTTCGAAAAACATTTCCGAACATAACCCAACGGTAACCCACTTCGTGCGGCTCTTATTTATAAAATAAATTGTCTCTGAATACAGAGGTCCTCTGTTCCCTCGTTGAACATTTTCACTTGCCTCTCTTCTCGTTACTGAACCATCTTCGTTTAAAGCGTGTGTTAATAAAAAAAATATTTAAATCAACTTCGTGGCTGGAATCTTCTTCAATTACTTGCGACATGGGTACGGTATTTTGTGCTTTCACAATTTTTCTCATCTTTTTCGAACGACTACATCCATCAATTGTAGGACTTCTCTTCAGATGAAGGTTGTTGGTTTGGAAGGAACTTTGCTGCTTTGATGTTGCCACTACATATACATAATCAAAATTTGCACAAATTCTATTGTATTATAGTCTACTTACTTGTAATACTTCAACGATCAGCTATTATTACTCCAAGGACACTACCACTTCGACTTTATGTCAAGGAACTACACTTTTCACTGCTATACCGTTCACGCTTATAAACGATATTTCTTGGGTGGAGGGGTTGCACATTTTTCTACTTTTACCAATTTCTAAACCTCCTCCTAAAACGTTGAAGGTTACGTTTCAATGTCAACAATATCTTTAACCGCGACCTGCTTTGACCCCGACCTTGATTTGCCAATTCATAAACCTCTTCCTGGAACAATGTAGCTCAAGGTCAAGGTCAGGGACACGGTCACCCAGTGTGACCTGGACCTTGACCTTGACCTACATTGTTCCAGGAGGAGGTTTATGAATTGGCAAATCCCTACTACTTAGGAGCTACGAATTTCTGAAGGAATTATCACTAGAAGATCCCAAAGAATACATTTAAGAAGTGCAATTCGGGCAATCACAAAATTACAGGCAGTTCTCCATTTTCCGGCTACTGGATGTAGTTTAAGAACACTCGGAAAATCAAATATTTCAGAATTTATCACCGAAGATTAAATAAAGTAAGAAACATTTATTTATTAAGGGGGGGAAGTCATGTAATCGTACGTTTTTTCGAGATTTTTTCATGAACTGATGGAAAGGTTTTCCGAATTGAAACAAATCATATCTCAAACTATCACATAAAAGGTTCATTCGCAAATTTTTGTTAAGAAAAAAATATCAAAAATGGCGGCTCCACTGCTGCTGGAAGTCGGTTCCTTAAATTTGCGGCGTCCAGTCCACAGGTCTCAAATCTCAACTAAAATCAGAAAACCAAATTTCTACTGTCAAATTACATCAATACGATTTGCATGACGTCGAGAAAAAAATTAAAAAACAAAAATACAAAATTCAGGACCCTTTTGAAAAAAATCCTTGTTCCTGTGTAAACAAATGGTATGAAACAATATGAATTATTGTTTTTTTTTTTCGAAAAAATCGAACGTCATGCAATAGCCAGTGAGTTAAAGAATTTGTATGGAAAGTTTCATCAAAATCGGTGGAAAACTCGTTGAGCTATATGGCACGGCGTGCGAAATTTTACATTCCGAGAAAAACGCGCTTGAAGTTTTCGATGTAGAAAAGTTGAGTTTCAGGGGACTTACGGCTTCCAACGCTTAGTCTGCGATACCAGGGCCATACAAGATGGCTTCTTCTTCTGGAAATTCGTCCATTCGAGCCGCTTCCTCCACTTTTTTTGCCGTCCTTGCCGTTTTTGACGTGCTCCAAGTACGACGGTCCTGTCTCCGTACTCAGTATGCAGTTGCAGTATGGTGATCTGCGAATGTCTTGCACTGCACGCCGATTTGCAACTGCAGGTCATAATGGTTAAAACAAAGTTGTAACCATCGTTGAACATGCCTGCGGCCAAAAAGGCAGCGATTTCCACGATTCTCGATCCACAATGTAGGTGCTTAGGGGCTAAACACCACACAGTCGCATTGAACGATTCATTGGCGTTCTGTGTATAGCCAGCCTCCCAAGCATCTCGTGAGCAAATCATCCCGGGACAAATTTTCATATATCGGCAAGATTCGCTTCTCTAAGTCAGGATGTAGAGGAGGATGTTCATAGGACTGCGTTGCATCAAGGGCTTCAGCGACCCGATATGCACACCAGGAGTCGGCACCCGCGGGACAGTGCTGGTGCTGCGGCTGTTCGTTTGTCGAAATCATACGATGATAGGTGGCCATCATAGCGTGCTTCATGTCATCCGTTGAGTTTGGATTCCTCCGAATGGCAAGTCGATAGTACTTGGTTAATTTCTTGATGAGTACATATGTGAGCTTCTCTTTTCTTCCGAGTTTAGCGGTTTTCTTTTAAATTACGGGTAAGGTTGAGAATCCAAAATAGCTTTGAATGTTTTAGTATTTCCATCACCAATCAAATTTTTGTATTTTACTTCATAGAGTTCTTCCGTTGAACATTTCGAGCATCGCATCGACCTCCATTTTTCCAGGAGATCCTCGATGGTTTATTGGACAGTTTTCTTGGTGTGTCTCATAGTCAGGGTCTCTCGGATTATCTTTAAAATAAGTGCAAGCCTGACAATAAGTATTTTTCACAATCAGGTCGATAACCTTGCCCGTATTATTGGCGATCAGCGTTGTCACACCAAAATGAGACAAAAATCCTCTTTTCTTCCAAGAACCGTCCCCACTGACAGTCAGGTTCGAAATGGGTCTTCCTTCCTTCTCGTTAATTTCCTTTTCTCCTTGAATGGCTTTTTTGCAGCTAATTTCGAAGAATTTCTTGCTCGATGCATATATGAGTTGCACTATATTGTCATACATTTTTTGGCTGAATCCTTGTCCGAAATCCATCATGCCACAAAAAATATTAATACCTTATCTGGCTATTCCCAATAACCTCATAGCGAGAACAGTTCGCTCGTTAATTTCGAAACCGTTGCGGATAAATGGTCCGGAATCGATGAGGAAAATACCACACTTACACTTGACAGATATTTTAAATCCTAGACATCTATTTGCTGTCTGCCCAAACGATAAGTCGTGCTTACATTTCCTGCACACTGCTATATCAGATATGGCAGTAAACACGCTTACAAACTCTATTATCCGATAGCAGAAACCTAAATTCACGATAACGTCAGTGCTAGCAAATCCCATTTTTTTAGCTGATGCACTCAGTTCGCGATCGCTTGGCATTTCTTCTTCTCTTTCTTCTCGTTCCAAATTTGATGGTGGACGCCGTCGACTAGGACGAGGCTTTGATCTTACAAGTTGCTTTAACGAGTGTCGACCATAATATCTTACTATCATTTCATCGATCGATAGGTTTTCCTGAAAAATTCCGAATTTATGAAAATATTTGTTCACTTTTTCAAATAAGGGTCTTATTTTGAAATATTTACCATTTCTGTTGTCTTTATCGACAAAGTGACATTTTCTTTCCAAATACGCATTACTACTAAAAGTATTCTTTACAATTAGTTGCCCCAAGTCTTCTACATTTGTTTTTTTTGAGTACCAGCATACCTATTAGTTTCTTCTACGATCATCTCATATATCTCATTGTCGAAGAAATGTTCAAATATGTCCACTGGGGATGACTGATTCAAAAAAATTTTCAAATTATTTTTTATTTCAAGAAAGTCCTGTTCTGCTACATCGTTATTATATTTTGGATCGGTTTTAGCCCCATTGCTTATAAGCTTTTGCGATTGTTCAACAATGGCACATTATCTTCATCTTCGCTGTTGCCCTCACTTTCATTTGGCTGTACCTCGGCATAACCAGCAACATCCGTTACAGTAGGTACTTCAGTTTCTTCATCGTTGAGTATTTCCTCATCGGTTAGGTCATCAACGTTTGGAGGGAGTGCCAAAATATCGGCCTCTATTTGCTCAGAATGCAGATACTCTACTGCTTCTTCTAAATTTTAATATGAAGTTTTTGCTCATTTTTATTCCTAAATCAAGATGAATAAAAATTACTATTATAATTTGAGTTGGTTTGTCAGTTTACTATTATTATCTCTTTTAAATATTACTTTATCAGTGTAATTATTATTTTATAAAAGCTGTATAAAATATTTACTTGAAAGTAGGCCTGCCAGCCGGATCCAGATAATTTTGAATCCGGATAATAAAGTATCCGGATAGTGCTGTTTCGGTTCCGGATCTGGATCCGATATCCGGATATCGGATCCTGATATCGGATCCGGATATCGGATCCGGATTTCGGATCCGGATTTTTGCAATCATTTAAAAGCGGTTGGCTATGGGATATTTATTGCTACGTATACGTTAGGATATAAATTAAGAGTACGTGTGAAACATCATCGTGCTGTGTACCCAAGAAACACAAAATTATGTCACGAAATTGGAGCTGCAGGTATCAATCCTTACACCATAAAATTACGATATACTAACATATGTAGCAAAAGTTTTGGGAAAATTTTTCGTATTATTTTTTTCGTATTAAAACTAATGCAATAAATTTACCATTAGATATTGAGAATCTGTCAAGTTGCTTCTGTAGTTCGACAAAACATTTATGTTTACAAAGTTTTACAAAATGTCCTACAAGTTAGAAGTGCGGAAAGATTAAAAATTTGGTTGGCCACATACCCAAACGTGACATTGTCGCCATTGATAGAAAGCAAAATATTTCTAAGACAACAATTTACCGCGTCATTAAGGAATGCGAGGACGGTTTGCTGTATATGAATCTTCCCAAGACGGGTTGTGAACGGAGTTTCAACGAGAACATAACAAAATATAGAAAATGACAAACAGTTTAGAAACCATGCCACGACAATTTTAGACGACGAAAAGTATATTGATTTTAAGAAATGTGTATTGTATTTACCGGTGTCCATATAGTTTACGTTTTTATTAATATTAGTATACTTTGGAACACGTACCTGTGGTGCGTTGTTGTAATTTCTTTTTAACGTTACGTTACATACACTTTAAAATTAAGTTACATTAGTCTTTAACACATCATAATGTTTATAAAATTATTCGAGGTGTTGACTTCGTCGTTTAACATTAAAAAAAAGCACTCCACTCTCAACATATGTTCCGCGTTTAACGGCATCATCATTACAACAACGCACCTCAGGTACGTGTTCCAAAGTATACTAATATTAATAAAAACGTAAAAATATATTGCATTATCTAACACCGAAATAAATGGAAACGAAGGCTTTTATACAGGCAACATTGAGGACGTTCCTGGTGACATAAGGCATAAGAAAAAAAGGGTAATTTGAGGACAAGGTACTAGGGCGGTGCGCCATTTCGGAAGCTGGTTTTTCAAGACCTTCTGTTGGGCGAATTAGGGGCGAAGCTGTAAATGCAGATATTTATATTCGAAAATGCATCCCCAAATTAATTAATTTTATTCAAACGCATTATGCTAATGATAATATTATGTTTTAGACGGATCTAGCATCGTGCCATTATGTGAGAAGAACCCAACATTGATTAAGGCAACAACATATATCTTGAGCATAACCTCCGGAATGTTTCACAGGCATGTCCTATAGAAAAGTTTACGACGATGGGTGGGAAGCCCAAACTGAAGAACTACGACCAAGAATTTGCCAAATGATTCGAGAATTTAACAAACTTACTATCCAAAGGCCGATGTGAGATAATCGCACCAATTAGCGAACCATTGAAACACATAGCCATTTAGCTGCTATGTGAGGCATTATAATTATCAGTAGGCCTGCTACTATTCGAAGATTGTAGGATTCGGATATCCGGACCCGAAAGTATCCGGATATCCGAATGCCCGATACCCGGATAGTTTACTATCCGGACCCGAGAACCGAAACTCGGATCCGGATATCGGATCCAGGTCCGGATTTCGGTTCGGGATCTCGACAACCGAATATCCGGATTCTAGAAACGGATTCGGTTCTCAATCTTCGGGCCGGATCCGAAACCATTTTCCAAAAATGATTGCATGTTGTACGTGTTAAATAATGTTTCTTTTTACAATTATGAGCATATATAAATTGTGACATTACAATATATGCTACAAAATCTGCTACATACAAAATATACAAAATTAGTATATTATGTAAAATTAGAAAGTTTTGTGGCACGCAACCCTATTTTGGATCAAATAAAATAAAGCATAATTTTAGTATGCTGATTAATTCTTTCAATAACTTTACACAAATAAAACACGTTATTCGGTCTTCAGTCTCTAAAACAGGCATTTGGGTTGTGTGGCAATGATTAAGTAGATTTATGTTTGTAAAAAAACAACAAACGGATTAATGTTAACGTAATATTTATTTAAACATAAAAAAATAATAATTCTGAAATAAAATTATAAATGAAATAAATAATTTCATAATTACTAATAATATGTTTTTCTCTATGATACATAAAAAACAAGATACCAAGTAAAACTATAAATAAGTAGAACTTTTTTAAATTTAATTTTTAAATTGTTAAATATTAATATATTTATATTCTCGGAAGAAAAGCAACTTCTTTTCGCGGTCACTAAATTTCCAGCAGAAGAAAAAACTCGTTCAGATGGTACTGGTATTTCCGGAATACACAAATATTTTTTAGCTAATCAATTTAGATATAGATAATTTGTTGTGCGTTCTTTCCACCATCTAAACGGGCAGCTGTGTTTTGTGATTTGATTTTCCAAATGATAATTGTCCAGATCAGATTTATTTTCAACGTGAACTTAGAAATAATTTGTATCGCGGCTCTAAAGTTGAAGCAATATCAGCAACAAGATCATACGTTTCAAATCGCTTTATAATTTCTCGATTCACACAATTTTTTAAAAAATTTGCTTTTATTGAGTCATCGTTATTAACCAATAAAAAGTGACTTCTAATGAATTGATAAGTGGTTTAATTACTGAAATAGTAGCATTGCTTGATGATGACAAAAGCGTTGTTGCCATTTCGTATGGTTTGAGTAATGTGACCATCTCTTCAATTAATAAACAATCATCATCACTTGTAGAGAGGATAGTTGCAACTTTAATGTTCGTTGTAGTTCGATCGGATAAAATAAAAATCGGATACAAAATGCAGAGTTCCATCTGGTTTTGACGTACTGGACTAGTTTATTTTGTTCAATTCTAGTTGTTTTTGTTTATTTTCTAAAGCAGCTTATGCTACTGTAGAGTGGTGAAAATGCGTAACAATATCACTACATTTTTGAATCACATGTTGCAAATTATCATGTTCAAAAGATTTGTTTATACAAAGTTGAAGAGTATGAGCGAAACAGCATAAACTATGACCAAACGACGTGTTCGTTTTCACGGCAGAGCTAATATTAGCGACATTGTCGTCAACAACTGCTAAAACTTTATCTTCTATGTGCCAATCGACTAATATTTTTGACAGACGTTCTTGCAAGTTTGTAGGTGTGTCTTTCTGCCATTTCCTCTGTGGTCAGAGTAATAGTCACAAATTCCCAATCTGAAGTAACAGTGTGTAATGTCACGGTTATGTAAGATTTTGTATTTCTAGATGTCCACGTATCAATGTCACGTTTGGGTATGTGGCCAACCAAATTGTTAATATCTTTCCGCAATTCTAACTTGTAGGTCATTTTGTAAAACTTTGTAAACACAAATGTTTTGTCAAACTACAGGCGCAACTTGACAGATTCTCAATATCTAATGGTAAGTTTATTGCATTATTTTTAATACGAAAAAAATAATACGAAAAATGTTTCCAAAACTTTTGCTACATATGTTAGTAACGTGAGAGCAACGGAATTATGTTTTAGAGTTGGCCCTGGAAGAGGGAGATAGACATACCATGAATGTGTAATTTTAATATAATAAAATAGTTCATTTAAACTGTCACTTTTTGAAGTATTGTAAAACAGTTTTTTAATGAAATTTTAACGCCATTTGTGAACATGTTGCACGACGTTAAAGGAAGAGTTACATTGTGATGTCGGTGTTGGCCATATAACTCATCTTCTTTGATAATTACTGTTGGTTGTCATGATTAAAATGTATTATTTAAAATTTTATTGCCAACATAACCTCAGTTTTTACAGCTTTGCCTGCAGTTTGATTTAATCTAAATTTAAGTTACCGGGAAAAGGATTGGTACACCTGTTAGTAACGGCGAGTAGTTCTATTACTCAAAATTAATGTAAGACATACGCGAAAACTTCCAAAGCCCTCCCTGAATCACAATTCCGTTGCTCACACGTTATATCGTAATTTTATGGTGTAAGGATTGATACCTGCAGCTTCGATTTCGTGACATAATTTTGTATTTCTTTGGTAGACAACACGTACTCTTAATTTATATTCCATAGACAACCGCTTTTAAATGATTGCAAAAATCCGGATCTGAAATCCGGAAATATCGGATCCGGATACTAAACTATCCGGATATCGGGTATTCGGATATCCGGATACTTTCGGATCCGGGTTTCCGAATCCGAAAATCTTCGGATATTAGCAGGCCTACTTGAAAGCCCAATGCTCACTGCCTAAATCAGGGCACTAAAAACAACATAAACAAAAATTAATCACAGAATACAAATAACAACTTTCAATTAACCTTTATAAATATATATCTAAAATATGATCAACTTACCTGTACATTTTTTGATGATATTGAAGAATTTATTATATGATGTGGTTGACGAAAAAAATGTCTGTGATAATGCTGAACACAAGTCGTTTAAACTCACGAGAATGAATTGAATGCTAACTTGCACATATTTCACACTAAACACTGGTTAAGCTACATTCAATTTATTTTGACGCTCACCCAGGAGCGATGCTTCGCCCTCCATTCGATCCGCAGCACTAAGTTTTATAAAGCTGCGATATCTTTTGATATCTCCTAATGGTAGACATCTTTTATAGTAGTCATTTATTGGCTCACCTTCATCGCGGGGTACAGCTCTCAAATTTTCCATATCGTTTGAAACGAATAAGGAAAGCGCCCCCGTAGACTTGATTGAAGTCAATGTTCCCAGTCACCATTTTTGGCATTCTCTTCTGCAGCACCGTCATGTACATATAATAGCGTGCCTCCCGCTCTTAAAAAAATCTTTCTCTTATGTCATTCAAAAAGCATTATAAGATGTTGTTGCTCCAGGATTAATTATGTACTGTTCAAAAGGCGATACATAGTACCTCGCTGTTAGGGCGAGCCTGACGCTCGTTACTGTGGTCTCTATCATATTTGATATACTCGTTAAGTTCATAAAAGCCTCATATCGTATCACATCACTGAATACTTTAGGTTAAGTTACATTTAGGAATGCGTTTAGTTTCAATTATCAAATTAATTAAGGTTTAGGTGGTAGAACAGCTATGCTGAAACCTCGCCTTATGGTTTCCTTACCTTTACTAATTATACACATTTAGTAATTACTTAATTTTGTTACTATGTAAATGGAAATAAAGATTATTATTATTATTATTATCTTTTAAAGAAAACGCTGACAAGTTGTAACAAATGTAAACAAACTTTGTGCATTTAAGTGATAAATAGATCGGTGGACGCTAATGGGTTTGTGATAAGTCACTACTTTGTGACTAGGAGGGTCACTAATTATCCCCGTTCATGTCAATGAAAGCCGTTGTAGAAAATGTGATGTTTATTGTTCTACCGTCGTAACATCGATCGTACACTATCTTAAAAGACTATATGTCTACGAACTATAGTAATAGACTATATTAATTAGAATGAGAACTATTTATATTATTTCTAATGCTGATCTAAGTGATTTAAATGAGGTACATATACTTATGCTTATTGTTTACTGTCCCCGTTAATTGAATGCAATATGACCCACTTACGACATTAGTAACGTGAACTAGTTTATATTGTTCTAATTACGTCACGCTAAATGGTGTCATATCACATCTTCTTTCCGGAAAAAAAAAATTAATTTTATTAAAAATTGGATTTTTCTCTTCTTATATCAGCCTTAGATTATTCCTAATCATAGTTATTTGTATGATATATATACTGTACCGGCCAAAAGTTTAGACTCACCCTCATAATGTAGCGATATTAATAAATAAGACGACTTTAATGACATGAATTCCCATTAAGGTATTATATTTCCAGAAAAAAATAGTTTAGGAACAAAATACAACGCAACATTTCATATTCATACTATGATTTCTTCCTAATTTTTGATTCTTCAAAATATCCTCCTTTAGCTTTTACTACAGCCGCGCATATTTTCGGCATTCTCGCAATCAATTTTTGCAGAGTTGTAGCTGGGATTTTATTCCAACAAACTTGCAAAGAGTCCCAAAGTACCTTTTGATTGGTTGGTTGCATTCTTCGCACATTCCGGTCTAATTCGTCCCATAACAGTGAGTGTTTAGGATCATTATCTTGCTGGAAAATGAATTCTTTACCCACGATTCTCTGCCCACATGGTATTGCAAAATGTCATGATATTTGTATTGATCCATAGTGGCGTCAATTTTTACGAGATCTCCGATTTTACTTCCGGCGAAACAGCCCCAAACCATGACGGATCCCCCACCATGCTTCACTGTTGGTATTATACATTGACTCGTCATACGTTCGCCAACCAAACATATTGACTACGTTTTCCTCCAAACATCTCAAACTTTGACTCGTCCGTATACAATACTTTGGAACATGGTTCTACTGTCCAATCTTTATGTTTTTTGCCCATTGCAATCTTTTCACTTTATTCTGTTTTCGTAGAAGTGGTTTCTTAGCAGCTACACAGCCTTTCAAACCGTAACCACGAAGCCGCCGTTTAACAGTGGTTACAGATATAGGAATCTGCCGGGTAGAATTTAATTCCTCACGAATTTCTGGTGCGGCTCGAGTTCGTAGACGCTTACTTTGAACACAGATGAACTCACATTAGCTATACAGAATACTCGATAGTCAATATTACGTTAAATAATAACAAAATATTTAATAAATGAGCCGAGAATATGCGCGGCTATAATAAAAGCAAAAGGTGGATATTTTGAAAATTGGGAAGAAATCATAGTCTGTATATGAAATTTTACATTGTATTTTGTCTCTGAACTATTTTTTTCTGGAAATATAATTGCTTAATGGGAAATCATGTCATTAAATTCGTCTTATTTATTAATATCTATATATATATATATATATATATATATATATATATATATATATATATATATATTAGGGCGGGTCAAATTGTATGGACCGATTTTTTTTTATGAAGCGTATAGCAAAAATGTAATCTATAGGTGATTCTGAGAAATTTTGCTCAAGAGACCATAGCTCTAAGTCGGATTTGGAGCCCCCCAAAATTTCAAAATAGAAATTTTTCCATATATACATAGAACAATTTAATTAAATTCGTCATAAAATGGGATAGAATTATAGTAGATTTCTCAATTTGGGCTTGTTTGAAAGGTATTTTTATCACCTTTCAGAATCTGTATTGATACCTGTAGAATAAGTCGTCAATGGCAGCATTGTTCAATTGAACAACTTTGTAACACTGAATAATGACGTTACAAAATAATGACGTTTACCACCACTAAACGTTGCCAAGCTTGCTTTTCCTTCTTCCTTAATCGTTCATCGTGCAATACGCAGTTTGCCAAAATACTTAAATAAAAACTCGGTTATCACAATACCAATATTTACTTTCTTATACATTATGTATAAGTATAGGAATCATGAAAAATTTCGAACTCGAGATTTCAACGGATATACACGTTTTGAGGTCCCCTGAATCGTTTCTGACTATTTTCGGAATGACGTCTGTGTGTGTGTCTGTGTGTCTGTGTGGTACTGTGTGTCTGTGCGCGCTCTAGCGTCCAAACGATTATAGCTAGAGCTCTTCAACTTTAAACTTAACATTTGTATGTAGCAAGGAGGAAAACGTCCTATTTTGAACGCAATCTCTTAACCGGAAGTGATGGTTTACTCTTATCACCTTTTTCCATATCTCGAAAACGGTACACGTTACTGGAAAACATATTCTTACATAAATTATAGATATTGGGGTAATTACTGTGGGGAATTTGCAAACGGGGTTCTATATATACTAATTCAACACGTGTGCGCTTAAGGGATAATAGCCGCATAAATGACCGGGGAAATTCCGAATTCTGTGTGGTCGTTCGTGATGTTCTTGCCGTGTTTTTCCGCTTTTTTGATTTCTAGCGTTTCTAACAAATTCAACCGTTTGCCTTTGGTAGTTGTATGCAATGTTTTAAATTTATTTAGATCCGGGAAATGGTTCTTTGTTATGCAGGTCTAGATAATTGATCGTGCCATCTTCGTTGTTTTCTGTCTCTACGGTGAATTGTACTTGCTCGTAGAAGCAATTACCTAGACCTTCAAATTGGGAAAAAAGAACAACACCTGACCTTCGACATATTCAGAAAACATACTTTCTCAGACGCCATAACAAATGCCAATTCTTGTCAATTCAATATAAAAATGAGTGCCTTTCGGTCATGGATACACAGGCTTCTAGTATTGCCCCTATCGACTGCCAACTACAGAAGTTGAATAAAGAAGTTGAGATCCTGAAAGCCATTGTAAGAAACAATAATTACCATGAAAGCGTCATCGATCGGTTGATAAGGAAAAAACGTCAGAAGCTATTAACCAAACAATTGTACGCACCGGTGGAGGATGTCCAGCGCAATTATTGCTTTATCAATTATGTTCTTAAGTTTAGTGACAAAATCTCCAATAGGTTACGTCACAGCAACCTAACACCTATTAGTGTAAATAAAAAGAACTTGGGAACTAAATTGGTAAACAATAAAGAGAAACTAGACCAAACATAAAAAAGCGGAGTATACGAAATTAATTGTAAGGACTGTGACGCTCTATATATAGGTCAAACCGGACGCAACTTCAAAAAGCGCCTGAACGAACATAAAAATCTATTCTAAACAACGCAAGAACAACTGGCTTAGATGAACACTGCATAACAAAGAACCATCTCCCGGATCTAAATAAATTTAAAACATTGCATACAACTACCAAAGGCAAACGGTTGAATTTTTTAGAAACGCTAGAAATCAAAAAAGCGGAAAAACACGGCAAGAACATCACGAACGACCACACAGAATTCGGAATTTCCCCGGTCATTTATGCGGCTATTATCCCTTAAGCGCACACGTGTTGAATTAGTATATATAGAACCCCGTTTGCAAATTACCCACAGTTTAATACACTCTTTGAAACTTTAACCAAGTGTTTACTTTTTTATTTTTTTAACTATAATTTTAGATTTAGTCAAAGAGTGCAGTGATAATATCAAAGTTATTATGGATAATCAAGAACCATCAACATCGTCTGCGGTGTCTTCGCAAATGGAAGCAACAACATCAACAAGTTTTGACTCTAGATTGACTAACATGCCTCATCAAGATATTGTTGTTTTTGGTTTATCAAGTGATTTAAATGATCTTAGTTTGCCTACTAAATGTGACATTTTAAAATATTATTTTTTTTAAGTGATCGTGCTAAATTTGAAAACAAAATGTTCTCGTATAAAAATTTTACTCCTCACGTAACAGATAAATTGATCCAAATTTGGTGTAAATTAAATATTGAAATCATTAATAGAAAGAGTGTTTTAAAAAAATTAACTGGTTTGCTTGATAAATACCAGAAACATGTACAACATAGAAACAAAAGAGATGAATTTAAAGCATTTGTTGATTCAATAAACGATTTATTTTATATTGGCAAATGTAATTGCAAATTAAAAACAACAGAATGCTCGTGTGGATTGATTCCAGAACATCTAAAAGAATTTATGATGGACCAGCATAATGTTAGAAAATTCACAATACCTGAATATACCTTGAATATTCAAGACGTTGAAGAAGTAGCGACAACAATACCAACACTTACAACTGGTACCGATGATCCAAGTTACGAACCACCTGAATTACACATGGATGAAGATGAAAATGAAGCAACAACAGAAGTTCCAGAAGCAACTGTTCAAATGAGACGAGGTCATTATACTCAAAGATACGATGCCTTAAATTTTGCTATGATGTGTGATAGATTCGGTGTTTCAGATAGAGTCGCTTCATGTTTAGCAACAGCTTTATTCGAAGATATAAATTTTAGAGATGTTCATGGTAATCTTGTTATTATGGATAAATCAAAAGTGGCTAGAGAAAAAGTTAAATCTAGAGATGCAGTGCTCCGTACACGACATACAAATTCTTCCATAACTGCATTCTCTTTCGATGGTAGAAAAAATGACTCATTAACTACAGAGAAAGTTAATGACAAATTTCATACCACTATGGTAAAAGAACCGCATTTAGTTGTTCTGAAAGAGCCCTATAATGAGTTACTTGGATATGTAAATTTGGGTAGTCAAGAAGATGCAAAAACCAAACACAGAAAACTGAATGAATTTTTCAACAATAAAACATTAACAGTTGATCAATTAATTGGCATATGCAGTGATGGTGAGCCAACAAATACTGGTAATACAGAAAATGGTGTTTTACGATTATTTGAAAAACAGTTAAATAGACCAATTCACTGTTTAAATGTCTGCTTCATTTCAATGAACTGCCATTTCGTCATTTATATGAAGCATTGGACAAAACAGTCACCAGTGGACCACGAGCAGCAAGTGGAAAGTTATTCAAAGCTATTCAAGAATGTGAGAAATTGCAGGTATGTAACACTTTATTTTATTTAATATCATCATTATTTATTGTCATTATTTTACTTTTTCGATTGGGATAAAGTTAAAATAAAATAATTGCATTTTAATTGATCTAAACATTTCATTTTTCAGGTAGTAGCTGATTTTGATCCAATACCACTGGAGAATATGCCTGCAATGATGGATCATGAACATGAGCTCGAACTATCAACAGATGTTAAATATTTATATCAAATAGCTAAAGCAATTTCGAATGGTATTGTTCCAGTTGATTTAGCTAACATTAAACCAGGACCAATTGCACATTCTCGTTGGTTAACCAAAGCAAGTAGATTACTACGATTATATGTAACAACTAATACACCATCGACCAATTTAAAAACTTTGGCAGTTTATATTATTACAGTTTATGTGCCAATGTACTTCAATGTGAAGTTTTATAACTCTGTTCTGTACGGCAGTGCACTTTTATTAAAATTTATACGTTGGACACGATACTTACAACCAAACTTTCGTAATATTGTAGATGGTGTAATTCAAAACAACTCATATTACGCACATCCAGAAAATATCTTATTAACAATGTTATTTGATGATCGAAAAGCAATACGGGATAGAGCTATCAAAAAGATTTTACACTATCGAGAACAATTGTACGATCCAACTAAACTCAGAGTTTACAAAAAATATATCTTAAATTTCAATGCTACCGATTATGTCAATATGGTTGACATGAATAACGACGATATATTATTTGAACCAGCATTTACTCGACAGATTCCATATGATCACTTGGTAGAATACTTAGATTTCGTTGAACCACCACTGGCTGATCCACAAATTCCAATGCACATACAAGGAACAGAAAGACATGTACAATTATTAACGAGTGTTTCAAAACGAGTTATAGAAAAGAATCGTGAAGGAGTTGTGGCAGTGACATTAGAAAGTCGTAAGAAAACTCCTCGAATGGAAAGTAAAAAGGACCTTAAAAAATAATATTACCACGTTAAAACATTAAATTGTAGGTCGAGAATAATATTTAAAAATAAATTGAATAAAAAATGTAAAAATAGTGTTTTCTTGTTGAAACCTTGAAAATGTTGATTTTTTCAAATCGATTTTCCTACAAAAAAATTGATCGTAATAAAAGTTTTTGGAAATTATCTGAACTTTTATAATCTGAATTCTGAATTCTGAATTTATTAGTTAAAAGTTCATTTTAGGCTATTTTTCGACAAAAAATTCCTAATATCTCTACTAAAAATAAAAAAATATTGGTATCAATACAGATTCTGAAAGGTGATAAAAATACCTTTCAAACAAGCCCAGATTGAGAAATCTACTATAATGCTATCCGATTTTATGACGAATTTAATTAAATTATTCTATGTATATATGGAAAAATATATATTTTGAAATTTTGGGGGGCTCCAAATCCAAGTTAGAGCTATGGTCTCTTGAGCAAAATTTCTCAGAATCACCTATATATTACGATTTTGCTATACGCTTCATCAAAAAAAAAATTAACCCGCCCTAATATATATATATATATATATATATATATATATATATATATATATATATATATGTGAAAAGGATATTCTTGGGCATACACCCGCATGGATATATATATATATATATATATATATATATATATATATATATGTGTGTGTGAAATGTAATGATTAAAAATTTGTTATGGTGAATAAAACACCCAATTTGGCAGTATAAAAGAAACAGAGAGGCAGTTTCGGAGGACTCCGGAACGTTTAACGTCAAATATGAATTTAAAACCTAAATACAAACCAATACAAAATAAATAGATAGTATAATAAACTTAAATTACATTAACATATATCACATTATGCGAAAACCCGGTTTAAAACTAGGAAATATAAAATAAAATAAGAAAAATAAGTTAGGTTATGTTCATTTATATGCATCGAAATGTCAGATCGGCCGCATAACAACAACGCAATCCATTTAAATTCAGATATCAATCAGAATAGCTATACACAGCAGTATAAAAAGGAAATTTAAAAAAAGAAAGTCAGAGCGTCCTTAACCACCAAGTAAGCAGCTTCTGTGTCGTGAAGATCTAAAATTGTAAACAACCCAGTAAAAACCTAAAAATCAAAGTCAAACTAAATAACCGTATTCGTCAAAATATATTAAACTTACCGGGGAACAAAACTCATCGAAGAATTCACATCGGAGGACCAAATTTTGGCCGAAAAATATAACCTCAAGAGATTTTTATTAGGAAGTCACAATTTTGCACTCTATTCACTGTGTTTTATTATTTTGCAGGTAAGTATACGTTTTCTTTCTTATTATTATTATTGATTCTAGTAAATTTTCAGGTTTATTTCCCGAAAAATAACGGACCTTTTTGCACTCACGTTCGTGTTACTTGAAAAGCGACGCTATCTCTCTTTTGTTTTCTTTCCGACCGTTTTTGGTCTCAGGGCATTCTGTTTATTTATTTAAAATTCAAGTCATCCGCTTGAATGCGCATCTGTGTTTACATATATATATATATATATATATATATATATATATATATATATATATATATATATATATATTTACGAAAAGGTATGTTTAGATTTGTTTAAATTTGACATTTATATTTTTACCGATGATTCTTACCTCAATTTCTAAATCTATTTTATTTGTATTTAATTATTATTATATAAACTTATTCAATATATTATTCTCCGCCTATTTATTTGTTTCGTAAAGCATTTGAGTCTGGATAGGGTGTTTTATGTATGTATTGTTGTATAAATGTTTCCGAAGCTTGCGGAAAGTTATTCAGTTTACATGCAGGTTCTTGGGTTCTTTTCCTTTCTTTATTAAATCGATATTAGTTAATAACATAACAATATATATATATATGCTTCTTGGTTCTCGGGTTGTGAACCGCGTTGTGGAAATGTTCCCCGAAGGGTCGCTTCGACGTTTCGGCAGAGTCCCATCTGCCATCTTTAGCAAGCTCTTCTAGGTCTAGCGAGACCTAGAAGAGCTTCCTGAAGATGGCAGATGGGACTCTGCCGAAACGTCGAAGCATATATATATATATATATATATATATATATATATATGTGTGTGTGTTGGTGCGTAAGTTCTCGCGGCTGAAATCTGTGCTTCTTGGTTCTCGGGTTGTGTGTGACTCTGCCGAAACGTCGAAGCGACCCTTCGGGGAAGATTTCTACAACGCGGTTCACAACCCGGGAACCAAGAAGCACACACACACACACATATATATATATATATATATATATATATATATATATATATATATATATATATATATATATATATTGGTGCGTAAGTTCTCGCGGCTGAAATCTGTGCTTCTTGGTTCTCGGGTTGTGAACCGCGTTGTAGAAATGTTCCCCGAAGGGTCGCTTCGACGTTTCGGCTGAGTCCCATCTTCCATCTTCAGGAAGCTCTTCTAGGTCTTCTAAGTCAGCGAGACCTAGAAGAACTTCCTGAAGATGGCAGATGGGACTCCGAAACTCCGGAAACTCCGAAACGTCGAAGCGATCCTTCGAGGAACATTTCTACAACGCGGTTCACAACCCGAGAACCAAGAAGCACATATATATATATATATATATATATATATATATATATATATATATGAATTGTTAAGACAGGCAAGAGGAGGAGAAAAAACGTGGGAAGATTACCAGGAAGAAAAAGGTAAGACGAGGAACACATGGGAAAGGAAGAAGAGAGAGCTAAGAAAAAAGGAGTTGGAGGAAATACAGAGGTTAAGAGGGGAGAAAGAGATTTGGGAATTTATCAGGAAAAGAGGGAGAAGAAGAGAAAAGCAGAATACAATAAAGATGGAGGTTTGGAAAAATTATTTTGGAAAGCTATTGGGAAGAGAAGGAGGGGGAGAAGAAAAATGGGAAGGGGAATGGAGTGAAAAAAAGGGAGGAGAGGACATCAAGGAATTTACTTGGGAGGAGATAACGAAAATCAAAGACAAACTTAAAAAGGGCAAAGCAGCAGGAGAAGACGGTATAGATGCAGAAGGGTGGATAAATGCGCCTGAGGGAATGTGGAGAGCATTTCTGAAGATGCTGAATGCGATATGGGCGGGGAGAGAGAAGATACCATTTAGTTGGAGTTCCGCAGATATGGTACCGATCTGGAAAAAAGGAGAAAGAGAGAGTGCGGAGAACTACAGGGGGATCGCGCTGCAGAATGTAGCGTATAAAATATACGCGGGTCTTCTAGGGATTAGATTACAGAAAGAAATCGAGGCGAAACAACTTATACCGGAGGGACATGCAGGTTTTAGAATTGGCAGAGGAACAAGGGATAATCTGTTCGTCCTCAATTACCTGATAGAAAGGGAGATAATCAAGAAGGAGGGGAAGCTCTACACCATGTTCGTGGATCTAAAGGCCGCCTTCGACAGAGTATATAGAGGGATACTGATAAAAACAATGGAGAAAGAAGGAATATCGGAAACACTAGTCACAAGGATAGAAGAGATTTATAGAACTACGTGGTGCAGAATACGGGTAGGAGGAAGGACCTCGGATAGATTCAGAACGTACAGAGGACTAAGACAAGGTTGCCCCTTAAGCCCCCAACTGTTCAACCTATACATAGCGAAGTTAGAAGAAGTATTGAGAAACGGGCAAGATGGTGGAGTGAAACTGGGGGCGGGAAGAATATGGTCGTTGGCATATGCGGACGACATAGCCCTCATAGCGGAAACCGAGGTAGGACTTAGAGAAATGATAAAAAGACTAGAAAGATTCTTAGAAAAAAGACGCTTGGAATTGAATATAAGAAAGTCCAAAGTGATGAAGTTCAAGAAGGGAGGTGGAAGAAGGAAATAGATTCAGGTGAAATGGAAAGGGGAGCCGTTGGAACAAGTGAGGGAGTGGACTTATCTGGGGGCAGTCTTAAAGGAGAACAACCGCTGGGAAGAACACATGGCACACGTCTGCAAAAAAATCGAAATGGGCGGAAGGAGGGTTAAGAGAGTGCCTGTGGGGTATACGAAGAGGGAGATTTGGGGGGAGAAAATGAAGATTTGGGATATCTGTGTAAAAAGTATTTTGATGTACGGGGTGGAAATCTGGGGAGTAGAACAGCAGGAAAAAATCGAGAGGACATATTTAGGGCAAATAAACGGTGCGTTGCACCTGGAAAAGTCGACACCGGGGTACATAGTCAGACAAGAGACAGCGTGTTACAGATTGGAGGTAGAAGCGGCGAGGAGGATGGCAAATATATGAAGACGGTTTAAAGAGAGAAGAGGGTAACAGCTTAGGAAAAAGGATGATGGAGGAAATAGATAGGAGAGGAAGACAGGGAGGGGTACTATCGAAGTGGGAGAAACTTAGAAAGAAGATGTACGAGAGAGCGGGTATGTTAATAGTGGAGGTAGAAAATAGGAGAAGAGAAGGGGTAGAGAGCGAGATAGCAGACAGATTGAAACAAGTGGAATGCCAAGAAAGAGAGGAGAAGATAATGAATTCAAAATATAACGAGAAATATAAAGGGATAAAAGTTTGCGGTCGGAGACCGAAATATTTGGAAGGGGGGATGTCGGAGGAGGACGAAAGAATAGTAGCCAGGTATAGATGTGGTAATGAGGAAAAGAAGAATAAATATTGGATGGGGGGGATTCATAAGATGCCAGATATGTGGGAAGGGCAGGGATGATTGGAAACACTGGTGGGAGGAGTGTGAAGGATTGAATTGGGGTCCACGGGAGAAAGAGAGAGGCAGGGCTTGGTGGAGGGTGCTAGCAGAGACGGGGGAAGGGCTAGAAACATTAGAGAAACTAAGGAAGATGAAAGATGGTGAGAGGAAAAGAAGGGAGATAGGTAATGATATGTATAGATGATGTAGATTAAGTATGCCAATAAAGGTTTTTTTTTTTTAATATATATGAAAAGAAAGATTCTTGGGCATACACCCGCATGGAAACACGCAACCGCCGACACATGTTTCTGACTTATTAGTCGTCATCAGGACAGTACACCTATCCCCCGATTTACACGGTAGATACGTTCCTGAGAAAAACGTGTAAATCGAAAATTAAAAATTTTCAAGTCAAAACCGTGTAAATCGAAAAGCTTGCAGAAAATGCATAATTTTGCTATTTAACAGTTGTGATTTTTTCAATATTTTTAGGTGTACACAGAAATAAAAATAAAATGCATTGACAGGTTAAAATATGTAATATATTACGGAAACACTGTTTTTTTTATTTAATTACAATACATTAAACAGAAGAACAAAAAATAAAACCAAAGGTGTTTTATTATCCTTCATCACTGTCAGAAATTACTCTCATTCTTTTTTTGGAATAGAAGGTTCGAATTCACTTTCATCACTCGAAGTTATTTGTGCCGATTCGATGTTTGAAGCAGAAATATTTATATTATGACAGATGGTAATAAAATCGGTTATTAAGAATTGCTTCGAATTTTTTGTAAGATCTTTGTAAACTTCTTCATATTGAGCCAAGCAGCGATTTATGTCACGTTGGAATCATAAAGCCCTTTCAACGTTTGTGTGATTTTGTATAAAATGATTACCCAGCTTTCTTCCCAATGCGAGTCCTTCGCGAATGACTTTAGCAGTGAATGTTACTGGTACTAATTCCTCTTCATCAGATTTGTCAGACTCACTTTCGCAAACTAAGTTAACTAAATCATCCTCACTTAGTTCTTTATCAGCCATTAACTCTGCGATATCATCAGTAAAATCATCAAAACCTTCTCCGCCCAATGAATGCGCCATCTGTACTATCTGCGAATATTCATCATTTAACGTTGAAATGGAATGTTCATTTTTGACTACATTTGGCCACAATTTTTTCCAACAGCTATTGAGCGTTGTTTGTTTAATCGCAGTGTATGATAAGGCGATATGTTTCACACAGTCTAATATTGTAAAATTTTTCCAAGCACTAATAACTGTTAAAGATTCATTGTTCTCCATTTGTTCCAAAATATATCTAAAGGCTCGTTTTATATACAAAGCTTTGAAAGTAGAAATAGGCCTTGGTCCAATGGTTGTAATAATGAAGTTGTATTTTTTGGTAAAAGTTTTACGTCAACGTTCTCATATTCTAGATCTGGTGGGTGACTCGGCGCATTGTCAATTAACAAAAGCACTTTAAAAGGCAATCCCTTTGAACTTAAATATTTTTTGGCATCTGGGATAAAACATTCATGAAACCATTCAGTAAACATTGCAGCAGTAACCCACGCTTTCTTATTGGCCCTCCAATAAACGGGAAGATTATTGATGTTTACTCCTTTAAAGGCACGGGGCATTTTTGATTTCTTCACTAATGGTTTCATAATATAATCTCCTGAAGCATTGCTACAGAAAAGAATTGTTATGCGATCTTTTGCTGCTTTATGACCACTAGCTGATTTATAAAATCAGCTAGACATAAGTCCTTTCAGGAATTTTTTCCAGAATAACCCTGACTCATCAGCATTGAAAACCTGATCAGGGGTGTATGAATTGTCGTTAATAATTTCTGCATAATTTGCTGGATATTCTTGGGCTGCATCTACGTCGCCAGAAGCCAGTTCACCTTTTAATTTTAAGCTGTGTAAAGAATGTTTTATTTTAAATCTTTCAAACCAGCCATGACTTGCCAAAAAATTTGGCTTCTTTTCAGTTGAAGAAGAAGATGGTAATTGCTCTACAATTTTTTCGTAAATTCGTAATGCTTTATTTGTTATAGCGCCCAATGGGTACTCTTTTTTGTGTTTGATCTTCTATCCAAAGCATTAACGCTTTCGCCATTTTTTCCATTGCGATATTTCTGGTGTATGATGTTGTGCCCATACTCGTGGTATTGCCAGCTGCAACACTCTTTCTAATTGTGTTTTCATTTGTTCTAATAGTTCTTATTGTAGCTTCGTTCATGATATATGATTTTGCAACATCTACTACTCTATCTCCCTTTCGTAAGCAATCCAAAATTTCGATTTTAGTTTCTAAAGAAATAACTTTTCTTTTAACTTCTTTCTTCATTATAAGCCTATATATTTTTAATTTATGTTAATTTGGCTGTGATTAAAGTAAAATTCAGAGGGAAAAAATGCGGGAAATTTTTGAGGGAAAATTAAAAACTTTTATTTTTTATTAAATATTTATTTCTTTATTATATTTCGAATAAAACTTTATCAAAGCGTAAGAGAATTCTACCTAATGTTTATTGGTTAACTAAAGAAAATCAACAAATTATATATTATAATAATTGTTTTTTTCATTAATTTACAAGTACATACTAAGCGCCAAATAAGAACAAAATTATACCTTTAATAAAAGAACCAGGTGTTTTAATTCACCATAACTAGACTGTTTAACAAAAGTTTAATAATTAATTTTTATTCAAATTAAAATGGTTTAATTTTTTTATTTTAATTAAACCTATTTGGTAAATTGCCATCATTTCCCTTCAAAATTTCCCGCATTTTTTCCCTCTTAATTTTACTTTAATCACAGCCGTTAATTTATAATAATCTAAATTATGCACTCACTTGTAATTTACGAATATGGAAAATTAAATCTTTCTGAAACTGTGAAACTTTCACTCAAATACAATTTTCCGTAGATAAAACTTTAATTTTATGCGAAGAAATACAGACACAGTGTGCGTGTGCAGCAAGTCAGCACATAAGCTCGGGATTCCCCGTGAGATGTGTACACAGCGCACATGTTCAATCAGAGTAGCATTTAGTAGAGTGCGATAAAAACAAAAAAAAACTTATTTGGAAAACCGTGTAAAAGCGAAAACGTGTAAAACAAGTACCGTGTAAATCGGGGGATAGGTGTAAATTAGAAGGTGGACAAAATTTGGAGATAAAACAATCGGAGTCAACAACAAGCAGCCGACCTCCACATGTGTGATAACACGTCAAAATACCCACACATTGTGTGGGAACATTCAACATAACCACGCGGGAGGACATAGCCACCTGCGTGAACAACCGAGCCCAGGATATAATAATGAAAAAAAGGTTTTTTACCGCGGAACAAAGATATATGAAAAGAAAGATTCTTGGGCATACACCCGCATGGAAACACGCAACCGCCGACACGTGTTTCTGACTTATTAGTCGTCATCAGGACGATCATCCATTTCTTCTGTCAACATTTGTAAGGTGTAGTAGTATACTGGGATGGTAGACAGTTTTTGAATGAGAAAAATAATCACTGGCAGTGGGTAGATCATTTATTTACGTTTCGGTCAACTATGTGGCCTTTTTCAAAATAAGATTGAGAGAGTTCGTTGAAGCACAGCGAAATCTTCACACGGATTGTCACAAGTATAATGTCCTGTTTTAAAGTGTACATATCGGAATGTAAAGAATTTAAATTATTTTGTTTCTAAAACGTTGAATATTAGATGTCTCGTCATGTAAATAATTAAGATAGAGTTAGTTTAAATATGTAGTTAAGATATTAGATTTAAGAATAGAGTATTAACCCGTAAATATAGAATTTATAATATAAATGTAACGAGATAATTTAATTCGCATTTGCACGTGAACGGTTGGCGCGAGAACACTCTTGAAAAGATTGTACGATTTGCAGCTAAGTCAACAAAAAAGAAGCGGTCGCATATGTAATTATGTTAAAGAACTTGGAGCTCAGCCGATTTATGGTCATTCGGATCTATCGGAGGACTCGACGTGGGTTTTTTACGAGCGAACGACTGACAAGTCTAATTGATTTATAGCGCTCGGTACCGACGAAATCACGTGCCATCACGTGATATCCACATGCTCTGCGAGGGCGAATGCTTACAGGTGTTCGAGGGAATCTATGTGGGCGTACTTGATATAAGTAAGCGTAAATTCGGTAGCTCCGGAACAGTCGAAAAATCGACACAGTCGACAGAATCTTTTTCAGTTGCTCGTGTATAAATAACGTTCAGTATGTTTCAGTAAGTGTACAGTAAATGTAAATTCTTTACAATGCAATTTTTCACAAACGACTTTCCATATAAGGGAACTTTTTTATGCTTTTTTTGAATTGTATTGTAGTGAACTAAATATATACCCTAACTAGGTTTTTTACAAGGTTTTCCCTAGTTTTCACAGTAAGTATGTAGAAAGACGGCCTTATCGCCGCAATAGGTTTTATTTAATGGCATTTGTCATATTAATGTTCATTGCTTGAAAAGGGTTTACGAAACACTTTCTTGCAAAAACGGTGTTGCAATAAACGTTAATATCACTAAAAGTGTTTCATTTGCCGACTTACTCCTCACGATATAAGACAAGTGCAATTATAAACATATCTACAAGTAGCAATTTTTTATTTTTAGTTTCGTAAAAAGTAATGTTGTGTCGACGTAACGAATACTACCGAATAGCGGCTATCGTCTGAAATGTGAGACAGCAATTGTAAAACAAATCTAATTGATTCTTTTACTCCATTTATAAACAAACACAAATTCCCTTATTCATGTAGACGTTACACGCTACAGGTTAAAATTAATTTTCAGACCCAACTGTATTAATCCTTTAAAGTTATATAAGCGAAATTACAAAACTAATTTGTTTCATCCTCGATAAATATGACGATAACAAGATCTGCACCGCTCAAACGAACGACAGAATGTAGGTTGTCCTTTTCCCTCTCGTTCATGTCTTCGTCGTTCGCCCCGTGTTGAATACTATTTAGAGAATCATATATTACAAATCTATCGGAAAATTTAAATAAAATGCTTAAACCTTATAACGTAACGATCGCACATTCATACACGTTAAGAAAAATATATATGCAAATTTGATAGAAAAACCTGCTACAACAAACTACACATTTATAATTACGTCTCGTATGCAAGCGAAGCATCTGTTATATCGAACATTTCGAATTTATTATCCCCCACGCCTACATATCTCGGTACGATTCAGCTACATCATAATGGGCTCTTTGTACGCAGGTTGCTTATACCTTAGGCGTTTTCGTTCCTTTACTAAGTGCCCTGACTGTACCTGTAACGCTAATTGTACAATATTTCGCGGTTTCTAGAAATTTTTTTTTTTGAAAAAATCTCTGTTTTGTACAAAGGGGGTACTATGTTTAAAAGTTGAAAAAAATAGAGCTAATGGCCATCTTCTTGTTGCATTATTGGTTTCGGGATCTATTGCTGAGTTGTCATGTCAAAAATGGTTGACAGTAAAATTATTGATTCATTTTTTTACATTACATTTCGGATACTATACAAATATCTTTGTGGAAACCAAAAATTAATGACACTGGAAGTCGCTTATTATTTGGCAAGAATTCCGATGGTAGCTCTTTTTTTTGTTCCAACCATAGTTATTTTATCTTTCAAAAGGCCTGTGGTTAACTGGTACCTTGTATACCAATTATCACACGCAAGATTCCTGGTTTTCCTTACCATGATTGAAATAAGCTATGGGTAATATCAGCCAAAGGATTCGATTTTTTATATGGCCCTTTGGCGGTTGCCTGTATACTTATGCCGAACTTTTGCACCGAACTTTTTAAGCACTGCTTAACAAAAAGCAGTACTTATGCCCGGTTGCACCGAACTTTTTAAGCAGTACTTAACCTAAAGTAGTACTTAAATCACGTTTTTTCGTTGCACCGCTCGTTAAGTTATTCTTAACTATTATAAGAGATGCTTAAATGTAAGCCCTCGAAAATCGATGCTTAAGCAATGCTTAGAACACCGATCATGCGCAATATACTCGTACGTATATGACAGCGTTTACGTTGCGTTTATAACTTGCAAATTTGTTTAGCTCGTTTGTTTTGGTTTGCATTCAAAAATGGATATCCGAATGAATGATATATTTGAAGACGATTTGGATGTATTGGAGGTTATAGATTTCGGTTTTCCTCGTCTAAATTACACGAGATCCAACTATTTTGACGAGATGGACGAATTTAATTTTTACAGGCGTTTCCGCCTAACAAAACAAACTAGTTTGCGAGTTTTGACACTCATCGAAGAATCATTAGAATATCCAAATGACGTGTGAGTAAAAACCCGATAAAATGAGTAGAGATGTAATATATTTGTTTATAGGAACAACAGTGTGTCGCCAATGAACCAGTTGCTAACAACATTGCGCTTTTATGTGTCATCTGGGCACCTTACTGCTATCGCGGACTTCAGTGGAATGCACATATCAACGGCATCCAGAATAATAGCAAAGGTGTCCGAGGCAATTGCAACGTTACGGCCACAATTCGTTACGATGCCTCAAACAGCTGAAGAAATTCAACAAACTCAAAATAGCTTTTTCGATATTGCTGCTTTTCCGAGGGTGCTAGGTTGTGTAGACGGGACGTATATAAAAATTCAATCACCTGGTGGTGATGATCCTGAAGTGTTCCGAAATCGGAAAACATATTTTTCCATAAATGTTAAAGCGATAGAAAATGCTAATTTAGAAATTATTGACATTGTGGCAAGATGGCCAGGATCTACCTATGATTCTACTATATTTAACTATAGTAGAATAAGGGCAAGAATGGAAAATTGAGATTTTCCGAACAGTATACTTCTTGGTAAGCAAATAACGACAACTGTTTTTCATTATATTAATTTATATACTTTGAAACAGGTGATAGTGGATATCCTTTGCGGAACTATTTTCTAACACCATTGGCAAACCCCCGCACAAGGGCTGAACAGCTTTATAATGAAGCTCACATAAGAACAAGGAATACGATCGAGCGATTGTTTGGTAATTGGAAACGCCGGTTTCCTGTTCTTGCATATGGCCTGAGGCTTCAAGTAGATACTGTCCTAACAATAATTGTGGCCACGGCAGTTCTACAAAATATTGCACGTACAATGCATGACCAAGATCCACCACCATTGCTAGACGAAGATTTGCAAGATTTGGAAATGCAAATTGCAAATGGTAAAATGATCAACGTACCTGCTGTGAATAATAACAACATTATTCATATCAGAAATAACTTAATTAATAATTATTTTCAACATTTATAGAAAAATATATTGTTTGTTAAGCCATACTATTTATTTTGTACCATATCCTTAAAACTAATATTTACATTATTCTACATATTTACATTAACATTTGTAATTAATCATTAAGTTTTTTTTTTATTTCAATATCTAGTAGCAGGGCCTGTTTTTGTAGGGACCGCTGTTCAACTTCCCAAAGTGCCCTTTTTAAATTTTTCTCTTCCGCAAACTTGTGCTGCTTTAACTTCGTATCAGCAATGGCCAACAGGGCCTGTTTTTGTAGGGACAGCTGTTCAACTTCCCAAAGTGACCTTTTTAAATTTTCCTCTTCCGCAAACTTGTGCTGCTTTAACTCCATAATAGCAATGGCCAACCGTTTATCCAATAGTAAATTATACTTCTCAGCCACTGCTGATGAAGTTAAAGCCTTCACAACTACTGCTGGACGCCGGCGACTTGAGGTGGGAGTAGTCTGAAATTTTTTAAATAATATTAGCATCTCAGTTTTACTGCAGTAAATTGGTCTTACTTTAGGGGTAGCTCCATGCGTCGCATTATTGAGCACGCTGCTAATAGGGGTTGTTAGCATGGACGCCTTAGGGTGTCCCCAATTCAGAGTTTGTAGCTGAAAGGAATGTATGTAATTAATTTAAATGTTATTTGCTCATAAAATAACCTACATTATTTTGGCCCAGATAAATGCTGCTGTTCGTTGGTGGTCGAGGCGGAGTCAAACATTGTTCCCTTGAAAGGCAGACCTTCACTTGAAGAGGAGGGACCCTACAGATAATCATATTAATGTTAGTTTCCGCAATGCATGACATGCACTAATGACGCTGTGACATATTATATCAACACTCATGATAGCCATGCATATAAACCGCTACCACAATATATAACCATCATGAAATTCCAATGCAAATAATTATTAAATATATCAATATAATTTATAGAAATGCATATCTGTACAGATGTGTTGTCATGAATGTCGTCAACCTGATAAAACCAAATTAATGTAGCTAATCAACGAATTCAATGAAAGTACGTACAATTACCTCAAGATTAGTGCCATACTCTTGTTGATCTGAATCAAATTTATTATTGAGACCGTATGTCGTTTTGCTGTTCATCATTGATAGTATAAGATCTTTTTCAGGACACACATTCGTTATTGCAGCCGTACCACCACCTGAAATAGTTATTTTTATATTGCTTTTTACCTACTACAATTTACACATTTATCAACTTCAAACTGATACAATACGTTACATATATAATACCTGTTGCGGACGACGTGGCCATCCTCGCTGAAACGGAGAAGGGATTGAAGGAGATGGTGAGGAGGCTGGAAGGATTCCTGGACAGGAGGGGGCTCGAGCTGAGCACAAATAAATCCAAGGTAGTGGTGTTCACGAAAGGAGGAGGGAGGAGAAAGGAGATACAGTTGAAATGGAAAGGGGAGGTGATAGAACAGGTGAGGGAGTGGGTATATCTTGGATATGTGTTGCGAGAAAATAACAGTAGGGAAGGGCAAATTAGACATATATGCAAAAAGGCGAGGAAGGCGGAAGCGAGTTTAAGAAACGTCCTATGGGGTAAGAGAAATGGGGGATTTGAGGAGACGAAGAAGATATGGGATGTATGTGTGAAAAGCATATTGATGTATGGGGTAGAAGTATGGGGAGGCAAGGAGCACAAGAGCATGGAGAGGGCACACTTAGGACAGATTAAAAGGTCACTACGTCTGGAAAGATCGACGCCCGACTATATAATAAGACAGGAGACGGGGTGCGAGAGATTAGCAGTAGAGATGGGGAGGAGAATGCTGAGGTATGAGTTAGAATTGAGAGAGGGGAGTGAGGAGAGACTGGGGAGAAAGGTATTGGAGGAATTAGACAAGAGGGAGAGGACGGGAGGAAAGTTATCAGGGTGGGAAGTAGCGAGGATAAGGCTTTATGAGAAGGCGGGGCTGTCGACAGTAGAGGTGGAAAGGAGGAGAAGAGAGGGGAGACCGGTGGAAAAGGAGGTGGTAGAGAGGTGGAAGCAGGCGGAAGCGCAGGAAAGAGAAGGGAAGATACGGGATGCAAGGTACAATGGGAGGTACAGAGCAATACAGACATTTGGGAGGAGGCCAAGGTATTTGGGTGGATGTAAAACGGCGGACGAAGAGAAGCTAATAGCAAGGTATAGATGCGGGAACGAAGAGAAGGCAAATAAATATTGGATGGGAGAAGAATACAGAAGATGTGAAGCATGCGGGAAGGGAAGAGATGAATGGAAGCATTGGTGGGAGGAGTGTGAAGAAATGGGGTGGAGCAAGGAGGAGGAGCGGGAGGGCAGAGATTGGAGGAAGGCATTGGGAGAGAATGGGGAAGGGATACAGATATTAGGGGAATTAAAAAGGAGGAGGGCTGAGGGTAGGAAAAGGAGGGTAATTGAGAGAGAAAATTGACATGTTACAGGAAAGGTGAGCAGTCGAGGGCTGGAGAGGGAGGTAGCGGACGAAACGAGGAGAAGGTGGAAGAGATGGAGTGAAGTGGAGAGAACGAGGTGGACGAATAAAAAATAAAAAGGCACAATGTAACATGAATAACTAGAAATGCCAAATAAAGGTTCTGTTACTTTAGCTGACCCATGCGTTATATGTTATGGGTGTGGTCGATGTTTAGATACATAACCTAACTTCAGAAGCGTTCTTGTCGATTTTATTTGAATACGTTATTAAATACAATAGCCAGGTAATATTGCATTAATACATATTTTATTTCTATATTAAAATTGTGTTATTTTTATTTCCATTTATTCGTAGAATGGAGAATATTTTAGAATATTTTGAAGATGACGATCTTGTTCTTAACCCTCAGGCAATAGGTTTATTGATGGAGGGCCCTCATCAAGCTCCGTTGAATTTACTTCTGGTCGAAAACGAAAACGAACCTGTTAGAAATGCTAACTATGTAGAAGAGGTTATACCGAGATATAACCCAGATGAATTTTTTGGACATTTTCGAATGTCGAGAAATGTGTTTCAAGTAAGTTGTTAAATATGATTAGTATACTATAGTACAATAGTATTGACTGCAGTGCAATTATTTTAAGGAACTTACAGAAGACATCGGTAATCAAATACCTGAAGTACCAACAATTCATGTAATGAAGAAAGTGCTATTTACCATATGGATGATGGCAAAACCGGAATCTTTTATAGCTTGCTGCGATCGTTTTGGCATTTCAAAGGGAAGTGGCCATCTAATTTTTCATGATATTTGTAAGATATTATGTAATTTGATGGAATCAGAAATATGCTGGCCCAGAGCGCAAGAAGCGACAGCGACTCAAACATTTTATTTGGAAAAAACTAGATTTCCTGGTATAGTAGGATCAATTGATGGTTGCCATATACCAATCAAGGCACCAGTTAACAACCCAATTGATTATTACAACCGAAATTCATATCATTCTGTGATACTTCAAGGAGGTTGTGACCATAAAATGTTATTTATAGATATTTTTGTTGGAATGCCAGGGAGGGTTCATGATGCTAGGGTATTTCGAAATAGCCCCCTATACGATGCAATTATGAACGAAAAAGAGCAGTTTATTCCACCAGATATGCATCTGCTAGGTGACAGTGCCTATCCACTTTTACCAAATGTAATGGTACCATTTAGAGGCAATGGTCATTTATCGGCACATCAACACCTGTACAACACAATTCATAGCAAGTGCAGAAGCAAAATTGAACAGGCATTTGGACGATTGAAAGGAAAATGGCGACGGTTAAAGTATTTAGATATGAATATTGAAAATATTCCACAAGTAATAACTGCAGCTTGTGTATTGCATAATTACACTTTGCGGACAGAAGCTGTCAGTGATGATATTGAAGTGGTGCCTGCAGAAATAGAAGAAATTCTTGGCGATGAAGAACCACAAGAATATGTACCAATGGCTGCAGTAGCAAAAAGAAGTAATATAATGAATTTAATAATATAAATTATATTGTATTGTGATATTATAAGTTATATTACAGTGTAATTCTTGACTGTAAACACTAGGAGATACTTATCTCAAGTTGGTACTGTAGCAGTCGTAGAATAAAAACACTCATCAATATAATATCCTTTAATATTGCTGATATATTCTATGACTGATATGGGAAAAGTATACTTGTAAACTAAAATTGTAAAGACTTCAGAACTAATTTAATTTGTTTTTTAATCGTAGAAATTCGTGATTGTACAAATTTTAGTTTAGCCTTTATTTTGTCATGAAGTTGTAATTTCGGTAGGATACTGATTATTTTTAATTAACTTTTAGTCAAATATGTATATTTCTCTTTTCCAAGTATTTAAAAATGTTCTTTATGTTATTAATCTTACAATAAATTAGTGTCAAAATATATTTTGTGTTTATAAATGAAAAAGTTCCACAACTGTACTTTTGAGAGCGATTATTTTGTTGAAAATTATTCTAAAATCTAGCAAAAAACGAGAAGAAGAACATTTGTATGTCATGTTTAAAATAAAATAAAAACCACCAAATAAAATATGCACATAACAAATTTATTTACAAACAAAATATGACAAAAAGAGAAAAAAATAAATGAATTCTTAAAGAGGAAAAAACAAAATAATATTTACAAACAAAACGGCATAATACTAAATCTAAACAAGAAAAGCAAAAGAAACCTATGATAAAATACTTATTCTTTTTTATTAAGATATTCCCGTAATAAATTGTTTCTTTCTTTCATGCACTCCGCAATAGTCCTATATGTTTCATTAAGTTCTTCTAGTTTCTTTAATTTTTCTTGTTCAATGGTAATAATTTCTTTCCTATACTCTTGCAGATCCCGGTTTTTCCTTTTTCCCAGTTTCGCATGTGGCTGCACGTTCTGAGGCGGTGTTTCTGCTTCAACGAGTTTACTTACAACATTTATCGGGTTGTATCCGCTAGTCGATGGCTGTGACTCTTGTTCCACCGATCTATTAGTAGATGCACGATGAACGATTGTACATGGTTTTAAAGATGAAATCAAGAATGGTGTATTCACTGTCGCATCGCTACTCAGAATCCCATCCATTAATTTAAAATATTCCCAATGTTGCCTCGCCCGACCAGTTTTTTTCATTTTGTCATTCACTGCCCTATATATGTCATTTTTAAATTTCTAAATTTTTTATCACATATCTGGTGTCACATTGTGCTTCAATTCGTTCATCTTTTTTGATATTTTGACCCAGATATTATTTTTTTTTTATTTTTGGGTTTCTAAAATTTTCTTTTTCCAATTCGCAATTTTCTAGTAATAATTTTACTGCATTATCTTGCCATTTAAAAACTTCTTCCGACGCTAATGGATCTTCTACAGTACGTGATTGTAATATAGTATTTATAAATTCCATTTTGAATGGTTCATCTGTAATGTAATTTGTTAAACATAAATAGGACTAAGGAAACAAATATATGTAAAATATTGTTCATTCTAATTAAAATGTAAATACATATATATTATATATATAATAAAATATAATTGTCATATTGCATTTTCAACATATAAATAAACAACGTACCTTCAAATATCCTAAATCCATTGGTACATCTACATTTAATAATTGACCATCAATATTAAATTGTATTTCCATTGATTGAGATTTATCCATTATTTTTACGAAATTGTACGAAAAGAACTTCTATTCACCAACACCAAAGTACGAATGAAAAATTCAGGACAAATAAATAATCGCAATACCTTGTGTAGGGTATTTTATGATACCTATTACATTTCTTTCGTTTGTGCACACATCTGCATAACAGATTTACGTATTCGACTGTATTTTGAATTTGAAATTCTCCTTATCCCCACTCTCCGCTAACTAACCCAGCGAAATTTATTTTCGCTGAAAATAATGGGGACCGCTACATCGAGCGCTAACAGTTAGCAAGTCCGTTTAGGACACCGCTAAAGCTAGCGGAGCTCAGTGCTGGAAGTGGCTGAACGCACCCATTTTGAATTGAATTCCCTTTCTATATCCTGCCACGCCTTGTTCTTATCCTCATTTGTTGTCGCATCGGTCTTTTTATTTTTGACAATGTCCTTGTACTTATGTACAAGACTAAATAGCAATTGTTTTTCCATTGCCGAAAAATTTGCGGTGCGGGTTTTTGGGCATGAGTCCTGTGATAATAGAAAATACGGTTGGTTAATATATAATATATATATAATAATTGCAGTCCATTGTTTTGTTTTTTATAATAGTATGTCTACATATGTATACAAAAAAGAACAAATATATGTCGACCATTACCTTATTTTCCATTTCAAAGTTGCTTTTTCACTTTAACACAATTAAATAAACTTTATAAAAATGCGACTGATACACGTGATGGCAACGAGTCGTTAGACGCACGCATAGACAATAGTGATGCAGAAAAAGTAACTATCCGTTACTTGAGTACTCGGTACCCGACGAAATCCGAAGTAACGAATATGAAGATAGAAACTTATTCGTGATTAGTTACTTTAGGTACATTTCGTTTTCGTTATGCGCAGTGCCCATCGCCACACTACCTATTAAGTAATTGAAGGGTAACTGGTAAGTATTTTGTAGATACCGATGTTAGCACTACATTTTTACTTTGTGGTACCCTCTTACTTCGAGTAGGTGAAGTACGAAGATCTCTGTTTTAATAATGAATTGCAGTTTACATCTTAGTTTAAGCAATTTTTATTTGAATCGCTTGAATGGAAATATGTATGTTATTCCCCGAATACCCGAAGCTATACAAAGAATCTTAAGCGTTTTTTACCAATTTAAGCCATTCATTCGTTGCAACTAGCGTCATATAGAAAGTGATTTTGTGAAATACCTGTGATTTTGTGACAAGATTTCAGTTGTAATTGAATATTTACCTGTATCAAAAATAGGTGAGTATTACAAATAATGTATTTAGGTTTCTCTGAAAATATAATTTAGTACATAAAACAACAACAATTTAATAATGATGACTTAACAGTCATTTTGCAGTTTTACATTTTAATTTTTGAAATATGTTTCATCAGAGGACAATGACTACATATTTATCGGAACCGCAATCAAGATACAGAAGAAGTTCAATTTGGATTCATTTCACTGCTGTTTCAAATGAAAAAGCGAGGTGCAATTTATGCAAATCAACATATTCCTATAAAGGAGGCACAACCTCGAATTTAAAAAAGCACCTTCAATCCAGGCATCCCACTATTCTATTAGGCGAAACTACATCTAGGTATAAAATATAACACTTTTTCATTTTCTTGTTTTTATTAAATCAGGGCATTTGAATTACAGCTGTCCCATCTACATCTGCCTCAACTTGTTCCTTATTATCAGATGCACCTAGCTCAGCTTCCACGTCAACTTCAAATTGGCCAACAGAAACTCATCCCAAGAAAAGAAAGCAACAGGCAAGCTTAGGAGGTTTTTTTTCTCGCCCAATTACTTTGTCCCGCCAACAAAAAATAAATAATCTTATTTTAAACATGATTGTGAAAGATCTTCAGCCCTTTTCAATTATACAAGATGAGGGCTTTAAAGAATTACTTAGAGAACTTGAACCATCATATAAGATGCCTAGTAGATTCACTTTTACTAGTTCCCTATTGCTTCAAAAATACGATAAAGTTGCGGATCAATTAAAAATATTGTTGAACACAGCTGCATTTCTAACTTTGACTACAGACGCGTGGACATCTATCTCCAATCAAAGTTACATTGGAGTCACCGCCCATTTTATTACATCAGATTTTATTTTCCATTCTTGTTTGCTTGATTGTTTTCATTGCATTCTTAGTCATACTTCCCAAAATTTAGCAGATGAGGTTCGAAGTGTTGTAAATAGATGGAACATTCAAGACAAAATTTTTGCTGCCACAACAGATAATGCTGCCAATGTAGTGAGCTCTATTAAATTATGTGCATGGACTCATATTCCATGTTTTGCCCATACGATTAATTTAATTGTTCAAGGTAGTCTTACCGAGATTGATGAAATTCAACGCAAAGTAAAATCAATTGTTGAATATTTTCATAGAAGCACACAGGCTACTGAAAAATTAATTAAAACACAAAGTCATTTGAACCCAAATTCTGTCCCATTAAAGCTAAAAAATGACGTGGTTACTCGATGGAATTCGACGTATTACATGTTTGAAAGAATTATTAAAATACAGGACTTTCTGACCGCTACTATCGGATTACTACATAATCCTGTTGAGTTGTTGTCAGAAAATGATTGGATTAGTTTAACCGAGACTTGTAAAATATTGAAACCATTTGAACAAATTACAAGGGAAATGAGTTCTGAGAAATCAGTAACACTTTCAAAAGTTCTCAATATTGTTAGAGGATTAATATTAGTTTTAGATAAATTTAAAGAAAGTACCACTACATTGTCAGGTAAAAATCTAATTAATAAAATGTTGGAAGCGATTGGAAAACATTCAATTCAACGAAACACTGGCAAAAACTGCCTTTTTGGATCCCAGATTTAGAGAGGGAGCATTTAGTTCTGAGGCCGCCTTAGAAAGAGTTAAAAAAAAATTCAGGATGAAATGATCCACTTAATAAATAAAGAACGGGAACAAAAAGAGACATTTGCTTCCACTTCTCATTCAAATGATGATATTGTTACACATAATAAAGATGATAGTATTGCTGATGAAGATTTAGTTTGGCAAGAATTTGACAAAAAGAGTACCTCAAAAAAAGTGGAAAGCCCCACTGCATTGGCTATCATAGAATTTAGGGCATACTTGTCTGAGGAACCGTTACACCGAAAAAAAGATCCTCTCGAATGGTGGAAGGCTAGGCAAGCAGTTTACCCTACACTATGTAAACTGGCTAAAAAATATTTAAGTATTGTAGCGACGTCGGTACCATCCGAAAGGATTTTTTCAAAAGCTGGCCAGTTAATTTCAGACAGACGTAACAGACTGAAAGGGAAAAATGTTGAAAAAATCATGTTTTTACATTGCAATCAACAATTATTTTAGTTTAGTTAGTTTATATAGATTAGGCGGAAAATAGACATCAGTTTTTCATTTACTTTCTTTTTGTTATTGTTTGTTAATATTGTTATTATTATTTTGTTTTATTATTATAAAGTGAATTGATGTTGAGTATTTTTTTAAATACCTTTACTGAATTTTTTTTTACTAATATCTTCAGTTTTTTCCTCAGACCACATTTAAATCCTACATAATTCATTCAGAAGCATGTATGAGTCACTGTTTTAGAATAGTCGCTCCAGTATTCATATATAGGTATGTATGTACCTATACTTTGAAGGAATACTGAAAACAAAGACATATTCTGTAAGAAAGTACATATGTACCTCTTATGCATGTTAGAATAAGGATACTCGTATCGATTCAGCTTCCGGTAAGATTAAATGCAAATGAGTACTCAGTAACGAATACAAAGTAACGAGTAATGTACCTAAAACTAACGATTAGTTACAAGTACCGAAAAGTAATCTGCATCACTAATAGACAACTATACTTACGTACGGTGGTTTCAGTGTAGGAACTCTGCAAGTGTGAAAGTAACCAAATATTTACGCTGTTGTCATGCGTAATCATTTTAAAGTACAACTTTACTAAGCAATGCTTAAACCTGGGCGGTGCGAGCGGCACAATTTTTAAGCATTACTTAAAATTAAGAACTACTTGCTTAAGTATTACTTAAACGCAAAACGGTGCAACCGGGCATTAAATCACGTATTTTCGTTGCACCGCTCGTTAAGTTATTCTTAACTATTATAAGAGATGCTTAAATGTAAGCCCTCGAAAATCTATGCTTAAGCAGTGCTTAGAAGATCATGCGCAATATACTCGTACGTACGTGACAGCGTTTAAGTTGCTTTTATAACCTGCAAATTTGTTTAGTTCGTTTGTTTTTGGTTTGCATTAAAAAATGGACATTCGAATTAAAGATATATTTGAAGATTATTTGGATGTATTGGAGGTTATAGATTTCGGTTTTCCTCGTCTAAATTATACGAGATACAACTATTTTGACGAGATGGACGAATTTAATTTTTACAGGCGTTTCCGCCTGACAAAACCAACTTGTTTGAGAGTTTTCACTCATAGAAGAATATCGCAATGTTGCTTTTTCGCGATAGCACAGCAAAATAAACTGTATAAAAATGCGACTGATATTATGCACGTGGTAGCAACGAGTCGTTAGACCCACGGTGGTTTCAGTGTCATGCGTAATCGTTTCAATGTACAACTTTACTAAGCAATGTTTAAACCTGGCCGGTGCGATCGGAACGATATTTAAGCATTACTTTAAGAACTACTTACTTAATAGTCTGCTTTAGAAGGCTCAAAAAATCGATTTGTTTTTTATTGCTCAAATCATGCCTAATATATCTAAGAATATGTATAAAAAGTTATAGCGGCTAATTCGCAATGTTTTGAAAGATACAACACTAAACACAGTGAGGTGTCGAGTAAAAAATATACGAACGCATGAACGCTCGGACAAACGAAACGCGCGCCCCTCCCCGCAGTAACATAACCCCGAACTATGTACTGAAAAAAGTTCAATCGGTCGTTCGAAACAATAATATTTTGAGTTCGTAAGAGCTATAGTAGGATTATAACGAGATATTCCGCAAGTAATCGAAAATTAACATTTTTCCTGATCGTAAACTTTAAAGCGCGTTTCCTTGAGTTTTCGTTTTTACGATTTTTCTAAACTGGTGGGCGTGATTGCGAGAAAACTAGACAAGCAATCAAAACGAAACAAAACTTTTGTTGGCTTCAGTAGCATTCATTCTATTTGAACTTAAAAAAGATTAATGAAAAAAAAATTCTAAACAACGTTTTTAGCAAGTTGAAATGATTTTTTCTTCCTGCAAAGAGCACATTTATTTTCAAACCTGAGAAAAATCTTGAATTTCAACATTTTGTTTTTTTTTTTAGTTCACATAGAAGAAAATATATGAGAATTACCATTTTGTTTTTTTTTGTTTCAGACAAAAAAATGCTCTAAAAAGTTCACTAGACTTGCTCATTTTTTCTGCCCTAAAAAAATTCCCCCAAAAACGCTATTTTAAGGCCTCCTAAAGCAGGATCCCCCCTTAATTATTACTTAAACGCAAAACGGTGCAACCGGGTTAGATATACTTCTACGTTACTCAGGCAACATATTTTGGCATCACAGAGCCCAAATACTTTAAAACCCATATTTTGCAGGTTTACACGGAATGTATTGAATAAAGCTAGACCCTCCCCTGAAGGGTATTAACATTTCATCAATTGTAATATGTGGGGCTAGAGAATAATTGTTTTCGCTATTTGTTACAAAATGACCAAGCTTGAATCGAATAGCTGCAAACTTATCAGTTTGTTTTCTGTCTATTCTAGTACTTGTGTCGTCAAATCTAAGTGCTAGTAAAAATAGAAATCTCTTGCAGCTCATGCATGCTTGATATATTTCTGATCCGGTTCCATCAGTTGTCCACAATTCAAAAATAGTGATCCAAAAAGTGCTGACAGTTCATTTTTTGTGGTATAGTATCCATTTCTCGAACGACTATATTTTAAACGCATTTTTATAAACTCTGCGTTTGAACATTCAATAATATTTTCCATAATATCGTTTGTAAATAACAAACGGAAAGTACTTTTTGCGTCAGTAATATTTCGTGCGCATGCTTTTGGGCCAGGAAATATTTTTATTATGCTTGTCATATTTGTCTTGCTAATGTATTATTCTTTGCCACGAAATATTCCGTCGCTAATTACCTTATTAGTTCTACTTCTGAATCAGTGGAATGATCACTTTCTTCTAATATCCGCATCCTCTGACGTATGAATGTCCTCCTACTTCTTCAGGTTCCACATCGAATATCGTCGGAGCCATTGCTTGAAGTTCCTCTTCTGTACGACGCTTCGGATTGCGATTTACTCGATCCCTATTCTTTATATTTTATGAAAAAAATTATACAAATAATTTCAACAAATTCATATATTAGGTATTCTGTATTATTTAGCGGTATAATAAAACAAAAAGTTGTTTCATGTGGATAGAAAACAAATTGAAATATCGAAAATAACCAAAAATATTGTATTAAATTGGTTGTAAGTTTTCCTCTAACGCATAAGTCATTCCGTGAACAGAGTGGGTCCTGTAACATTCCATCGCCTTTCGTCATGTATCATGGAATCGCCATTTTTTCCCACATTCAACACAATGAACACTGAACTGCTCTTGAACGCGATGGTACAGTGATTATAATCTTTTTCTACAAAACAATGCGTATGTAAACGAAGCTATTTAATCGTACACCAATGCAGTAATTTAAATTCTGGGGCTGAATTGCTTTGTTGAGTTGAGCTTTGGATAACAGTTCTAAACATTAGTTGAACGGTCCCCGGAGTCCTGGAATAAGCAATGTTTAACTGCTGCACCGTTGCACTCTATTAAAGAAACGTCCCATTACGTTTAGTTCCACACTAAATTACATTTGCATCCATTATAGTACTTCATCTGTTTCACAATGTATGCACGTTCGCTACGAATTTTCATTTAAAATCTACGTCGTTTGTTTTAATTATTAATTGTTATATTGTAAATATTGTTTTCGGAACGATCGTTAGGACGTATTTTCAAAGAAGAGGGGTCGGAAAAGGGAGATAGGAAGTGATCGAATTAAAAAGAAATGACTTGTATAGACAGAATTACATTTTTCAATTCAAATTATTGTATCAAATCAGAGATCGTCTGGTATAACCAGTGCACAATTGTCTGAAAGTGGATGAGTAATAATCATCCGAAAAAATTAATGAATTAAATGATCAGGAACATAAAACATACTTTCTTGTACATTAACGTACGCCGTCGACGTCATCTTTAAATAGTGCTTACATAATATATTCAATTAATATAAAAGTGTGTACATCCGAGTGAAAGGTCGTACGATTTGAGCTCCTGAAGTGTAGAGAGATTCTAGGTGAAAGTGACGGATATAAGAGTTAAAACGGGTATTGTGCGAGAGTTGACAATTAGGCGGTCACGGTAACGTTTGGTGGACTTAAATTGACGCTGAAACATAGACGTTAGTAAAGTTTTAAATAAAAGTGAGGGCACGAAATCGCGTACGCAAAGAGAATTACCCGCCGCGAGAGAACTTTTTGCGCTAGGCACGGCCGGTCGGAGTGCGGGCAAGCGACGGGGTCTTTTTGTGTGTGCAAAACCAGATAAGAGAGGTTAATAACTTTTATATTTAAATAAATCGAAATATCAAATAAATATCGCCAACAAACACAAAAGATATTGTAGAGCCGGGACATTAAAGGCTAAATTAATATAAATTAAATAAACAAAACAATAAAAGCTGATTGCCAAATTAAAATCAACTAAATAAATATAATAATAAAAGTTGACTGTTCATTTGAAAGAAGGGAAAAGGAAATGGCGAGCGGGGGAGGCAGGGAAAGGGTAGGAAGTGAGGGGACAAGGGTCCCAGAGATATTCACAAGGAGTAGGAAGATATAGAGGCCTGCGGAGAGGGAGAAAGGAGAAGGAGAGAGAAAAGTGGAAAGCATTGAGGACGAAAGTGTGGCAGGCATGTTACGAGTAATCATGAAGGAATTAAAGGAAATGAGGAGAGATAATGCAGATATGAGAAAGGAGAATGCAGAGATGAGGAGCGAAATGAAGGAATAAAGTGTAAGAAGAGAGGATAGAACAGGAGTGGAAAAAAGAAAAGGCAGAGATGGGAGGAAAAATTAGAAAGATAGAAGAAAAACTGGAGCAGATGGAAAAGAAAGAGAGAAGAAATAATGTTGTGATTAGAGGGTTGGAAGGGCAAAAAGGAATGGAGAGACAGGAAGTGAAAGAATGGATTAAAAAGGAATTACGGGTAGAAGTGGTAATTGAAGAGGTGAATAATTGGGGAAGTAATGGAAGAGAAATAATGCTAGTGAAGTTGGAAACAAAAGAAGACAAGGAGAGGATTATGAAGAACAAAGAGAGACTGAAAGGCAGCAGGATTTACATCGACCATGACCTTACAGAGAAGGAGAGGGAAATATAGAGAGAAATTTGAAAGTATGCTGTTAAGGAGAGAGAACAAGGAAGGAGAGTCAAAATGGGGTACAGAAAGTTGAAAGTGAATGATACATGGCTACAATGGGATGGAGGAGAGGAAAAATTGGTCTGAGCCAGGGGGGCGAAAGGGAAGGGAGAAAATGGAATAAGGAGAAAGTGAGCGCGAAGAGTACAGGGTTAAGCGCGGGTATCTGGAATGTGGCAGGATGGACGAAATGGATGAGGGGGGATAAATAAGGACTTAAGGGAATATATGGAGGGATTTGATTACATAGGGATAACAGAAACATGGGTAGAAGAGGAGACCTGGAGAAGGTATAAAGGAAACATGCCAGGCGACTTCAAATGGGTATGAAAAGCAGCCGTGAGAGAAAAGGGGAGGGGAAGGGCAAGTGGGGGAATAATCACTGGGGTTAAGGTGAAATGGGAAGAGCTGGAAGAAGGAAGATATGATACGAAGAACATACAAGGAAGGATGATAAGGAGGGAGGGCGAAAAGTGGGGAATATATACAGTATACAGTAACCAGCAGCTGAAGAAGGTGACAGAAGAACTAGATGACATAATAGAGCGAGGAGAGAACAACTTAGTAATTGGCGGAGACTGGAATGCAAGAATAGGAATGAAAAAGCAGCTGGACGACTAGAGAGGAGTAGAGGGAAGAGAAGAGAGAAGGTCAAGGGATGGGGTGACAAATGGAGAAGGGAAAATATTGATCCAGTGGTTGCAAGAAAAGGACTGGGAACTACTAAATGGAGTGGAGCAAGGATACAAAGAAGGGGAGTTCACGTACGTAGGCCCAAATAGGAGATCAGTTATAGACTATGTGGTCACAAGTAAGGAAACGTTGAGGAAGGTGGAAAACTTTGGAGTGGTGGACAGAGTAGAATCGGACCACTTGCCGCTAGAGATAGAGTTACGTGGGGAAGCAAGAAGGGCAGAGAAGGAAGAGAGAAGAGATGCAGGAATGATCAACATATGGAATGAAGAAACGAAAAGAACATACAATGAGGGACTATGCGGGTGGCATTGGAAAAGAATAAAGAGGATAGAAGAGATGACAAGTATTATGAATAAGGCAATCACAAGAAGAAGCCAAGGAAATGGAGAAAGGGAAAGGACATGGTTCGACGAAGAATGTAGGAGAGGAAAAAGAGCGTTGAGGGAGGCGAGGAAAGGGAGGAAGACGTGGAGTAGATAGGGGCAGGCAGTCATTGTTGTGGAAGAGAAAGAAGGAAGATCTGAGAAAAAGAATGGAGGAGGAAGTGCAAAGGTTAAGAAATGAGAAAGAGATATGGGAATATCTCAAGAAAAGAAGAAAGGGAAGAGAAATATCAAACAAAATAGGGATAGGCGAGTGGAAAGCGTATTTTAAGAAGCTGTTTGGAGGAAAGGGTGCGTTAGAAAGGGGGAAGGAGGATCGCGGAGTGGGGAAGGAAAGCGAAGGAGTAGAGGAACTCATATGGGCAGAGTTAAGAAAGGTCAAGGACAAGTTGAAAAAGGGGAAGGCGGCAGGGGAAGATGGTGTAGACTCCGAAGGGTGGATAAATGCACCAAAGGAGGTGTGGAGAGAAATGTTGAAGAGGGTCAATGATATATGGACAGGAAGGGAGAAAATGCCAGAAAATTGGAGGACGGCGATAGTGGTCCCGATCTGGAAAAAAGGAGACAAGGAGAGGGTGGAGAACTATAGGGGGGATCGCCTTGCTCAATGTAGTTTATAAAATATATGCAGGGTTGTTAAGGGTTAAGACTGGAAAAGGAAACCGGAGATAAGGAGATATTGCCAGAGGGACAAGCAGGTTTCAGGCCCGGAAGAGGAACCCTGGGATAACCTGTATATTTTGAACTATTTGATCGAGAGGGAGGTGAGAAGAAAGGGAGGAAAATTGTTCACAATATTCGTCGACCTGAAGGCGGCTTTTGACAGAATTGATAGAGAAGTATTGATAAAGACAATGGAAAAAGGCGGAATATCGGACACTGTGGTTAAAAGGACAAAAGAGATATACGAAGAGACATGGTGCAGTGTGAGAGTGCTGAGCGAGAAAACAGAGAAATTTAGAACATCTAGAGGTCTAAGGCAGGGGTGCCACTTGAGTCCACAATTATTTAATATATACATAGCGAAACTGGAAGAAGTGATGAGGAATGGCCAAGGCGGGCGGGGGGGGGGGATGACAGGCTGTGGACACTCGCGTACGCAGACGAATCGTACTGCTGGCAGAGACGGAAATAGGGCTGCGAGAAATGTTGAGTAGGCTAGAGGGATTCCTGGAAAAAAGAGGACTAGAACTGAACAGAACGAAGATGAAAGTTATCGTATTCAAGAAAGGAGGAGGAAAAAGAAAGGAAGCGCAACTGAGATGGAAGGGAGAAACAATTGAACAGGTGAGAGAATGGACGTACTTGGGAGTGGTGCTGAGGGAGAGTAACAACTGAGATGAACATATGAACCATATATGCAAAAAGGTGAGGAGAGCAGAAGAAGGGCTGAAAGAGAGCCTGTGGGGAAAGAGGAAGGGGGGCTTCGCAGAGTCAATGAGGATCTGGGATATTTGTGCAAGGAGCATAATGCTGTATGGGGTAGAAGTTTGGGGGATAAACGACCAAAAAAGACTAGAGAGGGCTTACATGGGGCATATGAAGAGAGCGCTAACATTAGAGAAGTCGACACCAGACTACATTGTGAGACAGGAGACAGACAGGGAGAAATTGGAGGTAGAGGCGGTGGGGAGAGTGGCAAAGTACGAAGAAATGATAAAGGGAGGGAGAGGCAATAGCTTACTGAAAAAAAGTGATGGGAGAGATGGAGGGGCGCAGAACACATGGGAAGGATTTATCAAACTGGGAAGAGTGCAGAAAGAAAATGTATGAAAAAGCGGGGTTGTCGTTAGAGGAGGTAGAAAGAAGGAGGACGGAAGGTAGGGCAGTTGAGAGGGAGGTAGTGGAGAGGTTCAAACAGGTGGGAGGACAGGAAAGGGACAGGAAGATAAGGAGCTCAACATACAATGAAAAGTATAAAGACATAAGAGTACACGGAAGAAGGCCAAAATATCTGGAAGGGGGAAAGACGCAGGAAGATGAAAGAAGTTTAGCGAGATATAGATGCGGACACGAAGAAAAGAATAACAAATACTGGATGAATGGATGGAAACGAATACAGAAAGTGCGAAACGTGTGGCAACGGAAAAGATGGCTGGAAGCATTGGTGGGAGGAATGCGTGGGAATGGGATGGAGCAAGGAGGAGAAGGAGAGAGGTAGAGAGTGGAGGAAGGTGCTGAGAGAGAAAGGCGGTGGGGTGGAGATACTGAAAAAACTAAAGGAAGAGGGAAAGAGGGGAGGAAGGGGGGGGTGAATAACATAAATTTGGTTGTTACAGGTAACAGAATAGGGGAGAGAGGTGTCCGGAGGGATGAAGGAGAGAAGGCGGAACAAAGGCAGAAAGGATGTTACAAAATGTAAAAATGTTATATTGTGTTGTTAATTTGTCATTATACCAATAAAGGTTTATTATTATTATTATTATTATATTCAATTAGATTGGGTGTCTTGCAAATTTTGGATAGGTACAAGATTCATGTATTAACATTATTTCTTCGTCACTTTAGCCAACTATGTTAAAATCGATCAAAGTATCAGCTGCATTGAATGAACAATTTCAGCGAATGTGGCAATGTGATATTTGAGCTAGCCAGACTATCATACACAATTCGCTGAAGGTGCATGAGTGACAAATACATCGTTTGTCATATAAAAATATTATTTTTCACAGACTTGAGGATGAAGATTTGTCGTTACCCAAAATCTTGTTTATAATGAATGTATGCCAATGTTTTTTTTAAATTATTGATATATAAAAAAATTAATTATATGCTACCACATTGGCGCATTTCCAATTAATTATTTATAGGTTTAACGCAGCACGGTAATAATAATTTTAATGCTTTGGTGCACTCATTAAATGGATACACTAACCATCGCGTAATGAGTACCGAGCATAATGGAATAGATCGCACAATTGCTCGTTTTATCAGACATGCATAAAAGAGTTTGCACGATCCATGTCACGCACGTTGACCCATAAGAAGATATTTTCGCCACACACATATTATCCATAGAAAAACTTAATTTATTATAATTTCGATTTATAATTTCATTGCATAAATAATGATAACCTACAAACTAAATGCAACCGATTACACTTCATTAAAATGCATTTTATGCAAATGGGGCGCTATAATAAATAACAAATTTGTATCGACTACATAAATAATTGCGCAGTTAATTGTGGAACTAAAATCCCTTTGTGATGTTTTATATATATATATATATATATATATATATATATATATATATATATATATATATATATGTTGATACGTAGATTCTCGCGGGTAAAATCTGTTCTGCTTTTTTCTCGGGTAATGAACCGCGTTGTAGAATTAAAGGTATTTCAACAACTAAGGTTCTTGGTAATCGCTACTGACGAAGGGTAATAACCCAGAAACAATATTGTCTAGCGATCCACCAGTTAGTCTTTATGGACCTGTTTTTAATTAATGTTCACTGCACCATTGAGGTGTAAGATTAGACCATCTTTCGTGTATATATATATATATATATATATATATATATATATACAATGTCGAATATTACAAAGCTATATCGCGTTTAACGAACAGATGCAGTAAAGGCGTGGTCTTGGCGTCAATAGCCAGTTTCACAAATTAAAAAACAGCGGAACGCATCACGATTGCCGAATTTTGTAGTTGCGTGTTTTGGGTTTGAGAAATTCCACCAATAGAAAACTTCTATTCAAACTTCGCGCACTTGTGTGGAGATGCATCTAATGGGTAAACGGGGTATAGTTCAACTACAATAGCGAATATTCTATCTTTATAATTATATGTATATTATAATTTTTATTTCGTTTACCACTCTAATTCATAAAACACGACTTCAGAACCAAACAAGTCGTTTTGTGCCACAAAAAACTTGTTTACGATGTTCAGGTGCAGGAACACAAGTAGCGATTTAAGTTTTCGTGTTAGATTTCGCACAGGCGGGGATTTGCAGCTCGAAGTTTAGGTTCGAAGATTGATTCGTTTGTAAATGTGTTAGTTTAAGGACTCGAGTGAATCTGTACGATAGACGGCGTATGTGTTGAATTAATTAGTTTACAGGTTGTTTTCTAGATACGTACGTCCTGCGAGACGAAATAATATCATATAGTGTTCTGATTTCAATTATATTTTACTTAAACATCAGAAAGGCAGTTCTTCTGGAATAGTTTTGAATTATTGCAAAAGTTTTACGGTGGAATGACACGACGGAAATAATGTACAAGAAATCAGAAGTATGACGAAATGTGTTTAGCGAAGTGTTCAGTATGTAAGAAGCGATTTTAGAAACTAAACGTCTTAAGTTATCTTTCCAAAAATAGCAAAGTTTTTTAACTGATGTTTAAAATGTTATTGAATATCAAAATGTTTATGAATATGTCTCGCAAGACATAAAAAATAAAGCAGTGAAGAAATAACCAAATACGAATAAACTTTATCCTATGGAAAAGATACATCGATGTTTTAGAAAACAACAAAAATAAGATCGTGTTACAACCATAACGACTTTTGTATATAATATATTTTTAATGGAATAGAAATACAATGTTGCCTTACATGAATGCAAGTATCAGATTTTCGGATTTTTACGGTGATATCTTAAGCCCCCGCATGATGCTTGAACTTTAAAATAGTATATTACATCCGAGGTGGAAAGTGTTTCATTACAGTCGAGGGATAGGATTGCTAATCCCGAGGCGTAATGAAACTTTCCAGCGAGGATTGTATACTAGTTTATTCACAATCGTCACCGTTTTTATTAAATAATTATCAAAATACGAATAAATTCGATGTTTTCCAAGTAATTATTTAATAGTTATTTACATAAAAGTCAAGAAAATGTCACGTTACCGAAGAGGAGCTAAATTGAAATACTAGGCACTTTGTGCCGAGAATTTTGAAGCTCCGAGCCAAGTAAGAAATTTTACAGACGCGTTTTGTATTAAAACGAGTTAAAAGAAGCAGCTGCCGAAGCGGTTGCAAATTTATTACGCCAGAAAAGCAAAGGATTGGTGCTTTGCTAAACCAGTAAAAAATGTAAATTCTGAAAGTGTTGTGCTCGCTTATTTTAGCGAATTAGCTACATGCAAAAAGCCAACAACATTGAGTGTCAAAGCTAATATTGATATATCAAAATGTTATAAACTGAAGGCTTTTTTAAAGACACAGAATGTAGGCTATAAACCAAGAGCGATATGGACAAGTTTTTGAGGGACGGGCCCTCGGAATTTCTTCCCCTTAAAGTAAATATTAGTTTATTGTCGTAATGTAATGTATTTTAGGTCGCTTTAATAATTGGCATATCATGCCGAAGCGATGAATTGTTTAAAATGAAAATAAACGATATTATTTTTCAGAAGACAAAGTTAGTATTACTATTCTGCATACAAAAACTTATCTTCCCCGGCATTTATTATCACTGATACTGAATGGATATCAATATTGAAGCAATACATGAATTTAGGTGTGAATATTGAAAATGACAGATTATTAATGCAATGAGATATAGCAAAATAACAAAAGCAGTCGATCGGACACAACACAATTGCATCGTTCCCTAAAACAATTGCGAATATTTAAAATTCTGATGCATGTATAGGTCACTGCTTTAGGAGAACTGCAGCCACTTTATTTGTCAATACTGGAGCTGGTATTTTACAATTAAAAAGATTATGGGGATTGAAATCCAGTTCTGACGCCGAAGGTTGTGTAGATAATTCTTCAGATGGGCAGGCAAAAATTGCGAACATGTTGTCAACTACCACATATAATATTTATGAGCCAAGCACGTCAACTCAAGAATTTGTCATTCCTAAAGAGCAAACAGCACACGGAGTTTATTTAACTGTCAACAGTTCTGACAATTCAAATGTGACGATAAATTTGAACTTCATTACTGTTTTATTGTAGTGTGTCAAGGTTAAATTATATTTCTTTCTTTGAAGGTCCTTGAACATTGTCTAATGGTTGGCAGCACTAGTTACTATTTCGCGCGTGGGTGGAAAGTGATTATTTTCGACCCGTGGGAAAATAAAGACAGTTCATAATGAGTACTCGAAAAGCTTAGGAACGACATATTACTACAGTGATTGTGAATAAAGAATGTTTCAAAACTTTTTTGACACAACTTTTGGACCAGTTTATGATAGCTGTTGTAATTTCGTGTAAATATACCTGGCCAACAGACTTCATTAATTAATTAAATTACTGCTTTTCTGGCACTCATTAAATTGAACTTGTAACCTAAAAGCTTTTTGATTAATTTTAGGCTACTTCCATAATTTGCAGTCCAATTTAAATTATCAATATTTTCCTAATTTGTCGCCACAAGTAATAATTTCTCTAAGTGGATCTTTTTGTTTTAGTCGGTGTTTTTCAGTGAAATTTACACGCGATAATCCTCGTTAATATTCCTTTTAGCTACAACGAAACCAATCTTAGCGATTAACAACCATCTTCAACAAAGAACTTTTATGGAAATGTCTTACATTGTAAATCGCCACATGCGATGAATTTCAAGAAAGATAAAGACAGTTTGAGCACAGGACTTCTCACAAAATTTTCGCATTTAAATTAACTTCTAATTGGTTTTGTCCTTGGTACCTCAATTTTTGAATAGGAGGCGAGTCAGTCGACGACCCTTTGCTTTTGCCATAATCCTCTAAATAGCCCATTTTTTCTGTTACCTTGACCTGTTTTCTTACATTTTATCCTTTGTGATAGGTCTGGTAAAGACGCTTTCTTTTTAACGTTAATTATGACTATTTCTCAAATTTTAATTCATAGACTTTAAATAAATATACTTTTTAACTTTTCAACTTCCCCTCGTAACTCGTTCAATGCCGGTGGAATTTTATTACTTTAACTTTCGCAGGTACCCATTAGGTTCATTTTTGCAGTTGTTAACGTTTGTTTTTTGTGAGCATAAAATTCATATACGTTTTCACTTAAGGGGGGATCCTGCTTTAGAAGGCTCAAATCTATGCCTAATATATCTAAGAATATGTATAAAAAATTATAGCGGCTAATTCGCAATATTTTGAAAGATACAGCACTAAACACAGTGAGCAAAAAATATACGAACGCGCGAACGCTCGGACAAATGAAGCGCGCGCCCCTCCCCCAGTCACATAACAGCGAACTATGTACTGAAAAAAGTTCAATCGGACGTTCGAAACAATAATATTTTGAATTCGTAAGAGCTATAGTAGGATTATAATGAGATAATTCGGTAAGTAATCGAAAATTAACATTTTACCTGATCGTAAACTTTAGAGCGCGTTTTCTTGAGTTTTCGTTTTTACGATTTTTCTAAACTGGTGGGCGTGATTGCGAGAAAACTAGAAAAGCAATCAAAACGAAACAAAACTTTTGTTAGCTTCAGTAGCATTCCCTTCGATTTGAACTAAAAAGATTAATGAAAAAAAAATTCTAAACATCTTTTTTAGCAAGTTGAAATGATTTTCTCTTCCTGCAAAGAGCACATTTATTTTCAAACCTGAGAAAAATCTTGAATTTCAAAATTTTGGGTTTTTTTAGTTCACCTAGAAGAAAATATATGAGAATTACAATTTTCTTTGGTTTTTTTTCAGACAAAAATTACGAGCTACATCTTTCCCACCGATTGTAGACTGCAATTGAAAGGTGTTCCGTTTAAATATTTAAATATTTTTCTCTCGAAATATTTTTTTTTATGCTCAAATATGCAATAAAATGCTCTAAAAAGTTCACTAGCCTTGCTCATTATTTTCTGTCCTAAAAAAATTCTCCCAGAAACGCTATTTTAAGGCCTCCTAAAGCAGGATTTGCAGTTTTTGGACGCATATCATTCGAAATGTGAATATTTGATTTTAAAATTGTTTCAACTTGTGCGTTTGTGTGGTATATTTATCACTTTCACTTTCAAATGAACACATCTAATATTTCATGTAAATATTTTTTTTTCTTTTTCAAATTGTTTAAATAAAAATTTTCATAGTATTCTAGGCTTTGCAAATGCTTCAATAAAGAAGCGAAACGTCAGCTTTAACAAATTGATGGTTTTTTTCCTAATCGCTTAAACCCAAATACTGTTTGTCGCAGTAATTTTTCAATTTGATTTTTGACAATAACGATTGTTATACAAAAGATATACAATTATATATATATAGATACAAATATATGAATTAATGAATGATATTTGGCTATTCTCTTTATGTAGATATATTATTAGTCGTTATAAATCCAACACCCTGTTATACATGCTAACATACTACGTGTAGTGCTGAAACTATAAGATGGCAGCCAGTTATTCTGAGAGGAATTGTAAGAGCCCGAAGGCTCAACATAACAAGGATGAGAGGAATGTCGCCAGCAGCCTCAAGAACAATAGTCTAGTACCAAGTGGTCTCGGCATCCGTGTCTCACATTATACTACTTTAATGCAGCGGAAGTTTTGTGTCTGCCAACGTAATTTGGAGAATTATTCATTTGTAATCCGCGAATGATGTGTGTGTTCGTAAAAGTAAAATCGGTTTAAAACGCTAGTTCAACGACCCAAAATTGTTACAATTAGAATAACATCTACGAACGGGTAAAACGAATCTTGATACGAAATACCTACAGAAAATGCTGGCTATAAATCAAGCCATTTGCATAAACAACACTTCGATTTACATAAATACGCTGTGTACGACAAATTTATGGCGGACGATCGATAATTGAAAATTTGAATAATTCTAAATCCCGTTTGAAAACTCGTTTACGGTGATTTATGAGATATTTCGAGGGTTGCGAAAAATTGAGTGCAACATCGAGTAATATAAAATAATTCTGTCGTCTAAAATAAAGAAGTTGAAATTTGAGTTTTTAATTAGTCTCATTATTTAGGTTCGTGAGCCCCACAAAATGACTTAAGGTATTTTTGTGATCCAGTATCTGAATATATTGACTTAATGAACATGTGTTATTGATGGGGCGTCGACGCGCCAACAGGAACGGACTACAAGTACAAGTTAGAACGCCAAAGATAGAACTTGACGAAAATTTTTCAGTCATATGAAAATAATTAAACACCAAACAAAATAAAATAGGATAACTTTCATCCGTAAGAATTTCACGTGATCCAACAAGTTGACGAAACTAAAACAGTGATATAATGTAAAACGATAAGTAGTAAATCAATGAACAGGATAATAAAATGTGAATATTATTAACTGTTAATTTTTCGGATAAGCGAAAGTATGGAATAGTTTCGGAAAATATGCGGGTGTATAATTAAAGTTTATTGCCTCGTTTCATTTTAACTCGAAACAAATATGTGAATTATTTAACCCCACTTTTTTTAAACGCTATATCGCAGCACAACTCACAATCAGTTGTGAACGCAAGCGAGCCCAGCAAATTCTAACGTAAGTTTATGTGAAACGTAGTTACCTAATACATTATTTGAAACATGCACCACGTAATTATATTATGTGATTTTTTACATTAGCGGTTTTATAGTGAATTATTTATTCACGACGTTATATTATAAGTAAAGTGAAGTTGAAATCAATCAACTTTTTTTCGTAATTATCGCTTCGCTTCTCCGACATATCACGTTACATATACGTCGACGTGTTACAATTACTTTTACGTAGGCAATGCACTTTTATTTACTCCAACAATGTTGCATTTGAAAAGAAATGTCAAATATGTAAAATGGATTTACCTTTGTACTATAGAAATTATTGTTATGTAAAGTGTTTTATCATAATGTCACTAAAGCGAATGCGCCAATGTAATTTTAGTTCCTATTAGGTGGGTACATTTTGCTGTAATTAATGTCGTCAGTAAATATTGACCTTTTTTCACTAGTAATTGCAGCACACAACATAATTTATTCTCTAGAAATTGTACGTGCGTTTGTACATATTTGCGGCATTAATTGGCGCCAATTGGGAGGTGATAATTTAAAAACAATGATAATGCAATTGCTTGTGTTAATGTTCTTTTTAATATTTATTTAATACATGTATGTATATAAAATACTCGTATATATATTGTGTTGGTATTAATATTTAATTAAACTGAATTGTTAAATAAAGCACATAAAAATAAACACAAATCTCAAAGTCGAGCGCAAAAGTGTCTAGATACAATAATTTCACTGTCGTGAAAAGAAAACACAAATAAAATAATGCAAACCTTTATTTATTAAATCTGAATGCAACTAATACTAACAAAACTCAGTTTAAAATTACTACAACTACCCCGTAAAAAAATTGAGATTCGATATGAATAATACAATTACTTACTCAGGGTATTTATGCAGAACGAAACAGAAATAAATCGTTCTAAAATGTGGACTCAAGGCAATACGATTGAACAAATTATACACGATAACAACGTAGTATACTATTAACAAAAAATAAATTAAAAACCACTTACTGTTTTCTATTTCTGGAGCTTCGATTATTATTATCGCGAGCGAAGTGTTTAGTCTTGAGGTTGAGGACTGAATGAAAGATCCGTGCCGATACCGGTCGGCTTATAAACCCGATGCTTTTTCACATTATTTTTAAACTTTAATCTAAATTTTACCACAAGTCACCGAATATCTATTGGTTATTTGAAATGTCCAGAAGTTGCTAAGCACTTCTACATGCGGTGATAGGACGCAACCCAGTTGCGAACGCGAATTTTCGCGCGCTTGTCAATCATCAAGTCGACATCGAATCGACACGGCCCACGGGCGGACCAGTGCTATGAATCACGTCTCGGACCATAGATTACATCGTGTATTTGCACATACTTTACGATTTAACTTATATAAATGTAGTAAACCCTATTATATCGAGTTCTAGTTTATAATTACATTATTACTATATTTAAACATATTCTACATAACTTATTTAACTTAATTATACGACAAACATCCTTATTTGTTCAATTATTTACATAGAATTATTATTCGGAGCAATATTACGATGCCGAATCTCTCTACGCGGTTCGTTCTAAAAGTTCTACTCTCGTCTCAACATCGTATTTCGTTGCTGTTAAATCTGTTATTTTATTTAACGCTTTTATTGTTACATGTATGACCTTTACATATATATATTTATATATATATATATATATATATATATATATATATATATATATATATATATATGAAAGGAAAGATTCTTGGGCATACACCCGCATGGAAACACGCAACCGCCGACACGTGTTTCTGACTTATTAGTCGTCATCAGGACGGTATAGCCAAATTAAAAAGGTGGACAAAATTTGGAGATAAAACAATCGGAGTCAACAACAAGCAGCCGACCTCCACATGTGTGATAACACGTCAAAATACCCACACATTGTGTGGGAACATTCAACATGACCACGCGGGAGGACATAGCCACCTGCGTGAACAACCGAGCCCAGGATATAATATATCTATCTATATATATCTATATCTATAAGAATCTAAATCTAAATTACAATGTTCTTTTATTATAGGCCAATTATGTTTAATTACGGTAATGACAAGGTCAAGGGGTACGTTAGTGAACAATGAAACTACATCTAGAGATATAAGTACAAAATTTTTAGGTAAATGAAAACCATTAAATTCCTCGACCAGAGCAAAGGAGTCCTGTATATTATAATTAGTACGACTAGATAGAGACTGAGTTAAAACATCAGAAATGTAATGAGACAAACCGTAGGTGGCAGAGCCAACAAACGATACAATAGGTCTAAGTGGGACATTGATTTTGTGTATCTTGGGTAAACCATAGATCTTGGATGTTACAGAATTGTTTATGCTCAGTTGTTTATATAGTTCTTCGGATATGTACTTTTTGTTTTTCAACTCTTTAAGTAAGTCGTTGAGTTTCTTCTGTATCATGAACGTAGGGTCCCTATTTATTGGTTCGTAAGTTGACCCGTCATCCAACAATTCTGTCATTTTTTGGTTATACGTATCTTTGTTCATTGCTACAGTGACGTTACCTTTGTCAGCTCGCAGAATTAATAGATTTTTATGCCTTTTTAGGAAATATTTAGTTTTTATTGAAAATGTGTTGAAAAGGTGAATTTAAATTTTTGTTATTGTAGTCTGCTATGTAAAAATTTGTAATGATATTTGCCCTTAATCTGTCTCTACCGTGTACCGGGGTACATGAAAAATGGCCTACCACGTGCGCCTTTGTTTTCACGTTGTTTTGATAATTTTCTTAAAAAATGTGTGTTTCAATTATTAAAACTGTCTCATGTATGGACAAAAGTTTTTAATGTTAACAATTAGCCAATTACATGCAACTCTTATATTATGTAAGTGGAATTTGATTTAAATTTTCTGACTGTTTTTTCTTAATGCAATTGTTGTAGCTTTCCTGATGAAGCAATTAAATTATTGCGAAATATTGAAAAGAATAATCAACTGAGTTTCATTACTACCCGATAGCTGACCGTTTCCCTGATATATATTTCTGGATTCTATATATATATATATATATATATATATATATATATATATTAGGGCGGGTTAATTTTTTTTTTGATGAAGCGTATAGCAAAATCGTAATATATAGGTGATTCTGAGAAATTTTGCTCAAGAGACCATAGCTCTAACTTGGATTTGGAGCCCCCCAAAATTTCAAAATATATATTTTTCCATATATACATAGAATAATTTAATTAAATTCGTCATAAAATCGGATAGCATTATAGTAGATTTCTCAATCTGGGCTTGTTTGAAAGGTATTTTTATCACCTTTCAGAATCTGTATTGATACCAATATTTTTTTTATTTTTAGTAGAGATATTAGGAATTTTTTGTCGAAAAATAGCCTAAAATGAACTTTTAACTAATAAATTCAGAATTCAGAATTCAGATTATAAAAGTTCAGATAATTTCCAAAAACTTTTATTACGATCAATTTTTTTGTAGGAAAATCGATTTGAAAAAATCAACATTTTCAAGGTTTCAACAAGAAAACACTATTTTTACATTTTTTATTCAATTTATTTTTAAATATTATTCTCGACCTACAATTTAATGTTTTAACGTGGTAATATTATTTTTCAAGGTCCTTTTTACTTTCCATTCGAGGAGTTTTCTTACGACTTTCGAATGTCACTGCCATAACTCCTTCACGATTCTTTTCTATAACTCGTTTTGAAACACTCGTTAATAATTGTACATGTCTTTCTGTTCCTTGTATGTGCATTGGAATTTGTGGATCAGCCAGTGGTGGTTCAACGAAATCTAAGTATTCTACCAAGTGATCATATGGAATCTGTCGAGTAAATGCTGGTTCAAATAATATATCGTCGTTATTCATGTCAACCATATTGACATAATCGGTAGCATTGAAATTTAAGATATATTTTTTGTAAACTCTGAGTTTAGTTGGATCGTACAATTGTTCTCGATAGTGTAAAATCTTTTTGATAGCTCTATCCCGTATTGCTTTTCGATCATCAAATAACATTGTTAATAAGATATTTTCTGGATGTGCGTAATATGAGTTGTTTTGAATTACACCATCTACAATATTACGAAAGTTTGGTTGTAAGTATCGTGTCCAACGTATAAATTTTAATAAAAGTGCACTGCCGTACACAACAGAGTTATAAAACTTCATATTGAAGTACATTGGCACATAAACTGTAATAATATAAACTGCCAAAGTTTTTTAATTGGTCGATGGTGTATTAGTTGTTACATATAATCGTAGTAATCTACTTGCTTTGGTTAACCAACGAGAATGTGCAATTGGTCCTGGTTTAATGTTAGCTAAATCAACTGGAACAATACCATTCGAAATTGCTTTAGCTATTTGATATAAATATTTAACATCTGTTGATAGTTCGAGCTCATGTTCATGATCCATCATTGCAGGCATATTCTCCAGTGGTATTGGATCAAAATCAGCTACTACCTGAAAAATGAAATGTTTAGATCAATTAAAATGCAATTATTTTATTTTAACTTTATCCCAATCGAAAAAGTAAAATAATGACAATAAATAATGATGATATTAAATAAAATAAAGTGTTACATACCTGCAATTTCTCACATTCTTGAATAGCTTTGAATAACTTTCCACTTGCTGCTCGTGGTCCACTGGTGACTGTTTTGTCCAATGCTTCATATAAATGACGAAATGGCAATTCATTGAAATGAAGCAGAAATATAAACCAGTGAATTGGTCTATTTAACTGTTTTTCAAATAATCGTAAAACACCATTTTCTGTTCCAGTATTTGTTGGCTCACCATCACTGCATATGCCAATTAATTGATCAACTGTTAATGTTTTATTGTTGAAAAATTCATTCAGTTTTCTGTGTTTGGTTTTTGCATCTTCTTGACTACCCAAATTTACATATCCAAGTAACTCATTATAGGGCTCTTTCAGAACAACTAAATGCGGTTCTTTTACCATAGTGGTATGAAATTTGTCATTAACTTTCTCTGTAGTTAATGAGTCATTTTTTCTACCATCGAAAGAGAATGCAGTTATGGAAGAATTTGTATGTCGTGTACGGAGCACTGCATCTCTAGATTTAACTTTTTCTCTAGCCACTTTTGATTTATCCATAATAACAAGATTACCATGAACATCTCTAAAATTTATATCTTCGAATAAAGCTGTTGCTAAACATGAAGCGACTCTATCTGAAACACCGAATCTATCACACATCATAGCAAAATTTAAGGCATCGTATCTTTGAGTATAATGACCTCGTCTCATTTGAACAGTTGCTTCTGGAACTTCTGTTGTTGCTTCATTTTCATCTCCATCCATGTGTAATTCAGGTGGTTCGTAACTTGGATCATCGGTACCAGTTGTAAGTGTTGGTATTGTTGTAGCTACTTCTTCAACGTCTTGAATATTCAAGGTATATTCAGGTATTGTGAATTTTCTAACATTATGCTGGTCCATCATAAATTCTTTTAGATGTTCTGGAATCAATCCACACGAGCATTCTGTTGTTTTTAATTTGCAATTACATTTGCCAATATAAAATAATTCGTTTATTGAATCAACAAATGCTTTAAATTCATCTCTTTTGTTTCTATGTTGTACATGTTTCTGGTATTTATCAAGCAAACCAGTTAATTTTTTTAAAACACTCTTTCTATTAATGATTTCAATATTTAATTTACACCAAATTTGGATCAATTTATCTGTTACGTGAGGAGTAAAATTTTTATACGAGAACATTTTGTTTTCAAATTTAGCACGATCACTTAAAAAAAATAATATTTTAAAATGTCACATTTAGTAGGCAAACTAAGATCATTTAAATCACTTGATGAACCAAAAACAACAATATCTTGATGAGGCATGTTAGTCAATCTAGAGTCAAAACTTGTTGATGTTGTTGCTTCCATTTGCGAAGACACCGCAGACGATGTTGATGGTTCTTGATTATCCATAATAACTTTGATATTATCACTGCACTCTTTGACTAAATCTAAAATTATAGTTAAAAAATTAAAAAATTAAACACTTGGTTAAAGTTTCAAAGAGTGTATTAAACTGTGGGTAATTTGCAAACGGGGTTCTATATATACTAATTCAACACGTGTGCGCTTAAGGGATAATAGCCGCATAAATGACCGGGGAAATTCCGAATTCTGTGTGGTCGTTCGTGATGTTCTTGCCGTGTTTTTCCGCTTTTTTGATTTCTAGCGTTTCTAAAAAATTCAACCGTTTGCCTTTGGTAGTTGTATGCAATGTTTTAAATTTATTTAGATCCGGGAAATGGTTCTTTGTTATGCAGTGTTCATCTAAGCCAGTTGTTCTTGCGTTGTTTAGAATAGATTTTTATGTCCGTTCAGGCGCTTTTTGAAGTTGCGTCCGGTTTGACCTATATATAGAGCGTCACAGTCCTTACAATTAATTTCGTATACTCCGCTTTTTTATGTTTGGTCTAGTTTCTCTTTATTGTTTACCAATTTAGTTCCCAAGTTCTTTTTATTTACACTAATAGGTGTTAGGTTGCTGTGACGTAACCTATTGGAGATTTTGTCACTAAACTTAAGAACATAATTGATAAAGCAATAATTGCGCTGGACATCCTCCACCGGTGCGTACAATTGTTTGGTTAATAGCTTCTGACGTTTTTTCCTTATCAACCGATCGATGACGCTTTCATGGTAATTATTGTTTCTTACAATGGCTTTCAGGATCTCAACTTCTTTATTCAACTTCTGTAGTTGGCAGTCGATAGGGGCAATACTAGAAGCCTGTGTATCCATGACCGAAAGGCACTCATTTTTATATTGAATTGACAAGAATTGGCATTTGTTATGGCGTCTGAGAAAGTATGTTTTCTGAATATGTCGAAGGTCAGGTGTTGTTCTTTTTTCCCAATTTGAAGGTCTAGGTAATTGCTTCTACGAGCAAGTACAATTCACCGTAGAGACAGAAAACAACGAAGATGGCACGATCAATTATCTAGACCTGCATAACAAAGAACCATTTCCCGGATCTAAATAAATTTAAAACATTGCATACAACTTGCAAAGGCAAACGGTTGAATTTGTTAGAAACGCTAGAAATCAAAAAAGCGGAAAAACACGGCAAGAACATCACGAACGACCACACAGAATTCGGAATTTCCCCGGTCATTTATGCGGCTATTATCCCTTAAGCGCACACGTGTTGAATTAGTATATATAGAACCCCGTTTGCAAATTCCCCACAGTAATTACCCCAATATCTATAATTTATGTAAGAATATGTTTTCCAGTAACGTGTACCGTTTTCGAGATATGGAAAAAGGTGATAAGAGTAAACCATCACTTCCGGTTAAGAGATTGCGTTCAAAATAGGACGTTTTCCTCCTTGCTACATACAAATGTTAAGTTTAAAGTTGAAGAGCTCTAGCTATAATCGTTTGGACGCTAGAGCGCGCACAGACACACAGTACCACACAGACGTCATTCCGAAAATAGTCAGAAACGATTCAGGGGACCTCAAAACGTGTATATCCGTTGAAATCTCGAGTTCGAAATTTTTCATGATTCCTATACTTATACATAATGTATAAGAAAGTAAATATTGGTATTGTGATAACCGAGTTTTTATTTAAGTATTTTGGCAAACTGCGTGCGTATTGCACGATGAACGATTAAGGAAGAAGGAAAAGCAAGCTTGGCAACGTTTAGTGGTGGTAAACGTCATTATTTTGTAACGTCATTATTCAGTGTTACAAAGTTGTTCAATTGAACAATGCTGCCATTGACGACTTATTCTACAGGTATCAATACAGATTCTGAAAGGTGATAAAAATACCTTTCAAATAAGCCCAAATTGAGAAATCTACTATAATTCTATCCGATTTTATGACGAATTTAATTAAATTGTTCTATGTATATATGGAAAAATTTCTATTTTGAAATTTTGGGGGGCTCCAAATCCGACTTAGAGCTATGGTCTCTTGAGCAAAATTTTTCAGAATCACCTATAGATTACATTTTTGCTATACGCTTCATAAAAAAAAATCGGTCCATACAATTTGACCCGCCCTAATATATATATATTAACTTAACGCTACACCAGAAAAACCAGTGTTCTCACAAGTTATATATATATATCAATATTATTTTAAATTATATATATATATATATATATATATATATATATATATATATATATGTATATAAATAAATGCAAGGAGCATCGACCGTACAGTTAAGATCCAAAACGATGAATATCGAGGAAAGCGGTCAGTTTCTTTTTCGGGCACTAATAAAACTCAATTAGTTGTTCTTTTCTATATTTCGCAATATAATTGATTGCTTCATCAGGAAAGCTACAAGTTAATGCCTCATTAAGAACCAGGCAATGTAAAGTTTAATTTTTATGAAAAATATACTCACACAAAAGAGGGTCGTTTTTTGAAACTAGCGAAGTAAACATTTATCACATTGATACATCGAGCGATTAAATTAATTAAAATAGATGAAGTTAAAACGTAAAAGTATTTCGTCACATTGTAAACACATGTTAAAATTTGAGGTTAAGTATTTGACTAAATGCCGAAGAACTGAAAATTTTTTTTGTGTTAGGTACCAACTTAACTTTAAATGTTGTCGGTGCCAACACGCACCTTACAAAACCAAAATTTAAATATGAATTGAACCGGGAAAGAAAGCACTGAAGGGAATCATCATCGAGTATGTTGTTTGTGAAACTAAAATTCAATAAATGCGTATAGATGTTGCTAAGTTGATTGACATCTGACCTAAAATTGATCGCATCCGTGTGCCTGTTGATGTAATACATTTCTAAAAAAATTCTATGTTTATATTTTGATTGTGTTTCCAAAATGGACACATTAGAAAAATCAAAGTTATGCACTTGTTCAGAGAAATGTAAGGACAAAGCACACGAATTCTTACCAATCCTACAATCACTCTTATGTTGGGTAATTCTAGATTTCAACCATTGTGACGTTTGTCCTATGTAACAACCCTCACATACCGAACATGGTATTTTGTAAATTATTTCAGACCTATAGCATTCTGGAGTTTTATCTTTAACTCTGGTGAACAACTGGTTGATAGTTTTTAAGTTATATCTGGCTATCTTAATATTATCATTCCTACAGATTCTTACAATCTTTTGTGTTATATCGTTAATGAATGGTAAACGTCTGTATACAACGGGTTCATTATTTGAGTTATCAAGGTTCTGCGTAATGTTCTGAGGGGCATTGAAAATCAAACTATTTGTTAGAGTGCGTGGATAACCATTATTTATAATTACTTTAGCTAGACATTTTAGATTGTTGTTATGAAAACAAGGGTTACTAATTTTTAAAATTCTATTTTTTAAACCGAGAATAATATTCAATTTCTGTCTGAAAGGATGGTTTGAGTGATAATTTATGTACCTGCCTGATGCTGTCGGTTTACAATACCAATTAAACATGATGTGATTTGTTTCTCCCCGAATAACTTTAGTATCCAGGAATGGTACAGATCTGTCACTCTCCACTTCGATCGTAAATTGAATATTTTCATTGAAACTGTTAAATATGCATAGGGTGTCATCAATACAATCCGCAGGTACCGCGCAGACGACATCATCAACATACTTTTTTATGAATGGTAAATTGTAAGGAAGTGCAGGGATGATATAGTCAAACATGTAATCTAGCACTATCTGAGCAACTATCGGGCTCAGGGGGCAACCCATAGGAGCACCAAAAATTTGTCTATAAAACTTATTCTTAAAGGTGAAAAAACAGTTATTGAAAATAAACGAAAGGGACGAAATAAAAGCGTCCAAACTGAAGTTGCAGTGTTCTTCAATGAGAGGCCATTTATCCTTAACTATAAACAGGACCAAGTCAAGAGGAATATTTGTAAAAAGAGAAACTACGTCCAGCGAAATTAAAACAAAGTTATCAGGTAATTCAAAATCATTTAGTTCTTCTACTAATGTAAACGAATCTTTCACGTTGTAATCTGTACGATCGCCTAAGGAAAGAGTTAAAACTTCTGAAAAATATGATGATAATTTATATGTGGATGAGCCAATAAAAGATACTATCGGTCTTAACGGTGTGTTTTCTTTATGGATTTTTGGGAGACCATACATTTTTGAGGGTACAGAGTTATGTATATTAAGCTTTTTGTGCATTTCTTTAGTTATAAATTTTTTGTTAAGGAATTCCTTAAACAATTCATTTATTTTTGTCTGTACCGTTCCTGTAGGATCTCTTTGTACCTTAACATAAGTTGTTTCATCATCCAAAAGTGACATCATTTTTTCTTCATAATCAACCCTCTCCATGGCTACTGTAACATTACCTTTATCCGCTTTTGTGATTAATAAGTTGTTATGATTTTTTAAAAACAGTTTTGTTTTATTGAAAATAGATTGAAATGGTGAGCTTACAGCATGATCTGAGTATGAATTATAAAAATTAGTTACAATATTGGTGACGCGAGCTCTTAACTTGTTCCTATCTTTATCGGGCCAACTAGAAATTATGTCCTCAACTTCAGCTAATAAGACACCCGTATTCACATCCCTGGGAGAACAATTTAAGCTAAATTTGGGTCCCAATGACAAAAATTTACTAATATCTTCCGGTATCTCAATTTGTGAAAAGTTAACAAACCATCCATCATTATTATTGAACAACTTTACATCTGCAACATCTCTACACAACCTATTATATTTAAGTAAATTCCTTTTTTTAATGTTATTAAATTTCCTATTATAAGCTATATTAATATTACTTTGATAATCTATAAATACGTGAATCGGAATTAAAGTTTGTAATTTACCTATCACTTCATTGATGAAACCCTTCAATCTGTTAATATCTGCAATTGTGATTTTTATTTCAAAGTTCAAAGTTTTGGAACCTAACCTGTTGTTAAATGTATGTATGTCCTGTTGTAAACGTCCTCTTGCTCCATGTACCAATGAAAGCAAATTCTTTGATCCGTTCTTTATGTGGGATGGTATAATGCCATGTTTTCTACATCTAAGAAGAAACACCCTTCTGTTCGTTTTATTCGCTAATTTGTTGTTAAGATTTGCCCATTTCTTCATGAGTGACACTGGTTGTTGTCCGTAAAGTTGTCTAATAGTTTGATAGAACCTCATCCTACAATGAATAAATGCAAGGAGCATCGACCGTACAGTTAAGATCCAAAACGATGAATATCGAGGAAAGCGGTCAGTTTCTTTTTCGGGCACTAATAAAACTCAATTAGTTGTTCTTTTCCTGCACTTCCTTACAATTTACCATTCATAAAAAAGTATGTTGATGATGTCGTCTGCGCGGTACCTGCGGATTGTATTGATGACACCCTATGCATATTTAACAGTTTCAATGAAAATATTCAATTTACGATCGAAGTGGAGAGTGACAGATCTGTACCATTCCTGGATACTAAAGTTATTCGGGGAGAAACAAATCACATCATGTTTAATTGGTATTGTAAACCGACAGCATCAGGCAGGTACATAAATTATCACTCAAACCATCCTTTCAGACAGAAATTGAATATTATTCTCGGTTTAAAAAATAGAATTTTAAAAATTAGTAACCCTTGTTTTCATAACAACAATCTAAAATGTCTAGCTAAAGTAATTATAAATAATGGTTATCCACGCACTCTAACAAATAGTTTGATTTTCAATGCCCCTCAGAACATTACGCAGAACCTTGATAACTCAAATAATGAACCCGTTGTATACAGACGTTTACCATTCATTAACGATATAACACAAAAGATTGTAAGAATCTGTAGGAATGATAATATTAAGATAGCCAGATATAACTTAAAAACTATCAACCAGTTGTTCACCAGAGTTAAAGATAAAACTCCAGAATGCTATAGGTCTGAAATAATTTACAAAATACCATGTTCGGTATGTGAGGGTTGTTACATAGGACAAACGTCACAATGGTTGAAATCTAGAATTACCCAACATAAGAGTGATTGTAGGATTGGTAAGAATTCGTGTGCTTTGTCCTTACATTTCTCTGAACAAGTGCATAACTTTGATTTTTCTAATGTGTCCATTTTGGAAACACAATCAAAATATAAACATAGAATTTTTTTAGAAATGTATTACATCAACAAGCACACGGATGCGATCAATTTTAGGTCAGATGTCAATCAACTTAGCAACATCTATACGCATTTATTGAATTTTAGTTTCACAAACAACATACTCGATGATGATTCCCTTCAGTGCTTTCTTTCCCGGTTCAATTCATATTTAAATTTTGGTTTTGTAAGGTGCGTGTTGGCACCGACAACATTTAAAGTTAAGTTGGTACCTAACACAAAACTTCGGCATTTAGTCAAATACTTAACCTCAAATTTTAACATGTGTTTACAATGTGACGAAATACTTTTACGTTTTAACTTCATCTATTTTAATTAATTTAATCGCTCGATGTATCAATGTGATAAATGTTTACTTCGCTAGTTTCAAAAAACGACTCTCTTTTGTGTGAGTATATTTTTCATAAAAATTAAACTTTACATTGCCTGGTTCTTAATGAGGCATTAACTTGTAGCTTTCCTGATGAAGCAATCAATTATATTGCGAAATATAGAAAAGAACAACTAATTGAGTTTTATTAGTGCCCGAAAAAGAAACTGACCGCATTCCTCGATATTCATCGTTTTGGATATATATATATATATATATATACATTTTTAGGGTTTAACGACGGTTTCGGGCATCATGTCGGGTGTTCATGCTGTGTTCCTTTTTTTTTAGTTTCGACATATTGGCGGTGCTGCCGTATTCAATATTAGCCAGGGTTCTGTATTTTTTTAATTTACCGTGTCCCGTATTTAATGCGTGTTGCTCTAGAGCTGATGTTGATGTTTTATTTTGCACAGCAGCTAGCATGTGTTCCTTGACTCGCGACGATATTTTTTGTTTGACCTACACATGTTTTTTCATTCTCCGCATGGGACCTCATGTACTCCTTGTGTTTCTAATGTTATTCTGTCTTTTGTGTTTTTTTTGTATGGAAGGGCTTGTATACTGGTTGTATTCGGTGTTTGCTATAAATGTGTCCAATTCTATCAGTAAGCTAAAGCCACCGGATTTTGTCCTTCGCTATTCCGATTTGTTTGTTGCTGATTGAAACGCTTTATTTATCATTTGTGTTTGTCCGAAGGAGGTTGCTTAGCTGTCTTCTTTCAACATTTATGCGGTTCTTGTCGGCGATCCTCTGATCGTTTTACTACCGTTTGCGCAACGGACATGAGTTGCGCTGGGTGGTGATGCGATTTGCAATTTAACTATCGTGCGGGTATCTTTTCTACAAACTGCATGCGCTAGATTTTGTTGTCCTTTTCGGTTTCCATCATGCATTTAATGTTGCGATGACGGGAGTTCAGGTGTTGCGAGGAGTAACATTTTGGCTTCCAGGGTGTCGCGACATAACAGTCGCGTTGCTTGTTGGTTCTTTGATAAATTGCTTTCTGGACAACACGTACTTTATATACGATGGACAAAGATAAAGGCGAACGGAAGGAGCACCAATGAGCAACCCGCTATCACCGGTAATAGCGAACATTTTTATGGAAGACTTCGAAGAGAAACCGCTACACACATCCTCGAAGAACGTGAAGGTGTGGTTAAGATATGTGGACGACACATTCATAATCTGGTCACAGAATAGACCCGAATTAGAATAATTCGTCATACATCTCAACAACCAACAGGACAAAATAAAGTTCACGATGGAGACAGAAGACAACAACCGGTTGGTCTTCTTGGATGTCTTGGTAACAAAGAAGGAGAATGGAACCTATAATACACGGTACATAGGAAGAAATACAAGCGAACAGATACCTCAACGCTAACTCACACCATCATCCAGCCCAATTCAACTCAGTAATAAAATCACTCACAACGAGACTACAACTGCAAGCTGGCAGACCAGGAGCACGCGAAAGAAGAAATGAACATAGTAAAGAACGCACTACTACAAAGCGGCTACACGAACAAACAAATAAACAGAACGCTACACCAGAAAAACCGGACACGAAACAAAACGGACCACGCATAAGCATGAGAAAAGAAGAAAATAAGAATATGATGACACACAGGGATACGAATTCATTGCTATATGAACACATGATACATACAGAATGCAAAATTGATATGGAAAATATTAAATCCACCGTAGAATGTGACAATTACTACACCAGAACAGAAGGTGTTTGGTCTAGCGCTGGTTAATTCTGCCAGGACGGTACTCCAAACTTTTTTGAATTAGTTTCAGAGCTCATTTATTTTATTTTTAGCAGCTGTACTCCAACCTTTTTTGAATTATTTTCAGAGCTCATTTATTTTATTTTTAGCAGCGGTACTCCAAACTTTTTTGAATTATTTTCAGAGTTCATTTATTTTATAATAAATTTAAAATTTTATATAAATAATACTTAGTCATAACGGTAATGGAATATTTATTGAAGAAAATAGTTATAATAGAGGTTTACATACATAATAAGAAATACTACTACAGCTCAATGTGTCTTGACGAATGAAAATAATAAAATAAATAAAATAATGATAGTATGTCCGTAAACGCATAAAATAATTTTACAAATATTTATGTTATAAATAATAAATAAATAAATAAGTTCTATAGTTTTTTCACACGTCGTGTAATACGTCGGAGTTAAAATTACTCTTTTTGTCTATACCCATGTAAAATCAAGCGAATGCGTTTCGCACATTCTGACTTGTTTGTGTTTCTTGTACTGCATTTATTATCATTATTTACCTCAATGTATATTCATTATCGTCTAGGTGGACGTGCAATTAAAATGTTTCATGACAGCGGTCCAGTATAAGAACGAAGGAATTCTTGACAAATCGGCATATTCATAATGTTATTAACAGTCGTAGTATTACTTTGGTATAACGAAGTCGTTCTTTGCGTATATCTGTTATCTACGAATTGAGCAGTTACTTATGGCAGACGACTCGGCCGTATCGGAATTGTTAGCAGTACGACTACGTTGTGTAACATCCTCTACGATGCATTGACGAAAGGGAGCATCCTCGGTATCAATTTCATCATTGCATTGTTCATCGTCATAACTATCACTTGACTCGTCCGACAATTCATCATCGTCGTCACCTTCTCCCATGTTTGGTTCCATAATTTCCCAAGCAATCATGCCATCTTTCTTTGACCTGCCCCAGATGGTAGCTTTATACCCCCTCTATAACCGTTTACTTGTTGAACTCCACCTCGATGATGGCCAAAAGTATCCTTATTATCCGGGTTTACTTTTTCAACCCATGACTGTCAACTGTCCAACATGATCACCACATCAGGTTTCGTCCGTGCAGAAGATTTCTCATCCCTGATTTCTGTACCATTGAGCAGATGTCAAGAAAATAGCTCCCTTAGCAGTTATGCGTTCCATTAACACTGGTTTATTATATAATGTTCTAAATGAAAATTTCATGTTTTTTAACCATCGGTACAATGTTCTCTGCGAAAATTCGGGTAAATGTGGAACTTCAGTTGTAATTTCAGAGTACAATTCTTCTACAGTGGGAAATTTCCGTTCCATACAAAAGTTGCATACATTTCTCCCCTTGCGAAAATTCGTCACATTCGATTCTTTCTCTACCAGTTTTTCGTCAATGCTTCGGCATTTTTGCATAAATAATAGTACATTGATCATAAATAAAGATATTCAGTAACTGGAAAATAACATTTAGTGCTTTTATATGAATCTGTTACCATTACTGACCACATGTGTATTCATTATCATGTTATTAAAAGTGTTTACAATCATCAGCCGGATGAGGGTGAATTGACCGTATTTGTTTACTATCGGTGCACAAATAATAATCGACCGAAGGCCTATATTGAAAGAAACGATTTGGCAGAAAAAATGAAAACATTAATAAATGCACACACGTGGATTTTCTTATATGTTAATAATACCTTCACGCTTATTCACAAATTTAATTTTAATATTTATATATTTCATAACTGAACTGTTTGAAAGTTTGCATTTCATTCCGATACAAATGTTGCATAGCGTAGTGTTGGTCGCGAAGCGTAGAAAATGATTGCTGGTTGTAACAATGTATATTTCCGCCAAGCGGTTGCTTTGATGTAGGTCTTCAAACACAGGGGACTATTACTTTGGTACCGATAGTAGTTTCGCAATGCAGATGTTGAATAATTGCGGGCTTAAGGGGCACCCCTGCCTTAGGCGTCTAAACGTTCTGAATTTCTCCGTCTTCTCGCTTCCCACTTGTAACCACCCTCTTCGATATCCCTCATTTTTCCATTGTCCTTAACAGTACTTCTCTATCAATCCTGTCAAATACCACCTTTAGGTCTACAAATATTGTGAAGAGTTTTCCTCCCTTTCTTTTCACCTCTCTCTCTCAATCAAGCAGTTTAGAACATGTTGGTTATCCCTGGTTCCTCTTCCTGGCCTGAACCCTGCTTGCGCCTCCGGCAATATCTCCCTATCCCCGGTTTACTTCTCAAGTCTTAACCCTATCAAACCTGCATGCATTTTATACACTACATTTAGCAAGGCAATCCCGCTATAATTCTCCAGCCTCTCCTTGTCTCCTTTATTTCAGATCGGGACCACTATCGCCGTCCTTCAATTTTTTGGCATTTTCTCCCTTCCCATCCATATATCATTGACCCGACTTCAACATGTCTCTCCACACCTCTGGTGCATTTATCCACCCTTCAGAATCTACACCGTCTTCCCCTGCTACTTTCGCCTTTTCAACTTATCATTGATCTTTATTAACACTGCCCAGGTGAATTCCGGTGCTCCTTCTCCTTCCTTCCCAACTCCATGATCCTCCTCCCTTCCCCCTTTCTACCTCACCCTCTGCTTCTCCGAACAGTTTCTTACAGCAGACGAGTGGAAGCGTCTATCCCTATTTTGTTTAATATTTCTCTTCCTTTTCTTCTTTTCTTGAGAAATTCCCATATTTCTTTCTTGCCTCTTAACCTCTGCACTACCTCCATTCTTTTTCTCAGGTCTTCATTCTTTCTCGCCCACAACCCTAACTGCCTGCCCCTTTCTTGTAAATAATATGAAGGATATAATGTGAAGTACAAAACTTGTATTATTTATTCGTGAGTCGATTTTTGTTTGTCCGTTCGCTACGTTATACGGGCTATCCAAGTTTTTCGGCAGCTCGTTGTTCGATGGCATGATGCGTAGATACCGTAGTCAACCACGGCTACCTTTCTTGAAGTTATATTCGTATAGTGTTTCACCTTTTCGTAGTTTCAGCTACGAAGATCACTTGCATGTGTGCTGGTAGTTATATTCTTCGATTTTGGCGTTCCACTATTTATTATTGCTGACGATGATTTTTTGTCCATTCTCTCAATTAAATATTATCATTACAGGGCATATAAATTATCATAGCAGCAATCTAGTATATCTTTAGGCTCAAATATAATGTCCGTGCACTTTTGATCAATTTCATTGCTCATATTAATGAGCATATATTAATACCGCATCATGATTATAGGGATCGTTAATATAAATGAATTAATTTGCAAGCAGTTTTGTAGCTAATATGATACTACAATTTGCACATCAAATATGAAATTAATTGCGTTTCTGGATTAACACTTTGACTATTTCAAATGCATGTATGTTATACATTAATTATATACCAACCCAACAAAACTCGTATGCAATTATTTCGACGACTTGAATTAAAATGTTTGTTGCAATCGTTCTTTAAACTGCATAGTAATTATCTCCGCAGCATCCACGCCTTTGCTTCCAGATGTAATCAATTTAGCCGAGTTAGCGAAGTACAAAAATAAGTTTCAAAGCGAAATCAAAAATAATTATCAGGAAATAGATGTAATTCGTTCGGAAGGGCGGAACGGTTCAAATGCGACAATGCCCTCTTCCATTTGTGTCGGTCAATTGCATTAGAGACATCAGAACCTTTCAAAGTTGGCAAGCGTCTCGCCGACTGAAAAAAAAATATTACACCAGACATATCTTGCTGCGAGTTCCGCAACTTTTTTCGCGACAAGTTGGCGGGTTGTCGACACATTCGTCGATGCGACAATGCGTACATCCGGTCACGTGATGACTGAATAAAGTTTCGGCTGTCAGGAAGCAGACAGACATTGATATCCAATCATAAGTTCGAATCCCCTTCAGGATTCGTGAATTCGCTTTCCAATTTAACTTTGCAGAATTGTGCCAGACAATCTTGCACCCGCATCGAAAGAATAATTATTTGGTTTCTGTTTTAAAGCTATTAAACCGTAAATTATAATTATATAGTTACTATGGTAGGAAGTTGTAAAAGTGGACTTGAAGTAATGCAATCGAGACGCAACATAAAGAGAACTAATATCTAGTTAGCCAAATAATACTTGAATTAATAATGAAATTAGTCAAAAGTATAGGAAATAAACGTTCGATAAGTTATAAATTTGGACCTTTGTTTGTCAGCGTCGTTGATAACGTTGTGTCTTTGTCGCTACTAATAGAGGAACTTTCTTCATCCTTATGACTGCCCAATTCAATCCCATATTTGGATGACTAATTTAGGAGACTACACTGTCTGTGCGTCTGTGAGTCTGTGGCTGTGTGCTGTGTGTCTGTGTGTCTGTCTGTGTGTCTGTGCGCGCTCTACGGCCCAAACGATTAAAGCTAGAGCTCTGAAACTTTAAAGTTAACATTGGTATGTAGCAAGGAGGAAAACCTCCTATTTTGAACGCAATCTCTCAACCGGAAGTGATGGTTTACTCTTATCACCTTTTTCCATATCTCGAAAACGGTACACGTTACGGAAAAAAATATTTTTACATAAATTATAGATATTAATATTTTAAACAACTTTCATTTGAAAAGTTTTTTTCGAAAAACGTAGTATAACTAAGTATAAGAAAGTTTCATGCGGACCACCGCGGATTTTTACTTTCTTATACTTTCTGTATAAGTAAGTATAGGAATCATGAAAATTTTCGAACTCGAGATTTCAACGGATATACACGTTTTGAGATCCCCTGAATCGTTTCTGACTATTTTCGGAATGACGTCTGTGTGTCTGTGCGCGCTCTAGCGTCCAAACGATTATAAGTAGAGCTATGAAACTTTAAACTTAACATTTGTATGTAGCAAGGAGCAAAACATCCTATTTTGAACGCAATCTCTCAACCGGAAGTGATGGTTTACTCTTATCACCTTTTTCCATATCTCGAAAACGGTACACGTTACGGAAAAAAATATTCTTACATAAATTATAGATATTGATATTTTAAACAATTTTCATTTGCAAAGTTTTTTCGAAAAACGTAGTATAACTGAGTATAAGAAATTTTATAATATTGCGATCGGGCGGCTAAACATACGTGTGGCGGTGCGTGTTCCAGCGCCTATCTATTGAAGGTCACACTATGACACTTTAAGCTTAGGATTAGTATATAGCGTAGAAAAAAACGCAATATCTCAAACTGATGGTTTAATCAAATCAACGTTATCTATATCTCGAAAACGGTTCGCGTTATAGCAAAAATTGTTCGTAGGAATTGAAAAAAAAAATTGTTTGAAAAGTTCTTTCAGAAATAAAGTATAAGAAAATTTCGTGCGGACCACCGCGGATTTTTGTTTATGTATTTGCCAGAGCCGCTGGGAGACGTTAAACATAACTAAACTAAAGCCTCTTTCGTTATTTATATTTAATTACTTTTCCTGTTGCGATGTTCCAGAGCTTCGTCTGAATCCAAAGCATTGAATGATAATTTTGTCTTGCATAGTACCCAATTGCCATTTTCTAACTCAGCCCAAGAACACGTGTGCAAACTGCTTCTACAACCGAACAATACAAACATTTCAGATTGTAATGGAAAGTTAGTAATTGCCTAGTATTATAACGTAGAACACACTTTATATGCAATTGGGAAATAAAACGAATTAAGAAATAAGCTATGATCGAACAACGAGCAACAAGCAAGGACGATTACACCGTATAAATTCTGTATATGAATAGCGGACACAGAATATTAGAACTACAGAATTATTCTCTCTACGTTTCAGTCTATTGAATTATTGCGTCGGCTGTGCCCATTACCTGTTATATTCCTCCGTTGGTCGCAGATAAACACTGGTATACAAGTATATTCGATGAAAGAAAGCACCTCTTACTTGTTCAATGTACAATAGAGAGAGCCAAAATTAAGATCTTTTTACAGAGATGAAAAAGTGACATTAGTTATCAATTTTTTACATTAGATACCAGAATCTCATATGCTTGTTGATATATTTGGTGGCTCTAAATAGTTTAATTCAAATAAACAACATAAGCTTTATTTAGTTTTGTGTTACTAGTTTCGTTTTGTTTAAGTCATGTGCCTTTAGTGTGGATTTAGTTTATCAATTTACGTAGCTATAACTTAATTTAAGCTGGATATATTTTGCCGTCAGCTTCACTTTAGTTTGACAATAGTTTGACTACACTTTGAAATTAAGGTATAGTAACCTGGCTATGCTTCAATTTCAAACTAAACCTATACTAAAGTTGCGCTATTAACTTTATATTAATTTGTATTTATTGTCGCTTAGCTTTAGGTTTATGTTTGTGATTGAACCCCGCTATAACAGTTATCGTTGAACTTTATTTTGATTTTAGCTCTGCTTTAATATCGCTTTATTACACTTGTTTAACATTCACTTGACTTTAGCGTGGATTTAATACAAAATTTTAGCCGAACTTAATATTGCATTTCGCTCTGCTTTATTATATGCATTAGATCTATTTGTTGTTTGGCTGTAGATTATTTTGCTTAAATTTGACGTTAGTTTATTTTTAATGTAGGCTATTTAGCTTGGCCTGAACTGAATTTAAGTAGAGCATGATTTTATCTTTAGGTTGGCGGCTTCAGATTACTTCACTTTAATTTCCTTTAACAGAGCTTTAATTTGATGTGATTTCGATTTCAAGCAAGATTTCGCCTTAGGGGATTGGTTGAGTTTAGGTTTCAGTTTAGATTTACTTTTGCACCAGCTGAAATTTTCTTTAACTTTACATTACATTACCTTATTTTAACTTACCTTAAAGTTGGGGATTCAGCCATGGCTGCAAATAAATCGTTACCGCTTGGACACTAATTAATATTTCTAAACAGAATTTTGGCATGTAACTGGAAAAAGTAGCATCTAGGCCATTATATATTTCATTTTTTTATATTACGTTCCCAACCAATTTGTTTTCGCTATCTCACGATTCTAATAATTTTATGCAAAATCCTTCACTTGATTCCCCTCGTATCAATATGTACATGAGCTAAAAAAAAAGCAAAGGAATTGCATCATTAGATAAGGCTACACGACAATTAGAAAATTTCTTCGTATGCGAGCGGCTAATTTCGATCTTCATATTTGCCGCCGACGATATTTAGTTCACCAAAATTCACGGTAGGTTTCGTAAAACACGTCGAACAAATCTCATTCATAAATGGCGTTTCGCGGTCGCAAGATGAGTAACCACAATTCGTCATGGATCTTTTCTCATATTCTAAAAAAAATCTCGTGATAATTTTCGCCCCAATTTATCGATGTTTTGCTCACTAAAAAATAGTTACTTTTGTCAACGACGATTATGAATGCAGAGACGATAGTGACGAACTTGTTCAATTGCGGGGACCGATTAGAAATTAAATTAATCACAATTTAGCGAAGGCGACATTATTTCTTAAACTTTTTTCATTTTCAGTAAATATATCTGCTTGCATATATACGAAATTTGCGCACACTTACATAAATTTTATTACGACATTACATTTTTTGCCAAATCTAACCAATCTTTAATTTGAAAGTAATGTACAGAATAAGCAGTTTGTTTTATGGCGATATCAATGTTTCGTTACAATAAAATATATTCTCTGGCATGCACTTTTCGGTGTGTCGCTAAGTAGCGCATCAGCGATCGTTCTGATGATACTATAGTATGATGATTATGTACCATCTTAGTCACGTATTTCAAAACCCTTTCTCAATGCGAATTAGTAATTCCACTTATGATACCTGTGCCAATGCATTAAAATTTCGCATTGTTTCATAGCCCATACTTCCCGCCGTCCACATCAGCTCTATATGGTTCAATTTTTACTTTACTTGTGCATTCATATGTTCGTGATACAAATTGTACTGAGCAATGCAAATGCGTTTTCATGTCGTAGCTCTATGTGGTACCACATTGTGGTAGGTTACACGGTCTGTATTGGTAGTGGTTCATTTTGAACGACTCATTCGCGAATGGCCCACGTTGCTCACAGAACACATTGCAGTATTCACTTCAATCGTCATTTCGAAAGCATCTACTTTGAGTGCTTCCTGTGGTTTTTCATTTTCTGGCCTCTCTTTTTTGGTTTTGTTTTTGTTGCGCCTCTATGATGTGTTCAGGGTCTATACATCGAAGTCTTCTTTTTAATCTTCCGCGTACAATTTCTGGAAGTATACAGTATTTATAAAATGAAACTAACTTTTCCATCATATAATTATCCCATAAGTGGTCGTCTGTTTTAATTTGTTCAATAAACAGGTCAACATCATCATTTACATAACAAACAAAATGATAGACATCCCTTCGTGTTATATGCAGTTGACCCTGAATCTAAAAATGGTTTGCCGAATTATAAATAAAGAACGTTATGTAGCAAGCTTGGAACAATCAATGAAAAATTGAAGCAAGGAAATAAATATATAATTGCCAATTGCGTAATTTTACGTAATTTTCGTTACGTGGAGCATGATATTTGGTAAAAATTGCAGCTAGTACGAAAAGCACAGCCTATGTTATAAATATCTACTATAGATTCTCAAACAATTACATTCGATCATTCCAATTTTATCCTCACCAATTAAAATAATAGTTTACCTGATAATAATAATTATGATTTCTCTTCAGTCTGAGCTTGCCGTTATGAAGTTCCAGGCAAAAGTTTTTTAATTTTGTAACTGCTTCATTTAAATTTATGGATAATTTAGATACCTTAAATAAACATTTTATTTCCAATATATGGGTTTGGCCTATTAGACCTGTAAATATTAAATGTGAATCGTCATTTCTGTAACAATTGCCGGTGTTACCGTCAGGTGAAGCACCCAAAAAAGTGTGTATAGGATCCACATGCAGTCCACTTTGGTCTACCTTTATTTTACATGTTTCCTCAAATTTGGCCATAGCAACGGATTCTTTAAGGAGCCCATATTCGATTGCTTCGCTTCTAATAAGTCCGGTATGTAAAATAGATTTGACCAGACTATGACAAGTGTGCGGCCGACGTCTTATTACGCTTCCAAAATGTGAAGCTGTAAGGCGATTACTTCTTTCCGACCTATATTTCGCATTATCAAATTGTCCTAGAGTATCTGCGGCTAATTGCGAAATTTCTTCATTTGTAAGCTGCAAGCCGTTTAGATAGCCATGCTAAATGAATTATTTTTTAAAATTCAAACGCAGGGTAATATTACTATACTTTCGATGGTGTTATGACTTCGTTATTATTATGGGTTCTGTGATTACTATTTTATGAAAATTAAAATATTTGCAATACTAACAAGTGAAAACCACCGAATGTTACGTCATGTTGGTCGTACATGTTGATTACACATCGATTACAGTTGTTTACATGTACATCGATTAAAAAACTCATAGTCCATAAATACTTACTTCCATGCTCTCTAACATTTTTTAACATTCTTCTTCGCACTGCCTATTGGACATTTCTGTTTGTGTTGCCATCGGTCCATAGTCATAATTTCTAACGGTGATTATTCGCTTTCTTTTTCTTGGCGGGCATTGATTTTTATTTAGAAGCCTCACTCTTTTGTGCGTTGAATTATGCATTTCACTCGCCATATATTTCTTAAAATATTTGCCAGGGCTCGTTCTTGTTAAGTTCTTCCATGCATCTGCATGCCAGCCGGCACCTTTTAATGCATAAAATCATATTATTATAAAAAGTCATATTAATCTGAAGCTCGCAACACTTCCAAAACTTTGATGGCTATCACCGTTATTAACAATTGTTACATTTAATGATTTAATCTAACATGTTTTTAGTATATTATTTTGTCACTATAAAGAAAACGATTGAAGATCATCAAAAGCAGTGTTTGCAGAAAGGATACATATTTTAAGCTGAAATTGGACTATATACAAAAAAATAACTTGTAAATATAAAACGCATACATTAAAATCTCTTCAAAAAATTGTTTTTGACCCTGACTGAGGTCACGGTTTCGATCAACGTAGCAATTGAGAAACGGTTGTAATTAGTTTAAGTTTTATTTGTAATGATGCCGTTTGTAAAGGATCAAATTCGCTGAAACGGTGGTTACTAAGTGTATCCAATAAAGCTATTTATAATTTATTTATTATTTAATCATAGAATATCATAAACCAGCTTCCTTACCCCTGTTATACCTGAGGCTTGCCAAATATGCTCTACCTTGAAATGAACCTCGCTGGATTAAATTTAATCGCTTTCCTATATTAAAGCGAGCTAATATGCTCATAAAAAATCCCGTCCTATTATTGGTTTCATTCTCTATCAGATGGTTCGCTCTTCTGATTACCAAACCAATGGCAGCTAACAGAAGTTTAGAAATGAAATCTCTTGTCAGCAGATCCTATGTATTATTAGATTTATTACATACCAGTTATGTCGATACAAGCCACTACTTCTTAGGTCTACTAGAACGCTCCAACTGACGTCACCAACGGAATTTCAATAATAATCTTTACATTTTAAATGAGGATTATAAACATGCAGTGGGCCATTGTTAAAGGCTTCTATCAATTTACCTATATCTCCGTGTTGATTATGGTATATAACCTTTTGCGCAGTTCTTTGCAATTCTTTGATTTTATTTGCCGTCAATAACTTTCTGGCCGCAATAGAAACCGTATGTTCGATAAGGGTGATACTTTACAAACGGTCGGTATTTATGATGTATCATCGTAAATTTTAATAATTTATGCAGAAATATATTTTGTACACATTTTGGAAACGTACATCCGCTATACGCAATTTTAAATATATACGAAATGAATTTCGTTGAATTTTAATAAGTACAACAAATTTAAGAAAAAGTTTCAAAACTGTAAACAGCAAGTATAAAGTTCATGGTGTATATTTGTAAATGTCGGTTACAACTTTTAAATACTTAATACTAAAATGAATTAAAATATGGAAAATTACGTGTAAAATAAAAAGCGTTCTCGTAAATATCTTGTGATATGTATAATCGACCGATAACCGCTGGCGTAAGTTTTTATAATAATTTTTTGTATCGTAACATTGGGCGAAGGAACGAACTGTTGCCCAGGCAAATACTGGCATATTTTCCATTCTGTTTGTTTCCGATTGGCATGATTTACTTCACTGCTATTGAATAATACATTTCAAACTATCAGCGACATCTAAAGGGATTAGTTGGCGATTAGTTTTTGATTCCCCAGTCTTGTCATTGACTTAGTTTAGCGATTTAGCTTAGCTATAACTCACAGTCGTGCATTACTATTCCTTTTTTGTTTTCCTTTTGCTTTAGATAAAATGGTGTGTATCATTGCTGTAAAATATTTGGGTTTATTGCAATTTTAATTTATAACTCACTGATCAATGCAGTTTACCTATAACTTAACGTAAGCCGATTTTATTTTTTAAGTTTCGTTTGGCTTCAGTAGGTATTTGGCCCAGTTTTAGTTTAATTTACTATATCAATTGCAGATATAGTTAATGATTTGTTGTTGTATGTATATATTTGCTCATCCCTCCAATATATTTTTTAACTACGATAAAATTATGATCTGATATTTCTTGAACTGTTTATATTCAGCTTTAGTGTAGTTTGAGTTGGCTCTTTCGTTCAAATTGGCTTATGTCCCGCATTGGGTTGTGTTTGAATCTGGTATAAATTTACCTTATCTCAAATTAGATTTAGTTTGAATTTCTTTTATCAGGCATTTCGTTTGCATAATTATTCCTTGTTTTAGGTTTGATACTTGTGCTTTTACTTCCTTATGTACTTCTATCTTCACGTCTTCATGAAATGTGTCAGAATACTGATGATGATGATGAATAGTTTTAATATTTGTTAGCCTTCTTCTGAACTTCGCACCAAATTTTATTTGGATCTGGGAAGAGACCGCTGTATGTTGACTTACAAGTTAAATTCGAAATAGAAATTTGTTACCATTGAGAAATTCGACCACTTTATTTATGTCCTCGATATATGGCAATAAAAATTAAAAGTAGGCGTGGAGCACAACAGTTTCCAAATGCGATTTAGTCGTAATAGACTCTAAATTCCAAATTATTTTATTTTAAATAATTCCTTACACTTTTCGGGGAGTCGCCAGCCGGAGCGGCTCTCCGTCGTCGTCAACGTTATTGTTGAGGCGGGACAAAGAAGACCTTACTGACTCCACAATGTCCGCCTGCGCGTCCGTCAGTACTTCGAGCCCGATGTCGTGAACTTTTTCGAAAGTGTTGGCAAGGGCTTCCGCTTTTCCCTCGTCAGTCATTTCTGTGTCCTCCCCTCGTGCAAAGCGGCGGAACATTTTGGAATTTCTTCCTCAGTTTCGCCGTCATGCGCCACAAGGATCCGTCATTGGCGGCCAGTTTCGTCAGTTTGCGGCTCCAAGTCTCGTTTCGGTGCGTCCAGATCTTGTCTCGTATCTGTTGCGTCAGTGTGTTCATGTGACGTCTGTCCTGATCGAGTCTGGTCCTTTGCCAAACTTTCCGCTGTCTGTTACGGTCACGTATGTCCTGCAGAATGTGCCCAGGAAGCATATCCGGTTTATACGGGTCGATCAGGCGAGTTTTAATCGCACGATCCTTCGCGAATTTGATCGCCTCTGTCAGCTCGGTGACGGCGTCCTGGATCTTGTCCGGCGTGTCAAAGTCTTTGTTAATCAGTACCCGGCAGCGTGGAGATCACCCAACACAATTGTCCTTGCAGAGATACCCAGGAGCGCCTGGAGGTCACGTTGCGTGATTCGTGACGTCGGTGGCACTGCACTGCAACGCGTTTATTGATATATTTTTCCCAGTATATTTTCGTCTAATACAAAAACTTACATGTGTTGTTTAAGTCTTCGGTCGTTTTCTTTGAGTCTAACGTGATTAAATAAAATGGTCTTCGGATATTTCGCATTTTCATTACCTTTTCGTCTTCCAGATTGTGTATCTCCTTCAATTCTTGAATAACGTCTTCATCAGTGACGCCATCCCGCAATCCCCTGGCGACGTGAGCCCTTACTTTTTCCCCAGAAGGTGTGAAAGTGTGGAATTCTACATTACGAATGCTTTGAATCACTCTCTCATAAGCTGTTCCGCAATATGCAAACTTTTTTGTGGTTTAGCGTCTCGTTGATTCTTTTCACAAAGGCACCATGCTGCTTCGGCAATGTGTGTAGGATGATTGGTGTTTTTTTTTTAATCGAGATTGACTGTACAGTCTTATTTTCATCGTTTCCTGTCTGTTTAAGCGTGCCTAGTACCTAGAATCAATTTTTCGTAGGAATAACGGTAGGCTGTGCATTTGGTAATAGCGAATTTTCAATGACACTTACAGTTTCAGTTTCCATGTCGGTTTCGGTTTGGGAGTTCGCGTTCGCTTGTCTGCTGCTCCCTGTGACGGCCTGCAGCTGTTTGGTTAGATCTCTGCGTTCCTCAGCGTCAGTATGTACGGTTGCCCGCAGCGTACCTATTATCTTCTTGGCCTTCACCAACACCACCGAGGATGTTGTGGGCGTGAAGGGGCTGTTAGGCCGCTTCACAGGTTTCGTTTTGTCACTAATTGATTGTATTTTGCAGTCCAATACAAATTTGGTGAAAATCGAATTGACAGATATTATTTGACAGTTGTCAAAAATTTCAAACTAAAAACGGAGTTTTTGGCAAAAATGGATCAAAAACTCAATAAAAACACTGAATTAACTAACACGAATAAATAAATAACGAAAATGAATCAAATTGAGTAGGAACAGGAACGAAAAAAAGGCTTTTTCGAAAATTTGTGCGGGAGCGATTTGACATACGTTAGAGTTCAATGAAAGTCAAGGCACTCTTGTAATAGACTCCCAATCGTGATCGTGAAAGTATTTTCGGAACCGTTGCATCGTAACTGACTATGTTTGACTATAAATGCCGAATGAAGCAAACGCAACTTGTGCAGAAGTTAAATTGTATGGTCCGCCAGCTTTCGTATAAATCTCGTTTATGGCTCAGACATATTTAACACGACTGCCGTTTCATGACAAACCTTCATTGAATCGGCGGAATCGCTCGTCCTGAGACAATCGGTCCGCTCCGTTCGATGCAGCGTCGAAGGTCGCCGCTTTCATATGCAATGAGCTCGACGTTTATGGTTAGTTTTATGCGCCCCAATCGGATTAAGATTCAATTTCAAACTCCGCGAATGAATATTTAATGCATGAAAATAAGACTCGTAGGTAGTGCGGGGTTATCGGCGATTGTATTTTTAAGGACCCGGCAATTCCGCGACGTTTATTTTAATTGGTTTGATCCTGTGAATTGCTGGATAAGTGGCGGATAAGGAAATCTTACGCGAATTTCACTTTGTTTTTACTTTGCTTCAAATTTACTTGCATTAACTTTTTTTTTCTCGCATCAAAGCATAATTGGATTTAATTAAATATTAAGTGAATTCAGTTCATGCTGAACGAAATTTCAAAATCTTAATGAATGGGTTGCCCCGGGATACTTACATTTGATTAATTGGTGGAGGATGTAAATAGCTTTTATAAAGGTTGAAAATATAGTATGATGTTGAGAATTAACTGGTGATTCAATATGGAAAACAAAACAGAAAAACATTTAAACAAATACACAAATACAGGTTACCGCTCGTCGCATAATCCTGAAGGTAAATGGAGGAATTATATTCGAAGCTCCGAGACTTTGTACAATAATTTAAGCTTAAGCCTAGAAATTAATTCTATGTTGCTTCATTAAAATATACCGTTGCCCTTAGTACTTTGGTTAATGTGGATAGGAAACATAAAGTCGTTAATCCAACAAAAACTAGGGATGATTTAGTTAATTACAATTTTAATTTTATTCAGAGTTAAAAACATAGGCATGCAGAACACGTCTTGATAGAATTGAAATAATTTGGATTACGACAGTGCTTGATCTTTGTTATCATTTACGTCCTTATAAAATATTATTAGTGTATTAATAAATATATATTGGAGCTTCGTGCTAAATGAAATAAATTTACCTTTATATGAAAGAAAAGGTTTGAACGTATTGAATAACTATACATGTAAAGTGCAGTTTTCTGAGTTATTAGCTTTGACTATAAATTCAATTTGCATGCAAATTAAACAGGCCTCAACTTGAAATTGCTTTTGTGTTCACTCGATAAATGGTAACAATACTATTGACTTTATCAACAGTACTTAATACATACAAATAAACAATTATTATTATTAAAGTCATTGCCAACAAATATTCGTGCCTAGGATAAATTAACTTCATAAAGTGTAAAATAATGTATACAATGAGTTGCTAAAATGTCGATGGAAATCGAACACCGAAAAATCATGTCAAGCAAGGATTAAACTATAACTAATAAAATAAAATATGTAATGGATATTTTGATGTATTTCGATAGATGTTGAACCCTTGCAAGTATGTAACGGCGATTTGTATTAAAAGTCGAATATTATTAAGTAAAAGTAAAAAAATACTTCAATACCATATGAATTATAAATCCTGTAATTTAGTTATACCTCTAAGTTTATTATAAAATTTTAAAAATGGCTTAGAAAAAGCAAAATTACGTTATTCGTTATTCACGGACTGGATATTGGATATGATTTCATAACGAACGTAGAGAGAACTTGAATTTGATTTGAAATTTTTGCGATGCATGCGAACCTTTGTCGTTTATTGTATTTATGTTATTGTAAGGCTTGCCCATTACATTGTATTGTATTTTTAAGACATACCTGTAATCGTAATGATCAAACATACAGTGTAGGTGCAGTTAACTTATAATGTGATTAACCTAATTTCCAATTATACATTTTTTTATTAAAATAAATCATATCAAACACGAATACATGAAAATTATGCCACATAATTATTATGAATAAGTGACAAACTTAAACTCAATAATAACGTTGTTGTTAAAATAAATCTATCGTTTAACAAACACCAAGATCAATTTGAATTATTGCAATTTTTATGAATAAGTAACTAATGTAAATACTCTTATGTGTAAATTATAGTATACTATTCGCCGTTGATGTAGTCCTGGGATTTTTGGAACAAGTTGTATGTGAGGCTACTATTCTACTACTATTCGCTGTTGATGTAGTCGTGGTACTTTTGGAACAAGTTGTATGCGAGGCTTTTTCAAACCGCCGTTCTTCGTAAGGAATTTGCTTTGTACATAAAATGTAAAGCTTTGATACTCCATTTACGTGCACTTTGGAATATTACCGCGAGACAAAGATTTTCAGTGTTTCCAGCCAAGGACACGAAATGTTAAATAATGAAAAGATATTGGTACACATTATTTTTATTGACTCTGAAATATTAATCGCCACACGTGAACTATTCTCCCAACATCCACGCCAACAAGATTATCGAGCTTCCCGCGAAAGGTGAGAAATTTAATAACGAGAGGCGTTCGTTAAAAATACATAAAACATACGCGTTACATAAAAGATAATTCGAGCGTAAATAACGTAGACATGAATATAAAAGACCGTATGCTAAGAAGTGCGCTTATTTCCATAAGGTCAGCATCCAAACATACATCTCGGAAAGTTGAATTGATATTCCCTACCGCATACACTGCCATGCAAAACTCGAGAATGCGGGCTCAGACAGATCGCAACGTGAATGTTTGTCGTCTCTCTCTAGCTGCCGATTGTACTGTAAGGGCGTTACGGGCGCGCGGAAAAACAACGCGGGCACAGTTTCAAAGAAATTAGCTCTTCTGTTGATGAAAGTTTCAGTTAAGGAATTTAAGGCCGGGCGCATATTAATCTCGGATTGCTTTTGTTACGCAAGAGCAGCGGGCGAAACTTCGGGGCTGCTCTAGCAATTCGCTTGAAACGTTTTGTTCTAGTTCCGTGGTGAATTTTTATTAAGTTTAATGCACACTGAGGGGCTGAATGTGGTGAATGTTTATGTAGTTGCCATTCTGGCAATGAGCTAGAGATCATTCAATATTTATGTTTGTTGACTTAACACCTTGCACATGATTGTAATATTGTTTTTCGGATGTTTTATACAATCAACGAAATTTTTACATCACTAGTAAAATTCTTCTTAAGTGAATTACTTGCTGATGGAGGATGGACGAATGCCAAAATGGTGTAGTGAACATTAATTAATTAATCGTGCTTTTTGTTTAAATTAATTTGTCCTAATTTTTGTCTCAATTCATGTAAAACAAGCATGATTGATCTGGTGTCAAATACAACTCGTCAATATTTTGTTTTAGCTTTTCTTAAAACGGATCCACAAACTCAGGTTGAGAAGACAGCTTTTTTCCACTTATCTATAGAAGTCTTGTATCATAACGTTTTTTGAATCTGTTAAGCAAACCATTGCTACCGTTAAATGATGAAGTCTCGTCAATTGATTTCTGCAGAATCTTAGCCTTTTGTTGCGGCATTAATCCACTAACAGGGACATTTCTTTTTCTTAGATTCAGAAAATATTTATATAAAGCTTTTTCCATTCTCGGGTATTTAGATGCTTTTAAAGTCTTAGTTTTTCCTGAGCCCTTTAAAGTTTGTGTAACTTAAAAATCGGCGCTTTCTTCTTTTTTATAGCACATACAGTACAGCACATATAGACTTTGCTATTTTATATCTTTTAGCAAGCTGCCGCACATTCACTTTTACTCAAACATTCTAGCAGTTCAGATTTTTGTTTTAAATTTAAACGTTTCCGTTTTTGGAGGAACGTCATTGGAGACAAAATTTACCAGAGATTTACCACTGAACTGGGATGCATGAGCACGGTTTAGACGGAGATAGAAACTACGTATTTCGGGGAATTTCTCAAAGAAACAACGCAAATACCATAGTTCACTGCATCGGGGTTTACCCTTGTTCACTATATTGTAATTATTATTATCAGGACATTCATTTTTAACTAGCATAAACTAGTAAGTAATTATAAACTATTTTTATTCATTCATTCGTACCGGAAAGAAGATCCTAAACTGAATAGTTCTGAATGGAATTTGAACAGGAGGAATTTTGCCGTGACATAAAATTCGAATTATTTTAACAAAGGAGGCCACATGGTCGACATGCAAAACAGAAGTTGCATGTCACATGCTAGTCGAATCCAATAAGTCGGAAACAATAAAATCTGCAAATGCGTTTCGCAACAAATTGAAAATTGCTTTTTTTCAAATTTATGGTCAGGGCAATATGAATAGCGGCGGTATAATGCTGTGCGAACGCAATTATTGCGCGAATTGTACGTAGAGAAGACATCCGGTTTATTTCGACCGGTACGTGTAATCGGATAAAACAGTTCCGCAAAAACAGAAACAGTTCAATATGACCCAATTACGGTCAGTTGCGAGGTATAAATCTATACGACCGTTAAAGTTGGAGCGCAGTGGAGGAAAATACTGAAAGGTTAATTGAATACAGCAGGGATTCTATGTAACTAATGATGTTGTTCAAATGTATCACTACATATATTTCTAAAATAATGTTATTTATTTGATAATTTCATTGTTTATGTTTTATAGTAATGATTGATTTTAAAGGTAATATAAAAATAATCTATTATATAATCTACTGGGTAATATATATATATATATATATATATATATATATATATATATATATATATATATATATATATATATATATATATTGTTACGTTAGTTTTTATTTTATAAATGGGGTTTATTTTAAATGAAAATAAAATCAAATGAATTGTGAAAGTAGTTTAAAAGACAATTAAAAATACACAGGTATACAAAAATGGCTTATTTATTAAACACAAATTACACGTATGCAAATAAAAACTCAAATTTACACAATTCAAAATCAAACAACGACTCAATTTATCTCAGGTTAAATTTTAATAAATAAACATATTATATTTATCGTGAGTTCAGGCACATGGACGCAGAGCTTATAAATAGACAATTCGTTGGATAGGCAAATAATAACAATATAAAAGAATCTTACTGAGCGTTATCGATGCGGTTCTGCTATAGCACGACTGATCGAGACTCTGTCGAGTTTTCGACTGTCGACGACTGTGTCGATTTTTCGACTGTCCTCTAGCCATCGAGCTTACGCTTATTTATATCAAGTACGCCCACATAGATTTCCTCGAACACCTGCAAGAATTCGCCCTTTCAGAGCATCTTCTATCTGCGTGGATATCACGTGATCGCACGTGATTTCGTCCGTACCGAGGGCTATAAATCAATTAGACTTGTCAGTCGTTCTCTCGTAAAAAACCCACGTCGAGTCATCCGATAGATCCGAATGACCATAAATCGGCTGAGCTCTTCTTTAACATAACTACATATGCGACCGCTTCTTTTTTGTTGACTTTTCAAGAGTTTTCTCGCGCCAATCGTTCACGTGCAAATGCGAATTAAATTATCTTACAATCGTTACATTTATATTATAAATTCTATATTGACGGGTTAATATTCTACTCTTAATTCTAGTATCTTAAAAATATTTAAACTAACTCTATCTTAATTGTTTACATGACGAGACATCTAATATTCAGCGTTTTAGAAACAAAATAATTTAAAATCTTTACATTCCGATATGTACACTTTAAAACAGGACCGGCTCAAGGACTCCCATTTCATTTTCAATTTCTAAATTTTATGGTTAAATTTTAAATCTATTTCTCACCATTTTTACTGTAAAATGTAACCATTACAATATATATATATATATATATATATATATATATATATATATATATATATATATATATATATTCAATGCGTTGAGTTCGTTGAACTTTCTACCAATTTATGTCGAAGTATGATTGATTTTGGCAGTATTGCCAATTGTGGGTATAATTGGTTATTAAAAAACTGTATTTCTTATGTTGTTATATTTAACGTTTCGGTACTGCTGTTACCTTCATCAGAAATAATATAAGATTTTATATCGTTTTGAAGCAATGTATTAAACTTGGATGTTTAAAATTCAAATGTAATTTAAATGCGTCATATTTGTTTACAATGTAAACAAATATGACGCATTTAAATTACATTTGAATTTTAAACATCCAAGTTTAATACATTGCTTCAAAACGATATAAAATCTTATATTATTTCTGATGAAGGTAACAGCAGTACCGAAACGTTAAATATAACAACATAAGAAATACAGTTTTTTAATAACCAATTATACCCACAATTGGCAATACTGCCAAAATCAATCATATATATATATATATATATATATATATATATGATTGATTTTGGCAGTATTGCCAATTGTGGGTATAATTGGTTTTTAAAACACTGTATTTCTTATGTTGTTATATTTAACGTTTCGGTACTGCTGTTACCTTCATCAGAAATAATATAAGATTTTATATCGTTTTGAAGCAATGTATTAAACTTGGATGTTTAAAATTCAAATGTAATTTAAATGCGTCATATTTGTTTACATTGTAAACAAATATGACGCATTTAAATTACATTTGAATTTTAAACATCCAAGTTTAATACATTGCTTCAAAACGATATAAAATCTTATATTATTTCTGATGAAGGTAACAGCAGTACCGAAACGTTAAATATAACAACATAAGAAATACAGTTTTTTAATAACCAATTATACCCACAATTGGCAATACTGCCAAAATCAATCATACTTCGACATAAATTGGTAGAAAGTTCAACGAACTCAACGCATTGAATATATATATATATATATATATATATATATATATATATATATATATATATATTGTAATGGTTACATTTTACAGTAAAAATGGTGAGAAATAGATTTAAAATTTAACCATAAAATTTAGAAATTGAAAATGAAATGGGAGTCCTTGAGCCGGTCCTGTTTTAAAGTGTACATATCGGAATGTAAAGATTTTAAATTATTTTGTTTCTAAAACGCTGAATATTAGATGTCTCGTCATGTAAACAATTAAGATAGAGTTAGTTTAAATATTTTTAAGATACTAGAATTAAGAGTAGAATATTAACCCGTCAATATAGAATTTATAATATAAATGTAACGATTGTAAGATAATTTAATTCGCATTTGCACGTGAACGATTGGCGCGAGAAAACTCTTGAAAAGTCAACAAAAAAGAAGCGGTCGCATATGTAGTTATGTTAAAGAAGAGCTCAGCCGATTTATGGTCATTCGGATCTATCGGATGACTCGACGTGGGTTTTTTACGAGAGAACGACTGACAAGTCTAATTGATTTATAGCCCTCGGTACGGACGAAATCACGTGCGATCACGTGATATCCACGCAGATAGAAGATGCTCTGAAAGGGCGAATTCTTGCAGGTGTTCGAGGAAATCTATGTGGGCGTACTTGATATAAATAAGCGTAAGCTCGATGGCTAGAGGACAGTCGAAAAATCGACACAGTCGTCGACAGTCGAAAACTCGACAGAGTCTCGATCAGTCGTGCTATAGCAGAACCGCATCGATAACGCTTTTTTAATAACCAATTATACCCACAATTGGCAATACTGCCAAAATCAATCATATATATATATATATATATATATATATATATATATATATATATATATATATATATATATATATATATATATATATATGATTGATTTTGGCAGTATTGCCAATTGTGGGTATAATTGGTTTTTAAAACACTGTATTTCTTATGTTGTTATATTTAACGTTTCGGTACTGCTGTTACCTTCATCAGAAATAATATAAGATTTTATATCGTTTTTAACGTTAAATATAACAACATAAGAAATACAGTTTTTTAATAACCAATTATACCCACAATTGGCAATACTGCCAAAATCAATCATATATATATATATATATATATATATATATATATGATTGATTTTGGCAGTATTGCCAATTGTGGGTATAATTGGTTTTTAAAACACTGTATTTCTTATGTTGTTATATTTAACGTTTCGGTACTGCTGTTACCTTCATCAGAAATAATATAAGATTTTAATATCGTTTTGAGGCAATGTATTATCTTGGATGTTTAAAAAATTCAAACGTAATTTACATGCGTCATATTTGTTTACATTTACATGTAGCGCCTTTGATTTCGTCGTATTGTAGCATACTTGGATGTTTGAAGATGCATTGAAGTATGCTACAATACGACGAAATCAAAGGCGCTACATGTAAATGTAAACAAATATGACGCATGTAAATTACGTTTGAATTTTTTAAACATCCAAGATAATACATTGCCTCAAAACGATATTAAAATCTTATATTATTTCTGATGAAGGTAACAGCAGTACCGAAACGTTAAATATAACAACATAAGATACAGTGTTTTAAAAACCAATTATACCCACAATTGGCAATACTGCCAAAATCAATCATACTTCAACAAAAATTGGTAGAAAGTTCAACGAACTCAACGCATTGAATAATATATATATATATATATATATATATATATATATATATATATATATATATATATTTTATTTATTTTTTTAAAGAGCAATTATATTGTTACTAAATTTAATTTTTTTAATAAAAACACCGTGGGCTGGCCAAGCAAGCCATCAACCCGTTGATGTTTTGGATAAGACACATTTCGAGGAGTGTCGATTTGATAGATTGGACTCACTCACCAACATTTTCAAGCCATTGTAATTGGGATTATAATTTTTGTTATTGCAAAGCTCTGCTAAAGCACATGAATATGGTCTGACCTTACAATAACGTCTATGGTTTGCAATCTGGCCGACAATCTTTGGGTAGTTTGGCCCACACAGCAAATCACACTCAGTACACGATATCTCTATATATCTTTAAAAATGGCTCGTAAAATAGAGGAAGGACCTCCTACATAATGTAGGCTATTATAAATAAATCTTTAGTTGATTGTCTGTAGGAACATCGCCAGGAGGACGGTGAGTGGGAATAGAAGACAATTATCTTTTCAATAAATTTGAAGTATAGGTATTACTTTTTAGTATGCTATACAGTTTATTCAAACTGGTTTGACGGAAATCGGGGTGTACTATATTAAATATTCTAATCTTAAGTCGCAAGATAACATTTAATTTATGTCGAATTCTAATTTAAATATCTGCCTGAAGTGGTTGGTTTTTGATACCGATCAAGTCTAATGTAATTTATTATTTATCCGAACTATTAATGTATCTAAAAAGGGTATGGTACTATTTTTCTCCTTATGATAAACTTTTCATTGAAAGAATCAAAAACTCTCACTACCTCGGCGTTCTTGCCACGAAGAATAGCACAAATAATGTCATCTACATATTGATATATAAAGGGGAACTGAAAAGTAAGTTTCTCTGAAGCATACTTAATAAGAATGTTCATTACAATTTATGCCACTATGGGAGAGAAACGTGATCCCATAGGGGTACCAAAAATCTATAGGAAAAAATACCCTCAAAGGAAAAAAAAGTTGAATTGCAAATGAAAGCAAAAGTTCAATGAAAACTTTGCAAAGGATTTTACATATTGGTTCAATCAGAGCCCAGTTTTTGTTGACTAGTCAAAAATAAATCTAATGGGATGTTCGTAAACAATGAAGTAACATCTAAAGAGACAAGTTCAGAGCCATCAGGGACATAAAAAATTATGAATAGCCGATGCGAAAGAAATTCTTTATTTTAAAAGAGTTATAGTCGGTAAACGAGATATACAAAATGTCAGATATGAATTTATCAAGTTTTGATGTATGTGATCGATCAGATGATACTATGGGTCTTAAAGGAAAGTCATTTTTGTGTACTTTGGACAAGCCATAGATCTTTGGGGCTATTGAATTTTGGACTATTAATGATTCTTATATATTATTGTCAATATAACCTTTTTTAAGTAACGATTTTACCAACAAATTAAGTTTTCTTTCAAATGAACATGCAGGATCCTTAGGGATACCTATATTAGTGTTAGAGTCATTCAAAAGAGATGAAATCAAACCCCGGCAATCTTCTTGATCCATTCACTTGATCCACCTTAAAGACTAAGATTTATGGGTTTTGTTTGTTTCTCCCGAACGGACTCTATCAGGAAATTTAAGTTTATTAATATAATTAATTGGTAACCAGGTAAGTGTAGAGCTACAACAACCATTTTGTGCAGGATGTACATTCGCTAAACAACTTTCGATGTCAGCCGAAATATCGTACAAAGGGAAAGTTGACAGAGAACAAGGCAGGTTAAGTTTGGGTCCCAAAGCAAGAAAATTCTTTACATTTTTAGGGATATTGACTGCAGTCAACTTTTTTAATCAATTTTGTGAGGTGTCATGATTATTACTCGAAAGTTGATTTTTTAAATTACAAAACTCTTTCCCAAATTCCCACCCTTAATCTTACTGAAAATACAATTATATCGGTTTATCTGTCTATAGTTAAAATGCGCAAAAATGTAGTCTGGTAGTATAGCTTTAACATGAAAAATACAATTTTTTAATTGTTTATAAAAATTACTAATTATTAAATTTGTACTATTAATTTCAAAAATAATAAGTTTACTCTTTAACCTGTTATTAACCTGAAACGCTTGATGGTTAATTTTTCCATCTTGTCCTGATATTAAATAGTCTAAACTAGTTATACTATTCTTAATGGCTGCGAGTGTGATGTCGAATCTTCTGCATCCTATTATGAAAATAAAATTTCTATATGATGCCATTTTTCGCTTTAAATTACTTCACAATTTTAAATTGGAAACCATATTTTCACCATATGTGTCTCTGATGTTGTTATAATATCCCATGTCTGTAATAATTATTATAATTATAATTATTGAAGCGTAATAACGATTGTTATTAGCTAAAGAGTAAAAAGTAATTTACTATGGGCAAACGTAGCATTCGGGTTGTACGATCGCACCAAAATTCAAATTTTTGTCAAGTCAACATTTCGATTTAATAATTAAAGACATTCAAGACCTACAATTACATTACAATGCGAAATGAGTAACACAATTTTGAATACTTACTAAAGAAGTTACACAAAATACTGCATATGTACGAAAATACAGTTCAAACGAATATAATATATTCTCTCGCGTGCCTGGTATCGTAGCGAGTGTAACGTGCTATTCGCCGGCTCCGTGTCTTGAGTAGTTTAGCGGTAGAAATAGTGAGTGAAATAGTTTAATATTCGTACGGGAGAGAGTTTAAACTAGGTGTGATATACAGAGAGAGATTTAGTAAAATCGGTCAAGTCGCGGTGGTAAACAAGGTGACAAAGTGTTCGAGTGTGGGCCGGTAACCCCGGTGCAAAGGCTGGCAAACAGCGGATGTTAGGACTTTTTGCGCGCGGGATTACAAAGGTAAATAAAATTGTTGTTGCGGCGCACGGATCCGTTCTTGTTTACGTCGAAATTTGGCGGGGACTGAATTATTACCGATCAATCTAATTAGCGGAAGATTTACGTGTTACGGAATTTGACTGCGGAGCGTGATTCAGCTAAAGAAGCTAATTAATATCGGCCCACCGAGTATCAAAAACAACAAAGCAACATGGCAAGTGGGGACGGAAAGGAAAAGGGAGATGAATGGAAAGGAACTGACATTTTCACAAGGAGCAGGAGAATGCAGAGGTCTCCGGCGAGAATCGGTGACAAGAAAAGTGAAGAGGTCGAAAAAGAAAAGACGATGGAAAATATAATGGAAATGATGAAAGATATGATGAAGGAGATAAAGGAGACAAAGAAAGAGGTGATGGAGTTACGAAAGAAAAAGCAAGAGGATAAGGAATGGAGAAAGAAGATGGAACAGGAATGGAAGAAGGAAAAAATGGAGGGAGAAAAAAGAACCAGAAAATTAGAAGACAGAGTGGAACTAATGGAGAAAAACAATAGAAGGAACAACTTAGTGATCAGAGGTCTAGAGGTGGAAAAGGGTAAGGAAAGAGATCAAGTGACGAAATGGATAAAAGATGAATTACAGGTAGATGTAGAGATAGAGGAGGCGTATAAGGTGGGTGGGGAAGGGAAGGGCATGTAAGAATGGTTGCTGAGAGGGAAAAGGGAAAGGTGATGAAGAACAAGTCCAGGCTAAGCGGAAAAAGGGTATATATAGACCATGATCTAACAGAGAAGGAAAGGGAGATACAGAAACAGATTTGGAAGCACGCAGTGGTAGAAAGGGTACAAGGAAAGAGAGTAAGGATGGGGTATAGGAAGTTAAAGGTAGATAACACATGGTTAGTGTGGGAGGACGAACCCGTGGAGCTAGTAGCAAAAAACTAGGGAAGTGGGGGCACAGGGTCGAAGGGGTGGTACGGGAGGAGGGGAAAGTGTCAAGAGGGGGAAGGAGGGAAGGGGGAACAAGAGGAGGATAAAGCAGGGGACAAGAGTAATGTAGGTTGGGAGGAAAATATAGGAAAGAAAGGAGGAGGAAGAGGGAAACTGAAGTTAAAAGGGGCTCCTCAGCAAGCTTTTGGAATATAGCTGGATTAAAGAAATGGATAAAAGGGGAGGAAGGAATGAACAAGGATTTGGAAGATTACACAAAAAAATTGATTTCATAGGCTTGACGGAAACATGGATAGATAACAAAACATGGGAAGGGTGTAAGGATAACATGCCGGAAGGATTCAGATGGGTATGCCGAGGGGCAGTGCGAGAAAGAAGAAGGGGGAGAGCAAGAGGAGGAATTATAACAGGAGTTAGAGAGAGTTGGGAGGAAATAGAAAAAAGTAGGTTAGATACAGAGGATGTCCCAGAAAGAAAGATCAAGAAAGACGGCAAGTGTTGGAGCATTTATAAGGTGTATAGTAATCAGAGGATAAAAGAGATATTAGGAGAAATAAGCGAGGTATCAGAGGGGGTAGAAGACGTGATAATGATAGGGGGAGATATGAACGCCAGGATGGGCAATGTAACGGAGCTGGGAAGTTGGAGGGGGTTTGCGGAAAGGGAAGAAAGGAGGTCAAGGGACGAGTTGATTAATGGAGAAGGGAGGGTACTAATGGACTGGCTTGAAGAGAAGAACTGGCTTACACTCAACTGATGGGAGAGGGGGGATGTAGAAGGGGAGTTTACATACGTTGGGCCAAACGGAAGGTCGGTGATCGACTATGTAATTGTGAACGAGGAGGCGAAAAAGGAGGTGGGTAGTTTCACGGTGGCGGTAAGAATAGAATCTGACCATCTACCGGTGGTGGTAGAAATGAGGGGGTCAGAAAAGAAAGAAAAAAGATAAGGACGAGGGAAGAGAGAATTGTAAATATCTGGAATGAGGATTCGAGTATAGAGTATCGGGAGGCATTAAGAAAGGTGAAGTGGGAGGAGACAAGGAGCATAGAGGAAATAACAGAGAAGATGGGAAAGGCCATAATAAAGAAGAAGATGGTGGTGGAAGAAAAAAAATCATGGTCTGACGAAGAATGTAGAAGAGGGAAGGAGTTCATGAGGGAGACTAGAGAGGGACAGAAAACATGCTAGGAATTTGCAGAAGAAAGAAGAAATCAGAAAGAGATGTGGAGGAGGAAGGAGAACGAGCAGATACAAAGGGACCTAAAGGAGGTACAGGGATTGAAAGAGGAGAAAGACATATGGAAGTTTCTCAGAAAGAAGAAGAAAAAGGGCAATCAATATGCAGGGAACATAGACATAAGACAATGGGGGAGGTATTTCCAGCAGTTATTAGAAGGGGACGAGGGGGACGTGATTGGGGAGGAAGAGAGATGCAGACAAAGAGGGAGAATAGCGGATGTAGAAGAATTTATGTGGGAGGAGCTAATGAAGGTAAAAAGCAAGCTAGAAAAGGGGAAGGCGGCTGGGGAAGATGGGGTAAACGCGGAGGGATGGATAAATGCGCCAGATGAATTATGGGTGGAAACGTTGAGGAGGATAAACGACATATGGATGTGTAGAAGAGAGTTACCGGAACGATGGAGGATGGCGGTAGTAATACCGATATGGAAGAAAGGGGACAAGGGGCAACCGGAAAATTACAGGGGGATTTCGCTACTTAATGTGGCATACAATTTGTATGCAGGGATGATTGGGGGGCCACTAGAGGAGGAGGTGGAAGGCGTAGGAGTCTTGCCGGAGGGGCAGGCGGGGTTCAGGAAAGGACGGGGAACGAGAGATAACATGTACGTGCTGAACTACATAGTAGAGAGGGAGCTGTCAAAGAAGGGTGGGAAAACGTACGCGATGTTCGTGGACCTAAAGGCGGCCTTTGACAAAGGAAACAGAAGCACAATGTTTGAGATAATGGCAAGGATGGGAATATCGGAAGGGATACGGTCAAGGATCGAGCAAATATATGAGGAAACATGGTGTAGGGTGAGGGTAGGTAAGGAGAACTCTGAAAGATTCCAAACCAAGAGAGGGGTGAGACAGGGATGCCCCCTGAGTCCGCAATTCTTTAACATATACATTGCCGAACTGGAAGGGATACTAAGGAAAGGACAAGACGGCGGAGTGAAACTAGGAGCGGCAAAGATATGGTCGTTGGCTTTTGCGGACGATATAGTTTTATTAGCGGAGACGGAGAAGGGGTTAAAAGGAATGGCGAAAAGGTTAGAAGGGTTCACGGACAGAAGAGGGTTGGAGCTAAATACAAGGAAATCAAAAATAATGGTGTTCAAGAAAGGAGGAGGGAGGAGGAGGAAAGTAAAGATAACATGGAAAGGAAACATATTACAGTAGGTGTAGGAGTAGATGTACCTGGGGTTCGTAGTTAGAGAAAATAACAGCGGAGAAGGACAAATGATGCATGCATGCAGAAAGACGAGGTTAGCCGAGGAGGGATTGAGGAGAAATCTGTGGGGAAAGAGGAGAGGGAATTTTCAAGAGACATTGAAGATAAGGAATACATGTATAAAAAGCATTTTGATGTACGGGGCGGAAGTATGGGGGTGGAAAGAAAGCAGGAGATTAGAGAGGATACACATAGGGCAAATAAAACGGACTTTGAATCTGGAGAGATCGACTTCAGATTACATAGTTAGGCAGGAGTCGGGGAGAGAAAGGTTTGGGTGTAGAGGGAACGGGACTATCAAACTGGGAGCAGTGCAGACGTAAAATGCACGAAAAGGCCGGATTAGCTAAAGAAGAGGCAGAAAGGAGGAGTAGAGAAGGGAAGCAAATAGAGTGGGAGATAGTGGAGAGATGGAAGATGGTAGAAGCGCAGGAACGGGAAAGTAAAACCAAGAGTCCAAGATACAACACAAAATACAATATTCTAAAAGTACAGTGGAGGTTACCAGCATACCTAGGGGGTGGGAGATCGTTAGAGGAAGAAAGGACAATAGCAAGGTTCAGGTGCGGAAGTTTGGAGAAAGCGAACAAGTACTGGATGGAGGAATACTACAGGCGGTGTGATTTTTGTGGAGAAGGATGGGATGAATGGGATCATTGGGTAGGAGAGTGCAAAGAGATAGAACTGAACGAGTAAGAAAAGAAGAAAGGAAAAGACTGGAGAAGTAATATGGAAGGAAGAGAGAAGGAAAAAGATGGTATTGGTACATCAGGAGGATGAAGGAACCAAGAAAACAGAAAGCGGCGATATAGAGGGGGATATAGAGGAACAAAATGTAAGAAAGTGAACATGCCAATAAAGGTTTTTTTTTATTCTCTCGCAATAAAATGTAAGGGACCACACATTAATACAATGTTATTCAATAAACTTTTAAATCGGTTAGAGTTAAATTTATGAAACAATTTTTTTCGTGCAAAAGTAACAGTACCACTAAATTAGAATTATATTTTGCAAAAAAACACATGAAAAATGAAAATTTTTAAAAATTAATTTTCATATTATTATTATTTTTAAAAGCAAATATATTATGTTACTAAATTAATTTAAAAAAAAAACCTGTGAGTGACTATTCTCTGTTGGTCAACCAAGCCATACCTACATATTGCTCAACCCATCGATATCCCTCTTCGAATTCAGGGTATTATTGGTGTTTTGGATAAAACACATTTCGAGGAGTCTCTTTGATAGATTGGAATTGGGATTGTGATTCTTGTTAGTCTGAGCTTTCAATCACTTCTATGGTTTGTCAATCTGGCCGACAATCGTTGGCACATCGCAAATCACACTCAGTACACGGTATTTGATACAGTACCTCAGTTTTCATAAGTAATGGTGTTTTATTAAGTATACTAAACGGTTTGTTGATGGTGTTGCAATTTTCAATTTAACTTTTTTTACTTTGGGAGTAATTTTTTCCTACAGATTTTAGGTACCCTTTTGGGATCACGTTTGTCTCCCATACTGCCTACAAATCATTTTTACATCAGGATGAGTTAACACTAAAAACTCGTCCAAGAACATTTGCCAGTATACTCGTATACACTATACGATATGCGCCATAATTTACAGTACTGGTTGTCGCACAGTCCAAGTTTGAAGTTAGTAGTGGAACAATATCGCGATTTAATAATGTGGCATCAATCAATACAGTAATGTTTTTTGTCGTTACGAAATTTCGTCGTATTGGTAGTGTATTGTGTCAACGGAAGTGAAGGTCAGGTACTAGGCCACTAACTGTGTCCACAAATCAGAATTATGGACGTGTCCGCGATCAGATTTTGGGGTCATCTAAACGAGGTTTTGAAAATGAACATCAGCAATACGATTGTTTAATGAGTTTAATGTGTGGTTCACTTGGACGGTTTCATCAACCGAGAAACAACTCACTTCCTTGGTTTTGAGACACCAGACGTTATCGCCGAGAAACGATATATAATGAGCGCGCGGCGATTTGGTGTACAGTGTCAGCACGCGGTGTGATTGATCCGTATATCATTGGGGATACACTTAATGGTATATACTTCTTTCTGTTACTCAGGAACGTTATAGGAACATGGTGGTCCGTCCGTGTATTCAGGATCTAAGAAGGCAGGAACCATCCGATGGATAGAAACGATCAGCTACGCCGCTCGCCATTACCAATGCTGCCTTTCCAGGATGAATGATTTCCCGTGGGACTGAGCTTAACTACCCATCCATATATCCCCGATCTTACAGCACCTGCCGCCTACATATGGGAAATGTTAAAAAGGGAGAAACTGTGGCAGCATGTTGGAAGATCATCTCGGTTTAAAAATCTGTCTGACCGTTGTGAGCAGTGCCTACAGCGTTGAGGCGCATATAGAAATAAAATATTACAGAATAAAAATAAAAAATAATACGTAATAACAGCTCCAGTACTGTATATGTCGCCGCATATTTAAGGAGGGCATTTCTCGCATACATTTAGTAATGTATGACAACGTATATTACACACTCTTGATGGTTTTGCGAAGGTTTTTCCAGTGTATTATATACACCCGCTGGCTCCGATACGAACGGGACTAGGGATATGGTATATTTCACTAGTCTTTTGGTATCAGTAATATAACTGCTGGCTAGACTTAATACCTTGGTTTCTTATAAAAGACTATCGAATAGTATTTGCGTCTCCTCTGAAGATATGTTTAATCTAGCGCTTCTAATCCTTTCCCGTCGAAATGGAAAAAGGGTAGAATAAGTAGTATTTTTAAGAGAAGAGGTAGATTCAATATTTGTAACTATAGACCCATCGCGATCGACGGCAACAAACTGGATGTACTTTACCTAAGATATTTGTGTTGCGTTTAAAAATATACGGGGTGTTTCATTAATAATTGTCTGTAGAGTAATTGGAGAATGCTTGACCCAAAATATGATCATTTAACCCAAAACACTTAAAAGATAAAATATTCCTCCTATCCGCGATACAGAATGCACACAAAACAAGTAATCAACCATATTATAATAAATTTTCAAAATAGACTAGTAAGAGAATAGTAAGATTTGTGTAAATATAAGATTAGGTACTGTTATAAAAGCTTTCTAAAAAGCTGAAAATGCCACGTCATAATAATTTTTCACATGCGAGATATGGTATAATTTACGCGCAACGAAATTATAGAGGGCGTCCTGCAGCTCTGAAATATTTGAAATTCTATCCCTACAGACGACAACCTCATTACAGGACTTATTTACGACCGATTAGGTGAATGTGGTCAATTTCATGCAATGCGAGATGTAGGGAGATCATATTTTAGAAATAATTGCAGATGATCCCCCATTAGTTCGAGACTTTACCATTTCATTCCATTGCAGAATCTATTACTGTGATGAAACTAGTTTCACACGTAGAGGCATTCTTCAATTGGAGAAACTGCCACTATTGGAATACTGTTCCACATGTCATTAGACAAGCTCAATTCCAGTACGAATTTAAGATGTTTGGTGTGGACTTTTAGAGATAGTTTAATAGGTCCGTTTGACTTAACCTACAAAATGCTAATTAATATGTAAAATTTCTTAAATCTATAGAGTTGGAACAGTTGCCATTAAACCCAAAAAGAGATATGTCGTTTATGCAAGATGGCGCATCACATTTTTCCCTACCTACTCATCTGTGAGGAAACACCTCATAGATGGGTAGGGCGAGGAAGTGAAGTTCCTTGGCCTTCTCGGAGTTCCGAGTTTATCCCCCTACATTAATACCCGACAAAAATTATGTCAACAAATACAAAATCCTGCGAATTTAATTAGAAATAAAGTCCATTTTGAAGCTTTATTATAATATTGTTTAATTATTTTTATTTTGTGTTACAAGTAGTTCAAATACATTTAACAATTGTTAATTAAATAATACTATATACTGAGTTTTCGCGAACATTCGATGCCATTAATTACCATATATTATTAGACAAACTACATCAATTTGGATTTAATCAACTTAAAAACTTATGCCATATTTATGCGATATGATGAATTATGTGTTGCAACGGTTTTCGGGCCAAATGAATTTATTGCTTCGTCTGGCGTACCACAGCGATCCAATTTGGGACCACTGCTACTTTCTACTATTTGTTAATGGTAGATGTGCTAACTTACTCAGCATTGGCCTATGCTGATGACCCACAAATGCATGCTCGGAACACCCGGCACAACATGTGTTTGTTGCATGCCTAAAATGAATGTTGTTCTTATTTGGGCAATAAGATAATTAAAAGTAAGTATTCTGTAATAAATTGCAAAAAAAGAAACAAAGTTTTATATGTACATGTAAGGAAATAAATAAAACACAAAGTTGGTTTGAGAAAATGCAAAAAACAGGAAATTTTAAAACTCGCAAAACTATTCAAGCCAGTTAATTTAACCAAAGGTTACTTTTATCTCAATTTTGTGAAAAAATGTATTGAAGTGGGTCGTCTTAGTAAAGGCAGAGAAAGGTGAAGAGGAAACGGGACAGCTTGGGTAGGGTCGAGTCTGGGATCAAAAGAAGTTTATTGATACCAAATACTTGTGTCTGGGATAAAATCTAACTCCATAAAGTTATTTCTCGAATAAACTAAAATACTGGCCATTTAGATGTATTCTAGTTTTGAATAGTAAAATAAATGTAAAATTCTGCATATAATGAATTTTTTTACATAACGAAAGATTTCTGTCGTTAATGGACTTTTTGCTATTGTGAGGAATGCCATCATAAATTATAAACCTGTAACTTAATTAACTACGCACATATGTATGTGAAATTATAAATGTAAAATGAGGCGATTAGTTATATATATCCTACGCATTGTTCATGAGGGCGCTACATTTTTAACAGCGTTGTATTTGTGTTGGTTGATTTGGTTAAATCCAATATTAAAGAAAAGTAATGACCAATTTCTTATCCTTATGCCTTTGGTGTAGACATACTGTAAGTTTGTATTCGAAATCCATTAAATTATTAACCTATTAAAATTGATTTAATAAACAAGAAACGTTTTTACATTAAAAGTAAAGCATCGTAATTGTATCTATTACAGTAAATTGGAACTACGTTGCGTTTAATATAAGTGTACAGCGTTTCAGCGAAATGCTGTGCAAATTCTTGCTTTTAAAGCTCTGGACGTAATTGCTGTGGGTTAATACGACCTCCGTTGTTAAGATGCACGGAGAGCGTGAGGATATTCAGGACAATATGTTCTGAAATACCTCAAAGTCTAATCGTGTTTCGTTGTCTCGCCTCGGGATTGCCCATTCAACTTTATAATCGAGCGAAAAATAAGAACGTGAAGATAGTCGACACCAAAAGCTCTGCCCTATTTGCTTCCACTTTGTGCTTATTACGTAAATTAATTTACTTGCGCATGAATATTAATGCGATCGTAATGATGTGGTGCATTGTACTCGCGTTGTATTTTGAACGGTGTTAATTGTGGTTTTAAAGGGGCTTGTGTTCATGCAAATGCAAAAATTAAATTTATCGTTTGTATTGAAGTTAACAATTTTATTTTGCATTTAATGAATTGAATTTGTTTGTTCATGTTCTATAATCTTTTTTATATTTCAAAATATGTGTCGATTGACGCAATTGGCCAATAGGGTAGATGGGGCTCGATTAATTGCATCACTATAGGTGCTATTTTCGGCACGTGCAAGCACTACTACCTACTGGTACTAATAACAACGTGTAGCGTAACGTGTTTTATGTATTTCTTGAAGATGCGGGATTGTACTTATTAAGATTTCTGTTAGATATAAAGAATATGGCAGGTTTGGGGTTATGTTTCCGTGTTACATTAGTTAATGTGGAAGTTCGAATCGATCAACTTGTTGGTTGGCGCCCAACGTATTGCTATGTAATGCCGAATGCTATTTTTAATTACAATAGGGCGTAACATTTGTAAAACTTAATTTTTTTATATTTTACCGTGCTACATAGACATATTTATTTATTGTAGAGAACAGATATCGGGTGGACACGTTGAAATAAAAAGTTTTCTAAATTCTTTATCTAACATTTATTTTCTGAAATTAACAAAAAATTGCGTATTTTAATTAATACAATTCGGTACTTCGGTCTTGACTCGGTCCCCTGGCGTGGCCTTCGTCGCTGCCAAATGGTTTCGCCCGTCGTGTCGTCGATGCCGAGCGTCCGATCGTCGAGCCTATTAAGAAAATAAAAGCGCGGTCTTTTCCTTGATGCGCTCGTGGTTATTAAATGTTAACTAATACTTTTCTGTCCATTTGATGCATACACAAGCATTAAATGGAATTTTTCTTAAAATGTTACTTGCTTAATTTCCTATTTGTTGATGCGTACATAAGCACCAATCTTAATTTTCTATTCATTTAAAGCGTACATAAGCATTAAATGAAATGTTTCTTAATTGTTATTTTTCTTAATTGCCTATCGACGCTTACATAAGCATCGGTCTTAAATTTCTATCCATTTAAAGCGTACATAAGCATTAAATGAAATGTTTCTTAAATGTTATTTCTCTTAATTTCCTATCGACGCTTACATAAGCATCGGTCCTAAATTTCTATCCATTTAAAGCGTACATAAGCATTAAATGAAATGTTTCTTAATTGTTATTTTTCTTAATTGCCTATCGACGCTTACATAAGCATCGGTCTTAAATTTCTATCCATTTAAAGCGTACATAAGCATTAAATGAAATGTTTCTTAATTGCTATTTCTCTTAATTTCCTATCGACGCTTACACGAGCATCAATCTTAATCTACATAAATCAAACCTTTGTAATAATAATACTATTAACACGTACACAAGTGTTAAAACATTTAATAAAGTTAGATTTTTATACGCTACATATACACCTTTAATAAATATAAGTGTTAATTATTTTTCCCTGAACATATACCTGGTTACAAATTAATTATGAATTAAGTTTCTGCATACCTGTCCTGTTGTTGGACTCTGGCTCCGTGGTTCTCCGGCTGCTTCCTTCTTCTTCTGTCTTGCCCGGGAACTCTTCAGGAACTGTCGTGGAACTCTTCCGGAACTGCTCTGGAACTGTCCTAATTTCTCGTCCGCAGTCGTTTATATATTTTTATCGTTTCCCACTTCTCTAACCCCCACTTAATTTTCCCTACTCAACTCATTGCCATTTCCCCCATGACATGTAAACGAAATGTACACGAAATTAAAACTAATGTTCTCCGTAAATAAAAATCATATTCGCTTAAAGTATTAATTTAGCAATAAATTATAAACTAAAATATTATTTTTTCTCAATTTAATTTTTTTTTATATTATTGTACCCTCGGAAACACAGCAGTATGTCATTTTATATATAAAATTTTCAAAGCACATTTTTCATAAGAATATTCGAAAAACCTCTAAGATTAAATTTTAAAAAATGGACAAGCAGAAATATAAATTTTATTTCTGTATATAGTGTAAATAGAGAACAACTATTTGTGATTGTTATCGTGCAAGTCATCTAAATTGAAATATGTTATATATGTATAAATGTGTGATAACATTTTTTGATTAACACATTAATTGTTGATGTTTAACCAGCTTTACGATTCGTTATACATTCGACAAATCGAATAACGTATATTACAATACGCAAATGGCCGAATAGACGCTAAGGATTTGTTTATAACCTTTTGAACAGCATTTAAAAGTCCTTTTCCTGCAATAGAAAACCTAGTTGTTATATTTACACGAATTTCTATTACGTTTATATCGGTGATAGCTGATTACTCTTTTTCACCTTGACGTATAGTCAATGTAGAAATATCTGATATACATAACATTTAAATTGTCTGGTTTTACTTCTCATATATGTTATTCAATTTTACCCCACGTTTGAATCGCCCATCCACGTTTTATCATCGCGCGGGTCTAAGGACAGTGAATTGATGATTGAATAATTGAACCCAATGACTCGTTCGGTACAGTATTTAGCCCACTTCTAGTCAGACCTCTACTCAAATCGCCCAATTCTCCTCTCAAAGCACTCATTACCTTTTTGAAGGATTCCTTCATCTAGCTTCCTCACCACGTCTACACTATGATATAAATAAATGATCGAAATCGTGCCTTTCAGCTCACTAATGAGGTGACATCTTGACAAGGTTAATAAGTTTCATATTAACGCAACATGTAGCGCATTTATTTACAAGGCGTTCTCAAATTTATTTCTTAATTTTGTTGCATATAAATTGGAAAGAACTGAAATAACTATTTAGCCAATCTAGCCAAGTATATGCAATGCAAGTATTTTGTCCAGAACCTATCTTGTCTACAATGCTAGTGGGCTGATTTTTGGTGCTGTTTACCATTTTTTTGGACACTTTTAGAAATAAATCACTTGGGGTGTTTTATTGATTCAGTCGAATGAATTTATAATTTTCACAATAATGAGAACAGCGATAAATTTGAATTATGTGGTGCCCTGTTTTTGTTTATCGCAGGGCAAGATTTAGTTGTTTAGTTAAGAATAAAAAATCGAAATTTCATGTAGTTAAATTGAAAACAAGATAAATGTTGACAAGTTTACATCTCTGAATGTACATCGTCGTGAAACACTGAAACTGTCGATTCAGCAATTACGCACCTGCCCCAAATATCGTGAAAGCTACTGGATATTTTGATGGGCGATGTTTATTTGCGATCCGTCAATAATCGATCCATCAAGCGTTACGACAGACCTGCAAACATGGATGAGCGGCCACCCACGTGAAAATTCTCACACACTCTCTCCATTCGGTCTGAAATACAAGACCGACACGTTCCTGCCCAACGAAATAAAAAATGTCAATAGATCAATTCCCATCGCGTTAAATGCAATTTTTCAAGTCCGCAGGATGTTCGAGACTTCTAGACAGACCCACTGAATCAGGCGCGTCGACAAAATTAAAATTTAAAATTTCGATTCGAATCCACGCTAGAATATCATTACTAAAAAGAGCCAATATCGTGAATTAAGTGCTATTTAGTGGTTCGTGAAAAAATATTGTTGTGAAGCAAAACATCTCGGGTTATTTTCATTTTCTCTTTCGGCGAATTTTTCTGCTTCGAATGCGGCGCACGGTTCCGGCTAATCGAATTATATTCAGGGTCATGGCAAGCTAGGTTACGCCCGATGTGGGCAAGTATGCGCCGCTGCTCATCGAAAAGAGTAATCGTTTACGTCCATTTCACCCGTCCGTCAGTTGCACGCATTCAGTCCGTACAACATGTTCGGTTGTTGCATATGAAATGTCCAATTTTTTGTTCCACTTTAAACTACTAAAACTTTGTTGCTTGTAAACTTTGTTAATAAAAAAAATCGCCAAATAAATACAGGTTTATTTTTCTTGTTTAGAGAATAACGATTCTATAAGTTTATTGACTATTTATTACCGAAGATATAAACGAAGAAATTGGTATCCATTTCAATTCTCTAATGGAGAATAAAATATGTTAATCAAATAACAGAACTTGGAGTTGTATCGACTGTCAAACACTCGAATACAGTTAATGCAGTTTATATCGGCGATAACTGATTATGAAATGAACCCTTATTAACATTACTCTATTAAAGATTGCTAAGGTTTTTAATATTTTTTTCTTATTTATGGAATTTTTATTTTTGTTTATTTGACACATCTCCAAAAAACACGTTTTATGTAATTTTCTTCAACATTTAAAATTCATACAGTGGTCCATATGATTCACGTGATATACTAAAGTACATCTTTGTAATTTACTTCTAATATCACTTTTGTGACCACTTATCCTATTTTTTATTGATTGTGAAGTTTGGCCTATATAACATTTCTGACAAGTCTGCCATTGAAATTGGTTTAACACATTGGAACATAACATTGGAGGTGTTTTGTCTTTAAGTTTAGTAAATATATTATTTATTATTTTAATGTTTTTTTTAACTATTGTTATATTCTTCTGATTGAAAATTTTTATGATGTTACTTAATTCTGTTATGTTAATGATTGAACAAATTTTATTTTCAACATTAATTATATTTACCCCATTGTCTGATGTATTAACATTATTATATAAAATAGTCTAAAAGAGTCTCTATTGGATGTTTTGTACAACAAACGCTCTCCGGTGTGAGTTTTCTAACAAAACAGTACCCTGTTTCCTCAAATTCGTTTTAAGATATTGATTATTGCTAATAGCAGTAATGCGTTTTTATATTTGTTTTATGAAATTTATTTTAGTACCAATTGCATGTTGGGAATGGTAATTCATGTATCTATTAGACAATGTGCTTTTTTGATACAAGTCTAATTCGACAATCGCACCATTTTTATAACTCCAGTGTTCAATAACGGAACTGAGTTGTAAAGGATTTCTTCTGTACCATTGTCTGGTATTTATTACGTCATCCACAATTTTATTGATAAAAGATCTCGAATGAGAGTTTTGGTATACATTTATTAAGTAAATCGTCCATTATGTATTTTGTGAGATTATTGGGCTCAATTTTGATCCTATCGCACATCCGAAAACCTGTTTGTGACATATCTGTACAAATTATACAAACTCAGGAAACTTAAATGTCACCCGTGCAATAGTCATTTTCACTATTATATGCGGATTTGTTATATGTTGTAGGCCTTCGACATCCCAATACAATACGTTGCAGTGGCATATTTACTTTATGAATCTTTGGATTACCATAAATTTTTGGACGGTTATGTGTACCTAATTTCAATAATCCTCAAACAGTTTCATTACTGTTAATCTTTTTTGCATTTACTTCTGCAGTTGAGGTTCAATAGACCGGCAAAATCTAGCGTCTATATTTATGACACAGGACATCCCTGTCATAATCTTTAAAATTAGACTAGACCGATAACATACAACATTGAATTAGACGGATGAAAGTAATTCATAAAAATAGTGCAATGTTGATGAATTCGGATAATGGGCCTATACCTAATTCAGTTTTGTACAAGTTACTGTAACTGAACATCGACCAGGCACATTAGTCCTTCCAGTTAATGAGTATATTTATAGTTGTCACAGGGTCAGTTCCAGGTAGTATATAAGTCAAGTTGCAGGTAAATTAATTTTGTTTTCTGCTGAAGATGACAACTTAGTTGTCGAAATGTGCATTCGGGTTGAATAAATGTGTGGTAAGGGTAATATTTATTTTATTTTTCCAACCACAGTCTCGGATTTACTATGTGTATGTGTTAAGGTGTTTCGCCTTCTATGGTCTAATTCAGACCACCACACAAACATTCACAAAGTCATTAACACATTTTTACTGCTACATAAATTTGCAGCCGTCGACAATAGATAGATAGATAGGTATTTATTGCGTCTATAAAATGTAAATACATGTATTTAACATAAAGAGATACGCCATGACATGCCAGAAAAAAAACATGCAAATAACTGAATCAAATAAATAAACACCTTAATACATATAATTTTCAATGATTTAAATATTCGTCTATGGTATACAAAACATTATCTGTAAAGACCGCGGATATTTTTCAGATCTAATTGCTAGTGGTAACTTATTGTAACATTTGGAGCTCATATAGTCCACTGAATGTTGGGAAACAGTAAGTTCGCAGAAATTTGCCCGCACTACGCTGCGACCCCTGGTGCCGTGTCTATGGAAGTCTTTATTTCTCATAACTTGTTTGTCAAAGTTGTGAAGCACAAGTTTAAACACGTAAAGGGAGTACACAGCTGGTTCCAGGTTTTCCACAGTCTATTGTGCGCAGGCTAAAACACCACTAACATAGCTTGAGCTCCCTCCAGAAGATCAGACCATAGGCAAGATGGGATTGCATAAGCCCGAAATGCAATTGTTTGATCACCTTGACTGACATAGTTAGGCGTATTCTCCGTATCAGGAACGTTATTCTACTGAGTTTGTTCATTAGAACTGCAAAATTATTATTAGCTGTCCTAGTGCAGAAATTGCCACTAGGACAGCTAGTGGCAATTTCTGCAAAGCATTTGTTGAAGGCATCTGGGACCTTCTTGGCCGGTGTTACAATATCTCCCTTTGTTAATTTTATTTCCCTTGGTTTGTACAAGTGTCTCTCTTCGATTATAATGCCAACACGTGTTGTTTATGTATAAAATAATAATAATAAAGATCGCTTTGTTAAAAATAAATTTCTCTGTGTGGTAGTCTGATGAGCCCATATAGGGCGGAACGGGTGTCGTCACCTTAATACATTCGCTGAAATTTATTTTCAACGAAATGGTTTTATTGCTGACTGCGGTGGGTGGTGCAAGTAGTCTTCATAGTGCCAGCTTAGTTGGTCGAAAAGACCTCTGTATTTATGTAGTAAAGTGTCTGGGTATTCACATCTAGATGGCGGTAATATTCGAGCACCTTTGCTATTTATTCCAATGAAAAATAAAATATGCACATAAAATCCAATTCTAATACACAAATTTTCACAAGTTTGCTAACAGCAACTTTTACTTTGCTAGATCCTTTATATGTTTTACTTTTAAATCTAGTTAATTCTGAACCCAGTTTTGTAGATTTTTATTATTTTGAGATTTTTTTTCAATTTAGAATTATGTGCCATATAACTATGTAGAACAACACAACTAGAACATCAGGTTTACATCATATAATCTTATAAGAACGAAAAAAATGTAGAGCTATAAAATTTACACCTAGCTTATTGGTGCATAATAAAAAATTATTAATTTTTGCAAATGTAATAAAGGTATTATGACTTAATTCAAATAGAGTATCAGCATCTCCTTGATTGTTTTTAGCTATTCGCATTCTCAGACGCTGATATTAATTCATACTTCTCATGATCCAATGTATTCCCCATTCTTGAGTTTCAATACCTCTACACAACCCATCCCAATCCAAACCTAAATATCGCTGCGATGTATTTTTCTACTTTATATTGGCGCCACTAAAATAAACAAGCTCGTCGCAATACCTTACACTGGCCTTCATGCAGTTCAACTAGATAAATGAACTGAAGTTTGATGTAGGTTCCTGGGTATTACTTATAATTTCGGTCGATATAAAAACGTTTACGTTTTCTCCGGCGATAGGACTATTTAAAAGAATTATAATACAAAAGTAACCCGCTCCGTGTGCCAAAAAGAACGCACGCTACGTCTACCATTAGCAGTTCCTAGTCCTTAAACGGATATTTTCTTCGAGCACCCTCCACCTCTTCGATGTAGCCACCTTTTGAACGCAGGCGACCACTTTATCATGATGCCACACTCTGGGCCAATGCGGTGCAGGGCAGCATTGCAACACGTAATATACAGATTCAACGCAATTGCAACCTGCTCTGTATCATCGCTGTTCCGGTGGGTTAGAAGGCAATCCTTAAGTCGGCAGTAGGTTACCCCTTGAACTGTTCAACGAATTCTCTTCCTGACCAGTGTTTTGGCGGATTGGCTAACCAAGCGCTACAGGCCGGCGAGGAGCAGTCCTGGATTAATCAATTCCACGAGTAGGAGGTGTCGAGTTCCTACCGCCAGCGATTCCTGACGGCAGTTTTACTCGGAGCCAGGGGACCCAATATCCGACGCAGTTTGGATTGCAAACTCTTAACAAGGGTAGAGTTCAGGGTGACCGTCACAAGTAGCTTTTTCAGTAAAGCAAGATTAAGGAGACGATTTAAGAATATACGGGGTATAGTTTGTGAAAGAGGCAAGATCCCTCTACCCCTGACAGGAACACCGATGTGTATAAATGAAGATGCACTTGTTCTATTTAAGTGAAGCATATCTCTTAGCGCTACTCGGATTAGTCGATCGATCGTGAACAGTGTCTGCCATAAAATTTTCGGCGTCTGCAATTTATGAGCTTTTATGTTTACTAATCGTAACCTGTATCGGTATTTTAAGAAATCGCCCGGGGAGATTTGGCGAATGGGAAGGCCGTCCATGTAATGAAGCGAGCGTGTTACTGCAAATAGCTTCTTCTTCCTGGGCACTACGTTCATTGCGAGAGAGGTACATTTATTGACGTTAACTGTCAGACCTCTTTTCACAAAGAACGATTTTATCAGCCTCCGCATCTCCAACGTCGGCGAACTCGGGAGAATCAAGTCGTCGGCATACACAAGTGAGCTGACTTGCACGTAATAGGACGCAAAGCAGAAAAAATAGTATAAAATACTCGTAAGAAGGCTATTCAGGGCATTCGTCCGCTCAGGGCCAACATAAAGAAAAAATTATACTCGAATTTTCATTTTAACTTTGTTTTGGGTGCTAAAATGAAGTTGTTATAAACGCAAAGAAGAAAAATTCGTTTTTATATTAGCCAGGTAACCTGCCACATACAACAACCCATCCGTTTCTGTCACATTTATCATTGATACTGTTGAAGCAGAATTATTGGAGCTTGTATTACTGGCAACATCAGAGATTTCCTCCTCTAGTTTTTCTGGTACGGTGACGGTCAATTCACCAATTTTTGCTTGCTGAAATGCTTTGGCGACAAGATATTGTTCTTCTTACATTCCAGGAAGCGACTGAACATTGGCATGAGTCTGAACGATTCGTGGGTTCTTCCCCGAAAGTACCACCATGCGTATTCGGTATAAAGCATTTAAAGGAAATGGATGGTCATGCAATCGTCCTCGACTTCTCAGCTAAAAATTATAATATTAAAAAATGTAAACATAATTTAAAGTAATAAGTACCAACCTGTGAAAACAAATTTTCAAGGCAATCTTGATTCATCCGTTGCGTTAATACGTAGGATATATTGTATTTTTCTTTCAAATCAATATATAGATTTTTGAGTGAACGACATAAGAAAGTTTCAGTTCTTCGTTTTTTAGAAATACAGCGCTTCGTGCTCATCGTATCTATCTAATTTCATTTAAAGTTTTATTTTGAATTTCCAAATCTTTGCCATATGGGTTCTTGATTGGCACTTTGGGAAATAGAATATAAGAATTCATCACATCAATCCAATGATTTGTTATTGGAAAAAAATTTACACATTTCTAGCCAACTATGTCTCAGGTCCTGGCATATAAACATGTTTGTTGTATTGGAGAAGAGCTGGGCTGCTAAAGCCACATTTTGGCGTCCCGCTTTCTCACACGTTAAATGTATGGTGGATAATTTCAGGAGCTAATTTCTGTATTGGCACAAGTGACTAAAGCTGCAACTGGTTCCTTGTTGATGATACTCCTATCTTCTAGTTCAAAGGTGTGAGGCATCAGCAAAAAAGTTAATTTTTGCCTTTTTCACTGGATGTAAAATGTACAGTCAGGGAATTTAGTAACGGAACGAAAACGCCTAAGGTATAAGCAACCTGCGTACAAAGAGCCCATTATGACGTAGCTGAATCGTACCGAGATATGTAGGCGTGGGGAGTGATAGTAAATTCGAAATGTTCGATGTAACAGATGCTTCGCTTGCATGCGAGACGTAATTATAAATGTGTAGTTTGTTGTAGGAGGTTTTTCTTTCAAATTTGCACATATATTTTTCTTAACGTGTATGAATGTGCTATCGTTACGTTATAAGGTTTAAGCATTTTATTTAAATTTTCCGATAGATTTGTAATATATGATTCTCTAAATAGTATTCAACACGGGGCGAACGACGAAGACAGAAACGAGAGGGAAAAGGACAACCTACATTCTATTGTTCGTTCGAGCGGTGCGATTATTTCTTGTTATCGTCATATTTATCGAGGATGAAACAAATTAGTTTTGTAATTTCGCTTATATAACTTTAAAGGATTAATAGAGTTGGGTCTGAAAATTAATTTTAACCTGTAGCGTGTAACGTCTACATGACTAAGGGAATTTGTGTTTGTTTATAAATGGAGTAAAAGAATCAATTAGATTTGTTTTACAATTGCTGTCTCACACTTCAGACGGTAGCCGCTATTCGGTAGTATTCGTTACGTGCAACTGCCACAGTAATAAACAATTTCAACTGCCGTAAGCTTTCTTTCACTTATGACACAACATTACTTTTTACGAAACTAAAAATAAAAAATTGCACTTGTCTTGTATCGTGAGGCAAATGAAACACTTTTAGTGATATTAACGTTTATTGCAACACCATTTTTTGCAAGAAAGTGTTTCGTAAACCCTTTTCAAGCAATGAACATTAATATGACAAATGCCATTAAATAATAACTTTTATGTGTTTTTAAGGCTGTGCTATTATTAGAGTACAGTGAAAGCTCTCTTTGCGGACAGCTCTTATAAGCGGACATCTCTCATTAATGAACAAATTTTCTGGAACCAAAATTTTGGGTATTAATTCCTATGTTAAACACGCTCCTATACACGAACGCTCTGTCGGATGGACACGGACACAATTTACCCCATCAGGCTCGAAACGATCTCATGAGCGGACAAATCGGACAAATCGAGATCTGCCGTATTCTTCAGCAATTGATATAGGATATTCCTACATCTATATCTCGTTGCGGCTCTCAAATTGGGAAATTGGGAATAATTGGGAAAGCTGCTCGACCACGAGCATTGAAAAATGTGCCAGATAGGGATTTGCCCGCAATGTGCACTTTCAACAAAAAAGCCTGGCTGACAAGAACTATAATGACTGACTGGACAAAATAATCCGATTTCAAAAACGAAAATTTTTGCTTTTTTTGGACTATGCTGGGTCACACCCAAAGGAACTGAACTTGAAAAATATTAAAATAATTTTTCAACTGCTAACTCAATTCTTATTAGTTAGTTATTTATTGCATTGTTATTTAGGTTATCGTTATGTTTCTTTTTGTTATAGAGTTTATTTATTATTCCATTGTGTGAAGATCTTATTCATTCAAAGTGTAAGGTAATATTTCTTTATTAATGTTTACTTTGCTTTTTTTATATCTAAGATTTTATTTATTAATGTGGAATTTTTACATTCTTATTTATTGTATTGTTATTAAGGTTATTGCCGTATTTATTGTGTTTGAAGGGTTTATTTAATTATTAGGGTAATTATTAGTAAATAATTTTTTTTTAGCTTTTTTGATTGTTCTGCGACGGTATCGTAATACCGACACATAACAATCAAAAAAGCAAAAGAAACATTAATAAAACATAAATACCCTGAATTTTGAATAAATAAAATAATCAAACAAAGAATAAATAAGCAAAAATTTTAACAGTATGTTACGACGAATGCTTGCTGATTGTAACAATGTTTATTTCAATTTTTATCGTCAAGCATTCCCAAACAGAGGCCCTCAACCACATCCGCTTATTACTTTGGCGCCGACTATAGCAGCATAATGAACGAACCTAAGGGTTATATATGCAAATTGGAAAGAAAAACCTTCTACAACAAACTACACATTTATAATTACGTCTCGTATGCAAACGAAGCATCTGTTATATCGAACATTTCGAATTTACTATCACCACCCACGCCTACATATCTCGGTACGATTCAGCTACATCATAATGGGCTCTTTGTACCCAGGTTGTTTATACCTTAGGCGTTTTCGTTCCGTTACTAAATTCCCCGACTGTACGTGGTACTACTTAATTACTATTTAATTCTTTCCAAAGGCCTTGATTGCCCCCACTACGTTATAGTTAACAGTGCTTAGTTTTGAGATAATACTTTGCAGTAATGTACTGGTCATATTTTTGTCAAAACCTAGATAAACTGGTTGTTTCCAATTATCAAATAATCCACGAGCGATAATAATTTGTAGATACGAGTGAGGCCCCATTATCTCATATTCTTTTTGATCATACTCATAATACTGATACTTTTACCTCCAGGCAGAGGATAATAACGTGCGTTCAAGAGGAATCTTAATTTAGGAGGGCTCTGAAATTCAATTGATGTTTAAAGTTACTTTAGCCACAACCAAAATGTCAATTTAATTTTAACAAAACGTCAAAAGTGAAAATTGCTTTATTAATTAAAAATGGTGATCACAACAGAGCAGAAAGCAAAATTATTTGAATGCTATGTTCTAGTAGAGCAAAAAGGTGATGGTGTTTCACATTATTCCATTTCTGAGAGCTTTACAGATTTCCATGAAGAACATACCCCCTCCTAAATTAGAATTTTTCTTGAATTTTTCTTCTCTGTTAGATAAATATAACATCGTTTACTAAAATATCTTAATGTAAAAGCTTGTGCAAGTTCTTCGGTGGTCCATCTAGCTTTTGATTTATTCTTTAGGAGAACAACTACTTGATTGCTGAATAGAAAATTGGCAAAAATGTCTCTCACTTTGGCTTCAACGTTATCAGATCCTGTTTGCCAAAAAATTCTACCTGTTTATTTTTTTTTCTGTAGCATAATATTCAGTTTATCCTCTTCTTCTACTAATTCATGCAATTTTAATTTTCTTGAATGGCATCCTTCAACTGAAGACGTATGTTTTCTATTTGAGGCGGTACTATGTGAGATGATTGGGGATCTGAAGATTTCATTACTACATCTACAACTTGCCTTTGTTCTTTACTTTTAGCCCTTTGCACTCTTTTACTAGGCAATGCTTTTGACGTAGATTATGGCAATAAATCAATGAGCGAACAGGTAAAAGTAGTTTGTTAACGTAAATTCTTTTCTTACTATTATTTATCTACTTATTTTTTGGGAGTAATATTCATGAGGTTCGCTTTTAGACTATCTTCATAATAATCGTTGGTAAAATGTACACTGCAAAGTCTTGACGTACTTGGGTTCCATTCATACTTTCTATGATAACATCTTATCCATTTGTTTCTTACCTCTGCATTTTTAGGAGAATTAAAAAACATTATTTTTTCTCCCGCTATTTTTGTTTTTATCATATTCAGGCATTTCAGGCATCTAAATATTGAGAACCACTATATTAATTGAGAGGAATATGATTACCTATTACATCAACTCACTTTTGCAGTATTTTCGACTCTTGCTAATATAAAAGAAACAGATAGCCAAAGGGGCTGATCCTTGTGGTTGTAATTAATTGTCTTTGTTAACAACAACACAAAAAATTTAGTCACTGGCCAAAACATCTTCGTCAGAGCTTCTGTACCGTCTTCAGATAGCTCAATATTGACTATAAACTGAAAATCTTCAAGGGCTTTATCCATTATCCACATTTCTTCGGCGATATGATCAACGTGCGTACAATGTTTTTCCCAATCTAATTAGGTTATATCAGCAAACACTGTTCGCACAAAATTTTCGACTTTGACAAATGCTATTCATTGCGACCTTATGTTTTGCCAAAGTCCATATAAATTCGATGAGATTTAGGTCTCAATTATAGGATGGCAAGCGTACTACAGCGTGGCCATGCTTTTTTTAACAACTGGTTGACATAATATATCGTGGTGTTATTCTTTACCTTAACTAATGGCATTAGTTCAGCCTTACGTATGTCACTGGTAGTCGAAACCCCATTGGTTTCAAGTCAATCACGAATATTAGTCAATCACAAATATTAGTCAATCACGAATATTAGCAATCCATTATTCACAAATCCGTAAGCACCACGCTGGTGGTACAATAATCTATCTTTGACCAGATCTATCAGTTCGGTATACTCCCGGCTGGTCTTTAGATTACCAACATTTGGATGTATGTAGGTTTCATCCTAAAAAGTTACAGTTTTTTTGTTTTCGCCAAGAGCATTATTCTCTCGTAGCTTGCGCAGGTAGGGAGAACGTCAAGCAATGATATCATAGCGTTCCATTAATAATCTCTTGTAGTGGCATTGCATTTTTTGAATTTAAATCCTATATTTAATAAATTCCTTCGAAGACAATCTTCCCCACCGGTGTAATTTACCTTGTCCTTCATTTTATCTAGCAATAGTTTTATTGTTGAAACTTTTTTGTCAACGGTATAAACTTCCCTAATTCTCATTATGCTTGATACCGATATTCCAACAGCTGCAGCAGCTAGTTCGGTGGCCTTCTCCAACGGAAAACTCCATTCGCCAGCAGCTTTCAGTTCCTCGAAGAATTGTATAACATTGTTAATAATATTTCGTGCTTCGTAATGAATAGTTTTCTTCGAGTTACGAATCATATTCCAAATCTTTAAAACAAAACATAAAAAAATTCAAATTAATAAATTACATATTTTTATGTATTAATAATAAATAAATATTAAAGTACGAAACTGTAACAGTTACTTCAAATACATAATTCGTAGAAAATAAATTCATGTACTGGGCTTGATGTTAAGTTCTAACTAGATATACAGGGTGTTAAAAAAATTCACAAACTTTGAGGGCTAATAGCATGACCCAAAATATGCCGAAAAGCGTTAATGAACATGGGTCCACAAGTGGTCGGTTTCGGAGATATGATTTTTTTTTATTTTCACAATACGCATGTGTGGGCCGACGAAAATCCCCCATGTTTTTATGGAATCCAGACACCAGGAACGTTTTTCATTGAACAGTTGGATGGGTATTTTTGGCGACAGGTTACTAGGCCCGGCTGTTTTACCAAACCGATTGCTTATCTGAAGTTTCTGCAGAACATACTGGATAATCTTTTAGCCGAGATTTCTTTGAACCAAAAGCAACAAATGTGGTGCTCCGGCGCATTTTTCGATTGCCATTAGAGAGTATTTACACGGAACTTTTGGTCGAAGATGCTCAGGAAGGGGCGGACCGTATCATCATGACCTGCAAGATCGCCCGACTTAAACCCCCCTTGATTTTTTTCTTTAGGGATATTTGAAAATGTTAGTGTATGCTACGTCTGTAAATGGTCTCCCGAAGTAACGAGTATATCAAAGATGCCACCGAATTCGAGTCACTGTAGGTCTTTTCGAAAGAGTTCGAAAGTCCATGCTACATAGAAGTGGTAAACGCAAAATGTTTCGTATCTCCGAAACCGTCCATTTGCAGCCCATTAAGACTTTTCGGCATATTTGGGGCCATACTATCAGCTCGCAAAGTTTGTGACACTTTTTTTTAACACCCTGTACATATATCAAAATAAAATTTGGACTAATATATTATACATACCTATTTTCACAAATAAAACGAGCAAAATTGTTTTGAAAAAAACAGTTTTTAATAGAGAGTAATACAGAATATAACAGCAAAGGAATAAACACACAAAATCTGTCAATTACTATCAACAAATTTAATAACTTTTACTTCTGATTCGGAATGTACAAAACCAATATTCTTGAGCGTGATTGGTTGAATATTTTCCCGCCCAAAATATTTAAATAAAATTTTTGTAGTTCGCATATGTTTGCTAAGGGGAGCTATATTTAAACTCGTTAATTAAAAACAGAAAATTTAAGAATATTTTAGACAATCTAACAATCTTAGAACTCTAAAAGAACACTGGTAAACAACTTGAAAACACAAGCAGACAGTCTATTGCATTGTGTGTACTCCGGATGACGCGCAATATGGCGGTATCTCTCATTCTCCAAGAAGTTACGATGCAACCAGTCTTTACAAACTATGATCCCGACCTAAGTAAATAAAGTCACCTACGGGGTCAGAGTCGATATGCAGCTGAAATATAAACTCACCTCAAGGCACTCTATCTGAAATGGAGGTAAGAGATGAGGCAACAATCTTCTCCAGAGTAGCCGTGAGAAAGACTAATTGCATGAGGTCATCAAGAACCAAATCGGAGAAGTGGTAGGTGATAGCAAATTTTAAAACCCACCTATTACGTATGTATGTGGCTACGGAGAAGACTATATTCCGTCGGCAAAATCGTCTTCAGCAAACCAAAAGTCGACTTATACCCGCAGTGCGTAGGGGATCACAAGAGGATACATCTACCCATAGCAACAACCATGTAAAGCAAAAACTCCTATATTCCATACACGTGAGTTGGTGGGATAAGTTCTAGTTATCCTAGTTAACTACTCATAGAATAAATAGGTGATCAACTCACATTAGTGAAACATCTTGTAAATCAAAAACACCTTTGTCTTCTGTGCATTCAGTGGGGCCAGTGAGATCCATTCTTACCATGATTTTTAAAGTTCTTGATCCCGCCGCAGGACTTTGAGAGAGTTAAGTTTAGAATTACTCACGCATTGATACATAATACTGAGCTATAAATGGCTGATATATTATGTCTCTTATATTCACCTTGCAACTATAAAAACGAATATCCGAACATACTTTACTTTTAATTCAAACAAAGTTCGAACCCACGTCAACTGATGATGATTTATACAAAATTTGCGATCTAAATTAAAAATCTGAGTTCATAACCTACTACACCGTTTCCTTTAAGAACGCGATTAGTTAAGGGCGTCACTGCCGGCGAAGAATTCGATCACTCCGGACGCGCCAACGTGGAATAGAGCGAAAGCGCCGCGCAAAAGTTTCGCGCCGAACGTTTGCCCGTTTGATGATGATGTATGCTGAATATTCATCTTCTCTGGCGGGTCTGGTCTCATTAACGCCGCCTCCGGCCAACAAGAACGCTCGTTTTTCATCGTTCACGCACGCGCAAGTATTCATCTCCATCTGGACCCTGACTGACGTCTGACGCGCCTGATACACTTGCCTGTGATTAATATTCGCTAGATTTGGTCTCGCGGTGGAGATTAAGGGTTCGGTATAAAAATGGAGGAGTGAAACCCTTTGTTGGCAAACGCTCGAAAATGTTATCTACGCGAGTGTTCTTTCAACAACGCGTCGAATAAATTGCAGTATTTAGCGGATGAGAGTTTTGTTCTAATTTTCATATTAAGTTAATTGATTGGACATGATCTGATGTAAATTATAACATCATTATGTATTATCATACAAAAAGTGAATTCGACAGTTGGATTGGTCGAGCCGTTGCGTTTTGTTCGATACGCCGCACACACTTTACGAGATACGACGAAATTGCGAACAAATAGGTGTGGAGAATTGGCTTCTCTAGAAGTCCCCAGCGGCATATGTCTATCTGTAATAGTTTAGAAATAGCAAGCGCCCAAAATCGAGATGACGTCACAAAATTATAATTATAGATTGATTCGGTTATTTTAAAATATAAAATTAATTGTAATTTCAAATTGTTAACTTATTGTGACGTATTGGCAAATAAAACTAAAACATATCACAGACGAATTACGAACTTACTTACCTAGTTAGATGTAGATAGTAGATAGATAGTAGATATACGAGTATGTCAATGGCATAGCATTTACAATTAGTTACAAATTAAAAATCAGTTCAAGGAAACCTTTATTTGTCCATGTGTCATATATAATTTATTTGAGTCTGAATATTACTCTTCCGTACATTTCTGTTTATCGTAATTAGCGAACAGACCTATCGATATTTTCATCCCAAAAACAACAATGTAGACCAGTAAAAATCATTCTTAATATATAGTATTCGTTAGATTGGGTTGAGGTGAGCTATAGGAAAAATGATAGCGGGATGATGATAGGCCAGGCTAATTGAGTATTGACAAATATGTCCCACTTGCAACAAGAAGACTCGTGTGGTAGGTTTTTTCCAACATTTTTTGTTAAATTCTAGGAAGTTTGAAATATGTTTCATAAATTTCCTGCAAGGAATTGCAGAATTTATCAGTGTTGATAAATAAGTAATCAGGAAGCTTAATTTCTCACATAGTATTACATACATAATCTAAACTGAAATGAAAAGTCAAGTGAGGAAATGGATGTGTGATTAGAAATATACCACTATTTACGTTTTATTTGGATTCAAATGAAATTTATTGCAATTTATTACAAACTACATTTTCATCAGCTGGTCCAATAAAATGATTTAAATTGTCGACTTACTAATTTGCATTTTCTATAAAATATTTTTACGCCATATAAAAAGGAAGAAAATATTAATTACGAGTAAAATTTAGGGATCGATGTGGATTTTGGCATTCAACCAAAAGTGCTTATTCATTTATTTCGACACATTCTATGTAACAATGTGCTCATTGTTCCGATTCATATCCAGCGAAGACAGCCCTATGTATATTATTCTGGCGCGTTATAAAAAAATGTTTGGGATTTTATATTCGACACTTGTGTTTATATCCCCATAATAAGATTCATTCTAATAATAAAGGAAACTGAATAAGTTATACTTTAAACATGTTTTTATTTTATAGTAATTCGTCTGTGTTTAGTGTTGAATTTATGCGAATTACTATCCAGTGAAAATAAAGAGAGAAATTGAATACCCTTGTCTTAATTTTTTTATCCAACCCAATTCAACCCAGCGGTTATTGGGTTATTTTTATTGAACCCAACCTAAACCATTTACTAAAAATATTAGTAATTATTGTAGTATAATGCAATTAAGGCGACCTGAAAAGTAAAATAAATGATAAAGCTATAAATCCGAAATTGGAATTACTAAATTAATAAAATACAAATCAACTAGTAAAGAGTTGGTCTACATTACGGAATACATTGACAAATTTACAAATAAATGCAAAAATAAAATCTAAGCACATACAGAAACATAATGAATGACTTATTAGCCGAGTGGAGTAGGTAGATGAACAGTAACGGGGCCGATCTAGTCGAGATTCACAAAAAGTATCTAAAATGATATCAATGAAAAAATAGTAAAATTAACCTGCCCGATAGTGGACATAAATTAAAGAAAAGACAGCGAAACGAATGAACATATAATAGTTGGAAATAAAACAATTGAATAAAACAATGGAATTAAAAATGAACGAAACTATCGACGAAAATAAACAAACATAAAGAATTAAAAAAATAATTTTAAATAAAAATTATCGAAAACAAAAGAATCAATGCTAAACAACTTCAAAAATGCAAAAGAAAATACTACAGAACGTGATAAAAGCTACAGAAAACAAGATTAAGCAGTAAAATACTCAAAATAAATCATTGGTTGGGTTGAGTTGAATTCAACTGTACGAGTAGTTAATGTTTTCCACAATGGGTTAGGTTGGGGTAGGAGTTCAATCGAGAATGAATCGCATTTCTAAGTACGCCTTTTAACGTTTTTGTTTCAAGTTCACTGCATATATTGCAATATTAACATATTTTGCATATTTGCATATGTCTATCATTATTAACATTTCAATTTCATAGTTGTGCTGTATTTGAAAATCCATCTGTTTGAATCATACATTAAGTACAAAGTAAACTAAACTAAAGTCCGAAGAACGACTGACATTCAGATTGTCAGATTGTTCTTATTGTTGAGAAGAAATATCGACAAGAACAATTTAGCTTTAACAAATCTGTAAAATTTCAAAATAGCAATTCACCAAAGTCAGAAACTGACTGATTTATATTTTTTGTATTTGAAACGAATTACATTATAAAATAATAAATGTATTACCAAATGATAATCACACTGCTTTTAATGTATACGAATACAAAAAAGGTAGTGAATAATAAGTTTTGGGTCTAAAAGACTTTTAAAATAAACTCGAAATGCACTTGTGTAATATAATTTAATAATTGGATTGCACATCGCGAAGAAATATGCCGGTTTCTGCATTTAATTTAAATGCAACGAAAAGCATATTAAAAACGCACTGGCTCCCCCGTTGCTGGTTTTGCGACGATTGTCCTACTTTGCCGACTCAAACGCCGAAATGCAAACACAATTACTTGGCTATTGTGGCTACGTCAGAGCGTAAACGTGCAATTTCGGTTAAACAGTTTGATATAATTTTATCGAAATGCGATTTTAGCGAATTTAATTCAATGGCTCGCAAAGCAGATAAAATTACGAGCGTAAAACGGAAGCCACGGGAAATGGTAAATGTTTAAATAAAGGCATTCGTGCATGGATGAATTATTAGGCGCGCAAGTCAGTGGTCTCTATACAACGCTCACTCAAGGGCCATAAACGAATAATGTAAACCGGATCCACAAAAGAAGCTTTCAGGGCTTTCAATTTTACGGTGAAAATACTCAATTTATGTCTTCATTATTAACACACTTGTGGAAAATTCCGGTTGCGCGTGAGACTACAAGGGCGTGTGGCTATCGTTTCAAAAATTGCGGCGACAGTGTGACGTATACTAATTCTCACCAGCGTAATTGATGGTAATTTAAACGGCATAGACGTCTAACACGATATTTGCATAACACCTGTGCATTGTTCCGTATCAGCATTTCAAGGATTAATTTGGGCGAGGACCGTCAACATATGTGAACTATTATAATTATTATATGGGTGCATATTTCCCAATAATTCATTTATAAAGAACACATTGCTTTTAACATTAACTGAACAATCTTCAGCTCTTGCCTTCCCATTACATCAACCCTCTTAATTAACTCGCCCTAATTTACCCTCGAATTTTTGTAGCATATTTCCACCCTTCATCCATCAAATTCATTGTGCTTTGATCTTCCTTGAAATGTAATTTTTTTTATAATAGACTTCATCCCGACCTGTTATCAAAGAAAGGCACTCGAATAATAAAAATAAAATTTCGACATAGCATAAGGTTTCAGAATCAGTCACAATAATTATCCGTGATAATAAATCCAAGTCGTGCATTTGCAGTGCAAAGGTACTAAAAATAAACTGCATAAAACCGTTTTCATTAATACTTAATTGCGTACAATTAAAATATATATTTACGAGTTGGCGCAGAAACTCTACAGTTTAAGTAATTTAAAATAGCATAAAACACAAAGAAATATAGTTTTTGAGATAAGGAATAGTTTATTAGCTCTCTGGATTTATATATAATCTTAAAAGGCGCATAAATTTAATTAATTGCGCGTCTTGTAAGCACTGAATTTAATTGAATAAGTTCTTGCAAGTTTGTAACCGAAAATAGTATCAAAATGTATAATTAAGTGTGTGCATGAAATTAACCACGACGTCAATATATATTTTTATAGATACAATTTATTTCTGTGTTAAAAAAATTCTGATTTATTATTTCTTGCAATTATATTCCTGACAAAATTTTCATTTGTAAGTGTGGTTGCAAGTAGCATATAATAAATATTATGAAAACTAAAAAATAAAACGAATGAAATATAAAAAAGCAACCTTTATTGGCATCATAATTTACAACCTTTGTAATACCTTAATATAACCAAGTCATTTCCTAATCCTATCTTTCCCGGCGCTTCTTTACTTTTGCCAATAGTTCCACTCCTTCTCCATTGTCATTGCACCATTTTTCCATTCCCTTCCTTTCTTTTTCTCCTCTCACTCCATTCTACCCCCGCACACTCCTCCATCCAGTGCCTCCAGACATCCACCACATTCTCGCAAAACACACACCTTCTGTACATCTCATCCATCCAGTATTTGTTTCCTATCTCATCACTCCCCTACCCAAATCTTGCAATAATTCTTTCTTCTCTGCCTGCCCCTCCCTCTATGTATACATATTTCCTTGTCCCTTTCGTTGCATTCTGCTCTCCTCATTTTCCCTTCTCTTTCCTGGGCGTCCACACCTACTTCAATCTTCAAGTAGCATATAATAAATATTATGAAAACTAAAAAATAAAACGAATGAAATATAAAAAAGCAACCTTTATTGGCATCATAATTTACAACCTTTGTAATACCTTAATATAACCAAGTCATTTCCTAATCCTATCTTTCCCGGCGCTTCTTTACTTTTGCCAATAGTTCCACTCCTTCTCCATTGTCATTGCACCATTTTTCCATTCCCTTCCTTTCTTTTTCTCCTCTCACTCCATTCTACCCCCGCACACTCCTCCATCCAATGCCTCCAGACATCCACCACATTCTCGCAAAACACACACCTTCTGTACATCTCATCCATCCAGTATTTGTTTCCTATCTCATCACTCCCCTACCCAAATCTTGCAATAATTCTTTCTTCTCTGCCTGCCCCTCCCTCTATGTATACATATTTCCTTGTCCCTTTCGTTGCATTCTGCTCTCCTCATTTCCCCTTCTCTTCCCTGGGCGTCCACACCTACTTCAATCTTTCCACCATTTCTCTCTCCACTCCCTCACCCTCCTATATCCCCTGTGTACTTCCCCCGCCGATAACCCTACCTTCTCATATAACCTCAGTCTACTTTCTTTCAATTTCGATAGTCCTGTTCTTTTTTCTTCTCTTTGCTGTAAGGCACTAAATATCATCTTCCCTATTCTCTGCTCTCCCCATACCCACATGCTTTCTTCATATCCCGCTACCCTTCTTCGTGCCTCCACCGCCTTCTTTTCCAATCCCGTCTCCTGCAGCACTATATATATTCTGGCGTTGATCTTTCCAGATGTAGTGCCATCCCCAATGCCCCTGGAAAATTCCCTCCATCTTTCTCTTCTCTTTCACTCCCCATACTTCCACCCATACATAAATATATTTCTTACACACACCTCCCAACTGCCATCTTTTCTTCAAACTTCCATTCTTCCTTACTCCACAACATCTTTCCTAACCCTTCTTCCGCCTTCCTCGCCTTGTGGCATACGTTCTCCATCACGCATCCCAGATACATTCACACACTAACCTCTCTTATTTCTACACCCTTCCAATCTATTTTTACTTCCCTCCTCCCCCCTCCTTTCCTGAATACCATAATATTTGTCTTTTCCGTAGTCACCTGCAATTCTCTTTTCTCCAGGTACCTTCCCATCCTTCTTGCCGCTCCCTTTAGCCCCTTCCCTGTGTCCGCCAATATTACCATGTCATCCGCATGTGCGAGCGACCAGGTTCTATTATTCCACTTCGTCTTGTCAACTTGAACTTCTCTCTGTTGACCCTAATGCCGTCCTTACTTGGCTACATGTCTCTTTATATACTTCCTCTATTTTCTTTCTCCCCGATATTCCCAAAGTGCCCATCCTCGTCGTCAGTCTTCTCCTATTTATTCGGTCGAACGCTGCTTTCAAATCCACGCACATGGCGTATAATTTTCCTCTTTTTCTTGTCTTCTCCGTCTACCGGCCGATAGTTTAATATGTACAAGTTATCACTCGTGCCCTTCCACTTCTATATCCCTCCTATCCCTCTGACAGTATCACCAACCTCTCTGCTTCTTTTTCTAACCACCGTGCAATCATCCCTGCGTATATCTTGTATACAGTATTCATAAGTGTTATCCCTCAATAGTTCTTTGTCTCCGTATCATCTTTTTTCAAAATTGGCATCAATCAATCAAATATATTAACTCTAATTGTAGGCTTCTGCTAGACACAAATAAATAATTATTTCGTTAATATTATTAGTCTGTTTTTATATTTTATGATAATTGTTGAGACTTTAGTCATATTCACGAGTGACTACTACTCTCGTTAATGAAACTCTTGAAATATCTGCTGTCTCCGTTTCATACATTTCTCGATACTTTTGGCAAGCAAATTTGGAGAGGTTCACCTGCAAAGATGTGAGGTTATCCAATTCGTTGGACAAGTTGATTATCTCATAGTGGTGATGTAATTACTATTCTATGTGATATTTTTCATATAATCGTCGCAACCTTCGATAAACATGAATGGCGTTTCGTGTTTCAAATGCTACGTCTGATGAAAACTTTTGTACATATATTGTGTCTTCTCTTAATATAATTGTTTAATTACATGCAACTAGGGTGGATCCTCTTCAGCCAACATTACATTTCATAGTTACCTATAGTTTCTCAGTTGGATTTTAATTTTTAACCATTTCCACATTTATTTCTACATCCTGCTTGTACTTATTTGCTTTTTTATTTTCTCATCTTATGTACTTTTATACACTCACTGTGTATCTTTCCTTTAACTTCTTTAATATCCCCAGGTTCCTTTTTAATTTGTGCAGTTAAAACACAATGGCGGGTGTATATTTTGGCTCCCCGCACCACTCTGGCATCTGTCACCATCCTTCATGCATCATTATCTATTATTATATAGTGCATTATGGATTTCTGTGTAGTATTTGGTCATTGTCGTATGTATTTATGTACATATTTGTGTTGGTAGACCCTGTTCGCGATTAGTAGATTATTGGTTTACAATACTCCATAAGTCTGGTGCCATTGTTATTTCTTTTTCACTGTGCCATTCATATCTCCTATTATATAAATTGTTGTCTGTTATCGTTTTCAATTGTTGCTATTATTGTTATTATTCATCAATTTATCTTTATTGATCTCTGTAATTTCATTACTTTCAAGGTTTTCTAAATATTCAATATAGACATCATAATCTTCAGCATGCAATAAATTTCTGACGTCTTCTTAAACGAGTTTTTCGAAACCGATTGATTAAGCCGTAAGGATAATTTCATTTATAATTTTTCGTATTTACTCGTGTTTTCTTCTTCTAATACAACTTGTGCCTATATCTTGAGCAAAGTTTTATTGAAACATTTCTTAGTACTTTTTATACAGGAATCATCAATATATTCAATTGCGTAACTTAAAACATATGCTTTCCACATTTATGCTACATTGAGTCCTTTTTGAATTCTTTTATGATAAACTAATAAAAAATTAATTTATAATCACCAGAGACGCTTGTCCCGAAGAGTGGCGTTAAACGGCATTAGGCTGCTTTAAATCCGGTTTATTTTTCTCCAATAGACGATTTTTACGGTAGATCAACATTGAACACCAGATTTGGTTGAAAATTTTCATATGCAATTACTTTCTTTAGTGAAGCCACAGTTTTTCTTAATTTTGTTCAATTTGTGTAGATTTTATGTGATCAACCACAAATTCTTGGATCATTTGAAAAGTCGAAAGTTTCGTGGGTGAAATGTGTTATAGCACAATATACAATGTAGTTTTATTTGCAGTTGGTTAAGTTTGTCACATTCTAATCATGTTTTTGTGTTAGGTTATTGTACTTGCAAATTATACATTCGTGTAATATCATTAATTTTAGGTACGTATGTAGTTTTTAAGAATTGATTTGAAAATCCATAACATAAAACTTGATGCGCAGTGGGTTAAGTGAAAAGCTCCTAGTAATATACGATTTGTAGAACGGCTACGTGGACAGAACCAAATTGCTGGTATGAAATTACAACTATCGCGGTACCGTTCCATGGAAACGAAACATCGAGTAAATAATGTATGCACATATATAATGACCATAAATGTTAATGTTGTATGTATATCAGTACAATGTATTTCTACCGTAACAGCGTCGGGCATTACAATCAAACCAAATGATGTTGAATGCACAGCAATCCATAAATTTACTTATCTGTGTGAAATTACAAATCCTAGCGCTGCTCGCCGAAAATGTATTTTAATCTTAGTTGCGCGATACGCGTCACAATTTACACCTTTTGAAAAAATAGGTTAATGAGCTATTTGGTTATTTTTAACAGCAGTTGCGAAATATTTTCAAATTAGTGTACAGTTTGTACAGTGGGTTCATTGTGTCTTAAGTTACAAGTGGTCTAATTAAAAAATTTTCATCAAATTCATTTTTATTCCCACAAAGCCCATGATTTCTTTGCGAGACTGGATTACATTAGCTTAAGGGAATGACAATAGGGGGAAGTCATTCACAATGTTCTATATACGTTTTCCAATTATATTTATTGAAAATCCTTCGTCGTGTTTACGTCACGTCATTGTCATGTTATTTTTTATTGGGTTTAGATTGTATTTAATTTGGCGGCGATTTATCAGGACAGTCAACGTCACCGTTACACGTTAAATTCGTATGTATCAGCAAATCATTCTACACCGTATGTTTATTAAATCAATGAAGACGAGGCATGTGAATCCCATGAAAAGTATAAGTTTTTATGTATAGTGAAACAACGACTGCAGTATTGCAAATCAAAAAATTCGACATTGGATATTTTAGAAACAAACTCGAGGCTAATAATAAGCCTATTTTTGCGACAAGCAGATTTAAATCGACGCAATTGCCAAATAATGATTATATCTATTTCAGGACAATTATTTTTGATTTTTGAAACTGTGTAGGTTCACCCATAAAATTTTATTGCCTAATTAAAACCTACGATTGAGGAATTACGCTTCGGCGAGATTTTACGTCGTTCAAACCCAAATCATAATTCATCACCTTAATACATTCGCTGAATTTTATTTTCTTCTACCTTGTTTTAATATTTTCGTTCAACTTTGATTGCGTTCAAATTTGTTAATTGTGGATAATATACTTGACAGGTTTACAGCCATTCATATTATAACAATTGGATTGGATTGCAGCCAAACTCAAAAGTGCAAGTATTCCAGATCAGGTTTAGTCCTATTCATAATAAATTCAACACAACCTCACCTGTCTTGGATTAGGTCGTTGGGTTGCGATACAAGCGAACACGTAATGACTATAATAGAACGTTAATGCAATTTTATTAACATCAAACTTAAGTAAAAAATAGGTTTAGTGTTATTCATATTGAGCGCAACGTCGCCTTAATATATGAATCCTCTTCTGCCGTTTTGTTTCCTCCTAGGTATATTGGCCTCCTCCTGTACACTGTAGTTACTTGCCTCTCTCATTGTATCTTGCTTGCCCTATTTTTCCTTCTCTCTCCTGTGCTCCCACCTGTGACCATCGTTCCATCAACTCCTTCTCCACCTGCTTCCCTTCCTCTCCTCCTTTCTATCTCCCACACCGACATTCCCACCTTCTCGTACATTCTTCTTCTTGATATTTCCCACTTTGATAGCCCTCTTCCTATCCCCTCCGTCTCTTTTCTAGCTACTCCACCACTTCTTTCCCCAGACTACTCTCTCCCTCCTTTCACTGCCATCTCGTACCTTACCGTCCTCCCCCCCGCCCCGCTATCCTCTCGGTCTCCGTCTCTTGTCTCACTATGTAATCAGGCGTCGACCGTTCCAGGTGTAATGCCCTTTACAGTTGCCCTATATGTACCGTCTCTATTATATTCTGCCCCTTCGCCCCCATATTTCTTCTCCGTACATCAGTATGCTCCTGACACATACGTTCCATATCCTGATTTACTATTCGATTTTCCCTTTCCTCTTTCCCCACAAACTGCCCGTCAACCCCTCCGCCGCCTTCTTGCATATATGTTTTATGTGCCCCTCACTGCAGTTGCCTTCGCTCATCACGTATCCCAAGTAGGGCCATTCCTTCACTTGCTCAATTTCATCTCCGTCTCACTTGTACTTCTATTAGACCTCTCGTATCCAGGAACCTTTCTAGCCTCGTAACCATCTCTTTTAGACCTTTACCCGTCTCCGGCAGACTGGCGACGTCATACGCAAAGGACAGTGACCAGATCTTCTCGCTACCTAGCTTCACTCCCCCATCTTGCCCTTTCTCCATTACCTCCTCCAGTTGCGCAATATACAAGTTAAATAGTTGTGGGCTAAGCAGGCACCACTGTCGCAATCCTCTTGTTGTTATAAATCTTTCCGTAAGTTCCTTTCCCACTCCCACCCTGCAAAATGTTTCCTCGTATATCTGCCTTATTCTTGTCACGACCCCCTATGATATCCCTGCCTTTTGCAGTGTCTTCTCCAAAGTTACTCTGTCCACTCTATCGAACTTTCCTCAATTTCTTGCCAATTCCCTTCCCACAATGTAGTTCAGTATGTATCGATTGTCCCTTGTGGCCCTCCCCTCTCTAAATCCTGCCTGTCCTTCTGGTAGTACTTTCTTGTGTTCCACCTCCTCTTCTAGTCTTGCCCCTATCATCCCTGTATATATTTTATACCCCACAATCAATAGCGATATCCCTCTATAGATCTCCTTTTTCTCTTCCTCCTTTCTTCCATATCGGTACCATAATCGCCATCCTCCACCTTCCTGGAATGTCGCTCCTTCCCATCTTATATCATTTATCCATCTAAGTGTCGCTCTCCATACCTTCAATGGCGCATTTGTCCATCCTTCCGTATCTACTCCATGTCTCTCCGCTGCCTTCCCTTTCTCCATCCTGCCCTTTATCTTCATTATTTCTTTCCAAGTGAATTCCGCCATAACTTTTATTATATTTATTGTTAACCTAAGTGACTTCCTAATTGCAATAGCAGAATATAACATACTGGGCCAAATGTATTTCTGTAGCGTTCAAGGTACATTTTGCTGGTTTATGCAATAATACAAAATATATCACCCTATGTAGTAAATTGGAAACAACCATTATGAATACCATAACCAATGAAACAAAATATTACATTATAAGTTATTTCTATTCAAATATTCGATGCTTCGATCTAGTGACGTGCACACATTCAGGGTGATAAACCACGTGCTCCTTTTAAAAGGTAGCTCTGGACGCAATAACGTGGATCCGCAACAGTTGTATCCCAGACATCCCTTGTGTATCCCCGACTAATACACCCTGCACACACCTGCAGAGACATATGATTGCAAAATAACCATTGTCAATCCGTTCTCTATACCAAACCAACACACACCCTATAAAGATTACAAGGTATATGTGATTATAGAGTAATCAATGGTAGTAGAATGAGGCGTTTACTTAACCAAATGGATCGACCGAAATTAGAATATAAGTAGTACCAAACTAAAATGTACAACTAACGCAGATGTGTCCCAGCCATCCCTCATCATATACCAACCATTACACCCTATTAGATACTCTGAAAGAGAGATTGTAAAGTAACTAATTCTAATAGGTTAATATTCAAAATGGAAAATAAGGCTTTCTCAAGACGTTTATGTAGATATATGATGTCATGATCATCAGCCATTGTTAATTTTCTTCGTAGTGGTTAATGCATTAGAAAAGGTAACGTTTCCAAGTAATAATTTTCTATGATTTTCAAAGTTCCTGTCTCTCATATAAGGTACTTCAAGACATCATTTTGCTCTGAGTAATGATGCATTTAATTTAGTTTACTATTCGCATAGGTTTCTACTGTGCTTCAATCTTGAATTAGGCCAAGGTCGGCCAATTTCTATAGTTGCGGGTGCTGTTCATAACACTATTAAAGGCCAAACGAGAGTCACTTATTTTATACGGGCTAGCTTCAGCCATGGAATGATAAACTATTTTACATAATAATCACAATATCACGCCGGGTTGGTGTAGGCAACACAGTTTAGTTAGGCTGGCTAATAAACACTTCCGTCACATAATGACGTTGGTTTGTTGTGGTTTAATACATATACGCTATGATGACGTAATAATAAGTTAATTCATGTAATTCAAATGCCAAGCATCGTTGCAACGATTGATACTGGCCTTACTTTCCTCTGCGAACCGATGCGATCGAACGGTTTGATCTAAGTCAACTGCTCGTACGATCTGCATAACGGAACTATTTCTTGTATTCGTTGCGTTCGACATAAATAGGAAATAGTAATACTGATACAGAGGTCTTGTCCGTACTTTATTATAAGCACTTGTTGAATTTGACATTGATTGAGTGTGTAATATGACATTATCCAAATAGGATAAACTGTTTTTTATATTTATGTACCCTTATTATTATTATTGCATTATTATACCATTCAACAATATTCAAAAAGACAAATTGATCAGTATCAGTACATCGAGTGATAAATACACACATCTGAACATACAAATTAATATTTTCAACAACCAACGAAGTTGAGGCAAAAGTAAATAATTGGAGACAACCCGCGCAATCCCATAGCCACAGCGATCTTGACACCTTAGATAAACTTTCAAGCAAACAAGATATCAGACATAATCTTCGCCCCACTGCATATATGAAAACCAACTGGTATATAATAAACCGTACGGAATGATAGCAAGAATTCATTTGCAATGATTTAAATTGGAATAACATTTGTATTCGTATTAAGCCGACGAAAAAGCTGAACAAACATCGATACCTTGACATAAAACATTACGTATCTGCTAGTTACACATAACGAAATCCTAGTGACAGCGTCGGTATTTGTACTCAACGTCTGACAGGTTTCATTTCGAACGCGAGAAAACATCTGCAGCGGCCGGTTTCCTATGCGGAGGGCGACACGACCTGCCCCAATACCGTCGATACGCGTCCATGACGTCAGAGATACCTCCGATCTGCGCCGATGAGAAGTCGTTTCGGTATTAAAGCGTAACGTTAAAGGGAGCAAGTAGCCGGAAAATTAGCGGCCTTTAATCGAATATTATCCTGAAAAAGTCGCTGTGTAACTTAGCTTTAATGAAAATCCACTATTGATTTTTGTTAAGTTTAAAGGTAACGTGGAGCAAGTAAAGCATCAGCTAGCAGTCAAAAATTTTAGTTAAGTAACGAAGTCTTCATTATATGTTATTTGGCAACAATTATAAATCAACTGTTCTGGTAATTTTATGCAATAACCGAAAAACGGGCGTTAAAACCTACTCGGTATATTCATTTGGTTACACACTTAATATCTACTATAAACTATATACATATAATACAAGTTCTCTATGACGAACTTCAATATTTTTGGCGATCTAGCGTGTGCCGACAAACACACAGACAAACGTCATGTCGAATATAGTCAGAATCGATTGAGGGGACATTAACTGTGTGTGTGGGGGGGCTCTAGCGTCAAAAGTATAGAACAAAACTTGAACTTAAGATTTGTATGTGCCTCAGAAGAAAACCTGCAAAGCAATAGACAGCCGGAGGTGAGGGTTTATTCTTATTGCCATTTGCCATTATAAAAGTTAAATATATCGAATTTTAAACAACCTGCCATTTACTGGAAAATCGTTGTTGAAAAATTCTTCGTAGCCCTAGCAACGTACTATAAATATTCCCGGACGTGATCACAGGGGCAGGCATGACGTCAGAGATACCTCCGATCCGCGCCGATGAGAAGTCGTTTCGGTATTAAAGCGTAACGTTAAAACGTCGAATATTATCCTGAAAAAGTCGTTGTGTAACTTAGCTTTAATGCAAATCCATTATTGATTTTTTGTTAAGTTTAAAGGTAACGTTGAGCAAGTAAAGCATCAGCTCGCAATCAAAATTTTTAGTTAAGTTAGTTAGTTAGTCGCAGGCACGACTACAGTTGCCGTGTCAGATGTAACTAACCTATATGGATGTATTTACGAAGCGACACCGTTTTCTCGATTTCGCCTATCATCGTGATCACTCAAGTTTGCGAATATAAGAAACTGAACGCTTCGCAGATTTTATAGATCTGACATGTATCAGGTGGATTCAACATGTATGTACATTTTTATTGAGAAAGAATTTTGATTTTTTTATTTGTCTATTATTTGTCTACGAAGTTGAATATTTTTCATATTTTAATTCACAAACATATTTCTGATATGTTGATACAGATCCCCTACAGCTGAAAGATTGTCGATGTTATTTCTATCTCTTCATGGGAATTTACTGTTTTTGATATTACTAATTTTATGGTGTGATAACTAGGTTATTATACATTTACATCAAACTTACTTTTATGTCCAATAAGTATATCAAGGGCGATACGGAAACCAGAACGTTTATTGTGTTTGCATATAACACAAATACACAACAATATTGCCACGTGAACTATTTCCGGATAACATGGACATACATCGATATGATATATTAGTATAGAGTTGCGCTTTGATAAGTAATCGAGCGACGAAGTATTTCGATCCACGATCACGGTCTCGCTATCTAAGCGAATTCCTGTGCAAATATGCAACGCCAGTTATTCGTCTAGTAGTCATTGATATACGTACATTATTCGGCGCTACAAGTTACGTCGGTGATTAGCATTTCGGCAATCCCGGGAAGCCACATGGCGTTGCGTGTCAACAGGACAATGAAAGATGCTTTAGCTATTATTTCACTCGGGCTATTTGTTTTTTTTGCAAGAATAATGAATATTACACAAATTTAAGTTCCATCAAGAGGTACGGATAGATCAAGTATTGAGTTCCTATCGGATAGATTCAGTTGAAAAATGTAAAATCTTAACAAAAATTGAAATCCTACAGAACATTTGCAACACAAAAATACTAATATACGTAAAATTAAAATGATCTCATGTTTTATTTCTCCAAACCTGAATCACTAGATTCAATAATTATTGGTGGGGGCTCATCTGTTACAAGTACATTATCATCGTTCACCATAACTGTGGCATCATCTACAACCACAGTTGTAGCACCTAGCGCCTCACCTTTTACCATGGGTTTGGCTTCATCCATCAACTCATGTTCAACCACAGTTGTAATCTCTACCACTTCTCATTTTACCATGGCTCTGGCTTCATCAATCGCCTCATCTGATAATTATAGCTAACATTTCAACGTGGCTTTCATTGGATCTTTCGACCGTAATATTTTTGTATTAGTTAATTTTATTGTTTTGAAGTATAACTGATGTAACTGAAACTAGAAATGTTTAATTTACATTGTTATATAATATATGAACATTAAGTTATGTATTACAATTTTATTTTACTCTTGTTTCTCATTGTCTCATTTCCCAAGTCTCGAATGAGAAAGTTTTGTAAGTAGTAAGAAGTAGAAGTATTAGATTTAGCAAATTTCCTTACTTTGTAAAATTGAAAACTGCGACTGATTCTTATCGATACACTTCCAATTGATTGGCGCGACACATAAATTCCAATCGGATCAAACTCCACATGCACCGTTGCAATGACAAATCAATAGTTTATCGTAATCCATCACAACGAACTTCCCTGCTTAGGCATTGTAGGGATACAGACGCTGCGTAATTGGACGGAAACTCCGCTGTATTCAAATAATAATTATAAGCAAGCAGTAAGGCGGAATGCATTAGTTTGTAACCGCTTCACGTCAGAAGCTAATGTCTTATGAAATGTGCCTCCCATAACCGTGCCTTATTTGTAGAACAGTTCCAGCCGAATTCAATTAGTCTCGCGAGAAATGTTGAAAACGTTTGTCACAAACCTGCGCTCCTTCGAATTCTCGGCACGGATTATTCGCGTGCATTCAATAAATAAAAGATAAGGAAACGCGTGTGTACGCAAACATTTTGTCGGGTAAGCGAGTATTTTCATGCAAACGCGACGTCACGCGAGATATGTCGAAAAATTTACAACAGGGAGCCCTCTGCTCTATTTGTCATGTTAATAAGTACGTTCCTTATGAATACGAATAAGTTTGCCACTTTTGACGATGTGTACAATGGTGTGTACAGTGTCACTGATAAAATCGATGTACATATTGCTATGAATTAACCTTGAATTTTATTTTATTTAGGAAATAACTCACAACTATATAATTTTTTTGTCAAAGCTATCCTTTTGTTCAGGTTTGGGTCAGGTTAAATAATACGACGATATTTTAAATTAAAATAATATATTTTCCAAAATCAAATTCTTTAAATTCTCCAAAACAATATACAACGGTGCCTGTTATAAAAAACAAAATTCTTATACGAAAATTATTTATACATGCCAGGTATGGGCAAGAAATGCTGCGCGACTCCGATGCGTTGACCGGTCCGTCCTTATCATAATCTAGTCCCGCGTCAATATTTGTCTTATTTCTCATGCATATTCTGATTTTAAAACTATTTGTTGTGAAAAATTCCCTCTGTGCTCAATAACGTAAGTTGCAATTAAAATTTATTCAAACAATTTGTAAATAATTTTCTTTACTTGCTAAACAAATCGCAAATAACATTTATTGAATCTTTGTTATTATCTTTTGTTATTTACTAAACAAATCGCAAATAATATTTATTGAAACCATTTATTATTATTTTATTTATTTGCTAAACAAGTTGCAAATGGAATTTATTGACACACTTTGTTATTATCTTTTGTTATTTGCTAAACAAATCGCAAATAATATTTATTGATACAAGTTGTTATTATTTTATTTATTTGCTCAACAAGTTACAAATTCATTGACACACTTTGTTAATATATTTTGTTATTTGCTAAACAAATCGCAAATAATATTTATTGATACAATTTGTTATTATTTTATTTATTTGCTCAACAAGTTGAAAATTAATTGACACACTTTGTTAATATCTTTTGTTATTTGCTAAACAAATCGCAAATAATATTTATTGATACAATTTGTTATTATTTTATTTATTTGCTCAACAAGTTGCAAATTTATTGACACACTTTGTTAATATCTTTTATTATTTGCTAAACAAATCGCAAATAATATTTATTGATACAATTTGTTATTATTTTATTTATTTGCTTAACAAGTGCAAATAAAATTTATTGACACAATTTGTTATACCCTTTTATATATGCTTAACAAGTGCAAATAAAACTCACGCATTATAAACTAACATAATTCATTTAAATTTATATTTTGCAGAACAAGTTGTAAATTATTCCATTTACCGCTTATCTAGCCATAGGTTACCCTGAATCCAGGCACCATCAATAAAATATTAGAAAATTTTAAATATTCTTACCAAATATTTTGTCCCGGGGTTACTCGTGTTGTTTATTCTTCTGCCTAGGTCGCTGGGTCGAACTCGTTTCCCTTTCCTCCTTAGGCTGGTCACTGGATCGAACTTCTTCTTCCTTCTTGGACTGGTCGCTTCGTGGAACTCGGACCCGTTTAATTTCCAGATTAAATTCGGGTACGTCGGTAATTTGTTATAGCGTTTGTGATGAATTAACCATTTCCAGACTAGTTTTGCGGTTGCAATTGTCTTAAAGCTAGGGAAAACATTCAACGCACGAGTTTAATGTCGTTACATGCATTATTGGAAACAGCCAAATTCGTACAATAATAACTAAATTCGTAATAAAACAAACTATTATTATATTAGCTATAAGTATATTATTATAAAACAAAGCGGCTCCAAACGCTCCTATAAAGATATTGTTATATATTTATTTCATGGTGAAAATACCGGGTGTCCAAAAATGACTTACATCTAGTATGCTTTGAAATTCCCATGCAAATTAAAATGTGCCGCACATACGCAAGGCTGTTATGCTAGTAGTAACATAACCTCAATAACATTGGGTTATGACGTTTGGTTAAGGAGTGGTTTTCGTTTATTTTTAAATTGAGGTACATTATACACTATTAATATGCCTCTATAATAAAAATATTTTCGTGCAAAGTGTATATTATATGTTTAACAAATTTAATTAAAATTTTGAATTAAATTAGTTTACACTTTAATGACAGGTGAAAGTTGACAATTAATGAATGACAGCTATGGATAATGCAATACAAATAACAATATAGCGGAACATGAAAATTTACATGCAAGGAAATTTCACGAGTAACTAGATGTAATTCTTTTTTGGACACTCTGTATAAAATCCGCGCGCTCTCCGAAAACTTTTAAACGATATTGATTTTTAGTCTGCGATAGCTTTAAACCGCGGTCATATTTCATCCCGCGCCATTAGTTAATGCGAATACATATCGCATAAAACGTTTTTCTGCTGTAAATATATTTACAACGCGCGCATTAATTAAATATTAATGCATGTGCTACACAAACTTTAAATTACGCACGACGCAGCGTGCGATTTATTCGTTATTAATCGGTGTCGCGTTTAAAAACTAAACGCTGCGCCGGCATTAATACGAAACGTCAAATAAATTACCTCTCAACGAAGTGTTGGGTGAAAATTCTACATGGCTAAACATCGGCATTAATCGGAAACACATTTAAGGGATTTGCAAGTAGCGGGGATTTGAACTGATTTAGTGCATGTTTGAAGAGAATGTTGGCACACGTGCTGAAATTATGATGGGGATTTCGTTCTATCGAATGGTAGTACATCGTGTACTCTACTTTGACAGATGTTCATTCCGAATGCGTCAACAGTGGCATCTACAATGAAAATGGGCAAACAGTTTTATCAATCGTTCAGAATAATGATTATGAATATACATTATGGACAATTTTGTTACACTATACATCATAGATTATATATTCTCATGTACAAGTGGGGCAATATTGATTGCAGCAATTTATCGATATTGGGTTCACTCACACCTGTTAATAAAATCATAATAATAATTGAAATAAACATATAACAAAATATAAACAAAATAAATAGATAGATACTTATGCTGAATATACAAAAATTTAAAAAAAACAATATTTCCAAAACATTTTGTTTTATTGCTTATTTAAACCTTTTGAAGTTCTCCATAGCATTGATATATGAACAAGTGTAGTCTGTTCACATTTTAAACGTTCATATTCACATAGCACGTCAAATTAACTTTAAATTATGAACAATGTCAGCAATAGGTTTATTTTCATATATAATGTGATGATGGCAATATTTCCTGTTATTTACTGCGAAACTTAATATTAGTTCTGCACTGAAATAAAGTTATCAGTTTCTTTTAGCGCTTATATAAACTTTTTGAAGCTTCTCATAGATTTTACATATGAAAATTTGTGGTATTTGAAATTAGTTAGGGTATATTTCGTTCTGCTCAGTTGTAAATATTTACATTCTTGAAGTTTTTTCACTGCGGAATAATGTAAAAGGTAATAATGTAAAGGAATAATGTAAAATATTTTAAAATGTATTTTGCTAGTGTTTTTTTTTTAAAGTAATATCATTTATAACAATTATGTTTCTTTAAAATGACATTGCATTTAGAACTATAAACATTATATTGCTAGAGCTCATTTCAATTGGTACGTTAATTCCTCTTCGTATTGCGTTCTTTACTTGTTTTTAATTATTGTCAATACATCTGACCGCTATAGTTTCTAAATGTGTGACAAGTGTTTTATCTTTAAAACTACGACGATAATAACTTCTTTACGCGAGCATTTGTGAATGTTGGTAGTTTTTCTTTTTTAATTTTGTTGGAAATAACATTTGAAAAAAATATAATAATAATATCTATAAAATCTATAAAAATGTAAATACATGACCCTGGGACTTTTGAGCCAAAGTGCACATTACAAGCTGATGCTTTTTTTCCTAGATGTGGGGTTGTTAGTTTCAAAAACATTTCCTTCAATTGGTTAATTCCTATTTCATATCTTATATAACTTATCTATATATACCTGCAGACAATGGTTTATATTGACATAAGCTAAGAAATTAGTTAATAGATTTAGATAATTGGTAACAATATTGAGCAGTAGAAATAAACGTCGCTTCGGATGCCTCCGGTAATATTTTTGCCTCTTATAAAATATCGTTGAAGTCCAAAATAATATTTGGTAATACAGAATTCAATTGCTGCATACTTTTGCTCCCGTGTTTACTTCTGTTAATGTGATGTAACAATGCAAGCAAGTTTAAACGACGCAATTTATAAGTGTGCTACATTCTCTAGTAGTAGTTATGTCACGAAGAACACAAACAATTTTGGCCTCCAAGCTGTCAATTATTGTTGGTTTATCAGCATAAACCAGTCACCTCACGTGGCCCACAGGAACGAATCGAGAGGTGTTAAATCACACGACCTTGGAGGCCAATTGACAGGTGCATCTCTTGAAATCAACTTATCGCGAAATTTTGATTTCAATAAGTAGATGGTTGCGGTCGCCGTATGGTACGTAGCGCCATCGTGTTGAAGCCACATCTCACCCGGATCAATGTCATCCATATTTTCAAACAAAAAGCATTGATTATAGTGCGATAATGATCTCCAGTGACTGTAACGCGAGCTCCGGCTTCATTTTTGAAGAAATAAGGCCCAATGATGCCACCAGCGTGTAAACCGCACCAAACGGTACATTTTTCTGGATGTAATGGAGCCTGTGGGGTCTGTTGTGAATTGGTTTCACTCCATATGCGGCAACTCTATTTATTAACATACTCGTTAAGCCAAAAATGTGCCTCGTCGCTGAGCACAATTTTGCGATAAAACACCGGATCAGTTTCCAAGTGCTCTAGAGCCCAATCGGCGAAAGAACGACTCATATGATAGTCTCGTGGCTTTAATTCTTGCATCAGCTGGATCTTAAAAGGGTGTAAGCCAAGATCTTTGCGTAAAATTTCTCACGTAGTTGACGGACAGAGCCCCAATTCCTGCGACACGCGACGACTCGATAAATGTGGATCTGCTTCCATATTTCCGTTTACAGCTGCGATATTCTCTTCAGTATGCACATTCATTGGTGTTGTTGCATCATCAATAGAGTATGTGGTATGAAATCTATCCACAGTTCGACGGATTGCATGCTAAGATGGACGGTTATGTGCGCCATATAAATCACGAAGTCGTCTAAGTTGCACAAATTGATGACTGATTTTCAAAGTAAATCTGGATAATTTGATAGCATTGTTCAAGCGTCAACCTTTTTATGATGATTTGCCAGAGTATACTGATCATAAATGTCAAAAAGTGAGCGCAGTATGACAGTTATTTCACAGCTAACTCTTTCGTAAGTTCTATCGGGCTTAAACAAATACCATCTATATCTAATTAATTATGTACCATACAAGAAAAAATATCTTATCAAAAATATTAAAAGGGAGAACACCAAGCACAGTGAAATTTAAATTTGGTTATGTTACCGCCCGAGTCTAAACAATATCGTGGGTGGTGCATCGATGACTCACGATTTTGGAAACAAAGGAGGTCGCACACAGTAACGTTGTCGCGGTTTTGGGGATAAGATAAATCGCGTGACGATGGTTTAACACAATACACGTATAGGAATTACCATCACTTAGTTACATGCAAATATACTTAGTTAATCTAAGTCGCAGGCTCGGAATAAGCTGCAACTGTGTAAGAACCGAATGCTCACCCAGCGAGGCCCCGGTCGGGCCTCGATTGAGACTCTATCGATACCGTGACCAGACTGGAGCGAGACTAATACTTTTAGGATGAAATAGAACAGATGACAACGTTTATACCACAAATAATTTATTGTTAAAAATATATTACTAATGATTATATATCCAAACAAACACTACACGACTTAAGTTTCGACTTTTTACGGTCATTGTCAAGTCCGTAAAATGTCGAAGCTTAAGTCGTGTAGTGTTTGTTTGGATATATATTCATTAGTAATATATATTTTAACAATAAATTATTTGTGGTATAAACGTTGTCATTTGTTTTATTTCATCATTAATATGGACTACCACATAGTAAAGATCTCAACCATCCTCTATATTAATACTTTTAGGGTGTGTACAAAAAGTTGATTGCGTTAACATTCCGAATGAGGTTTTAATATCAAAGTACGAATTTCATCTTTTAAAACGACCTGTCGACGTTTAGTTGATGCTGACCAGAAAATATGTTATGCAATAGTTAAAAAAATCTGCAGTGAACTTTCTAATGCTTAGATAAATTTCCCGCAAACTACGGACGTCCCTGCGATATGCCCGGGAATATTTATCGTACGTTACTAGACTACAAGGAATTTTTCAACGGGGATTTTCCAGGAAATTGTACTACCTCTGTCCCAAATTATGGTATACATTTCTCTACAATTTACCGAGTTTTTGAGTCTTTGGTCTTCGGCTTCTATCATGTGTAACCAAGATACTGTTGAAACCTCTCAATTAAGTTTAAATTTATAGTTTTCTATTAATGTAAGTTCACACAAAGTTGAAGTTCTGTTTCCCTAATTTTTATTATATAAAATAAATTTCTAAAGTTTTCTATACCATAATTTGGGACAAATAAAATCAGAGAAATGTATACCATAATTTGGGACAGAGGGTAGAATTTATCAAACAACTTTTCAAACAAAAGTTGTTAAAAATTTCGTGTACTAATCTACTTTTTATAAGAACCACTTTTTCGACCGCACGTACAGATATCAAGATATAGAAAAAGGTAATTAGACTAAACCACCACTTTCAATTGATATAATGCTTTCAAAAATAGGAGGTTTTCTTCTGAGCCACATGCAAATCTTAAGTTTGAAGTTTCATAATTTCATAATGCTAACTTTAATAGTTTTGGTGTGTGTGGCGCGCGCTCGCCCCACACACACACACACATCATTATGTTGAAAGTAGTCATAATCGATTCCGATTAAAATTTCGAGGTCGAAAATTTTCAAGATTCCTATATTTCCTTATATGTACACGAGTAAGAAGCTTCCGTTTATGTCAAGTGCTCTTTGTAAATCATTAGTAATCATGAGTCTTCAAAACAATTAGTTAAACTCTGACCTATTGAATTCTAAATAATGCTTCCTAATTCCTGTCAGCTTTATTTTATTTTTGTTGTGTTTTGGTGACCCTCAGATCGAAAATCAAAGAAATGTAATGTATACTGGAACCACATTTTATAAATTTCTACACGAATGTTAGTTCTTGGTGATTCGTTAGATTGACCACGCAAAAGTATAATAAAAAATTTCAAATTGTGAAAATATTGAAATATTGACCATGTGCACGTTGGGATATCATAAAGTTAGTAAAGTTTAATGGGAAGAAATTAAATGAAGGTTGTTAATGTTACGTAGCAAACAATAAGCGCCAAACCTATTTCAAAATTAAATTTATTTATCTACATATTAAACATAAACGATGTTTAAAATGTGTAGCTAAAAAATGTTATATATAGCTGCTATTATATATTATATGAAGAAAATTCACATTTGCTTCGCAGCTCTTTGAAGATTTGTGTGGTACGTTAATAAAACGGAATATGCAATGTGATTAATTGCCTTGATCTAGTGTTATCTTGAAGTCGGTGTTGATATGCTATGCGATCGTAGATTGCACAACCCTGACCTTCGGTTTGAGTATGGTGAGCCGTAGACGCGACACTTATTATTGTATATACGATACACTTCTATTGTAATTGTTTGTGCAATCTATGTCATGTGTTAGTTTCATATCTCACAGGTCGTTCATTTCCCCAGGCATAAAATCTGTAGGCAGTTTACTGAAAATGTCTTTTGCAATAGTCTTTGTCTAGTCTTCCGAGGCCCAGCAATGTATCATTACAAATTAATTTAAAAATAAATTAAAGAAGATATTTCACCCATTTCTGATTATTCACATTCTTCTGAAATGCCTTGAAATAAATTCTTTATAGCTGCTTTCCTTTTAGCTACTTTTATGCTTCCTGTGGCTCTTTCATTGTTTCTTCCCCCTCTCACTTCTTATATTCCGTTACTGGGGTGTCAGCTAAAATTATAGAACTGCGAAGGCAACACTACTTTTTGTGGAAGCTGTACACCAGAGTAATCTGTTTCACTGATTTTATCAGAATCATACCGGTTACCGTATACTCGTATCCCCAGAAAAGTTTTACAATTGGTTACAAAGGAACTTTTGAAATATTTCTGAGTTTAGAGAGAAAATTCAGGTGTGTTGTCGTTATGTTTCTTGCTATGGCAGTTGTAATAGTTTTACTCACCATTTCTGCTATTTTATACGAACTTTGAATAACCGGGATGGTTTACATCCATTCGACCTTATTTTATTTGTAATGTATTTGTCGTCCACAAAAGATGCTGTCCCAGTAGAGATAACGTTATCCCACTATACAATGGTGCATACATTTTAGATTATAAAATATTATAATAATACCTTCTCAAGTATACAGTTGACTCCCCTATTAAATTTTAGCAGGTACTTCATATCTTTTGTATACTAACAATGGATTTTTTTAAATTCAACTTTGTGCTAGTTTTAAATAGTTGTCCATTTTGTTTCTCGTGCACTTTATATGTGCCTCTAAAATTTGAATTTTGACCAGTCATGGATTTAACGGTATCTACCCACGATTTTTCATTCTTCGCTCGTTGAGCACCCTTCGGTAAAGGTACTAGAAATTGGTTTAAATATTTTACAAGGAAAACAAATGAGACAATCTTCTAATTTAGAATACATTAATCTTGGCATTATTTCTTTTACTTGCACTTTTTTATAATAAGGTGTGAAACCTTTATCTAAAAGGAAGTTTAAGTTTACATCCACTTCTGTTAGTTGCTCCAAGCTTTTTATTACTACAAAATTCATTGTCAATAGCCGGATAATTTAGGTTTTTGCAAATACACTGCATTTGGTGTTCATTGATGTTCATATGACTTTTATAACGTGCACGTTTCACCGGGTATGTGTTTAGTACGACCAAATAAATACGTCGCAATTATGCAAGGCATAGAAAGGCATGCAAGTCAATTAATTTACTTCATCGTTTTATATTTTGTATTTGCAATCGCACCTCACTATTGGCAATTTTAGAAATTGCCTCGGCACACACTTGTCCAAGCACAATGACGTTACTAGGGCGCTCACTTCTATCGCAAAAAGCTCTACCATATTGTAGTTGTAAACAAGAGAAGTAACCGTCACATTGTCCTGTAAATACCAGTTGAAACGGGTACATTAACAAAATTAGATTTTGCGAAATACCAAATTAAATCCCAATTAGTTAACTTTGGAAGTTAGTTTAAATTGTATGTAATTAATACAATATTGGACGTGTAATGTATCGCGATAGTGGGCCGGTGTGGTGTAAATATGACGCAAAAAGTTATTATTAAAATGCGCGGCCACGAAACGCTAATTCATTACACTTCTTGTTTATTACATGATATATCCAAGTGTTGACAAAATCGGAAGCCCGCGCTTATTTTATTATGCAAACATTTCACCATTTTAATTATATAATTTCGTAGCACCTATCGTTATTATTACCGCTCAAGAATAATACTCGTATATTACAGCGAGGAGCCTGATGTAATATTCCACCTCCAGCTTTCGTGCGTACTTATAAGTTTGTTATCGTTCTTGAGCCTGAAGTATAATCGGGATTAAGTATCAAAATCAACGACTTCCAAGCACTGGATCATTGTATTAGTTATGTTGAACGTGCATCTTATCTCTTACAGTTTCGAGATATAACAACAATATTGATCTTAACAGAGTATACTTGATATCCAGATGGGGGCTTCTTAATATTTAGTACAGTTTGTTTTGAAATATTGGTCGTTGGTCGTTTATGAGATTCGTATTATAAAAATAAATCTAAGACTATCATAAGACTATCATAAAAATAGTATGTTTTATTACGTGATAGTTTACGACTATGTTATATTTAAAATATTTTATGGAATAAATAGTCCGACGATTTCATTCAATATCGTCTATCAAATTAAATTTTTCTTAATACGTCCCGTTCTTATTGTCGTCTCCGTTCCCGTTGTGCAAGTAGCAAAGACGTGAAATTAAGATTAATTTTTTCCGAATCGCGAGGAATAATTTGCGTAACCGTGTCCAGGGATATTTTTGATTTGATTGGGTCGAATATAATCCTTCGGGACTTTTATTTTTAGCCATAAGTCTATATCCAGTCGAAGATTAACATGTCCCATTTTTTTTTACCGCTCGCATACGATCCTGTTAAATGCATTTCACGGGATCAGCGATTTAAAGAAAGGCGATTGATTGCTGGGACTTTATCGTCGCTGATGTTAAATGTCACGTTGATGTATGTAAAGGCAGGGCCGCGTCTGGATATTCGGGCGATGGTCGACAAATGAATCTCAGCCGGTTCGAAAATAATTTTATTTTATCCGCATTTTCAATAAATACTTCCTCTTCGATTCGTATGTAGTTGTGGAGAAAAATTGATTGACATTGTGTTTTAACTGAAGTAATTCTCCATGCGATTTTTCGGGAGTAAGAAATGTGATATTTGAAATTGAAATTTATTTGAATTTGGACCAATGTTTTTTTTGGAAAAAAATAAAAAAATAGCTTGGTTTTAAATATACATATGTAGGTATATCAATCCCGTGACGTGGATGTAAAACTTTATTTCTTTCATGTATTTCACTATAATATTAAATATACCAAAAAAGTTATTTCCGCCATTTCTCTCTTATACGATTAATTCATCGACAGAATAATACTCAATATTTATTTAATAATGCATTGCTTATGTTTATCCTAATAGGTGTTCAATTGTTTATCGTGGATACGCTGCTGAAATGTTGCAAACTATTTGCTCAATACTTTTATATCTAAGCCTTTGTGACTTGCCACGACTGCAGTTTTGTACAATTTCATAAAATCGTATATTAGATAGAGTAATGGGTCCAAAATACCATCTTGCGGCATTCTGTTGTGTGTCAATAATTCGTGACCGTATTTTCCCTTAACCTTTACTATTGACTTTTCTTCCCTGCCCTGGAAAAGTCTACGAATACATATACAGTTTGTCTTGTCATTGGAAACGATTAAAGTTACGCATGTGGATTAAATTGTGACTATAAATACATTTGCAATTTCCAAAAGTAGGGTTCTGATTACGTTAATCCAATTACTGTTTTAGTCTCTTCCCTAACGCATTAATATTAGTTCAAATCTTTTTCGTGTGTGCTATTAAGTTTCCAATAACATTAGACCCTTTTTTACCGTTAGAGATTAAAGTAAACTCTATTGGTAGCGAATAACCCCGATCCCTGCAAATGTATTTTAGTTAGATATTTGCAAACGTACATGAAAAATTCTTCAGCGCATTTAACGAATGAATGTTTAAGCTGAATATTAAATTAAAATACTTTGTCTGTTAAAAAATCCAAATGGTTGACAATTCGTTACAAATGTTATCAATATTGAACAGATCCATAATTAATTTAATAGCAAGTCGTTTTATGATTTTGTGCATTTTGGCAACGTGTTTTTGGGTGCTTTAGTAACTATGTGGTCCCAGTACTATCCTCTATATCTAACTACATGTAGGGGAAGTAGGGGCAACGTGGAATATTTTACTGAAAGTTTCCCAAAAATTACCAGTTAATTGTGAGTTTTGTAAATGTTGCACAATTTCGCAATAGTTTATGTTACATTTCACTTTGTTTCGTTCAAACGAGCAAAGTGAAAAGGTAATGATGTAAAAAATATTTCGGAAGCACCATCAGGCCATTTAATATTGTAGCTTACATCGTTCATCGCTTCTTTTCAGTTGGCCCTGAAGCAGCCCATTATTGTAACCGAGTTGACAAGTGTTAGCGTTAGCTGTGATTTTTGGGGTTCAATTATCATGCACGCTGTTATCATCGCTGTCTGAATTTGATTTAGTTTTGACTTCACTTTGACATTCTTCTGGACTTTCAATTTTTGCGCAGCCTGCCTTTTCTATTAACTATACCTCTTGAGTACATATCTGAGATATCGTGAAGTTGTGAGCGTCATTGGGGGTGTTCTATTCGTTCTCTTTACACCATTTCGGGTTTGTAAATTTGCGAGATGTCGTGTGGTAATAATGAATGAATTAACGAAGTGGCCGCACTGCGCGTCTTAGCGTTGACTGCGGGTGTTTTCGGAGCATTTGTTTCTTTGCTTTACAGATAGCCAGAGATCGATTCTTAAATATCCAGATTTTTTCGTAAAGAATTAGAAGAACATAATCCTGTGGTGATTTGCGTCACAGAATATGTAATAATAAACTATTCCATACAAACATGACATGCAAACATCTAGATTACACAATTTTTGAATTTGGGGGAAGACTAATCCAACAGTCTTGCCGCTCTTGGAAAAACAAAAAACCTCAAGCGCCGTATTGTTTAGATGCACTAAAACTTTCACTTGCACTTTCTTGGAATCAATGAATTCTGATAGCAGGGGCAATGAATTTGAATGCAGCATATGGAAGTGAAATCATGTGTTGCCCTGATGAGCCACAATAGGACAATTCAATTTCAAAAATTGCCCGATGATTGCCTTTGAAACAAAAGCGGTATGGTATTTATTAAAAAAATGAAAATAAAAAAAACGACCATACACAAAGCAAGCAATTACCTTCAGTAGCTACACGATGTTATCAAAGTCGTTTCGTTTTTCTAAGTTCTTCCTAAGAATCATTTTTTAAAATCGCTTTTAGACGAGACTTGACTTGACTTTTCGTCTTGAATTCTTCGAAAAACAATAGATGTCGAAATTGAGCCTGAACAATGTGAGTTACATCCAATTGTTGTAATATCTGTCCTCTATAATTGTATACCTGTATTTAAAATTTATATTAGAAGGCTTTATACTTCTATTTTTGGTCGATAACAAAATTGCGAACTAACATTGCCTGACAGCCACAAGTCGTGACAGCGGAAATCTAATTTAAACTAAACACTAAATGTAAAGGATGCATTCTCGAATATTAAAATAAACAGCAATTTATTCACTTAAGAAAATAATTATTTCACAATATTAAATCTAGCTTTATTGGCAGAGTAATTAATATTACGAGCATAAGTTATTATAATAATACAACGCTGATAAGAATTAACGATCATGCCTCTGCAATAATGATGGTAAGTAATTTTGTGCTATCTGCTTCGCTGTTATTATATTGTTACAATTACGTTACATTACGTCATTTAATGTATTGTATTTTAGTGCAGGAACATCTATCTGTCATGAAGCAGGTCAAGAGATTATCAAGGCACCAACAAAAGATTTCAACAATTGACAATACATCTTCAAATGTGGTGCGGTAAACTGTGTCTCCAAACCGGGCTAATGTAGGCAAAATAGCTTAGTCAGGCCGAATAATACAATTTCCACAAAATGTAATGTTGTTTATTGTGGTTTAGTAGATTTTTTAATTTGCCTATTCAGCCAGGCCGTGAACATATGTATTGCGTACCGTGCCAGTACGCAATTAAGTAGCATCGATTATGACCGATCTTACCTCGCACTGCGAACCGATGCGATCGAACGGATTAATCGAAGTTCCATATCTGGAACTCTTTTTCTTGCATAACTCGCTAGGATTTTGTATTGTATCACATCGCTCGATTTATTATAAGGCCTTGATATATAGATACAGTTTTAGTTGCGTTTGTGATACAGACCTAAATATGTATTTCTGTATCCTATGATATGCAATAGTGTATCTTATTACGACGGAAGTTGATGGTATGTGCCAAAAAGAAAGCTCTGGATATACCTGGAAATTTGTAGCAATTTGTGCAAGCAAGCACCATTGCTACGGAGGATGTGGGCTTTGGATGGAGATGTTTTCGATAAGTAGTAAACATGAGCAACGGTTTTCAAGCACAGGTCAATGCTATGAAACACCTGTATCGATTTTAAAAATTGCAACATGGTTCGATAGAGCCAAAAGCGTTTCTCGGAACAAACTTGGCACAATAATAGACAAAACGATTGATGATTTATACAGGGTGGAATCTAAGTAAAAAATTATAAACACGTATTTGCGTCGAAACCAATTGCGAAATGCAAATAGAACTTTATTGATTAAAAGATGTGCGCGACGAGTTGTCAATGAGGGTAGTTAGTACCAATAACTTTTGACGCTCTTCCAAATTATGTGAATGCGAAAGAACAAGGTACTGCTTTATTCTAAATGTCACGCGTCTTTTCAAAATAAAGTACAATAACCGCATATCAAAAAATTATGGTTTTACGTATTCCTATACATACATTAAGCCGATTTAATTAATTTGAGTTTCGACTTTCGACTGTCCGAATTGGTCCCTCCCAGGATTAAACAAAAAGTCATCGACCCTGTACGTTTGTGCGTTTGTACGTCTGTGGTGTGGTTAAAATTTGTTCTATTAAAATTATCCGGATTGAGAAAAGGAAATATGTTAGGTCCATCTAGGTTATTTTAACGCGGTGCACACTATAAAACTGATAAGTGGGTAGTTACGTGTTTTGTCAAAGTATCGCAAGGTTTATTCTAGCGAAGTTAATTACAATACTATTGCACTTATCTATGAGGGTGTACGCTGTGGGTTTTCGTTCGTTTATTCAGCTAATGGAAGTTGAATTAACTAGTGCAGTAACATTTGCGTATTGACACTTGACGACAGTTAAATATATGTAAAAATAAATACGTACATCCCCTGCGTAAAAGTTGAATTCGAGTGTGAAAAGTTTACGCGTTCGATATTTACCCCTAAGGTAGTAACCATGACCCGCATACCTGACGATATATTAACCTAGTGTTAAAATTTCCATGTTCTAGAATTCCCGAGGCCGGTGGGGAGTCTGCGAGCGGTGTAACGAAGGGCCTGAAATCCGAGGCAATGTGTCTGCCAGCCGGTTGTTTTATGGGGTTGGCCTAAGATTTGGAGGCAGTGTCAGGATGCAGCTCATTCTTCCCGGAGCGGAGAAAGATTGATGCCGCGGCGTTGGATATCTCCGTAAATAATTGATACCGACCGTTAATCTGTAATTAGGAGAGAGCGAAGAGATGCGCGTGAGGCGCGCCTCGACGCATGCCCGGCGTCGGGAGCGGCTCGCAGGATCTACACAGTGTGCGGTCGTGGAGCGAGGCAGGCGGTAACATGCCCAGCGAGCTCCGAACTGACTGCGGCGCCAAGACGGACGACGACGAAAACGCCGGTCCATAAATGGGCCACAGCGGTGGCGCGAACCCTTTATAATATTCTAAACTAGCTAGTGTGTACGATACATATAATAGATCCGATAATTTTGGTACTTTCAGTTTCACATTAATCGCCGACACGGGCTGCTTCGGTTAAACGGGTACTGTAAATAGTGTGATTAGGGACCAATACGTCTAACATATTCTAATTGACAATTCTTCCATTTTCGAGTGCCTCAGTCATGGCGTTGGCTAACGTGACCGCACGTGCAGCCATCGCCGTGGAAGACATTCTCATCATGCTGGACAACGGCACCACGAACGGAACCATCGCCAACGGCACCGTGACCATCACTTCGTCCTATCCGAGCGGTTACACGCTGCCTCAGATCGTGCTGGCCTCAATTATCGTAACTATTCTTATGATCGTCGTGGTTATCGGGAATATGCTCGTGATCATCGCGATAACGACGGAAAAGGCGCTGAAGAACATTCAAAATTGGTTTATAGCGTCGCTCGCGGTCGCGGACTTTTTCCTGGGGTTAGTGATTATGCCGTTTTCGCTCGCGAACGAGCTGATGGGTTATTGGATTTTCGGTGCCTGGTGGTGCGACGTTCATTCGGCCATGGACGTTCTCCTTAGCACAGCTTCCATCATGAATCTGTGCCTCATATCTCTGGATAGATATTGGAGCATCACGCAGGCGGTGGAGTATCTTAAGAAAAGGACACCCATGCGAGCAGTTGTGATGATTACGGCCGTATGGTTACTCTCTGCGCTTATTTGCATACCACCGCTGTTGGGATGGAAAGTGTCTAGGACTCCCGATGCACAATTTCCTAAATGTCAGGTAGGATGTAACATAATTATAATATGCAAAAATGCAGTTAGTTACAACTGCTCGCTAAACTCATTAACCCTACATAGCACATTGGACATTTCAATGGGAAAAATTAATTGTCTATAACAAAATGCATACTTATAATCCATCACCTCTTCAGTTTACTAATTCCCACTTTAAGAAAGATGGGACTTACATTTTTGACCACTATGGATGTGGTGGTGGGATGGATGGAATTATATTATACTCGATTTCGCATTAACATATTTAATTTAATATATTTTATTAATTTATACTAGGGCGCGACCACAAGCAAACTCATCTCGTGAAGTGATTCGCAATATATTTGTGAATTTGGATGATAACAATTATGATAATATTGCTGATTATTGGTTTGAAACATTATGTGTAAGTGTTCTACTAGTAAGTGAAGAATCAATATTTGTTGGTCACAATAGTGATAATGCAATAAGTCAATTTCTCTCTTTTGACAGAAATTGAGTAATATAACAGGAGTTAAGTTGTGAAAACTTGACTAATATTTATGATACATGATTCATGTGCGGTCATTTTGAACATGTATTCCATCTGCACGAGCGTGCTACAGATTATAATAAATTATAACAGCAAGCCGTGTCTAACTACAGATATTAATTCTTCGATGTAACTTCGATGAGTACTAACGTAGATATCTGAGACCGATTTTTTCGTTAGAGTGGAAATATTTCAGTTTCCAATGAAGATAAGAAATAAATAAATAATTTGTGAGATTGTATTTGATTAAATGTGATGTTTTATAAAAGGCTGTTGAATTTTATTGTGCGAAAACATGTATTTAAGTAGCACCAAGAAAAAAATTAAACAAATGTAACTAATTTAAATTTCATTTTGAAAAATGAAATAAAATTCAAAGCAAATAAATAATAGTTCAAAAATAGGTAAACTTAAAGAAACAATTCTAGTTATAGAAACAAATAACACTAGCCTTTAATTTCTATTAGATACATGTCTCCATTTGCGTAAGCGTCTTCGTAATTACTTTTACACCTGGCAAATGCAAATTAATGTTATGGGGATGAGTTCTAATTTTTTTATTGCTTTTTCCACATCGTTACATTATATTTTCCAGTAATATAAGGCTGTGGGAAACTTTGCGAAAATAACGTGAATTGCATCGTTTTCTTCATCTCTTCGACTCTAATATTCTCATTTGTGCCGAAACTCTTGAGGAATTAAAGCAAAAATCTGAGATTGTGCACTAGATAGATTTCCATCAGATAATTCATGTTCTGTTTCACTGTTCGTCTCGCTGCTCAAGAACGTCTGCATAATCTTGTTCATCGCATATTGCATTTTTTCATCAAGTAGACTACTTACTCTATAAACTTCACATAACCATGACATACGTGAAAAACAGTCTAACGTTGGTATCACATCGAAAATACTTGCACAAATGATACTTGTATACTCTACTAATTGCCACTGTATACCGATATCCGAAGACATTTGAAGGTATTATGAGCCTTCTACCCCTAACACTATGGACGAGATTTTATATAAAAACCAAATCGTTGGAATATCAGACCGATCGTTAATACTGAAGGGTTAAATAAACGTCGCAATTGCTTAAAAAATTTTCTGTATATTATAAACCACATCGCGATATAATTTCTTTAAAAATAGTCACAAAGGACTATAAAAACGAAATGACAACATATTGCGTTTAATGTGAATATCTTTGTAAGTATGAAAAAAATCATGAAAGTAGGCATTTCGACATTTCTGTGGATTTTTTAAATTGCTCTTTTTACAAGACGTTTTTTGTATTTTTGAAAATCATCTTGATTTTTTTTGGACTTTTTTGTGGTATATTTATGGTATAGTTCAGCCTTTTTGAGTTTATAAATTCAATTTATTTATATTTAGACATTTTCGTTATTTCTTAAATTTTTGCTTTTTTGAAATTATGAATTGTGAGAATTTTGGCATTTCTAGCATTTTTTAAATTAATTTTCAAATCGATTGATATTTTATACGTTGTCTGAATTTCTGAAATTTGATATTTTAACATTTCAACATTTTTTAAGTTAAATTATTCTATTCATATTAAAAAAAAAATTAAAATGAATAAATTGTCGACTCGTAATACAATAAACGACGATAATGAAGTTAAAGTTGTTTTGTTAAACTTAAACATTTTAGGTGTTTGGAAATATTCTATGTATATTATTGATTTTTTTATGTGGACGGTTTTGTTGACATCCAATACATTAACGGTATATTATCTGTGTAGGTAAATGAGTTATTTCGAAATAGAAAATTTCCCCACTGTCTCAAAGCATCGAAGGTGATTTCTATTTACAAAAGGCAGTGGTGTGCATTGAACTTTCTTATACTTAAATAAAATTCTCGCAGAGTGACATGATCACGATGATAGGCGAACTTGTAAACGTTTGGTGAATAATACCATATAGGTTATGTACGTCTGACAGCCACAAACTGCAAAGTGTATATTCTGTAAAATCTCAAGGTCGAAATATTTCATGATTATGTGTAAATCATTACATTACACATTACATTACACATAAAGTATAAGAATGTAGAAAACTGAAAGTCAGACACAAAAATTACCGACCAATCTCTAACCAGAGCAATTTTTCTATAATATCCGAGACAGCTTACTTTAAGAGAGCATCAGAATTTCATGGTTCTTTGATTGTCGGCCGCATCGGTAGGCCACCTGCTGCTGTATCACACACCAGAAACTTTCGGAATTAGAGGAGTGGCTATGAAATCGATAGTGGACTATTTTGCCGTTGGTGGAAATGTTCTAGGAAAGGAATTCAATTAATACGTGACAACAAATGCTTGCTAATTAAAGACAAATGTCAATTTCGTGAAAAAAACTAAATAAACTAGTAATCAGCAGTATTTATGTGTGCATGAAAAGAAAGTCAGTGGGGCGGATATTAAGTACTAACTTTCTGGGATTGATAGATCACAAACTTATGTGGGGTGGATTCGTAAATCACAATTCAGAAAAAAGCACAGAAACTCCATGTAAATCGCACTGTCACCCTTTGTGTAATAGTCTGTGATAATGGAAAGGGGAGAAAATAGAACAGGTGCAAGAATGGATTTATTTAGGATATGTAATGAGGGAGAACAACAGCAGCGCGGGGCACATATCGCATATGTGTAAGAAGGCCAAAGAAACCATGAAGATCTGGAATACATGTATTAAAAATATTATGATGTATGGAGTGTGGGGTTGGAAGGAATGGGAAAAGTTAGAAATGGTACACCAAGGACATATAAAAAGAGCACTGCATTTGGAGAGGTCAACACCTGAATATATAGTGAGGCAGGAGACAGGGAGCGAAAGGATGAGATTCGAAGCAGGCAGGAGAGCGGTGAGGTATGAAATGATAAAGAGGGGAGGAGCAGAGCAAAGCTTGGCGAGGAAGGCAATGGAGGATATAACGAAAAGATGACACAATAGAAGAGAAATATCTAAGTGGGAAGATGGAAGGATAAAGATGTTTGAAAGCAGGAGCGCCAGTGGAGGAAGCAGAGAATAGCAAAATGGAGGGCAAGCAAGTAGGGAGAGAGAATAGAGAGATGGATACAGGTTGAAGGTCAAGAAAGGGAAGGTAAAATAGCCAAAGCAGATATAATTCCAAATACAAAGGAATAAAAGTACGGGTGGGGAAACCGAGGTATTTGAGGGAGGACAGCTCGATGGAAGAAGAGAAAATCTTAGCAAGATTTGCTAAGATGCGGGAACGAGGAGAAGGTAAACAAGTATTGGATGGACGACAAATACAGGAGGTGCGAATTCTGTGGAGAAGGCTGGGATAAATGGGAACATTGGATAGAAGGGTGCAAAGAGGTGAGCCTAGAAAAAGAAGAGAAGAAGAAAGGAAAAGATTGGAGAAGAATCATGGGGGAGAGTGGAGCGGGGAGGAGACTCTAAAATAAAAAGGGATGGAGGAGGAGTGTAAGAGAAAGAAGGAAAAGGAACAGCAGGAAGAAGAGGGAACAAAAGAAAAGAAGGGGGAACAAAAGAAAAGAAGGTGGGTCAGCAAGAGATAGAAGAAAGAAGAGGTGGAGTCGACGAGAGCAATAATGATACATGAATTATGGTATATTATAGAAAGTGAATCATGCCAATACGATTTTTTGTCCAGTTAATTTAACGAACCATATCTAAGACTCAAATTGTTGATTATTTTTTGAGAATCCCCGATGACCATGTAGACAGCGAGTCTTTTGTTTGATTTTTTTAACCACCGTGAACCTTATTAATTACTTGTATTCTGTTTTTGTTAGCGGTAGCTATTGTACTTTTATTGCAAGTCTGCATTCCTGTTACGTATTGGATTTTTATTTTAGTAGCATCCTTACACTTAAACATCAATAAAGAGAATTGCACTCAATCTTCTGTGAATTTCATAAAATATAACGTAATAGATATGCGAAGTTTCGTTCATTTACGCCTATTTTTTCAAGTGTGTTACACCCTCTTTGTTTTCTTGCAGACCATTCTTAAATATTTAGATAATTTGTTAAATTGCTTCGTTTTACAGCAATATATTAATTTCGCTTTTCGTTTGATCAAATTTAGAATTTGCTGCCACAATTAATTTAAATTTAATTTAATTTAATTTCTTCGATTCGAAAGTGTTTATGATTAACATTTTTTCTTGTCTTTTAACAATTATTTGTTATTTACAATCCAGGAAAAAGATTCGTAAAATAATTGGAAGCTTTTAATCGTACCACCATAGTATATAGGGGTGATTTTTTGTGAATTGTTTAAATCTCCGTTTTGTCAAATCCTAATTATCAGTTAATTTTTTGAACCATAAGTGATATTATTTCCCAGTTATTACATCAGCATCATGTATCAGGCGATTCTCGTATAATGCGATATATAATATAATACCAGAATTCCCCGGTTACTTCAATCGTGTATTGCGGCTAGTATTCCCTTCGTTGTCATTTTTTTCTGATTCATAATTGTTTTGTTTTTGTCACGGCCACTCTGAAACGAACATTTTACTATTTTAATAGACACCCATCCCGGACAAGTTATTTATTCTAGTTGTGTTACACAAGGAAACGATTTCCTACAACACGAATTCATTGAACACGTAATGTACTATACTTGAATTACGCGACGTATCTTCAAAATTGCACCATTTGTAAGTTGACTTACAAGGCGTCTTTTTAAAGATAAATTGAAATTCATGTGTACATTGTGAGCATAGCAATGGTTATCTTCGTGACGCGCTCTACTTTAAACGTTATTGCAGTACTAAACACCAGACCGGCTTCTCTGAGTATTTAATCCTTATAATCAAAGATAAGTTTCAAGGCATATTACTGAAGGTAAACATTTCACATCATGTCTTCGGACAAGTAACTATTTTTAATTATATAGTTACTTCGGCAAATAATATCAGGTGTCCAGCAGTTCATGTATTGTAAAACATGAACGTCATGTATGATGTAAGTTACTTAAGTATTGGACAAAAATTGAAATGTCGTATGACATGGAAGGAGGAACCGATGTTTCCGAACGCGTCGCCTTGAATGCGTTCATACCGATTCATCCGTTTTAAAATATAGTATCGCGTCGCTTATAGTATCGCATAGCAAATAACGTTCACTCTGTTTTCAGTCTTAGACTGGTGTATCGTTGGAAACGTTAGAAAAAAAATCAAAACAACTGTAACTTCCATCTAAGATTTGTTCGTACCAATAGAACCCCGTTGAAAAGTAAATACTAGTGAGTAGGTTCTTAAAATAATACTTTGTATATTTCCGGCAAAGTTTAAAATAATTTATAATAGTGAGACATTGAACTCAATATCATTAGTGCAATGTGAACGAATTAATAGCTAAAATACTTAACCTTAAATACTAAAATTATATACGTAGAAAAAATATGACATATGCGGTTAATCCAATACGTGTGGGCATGTGAAATATAAAGAGAATTGTTAACGTTAATAATTTGTTCTATTTTAGTTATATAAAACAACTAATTATAACGGTTTGCTGAACGCATCTTCAAAAAGATTATGTAATCACTTATAATTATTTTAAGGACTAGATTGTGAAATAATCTGTAGGTGTTCTAACAATTATGAACGTGTGCGGTTCAAAAAACAATAGCATAAAAATATACAAACATGTTTTATAGCAAACAATACTTTTTGGGATATGTCAACGACAATGGTATTAAAATGAAATTTATTTGCAAACTGCTCGCGCATTTCCTTCCAGAAATCGTTGGCGAACTGTTTCGATGCCGACGTGTACATTATGTACCGTTGAAAGTTCCCTTTGGAGGACTCTTATGGGAGTAAATCGCTCTCTTAGTGCGCCCATTCGTAAAAACGATGCTCCACGGCGGTAGGTGCACGTGGTCGTCCTTTTCCTGGCCCTCTTTCAGGATCGTTCGTTTCTCGGAAACGGTGGATGACCCGGGAAATGATTGTATGGCTCACCCCAAGCCTGTCGGCGATAGCGCGCAAAGAGCGCCTTTCTTCGGCTAAAGTAGGGATTTCCACGCATCAATCACGATTTAAAATTCTGGAAATGCGTTTCATTTTTAATAAAATTCATCCCAGTTTTTTTGATAAATATACTTTTCGGCCGGTTTAAAGTGAAACTATACACTGGAACTAAATGCGCTTCAAATTGATTTATTCCATTGTAACGAATTTAAAGATGTGAATGAAAAATATTCATAGTAAGTAGTACTATAGGGCGCATTATACTTTAAGGGAAAAAAATCAGTATCTCAATCCTCTAATTGTTGACATTTTTTATTATTTTTTGGATTAGCAGAATAACAATGAAATGATTTGTTGATTTATATTCAAATAATCATTCGTTTTCTAAGCAAGTGTGATCTGTGAAATATACCTTCCGTAAGCTTTTTACTACTTGACTATAAAATTCGTTTATAATGTGTACACACAAAGAAGTCCCTTAAATGTATTTGAGCTACACGTCAGCTGGTTGTATTTTGAGAACGCAAATAAATTAATTATTAACATATTTTTGCAATTTTCACATGATGACAGTGGTTTGTGGAGTGATTGGCGTAGGCCAATCAGTCCTAACAAGAAGGTTTGATGGCCACTACATGTAAAGGTATTTCAAAACTAAGGTTCTTGGTATCGCTACTGATGAAGTATAATAACACAGAAACAATATTGTGTATCGATCCAGTCTTCATGGACCTGTTTTAATTAATGTTCACAACACCATTTAGATGTAAGATTAGTCCATCTATAATTTAAATTTGACATGACGTATTTTCAGATTTTACAAACTATGTAAATATAAGAGTTAAATTTATGACTATAAAATATAAAAAACATTTTTTTTTCGTTAGATGCAAATGTGTCTTATTGTTAAAGTTAATTGTACTTAAAATAAATTATAAAATGGGTGGGGACAACATACGAGAGTCGCTATTACAATACACTAAATTGTAATTGTTTGTTCTTCCCTTTTTTATATCAATGAATCATGTGGTTAGATTTAATTTAATACGATTAGATAATCAAAAGAAAAGAACTCACATGTACATAGTTTGGCATAGTATTTTTGTATATTTCAATTTCATTTTAATATTCATTGCGAGAATGAAATGAAACGTGTTTAACCGCTGTGCGAGATGTACGAGTGAGTGGAGTTTATTGGAATGGACAGATTTGGTGGTTTTTGCTTCGTTACATTTTTCTTTGATAGTTTTTGTTCTGAATGTTTATTAATGTGTATGTCAGATGAAATTGTTTAAACTTTATGGTAATGAGATTTATGAAGTTTACACACCGAAAAATCCTACGAAGTTAAAGAAATCTAGAATACATACGGTGTCGAAAACTAAACAAATTCATACAAAAGCCGTGGCCAGGAAGAATCATACCACAACGTATAATATCCTCAACCCCAACCACATAACACAATTGATGAAGCAATATATGACGTTAGAAACCCGGACGCGAAACAGAAAAATAGAAGAATTTACCTCTTCAAATGCAGAACGAATAAGGTAATTCCAAAATTCTCATCAACCAAGTCTAAACTTTTTCAACACCACAATAACAAAAATTTAAAAAAAGTAAAAATAAATTTTGAATATTCAAAATATTCAAATCATTTCAAAACAAATGCTTAAACATACAAATATAAGATTGTTACCTTACATTAGTCACATTAGAAAAAAATGTCAAAAAGGTACAAGACAACATAAACACACCACCGAACATATATACATCATTTATTCAAAAACAAAAGCAAAACTACGTGCGCAAAAATTAAAAATAAACAAATCAAGAAATTAAAATCGTTAACTAAGAAATAAACACAAATTGACAATGACAACAACAAAATAATCAACAAAAATTGGATAATAAACCTAATCAACAAAAAATACCACATAATGTAGAATACTTCTTAAGCCTTGGTTACAACTTCTCCTTACCAAACAAAGCAATACCAATCGACAGGTTCATAATAAATATCGAAGAAATACGCAACAAAATATCCAATATCTTAACAAATGAAAAAAAAAATATCAACAAGAATGCAAAACAATACTAAAGAAATTAAATACAAACTACTGTAGAAAGGTTCCCCGAAGGGTCGCTACAAGGCGGTTTACAACCCCAGAACCAAGAAGCACAGATTTGAGCCGAGAGAACTTACGCACCACCATATATATATTAGGTATACCGGTATGAAGTGAGCGTTTTTTTGTGAAAATGAAACACTAATTTTGAATGGGAAAGTAAAAAAAAAATATTCAAAGTATTGACCATTGCTTTCTACACATTTTGACCATCTTTCTGGCAATTTGTGGATACCACGCCAATAGAAATGTTCGTCTTTTGAAGCAAACCAATCAAACACCCAATTTGCGACTTCTTCGTAGGAATCAAAGTGCCGCTCAGCCAATGACTGTCCCATCGATGAAAACAAATGGTAGTCGGAAGGGGCCAAGTCTGGTGAATACGGCGGGTGGGGTGGCAGCTCCCAGCCAAGTGCTTTGATTGTATCCTGAACCGGTTTTGCTTTGTGTGCAGGCGCATTGTCGTGTAACAAAATTACTTTGCCGTGTCTTCTGTCCCATTGTGGTCGTTTTTCGATCATTGATCATTTGTTGTCTGTAGCGATTAGAATTAACAGTTTCACCAGATTTTAGAATCTTATGATACACCACACCTTTCTGATCCCACCAAACACAGAGCATTGCCTTGTTGCCGAATCGATCTGGTTTTGCAGTCGATGTTGATGGTTGTCCCTGATTAACCCAAGATTTTTTCCGTTTAGGATTCTTAAAATATATCCATTTTTCATCGCCAGCAACAATTCGATGCAAAACTGATTTTCTTTCGTGTCTTTGAAACAAAATTTCACAAGTGTTTTTTCGGTTTTCCAACTGTCTTTCGTTCAATTCATGTGGTATCAATTTTCCACACTTTTGGATCTTTCCCATAGCCTTTAAACGGTCAGAAATTGTTTGCTCTGCAACATTTAACATTGCTGCAATTTGCTTTTGACTCAAAGTGTCATCTTCATCTCATATTGCTTGCAATTCGGCGTTTTCAAACTTTTTTGGTGGTCTTCCACGTTCTTCATTTCTCACATCAAAATCATTATCTCTGAACCGCTGAAACCATCTTTTGCACGTTGATTCTGATAGAACATGATCACCATATGCCTCGACAAGCATGCGATGGGACTCTGCAGCACTTTTCTTCAAATGAAAACAAAAAATTAATGCTTTCCGCAAATCATCATTTTGTGGTACAAAATTCGACATTTTTAACACGATGAAAAAATATGATGTTGTTTGTCCAATGACTTGATGTATATTAAATATGTTTAACAGATGCCATACCAACGATACAAAAAAAAATTAAGGCTCGTTCACAACAAATGTTCCCTATCGACACATTTGTATCTTAACGCTCACTTCATACCGGTATATCTGGTATATTGTTGTGTTGTTTCTTTTTTTTTCCTATATCTTCCACCGTTCTATCCCCTTCGTCGCCTGCTTCGGAGGTTCCATGTCGTGTTCTTGGCATGGTGTATATTAATTATTGTCCTATTTATATGTTTATGTATAAATAATCTCGAGCCCTACGTTGGGCGCAAAATGTTGTGTTGTTTCTTTTTTATAATTTGCTTTGGGATTCTAATGAAAGTATTGTATTGTTGGTTGCTTTTCAGTGGGTTCCTTTTTTTATATGAGCATCTTACGAGTTCTCTTTTCTCAGGGAATGCCGTGTGGTGTAGAAGAATGTGAATATGTTGGAGTGTAGTTAAAAAACTTATTTGTAAACGATAACACTACATTTATTAGATTCTAAATGATTCGAAATTTTAAACACTGGATGCGCAACAATTAGACAACTTCTTATACTACGTATATAACGCGTCATAGAAGGTCAGATTTCGGTAGTTATTATCGCGGACTCTTCGATGTCGGTTTTAAGTGTTATCTCTAGAGATTTTATTTAAACTAGGGGAATGTGCTGTGGTATTGGAGTAGGTGCTGGATAACAGGTAATTATATGTGTTTAAGTGTGAGTGTGCAATCTTATAATCTAATCTAACCTTTATTTCTAATCGTCTACTTGGAGACGCTTACAAAATGGCGGTCGGTGGCGTGGGTTTCACCGGGATTTAAAAACAGGATTCCGGACCTTTTTTTTGTGCCGGGACCCGTCAGGACTTCGAACAGGATCGTTAGTATGGGAGCAGGAACAGGATTAGGGCCTCGGCTTCTTCAATTCGACAATTTGGTTGGGACTTAATTTCACGCAACATGTACTTCTTCTTGGTATTATGGTAAGTTTATTTATCTTCTGCACTCTTTTACTAATTTTTAATTTATTTTCTTAGGTATTTCCTCGCGAAATCTGGACTTATCTGGACACAATTTACGATATTCGTCACGAGGCTATGTGTACGCTACTAAGTGAAAAAATTATATCCTTGTTGATTTCTACTTTTGTTTCGGTTACCATTGGATATTAATTTTAATTGGTGCGTATGCAAAACACTTGTTGTCATGCACAGTGGCGCCGTTTTTGAAAGTTCCTCAAACATACATTGTAATTTAGTTCGTTACCGAGGTAATTTTAACCTAATTTATAATTTTTGTTCCATGATGGTTTATTTACTATTTTATTGTTATTGTTAATACTATCTTCTCGTGCTGGTTTGGTATTCTCTTGATAACGTTTCGGCAAGGTCTCACTTGCCATATTCAGGTCTTTGGCGAAATTCTTTGGCGAAATTCTACAATTAACCACTTTCAGTGTATTGTGAGTTTAAAATCAACAATTTCGATTGCTAGATATTTGATTACGAATAAAACTAATAGAATGAATTCGTTTTATACATATTATCTTTAAAAAATTAAACGCATCCAAAATCTAACGATACCAATCCACACAAGATTTTAGCTGCAACGTAACAAAACACAAAGCGATAACCCACAAGTTTAATTGTTTCAACGTAAAGCACATTTATAAAATATCTTTGAATTATTAGTCGCTATGCTGGATAACCGACGCGTAAAACGTTAATATCTGCGCTAATGAATACACCGAAATTCGTTTTTAGTATTGCGGCGCCGAAATGCCAATTTTAATGCCCGAAACCACAATTATGGGTTTTACTGCGCTCGCTTCAGTTTTAGCGCAAAATAAAAAAAAAATACGCTCGACGCCCTTTCAGCCAGGTTATATGTCCTCGTTATTTCACATAGAAAATCTACTTCTTTTTTGAAAGAGGCGGCCGCAATTACTGCATTGACGTCGTTAAATCCATAATTTCAAAAACAAGGCGACTAATGCCATAGTTAATGTCTTTCATTGCAAGTGGCTTACAGTATGAAAAGCCGTGTATAACGTATATTATAAACAACGATGTCACAGGGCGTTTTGTATGAAATATTTTCGATATTAAGATATCGTGTTTGCTCAATAAATCACAATATAGAGGGTAATTGGTAATAGAAATCAAATCCAGAAATCTAAATAAAAAAAAATCGTGGTAAATTTTCCAAAAATCTATAACGAAAATATTCATCCACCTGAAACAAAAACTTTTTTATTTAATAACACTATGCTAAATAAACATATTGCTATTGCAAACACTATTTTCACGGGGTTCACCAGATGCTGATTAATTCATTCACATTTGTATAATTAGTTATCTTGCAAGGAAGTAACACAACGTATTTATTTATTCTCAGTTTCGGTTGTACACGAACTGAATTTTATTGGTTAAAGTCACTATGTTCATGTTTGGTGGAAAAAATCGCAGTGATTAATTATATTCGTCCAATTTGAAAACTTCGACCTAGCTAATGAAACATATGTGACTTACTTATCCTCGTGCAATTTTAAATAAGGCATCCACTACACTAAATCTAAGGTATCGATAATCACTTGGAACATACTATCGCAGTATTTTGCTGTCGCAGAGGTATGTCCAGGTACTTAGCTGTGCAATGACCATCGAATTAAATGGTGCGCATAAATTGGTTAATTCCACTGAATTTAATATAAAAAATATTACTCCAGTATTTTATGAAAAATTTATAATTTTTTATATTTGCCATGGATTGAAAATTTCTGCTTTAGCGCATAGTTTCATACATTTTTCGGATGAACTTCTTTTCTAATTAGATTATATTAAAAACGCCGGATAAATATGCGTCGTTTATGGAACGTGAAAGGGAGCAACAAAAGGAAAAGTGGCGTGAAAATGGCGAGCGGCAGCAAAATGCGAATTATAAAACGTGTGCGCAGTCTCTCCCTGCAAATTGCTCATATAAGACAAAAATGATGAATAGCGACGTAGAGTTAAACGTTTCACGAGATGATTTTTTTATATCGTACCACCATAGAGTTCATAATGTTTTATGTACCAGTTTTGGGAATAATATGGACATCTTATAAAATATGCAACCACAGGTTTTTTAGATGAAATAGCAAATTAAATAATTTAAATGACAAATTAATTAATTAAACTTATGCTACTTGTTTGTCTTAACGAACATGGGTCCGCAAATGAACGGTTTCAGAGATACGATTTTTTTTATTTATACGATACGCATATGTGGGCCGACGAAAATTCCCATGCTATTATCGAATTCAGAAATCATGTACGTTTTTCATTGAACATTTGGATGGATATTTTGGGCGATAGGTTACTAGGCCCGGTTGTTTTATTAAACCGATTGCTGCTTACCTGAACTTGCTGCAGAACACATTGGGTAATCTTTGAGACAAAATTCCTTTGAACCAAAGGCAACAAATGTGGCTCCAGCACGATGGTGCGATGTCGTTAGAGAATATGCATGGCCTGCAAGATCGCCCGATTTAAACCCCCTTAATTACTTTCTGTGGGATTGTTCGAAGGTCCATGCCACGGAGATGTCGGGCCCGCCTAGAAATGAAGGGAGGGTACTTTGAACATCTGATTTGACTTTTTGCCTTTAGTGTTTGTTCATAAATTATCTTGTACATAATAAAAAAAGTGTTGTAAACTGAAAATATTTGAAACAATTAAACTTGTGGGTTATCGAATTGTGTTTTGTTACGTTGCAGCTAAATTCTTGTGTGGATTGGTATCGTTAGATTTTGGATGCTTTTAATTTTTTAAAGATAATATGTATAAAACGAATTCATTCTATTCGTTTTATTCGTAATCAAAAATCTATCAATCGAAATTGTTGATTTTAAAGTCACCATACACTGAAATTGGTTAATTGTAGAATTTCGCCAAAGAATTTCACCAAAGAACTGAAAATGGCAAGTGAGACCTTGCCGAAGCGTTATCAAGAGAATACCAAACCAGCACGAGAAGATACCCGGAAGAAGAATACAAGCTACACACACACATATATGTATATATATATATATATATATATATATATATATATATACAATCCTTTAGAACAGGTAATGGAATGACAATGTACAATTGAATTGAATAGAATTGTGTGTACATTTTTGTCAAATTTTACATTTTATGTCCAGCCAGGGTTTGAATCTGAAACCAGGTGATCGTTTTTGATCAATGATAGTGGAACATTTTATCATTGTACCATTTGCCGCTTGGTTGTCATGGTAACTCAATCAGATACCAAAATAACCTAACCTGCAAAGTGCAATTTGTGATATTTGTTGTGTCACACATAACCTAGATGATTTAGGAATGTCAAACTGAAGTGGACATGATAAGCAACAAGTTTACCATGTCCATGTAAATCGTATCCTTTAAATTCACAAAGGCCGTAAATTAAAAAATCTTCAGTTCATTTTCAAAAAGTCATGACATTGTAATAAATTAGAACCACCGTCAAATTCCTAAATATTCTGTTCAAAAATAAAGTGAAATCATAATTTTCCTGTCCATTTTGTGTAATTTATTCGGTATCCAAATATATTCCGACCAACCCAACATTTGGTCTATTTTGTCATAATGATCCTTAATTTTGGTTGTAAAGGGAAAACTATTTTTATTGGGATATTCTGATGGGATGTGTTTTTTAATAATTGATATTTGACGCTTTTTAACATCGTAGTGACCTCAATTGCATAATTATACTTTGTAGGAATGGTAAATGGATGAAATTAAATATTATAATTTATTAACTAATTTAAATATTTCTAGACAGCGTTTTAAATTAAACACATACAGGGGAATATTTTGTAGCCAACATAGTTTTTGATGTTGTGTATTAAAGATGTGACTTAGAATTATTGTGGTTATTTGGATGTAGTCGAGCAGTTCAATCAGCCATGTCGTCGGTTATACGCGATTGTGGCTGACATCTATCGCTACATGTATGTTGCTGGTTTGAGCAGGCTCGGGCCGGAAGTTGGTGACTGGCATCTCTACAATTAGATGCGGCGACATCTACAGGCGTAGTATTTTCGATTTGGCGTGGCTTTTGGTTTCATAAAACTATGCCACCCCACATTTCCACATCCCGTTTTATAACGCCAGATTGAATCCACACACTACATATAACTATACGGTTTTACGTAAAACCTTTGAGATACCACTGATTATAATTACAAGAAGTAACTAATGGAACCATGGAACCCATAGTCATAAAAAAATCAACGAGAACCGGGCACATAAATATTGGATCATAAAATTCAATAGAAACCAACACAGTGGGTTTATGAACTTCAATTCAATTCCCGACGACGCGACGTCTGAAAACATTGTTCATCTCGTCAACTTCAATGGATTTGCAAATGTTATTTCCTTTACAACGAATCCATCAAATATGTTTTATGAAAATTGTTATTCTACTAAACAACTTTGTGTCTGCATCAATGACGATATTACAGCCGTGGCATAGTAAATATTATTGCTACTTTAAGTCTGTAATATTTGATTTGCTTTTAGTGCTGAGAGCCATACAAACTTTTATATTGGAGGCCGTATATGCAAATTGAATGTCTACAAAATTCTATTGTATTACGACAGACGAGTAAAAGGTAATTATGATAAGTTTTCCTCGTAGATTATTTGTTTGGTAATAAATTTATGGTTTTCATTTAAAGTAAATGGCATTGACTTCACATCACACACATTAACAAAAATATGGATATTTATCATGAAATGTAAATAGATAACAGTTATTTTTTTAAACGAATCAACCCTGGGGAAGCAACCTCAACTGGCAAGGAATTAATTGACTATGTTTTCTTGGGATAATGGAGGAATTGTGAACCAATGGCAATGGTAATCATATTAGTACAACAATAGCAATGCCTTAATTAAAATAATTGGAATAATAAAGGCGAAAAATGATAGCAAACTGGGACAAGTGAAAATAAAAAGAACCTATGACTGGGATATGATAGTATCTCAAGAATGATAATAGAATCAGTGAGGATAGGAATAAGATAAGTTGGAATTTTATGAAGGGAATGGGCGAATAGGATAGAGGAACTATGAGCTAGAAGAGGAAAACGATAGATGAAATGGGGAAATATGGCAGCATGGAATCAATGGAGATAAGAAAAATTGGAAGGAGACGAAGGTAATGGGTTAATAGGGCAGGGAACTGGGAGATGGAAGAGGGAAACATTTAGATAAAATGGAAAACTATGGCAATATAGAATCGAAGATGTTAGGAAAAAGAAAAGTTGTAGACGAAGGGGGAATGTGTGGATATGATCGGAGGACATAGAAAACAATAGGTGAAATTAAAAAAGTGGTCAAAGGGAGTCACTAGGACATGGATGACCAAAAGTGTTAGAAAGAAAGGGTGACATATTTGAAAAGTATGTTATGCTAGTTAGACGACAAACAATCTTCCAATACAAACGTAAAACAATGTCAATAACACCTGTTGCAGGAGGAAATTTTTTATTAAACGTTCCACGAATCTTTTGAGATACGCTTTCAGACGCAACTGTTAAACATAACTATCCCAGCACGAATTAAGTAGAAATTAAAATAAAATTTACTGGGCGTAAGCTTGGACGCTTTAATTCGACCGAAGGTCCAGAAGTCGTTATACAACAATAGAAGTTGCATTAAAGTTATTAAACGGAAACAACAAAAGCAATTAAATTTCATTTCCCGTGCTTATATTCGTGTCGGTCCTATAAATATTATTATATTGTAGCATGCATGGCAAACACAGGAGTGGCATTTATTTTTTGCCACTTTGTGCAACAGTGTTTATTAATAAAAGACTCCGGGGATGTATGGTAATGTAGTCGCTGTTACGACCACACGTGACGATGTCACCGTCTGTATATTATGTTAGAAATATGTTTCAATGTTACTTAACAACACGCGGGGCGATTTTATGTCGTACAATTTTAACAGAGTGCCTTTGATTGCACGATTGTTTGAGGGTGTCGATAAATTAGTAATCGCCAATAGAACCAATTATATAACTCTAATGAATAGTGATATAATTGATAAGTTGGCGTCTTTACTTTCCCATATGAATCTCTTTTGACTTAAAATACTCTTTATAATTACCAAATAATAAATTTTGCGGTTCTTAATAAAATTATAAGAATATTCAACAGGACTTCTTGGAATAATTATCATAAAATCCCCACCCATCGTTAATTAAATCAAATTTAAACCAAGAAAAGGATTAACCATTCGATGTTTTCCTTCGAAGTGGAACGATAAGATATAAATATATCACCTACGTACAACCAAGATCTCTTGCGTGCGCTAGATCGATTTTGACAGGATTAATCTAATTTAATTTGACCGTCCTAAGTCATCTCCAATCTGAATACCCATACCCGCATGTACTTTAAAAACTATTTCATCGTATGGAATAGTTTTCTATTATTAAAAATATCAGAATCATGTCTAGATTTCTGTGCTACTCGAAGAACATAATCGACGTACATAGATACAATCTTTTGAATAAATGAAATTTAAAGTATTAACTATTTTCTTTTGTGTCAAGTGCCACGATCTTAAAATTTTATCTACCACAAAATGTACACCCGGAACCTCGGCGGCATAAAAACTTCACGCATTCGTTGTAAAACAACCCATTGAAATTCCAATGCGGTCGTTTTTCCATCATAAAACGTGCCGTTTTCTAAAATAAAATGATAAATTTCCCGCGCCGATATGGCGCATAAAAACGCGAATTTTTATTGAGCGAATTAAACCACGTATAAGGCCACATCAAATGGAAACTGCCGCTTCATAAACTCAATTCGGTCATACCTGAAGACGTGTATTTTTGCTTTTAAGGAGTACTGCAACGAAACTTATATAATATGATGCGATGCCGCAACGGAATATGTATCAGTCGCCGCAAGAAAATATTTCGTTGGACATTTGCTTGAAATAAGTCCTTTGATCGTCCACCAACGTCAACTGTAAAATTAAAGGCAATAAATCACTTAAAGTGCCAACACTACCACGCGAAATAAAGGTTATTTTCGCTGAGAAATTAAGATTAATTATTGCGAGAGAAAATTTTATTTATGTCGTCCGGAAGTTTACTTCAATTTTAATTAATTTAAAAGTCATCGCAGTGGTGGAGAAAATATTATAGAATTTTGAGTTTATGCGTAAACAACGAATTTATACCTAGTTCAAGAAAAACTTCAGGATTACATTCGCCCTGAAAAAACTCAGTTAAAATATGAAGTAAATATTGTTATTATCAGTATTATTATATTGCTTATTAACACTTAAATACATTAGTAAATTGGAGACTGTGGTTGGCAAATAAATTGACAAACTTATCCTTACCACACAGTATTTCATTCAGTATTCAGTACTCTGCTGAAGAGGACAACTGAGTTGTCGAAATGTACATCTAGTGTGAATAAAATACTGTGTGGTAAGTTTGTTTCAATTTACTTATAAATACATCTACTGTGAAAATGAGCACCGCATATGTACTGTATGCTGTTAATATAATAATAATATTGGGATAATAAATGAAAACCAATGTAAGGGGAAAAGTAACGTTTATTTTTATTTTGGAACAATCGCGAGGTATCATGAAATTTGTTTTATATTTTTAATTTCAGGGTGCAATTAAAATGAATTATGATTAATATTTGCGTTTTTTAGTGTCGAAACAGGTAATCATTTTTACTTTTGAACTTTCACTGCAGTTATACGCTTCTGGAAATCAAAGTTTGTCTCACAACACTGTTACGCTTGTGAATTTTATTCTTTACGAATTACTTGTGTTACCGTCACTATCATTTTGCTAACCAAATAACCCAGTCGATTATTCGACACAATCTTGGCGCATACGAACATATATGACAGATTGCCCACAACATTTACAATCCATCCACATATCTCGAAAATGTCAAACTTTGATTACAGTTTTCATACCTAAATCTTATTTATCTTAAGATATATTTAGATACACTTTGCATCGTAAAGATGCTAACAGTAAATTTCAAAAAAAAAAAAATTACTAATCTCACTAATTAAATCACACAAAGCTTTTAATTAATTTCAAAATTAAATAAATACAGGAAAATTGCCTAATTATGTTCATTTTATAAAATTATAGGTCGTAATACAGTTTCACAACGTTATAAGATACCCTTTTCGTATATTTCAAATTACCAAAATCATGTGTAAAGATAATCTCCTCTTATTGCGGTAGGTTGGTTACATCTGTGAAATTTTGACACGAAAATTTGTTTACTAACTTAGTCGTGCAACGTTTTTTTCTCATAATAAAAGAGAAAACCATGGAAGATGCAAACACTTTTTTGCAGTATGAACAAATCTAATAATAAAGAGCTTTTAAAATAAATTGTTAAAGCAATTGTAAATTAAAAGCTGTGTAATACTGAGATGAAAAATGAAGAGAAGTGGTAAAAATATTATACAAAAATTAGTAATGCATAGTCAAAAAGTGGTGTAAACTTATAAAGACTCAAAAGAAGGAAACCATAAGCCTAACTATTACTTCCTAAGGAAGATATAAAGGAAAATATTTGAGGAACAAAGATAGAGGGCAGATGGAAGAGCCTCTGCAGAGCAATACAAATTTAGTGGTGAACAACGCTTAACTTGGGCGATTAAGATAACGTTTGGCATGGATAGGATAACTAGAACGAATTGACGAAGACATGATGATTAAGGAAGATATGAAAAGGGTTACAAACCCAAAAAAGAAAATAGTTAAAATATCAGAATGTTAACTAAAATTTATTCTCTCACGAACAAAGTTTAAGCTAACGTGTCTTTATCATAGTAACGCTGTTGCATGTATTTATTCATTACACAAATGGTGAAATAATGCCTGTACAATTTGTTACATTGCAGACGACACATTGAAGCGTGTGAGGGTTTTTACAAACCCAAAAAAGAAAATAGTCAAAATATCAGAATGTTAACTAAAATTTATTCTCTCACGAACAAAGTTTAAGCTAACGTGTCTTTATCATAGTAACGCTGTTGCATGTATTTATTCATTACACAAATGGTGAAATAATGCCTGTACAATTTGTTACATTGAAGACGACACATTGAAGCGTGTGAGGGAGTTTAGTAGTTAAGAGAGTGCATTTGCGGCGATAAATCACGAACCAATTTATTAAACTGGGACTTAGGTGCCACCTACGATGTAACAAATGACTCCGTATTAACTAAAAATTATGACAAATGGGGAACTAGTTCCAAAGTGTTACGGTTGCATTTACAACGCTGGTGTTACAAAGGCAAGAACAATTTTATAAAAAAATCTCGATTCTAAAACTTTTCCAAAATAAACATTTTGATCAAGCTGGGCTGAGTAGAGTCACAAAATATACATTACAGACCCTTTTGAACGTCTGAGCTCACCCTTTATTCATTGCTTACATCGTAGAAGGGGTCAATACTCCTGGCGAAATAAACGCTAACAAATTATTTCTTTCTTGATTTTAGCAGACGTATAATCTAGTTTTTCCACTTATTGTCAATTTATTTGTGACTGTTATTGATTTTCCTATATGGCTTCGGTTGCTCAACGCTGTCGCCGCACCTTTTCCCCAGCGGCAACGATTCATCTGCTAGCTGTGTGAATTTCACAGCAATGTATTTGTAATTGAATTCTTGACTAGATTTGTAAGGAAAATAATTCAGAAAGTAATCAAATTTTGATAAAGGGGGCAACGACTGTTTAAATTAATTTAACGAAAAATTAATTAACTTAGCACTGGCAAAAGTACATTCAAATATAATTAGATTACGATTGCATAATATACAGGGTGATAGAGAAGGGCTTTGCAACGACAAAGCGTTACACGATACTTCACCCAATATCTTGATTTATATATACGTGTCTATTCATGCGACGGATTCTTTTCAGAATTTCGCATTTGTCTACGGTATTGTTGGAGTTTGGCATATTTTGTCACTTAAAATATATGCTGTATTGATCGCGCCGGCTTTTGAAGTTGTGTTATATAACAATAGGGTTTGTTGTGGCGCTGGCCATTGATACATCATGTCGACAAACAAGGCTGCGGCGTCATTGTTGTTGGCAGATTTTTTGATTAAAATACATTAATTGGGGAAACGATATACGAAATAATTTAGAGTAACTTGACTTCCATTTGCAAGAAACTGCAAAATAATAACCTGTTAAAATTGAAACGAGTGCGAAAAGTGTTTGTGCTTAAAATAAATTTTCTAGTCTACCCTCCTACTCTCGTATGCCACATTCTCGGTGCGCTCGAAGCGATCAACTAACTTCTGCAGACACATAACATTTGGTTGTTTCAAATCAGGGTACTTCTGCCTATAGAGCCTCATTGCTAAAAGGCAATTCTTGTCTGCCTCACCCACTGTGTAAATCATATTTACCATTTCTTCCTTTGAAAAATTCATCATTCAAAAACAAGGTTGGGACATTAGCTTAACTAATAATTAACTAAGGCGTCTATTAAATTTATTGATAAAGACACTCACTGTCATAAAAAACGTTAAAGTGACACTAGGCTACTATGCTTAATATTACGAAAATTGTAATGCGATTGATTTTGAGTATTTTTCTGAAATTACTCAAAAACCTGAAGTGATAGGTATAGCAATATGTAGCATCAATCGACGCAGAATTTAATTTTGAATCGAGTGTTGGTAAATTTGATAGTAGGTGTCATTTGAAAAAAAAGGGTTTTTTGCCTCGTAAATTTGTGCGAGATTGAAAATTCACTGACAAAACCCTATATACAAAAGGGGATCATTGGGTGTATTAATACGTACATAGATGATCCCTTAGTCAACGGATACAAAATTACCGTCGCACCAACTACGCTCTCAGTTAGATGATTTTTTGAAGCATAGTCTGCATATCTAAAATATCTAAAATAAAAAATCTAAAATAAAGTACCTTTATTTTTTACAATGCAGAATAATGTTATAAAGTAAAGTTATTTTGAATTATAAATTATATTCAAATATGCAATTACAGCCATTTAGCCAAAAATTAGCTTGATACAATTTAACGTAATCTAGGATGCACTGACATGAAATATTGGAGATTGAATGTCAGTGTGAGTTGGTATTCATAAAATTACAGTAAAAATGCAAAATTTACTAAATCGTGAAGAAAAAATAGAAATTGTGTTAATTGTTGGAGAAAATTACAAAACACATAGAGATGCAGTATATATGAGGGCTGTATGGCGGATGACCCATCAACTCCACATTTTAAAAAAACTGTCTTCTTTGAGCCGATGTGTGAGAGCTCGCATTGTCTTGGTGGAGAATGATCTTTCTTCGGCGGTTGGTTTCTTATTTTCCCGAATAGTTCTGGCAAGCAAATGCTTGTGTACCATTCAGAATTGACCGTCCGACGTTGCTCTAGTGCTACAGTTGTCTGGTTTTTCCGAAGAAACAAGCGATCATTTGCTTCGAAGTGCTTCATGCACGAACAACTTTTGTTGGGTTTGGCTCATCTTGAAAGATCCATACAGTCGTCTGCTGTTTACTTTCGGACTTATACGCGTGGATCCATGATTCGTCACATGTTACTAAGTCATAGACGAGTTTTGAAGCACCGCGATTGCATTTCTATCGACCAATCTACACGAGTCTGTTTTTGAGCGATTGTCAAATTATGTTGGATCCAACGCGAACAAAATTTGTTGACGAGCAAATGTTCATGCAAAATTGAATATATGCCGGTCCCACTAATGCCCAAGGATACCTTCGTCTCACGATAAGTGACATGACGATCTTGCAATATCAGTTCACGCACAGCAGCAATGTTTTGCGGAAGAACAACCGATTTTGGACGTCCTTCAGGAAATTCGTCAATGAGCGAAGCACGGCCACGATTAAATTCTGTATACCACCGATATACACTGATTTTTGATGGTGATTCATCGTTAAAAGTTCGAATTAAGTTGATTGATGCACTGTTGATGTGATAATCCACGAAGTTGTAAAAAATTATCGCACGGAAATGTTCACGAGTTAATTCCATTTTTAGGCCGAGATGTGTTTTGTAAGTCACTGTATATAACACAAATAACCCCTGGACGTCAAAACTTTCTGAGTAAGTATTCTGTAACAAACGTCGAACTTTACGATAGCTGTTGTCAGATAGCAGCACCGGGATCGCCTATTCCCGAAATATAAAAGGCGTCCCTCGTACTTCTGTAAATAAAACAGTGGCAAATATTTTAAAACGGTATTCATGCATACAAACCGCAGTTCGTACACAGATTACTACCAAGGGATTACGATATTTGATTTGAATTCTGCGCTTTGATCCAAGGAAACAAGAACAAGACCCGTATTTCACAAAAAGTATATTTTTTTCCGATGAGGCAACATTTTCATTCAACGGAACCGTCTCATGTCAAAATTGTCGGTGGTGGTCCGACAGTAATCTAAACTTTCTAATAAAATATCGTAACCAATATTCGTTTAAAAGCAACGTATGGTGTGGTATTTACAAAAATAAATTAATAGGACCTTTTTTTCGACATTCCTTAATGCCGCACATCACATACAATTATTAGAAAATCAAGTAAGTGATTTTTGCACGAACTTCAGTTGCAAAAACATATGAAAATTTTGTTCCAACAAGACGGTGCGTCCGTCTTACTTAAAACAGCAGGTTTATCAGCGAGGTCCATTTGATGATGTAGACTATTTGAAAAGGATTATTTCTGAAAAATGATAAAAAAATTACTCAAAATATGATACGAACCGTAATAAAAGCGTTTGAGAAAATAACAAATAAATGTTTACAAAGAGAAGGTGTATATGTCGAAGGTTTAGTAGATTAAATTAAAAGTTAATTATTTTGTTACTGTATAAATACTGTATAAATATTGTTTACTAAATATTGGACTACACGATCGTTTATGGCACAATTTATATTGTACAGGTGGATATTATGCTGCAGCCAGCTTGTAGACATTTAAAAACATTACGATGAACTATGTGCACTCTCTTTGCATTAAGATATTCCATTTCATTTCGATACAAAATACCATAGTTGCAGCAGACCACTCGCGTTTAATTTACGAAGTTTAAATTTGATCGACCTTCCGTCCTTACTTTTGGTTATCTAACGCCCGATATATCCAGTTCTGACTCCCGCTTGCCAGACACGTCATTGTTCAGTGTGTCTATCGCCCGCTTGCATCCTCTTCTAGTAATTAACTGTCGGAGGAATGCAAACCTACGTTATATCATCTTTCAGCCACACTCAAGACTCAGTCATCCAAAAATGATATCCGCTATTGACGTCCGATCGCGAACAATCTGTTCCTTCGAGCGTGAGGAGCTCCCCATTTCGCTACTCTTTTAAAGCTATATCCCATTAGCGGCGCTAAATTTACATAACAGTTCGATATGACATCGGTGTGTTTAAATTTGCACGCAGCACATATTTCAGGATTTAGCTTTATGTTTTTTTCGAGTTTATTTTTCATGTAGCGCTGTAAAATATTTTCAACGTATGTAGTGTAACGCATTACAAGGTTGACGGTAAAAAATTGGGAAAAAATAAAATGTATGTAATCGGTCTTCGATAACTATATTAATTTAAATTAATCTTTTATTTGCTTCCAGACTATGTCAACATTTGTAATAATTTTGTAATTACATAAAGAAATGAATCGAATAATGTGTTCGGAATATTCCGTTTTACGAAATTATTCGTAATTTTGTTCCTTTATTTAGTGTGATGTTTCCATTTGGATTGTTGTAAAAGGATGTATTTTTCACGACTCCTGTCATTAGTGTGCTGGTGTAGCCGGACATCGCTCGTCGTTGTAGGGCACCATATGAATCCCGTCCTGTGGTCCGTTAATCGGAATAAAACACTTAGGTTGAACACTTAGTTGTTCAACCTTGGTTTAAACCAAGTTTTAGTTTGAACCTGGTTTAAGTGAAAATCAGATTGTACCAGACAGGTTTTACGCTAAACGTTGGCTTAAGTGTGAGTTTTATAAAGCGCACTTGCTTCACAGTTTAAGTGCGAGTTTAAGGACAAAACGCAGCAGTCCAGTCGGAAATGTCAAAACTTGCTACTACCTAAGCTTAAAAAATGGGAGCCCAAATGAAAAATTATAACGATTTGACGGATAATGAAGACTTCTTGGAGTTAATAGAGCATATTTTGATTCCCAGAGCCCCTAGACAATACCAACAACAATATCTAATCATTTTGAAGTTTGGAATGAAAAGCAATTTAGTGCAAGATTTCGTTTATCCAAAGTGGTTGTGGTAGGTTTTTATTGTAACCCAATAGTTGCCAGCGTTCTATGCAAATTTCTTCTACTCATGTTGTAGGAATCATGTTGTGACTCCTTCAGAAATGGTAACTAGCATAATTTCTGAAGGAGTAATTCCTACAACGTTGAAGTTTTTGGCAACGGGTACTTTTCTACAAATGGTAGGAGATTTCATCGGTATTGACAAATCAACAGCTAGTCGTATATTGTAAACAAAGTAACGAGGGCACTAGCAAGACTACGACTCCAACTCATTAACATGCCGCCAACTCCACATGAAATGAAATTTCACACATAAAGCAGCGATTTTACGCAATTGCCAGATTTCCTAATTGCATTGGGGCGCTCGACTGTACCCATGTTAAAAGATAAAGTCCAGATGGAGAACAAGCTTAACTGCTTCGTAACCGAAAGCAATATTTTTCTTATAACGTGCAACCAGGGTGTGATGCTTCACTGAAATTTTTAGACATTGTTTGTAGGTCAGGCCAGGTTCAGCTCATGATTCCAATATTTTTGTAAACTCTAGAATTAGGGCGAGCTTAGTAAACTTAGATTTTGGAGATACTAGTATTATAGTTGATGTCAGTGGCTATGGTATAAAACCATATTTAATAACACCGTTAAGACATCCGGAAACACAAATCCTTTAATGAAAGTCAAATCAGAACGCGAAATCCAATTGAAAAATGTTTTGTGGTATTAAAACGCCGTTTTCCAATACTTGCTCTAGGTATTAGATTAAACAGACAAAAAGTGGAAGCTGTTGTATTAACATCTGTAGTGCTACATAATATTGCAATCGAAATGGGAGAAATCATGGAATATGAGTATAACGAAGCAGTGGACGCAGAAATACAATTAGCTCTAAATATTAACCCCAACATTCTCGTCATAGGTTAATATTAAACTATTTCGAACACCTATTATAAAAATAATAACTAAATGTGAATAGTAACAGATGGCAGCTGATCGTTAAATGGCAATTGACATTGCTCTCAAAATAGTGAGAAGTATGCAACGAACAAATTTTCAGTGTTGCCAACAGTGCCAGCATGATGTAAACTTAGTTTAGTTAAGCGGAAACTGTTCCACGAATGTACAACGTAACCCATATTTGAACTTGGTTTACTTTATAAACCTGGTTTTATAAAGCTCGAGTTTAAGCCCATTTTGAACAACTGGCCCTTAATGTAAAATGTGCAGTAGTTTATTGGTTCAACACGTAACCGAGAAAACGTAACTTGTGCGTGCGATAGATTGAGGTAGCTACGATGACTCGACGTATTGCTAGCTCGTCAGTAACTGTAGTCCTCGTTGCAAACTACGCATACGTTATAAATACCTGCCTTGTTGCCCACATGACAATATCAGTTTGTGTACTTAATGTATGTGTGTTGCTTAACGCTGCGCGTTACATTTAGGCTGTATGTGGGTAGTGGGTAGTTTAGTAGTTTAGTCACATAATTTATGAAATACAATTACAATTTAGGGTACTTAAAGAACACCAAGATGCTTTGTGTTCAGCTGATTTTTTTGAATCTGTAGACCACAAGGTGGGCACGTATTACTTTTTTCCAAGTTCTTGTATATAAATTGTATTATTTTAAATGTCTTGTCAGTAGTCAATTATGATTACTATTATTATCATTGTTGTAATAATTATTATTTTACAAAGGACTTCTACAAAGGAGTTCTAATAAAAACCACTCTTCACCGTACTGAGGAGGAACACGTAAAGTTGTAATCTAAGAACTAAAATGAAAATTACGAATATCTATTGATGTGGATCATCTCAATGTTTTTAGACGTTGTGCCGTGCAGAGTTTACTCGCATGATGCATCAACTCTTGTGAGACTGACATGGAACTCTATGCTCTAGGTGCAGTGATGGGCGCTAATAAACGATCACAAGTTTCTTGCTTACTTTATCTGTACCATAACTTACTTCTTATCCTACTTTGTAAGGATTCATAGAAATAACTCGCTGCTTAAGCTATTCGTAACTGATTAGGTTTGCATCGTGTATTATTAACCTCCCTGAGCTGTTCACTTACATGACGCCATATAGTTGCGAATTTATAAAAGTAATTGAGTGTAATCTGGAGCTGGAGCTTTTAAACGGTGAATTTTATTCTCTAGGAAATAATTATAAAGATTTTACCCCCGACAAAGCTTTGCAAAGCTCCGAAAGTTTCACTTCATTAGAATTTTTCACTAACGTTTCGCAAATTATATTCGTTGTTTCTTGGCGACACATCATCGTTGATATATTCATTACAAGTCCTCCATCCAAAAACTAGAAATTGTTGCTAATGATTTCTACTTATATTTTCCCAGTATTATTTTCAGCAATTAGCCGCCAAATTGGTTTTGTTCTACCCATCTCCCGTAGATAAAACGTCCCCAGACAATTACCATTGTAAGAAAAGAATACGTTCCTACATTTGTTAGGGAAACTATGTCAGTCTTTATCTGTAACGAGGGACGTAACTGCACATCGTTTTTGCAAAAGTAGAAAGAAATGTCGAAGGTGCATTTAAAATACTGCACGTAATGTTTCAAGCAGTAAATAGAGAGGGATAGTTATAAATTTTAGCACAATTTTAATGATGTAATAAATTTTGTTAATTGTGCGAATAAACATTTTTTTATTGAATGCCTGATTCACCATCGCCAGTAATGTAAATATTTACATTGAATGTCGATGACTTATGGGCCTGTTATACAAATATATCCGGTTAATGGATTCGTAAATAGTTTTTATATAAATATAATAATAATGGGTATATGTATCATAAGAAGCTCGTTTAAACTCAAATTGCTAGGACCATAGGGTTTTAAACTGCCAGAAAGTTGTGTGTCAATTGTTATGGATGAAAATGTAAGGGTTTAAATATGCACGGGATTCAATTACACCCGCACGCAATATGCGAAATTATTATGGAAAGGACGGTGGAAATGTGGGGGATTAATCATGCCGACACGTTGGGTGCCAAGTTGTTAGGCGAGGGTCCTAAATGGGGTATGTTATGATGGAGGGATGTTGGCGAAATGTTTACGAACTTTGATTGTGTGATGAAAGCGTTAATTTAAATTTTATTATTTAAATAATATGTATATATATACATACATAATATTTACATGAAAGATGGACTAATCTTACAGCGCAATTGTGTAGAGAACATTAATTAAAACAGGTCCATGAAGACTAACTGGTGGATCGCTAGACAATATTGTTTCTGGGTTATTACCCTTCGTCAGTAGCGATTACCAAAAACCTTAGTTGTTGAAATAACTTTACATGTAGTGGTCATCAAAACTTCTTGGCGCGAGCCAATCACTCCTAACGAACCACTGACAACAGAACACTGACAAGGCGATACCTTGTTAGTCTTCATGGACCTGTTTTAATTAATGTTACACCATTAAGGTGTAAGATTCATCTAAATTTTACATTTTTCTGTCATATTTGACAAGAATAAAACAAATATATAGGAATAACCAGTAGTGAATTTATTTAATAAATAAATTACAACGTTTACATGGAATGTTCAATTGCATTTTTCGAACTACGAAAGTGTATTAAAATTTCCATTAAAAAAATCATTAAACATGAATATTCATGCTCATGTTAGATTTTGTTGTGGCACTTCGCTAATTTTTGTTGTTTGATTTCGCATTACCTAATTATCACTTTGAATTATAAAGTTAAAATTTCCACCGAAAGAAGGAACGTGTGCAGGGTAGCGCGGTTCGAAAGCTACTGAACGTTTCAATCTACGACGATAGCGATTCGAGAACCGTAAATCGGAGACTCTGGTTGGAAAAATAAAATAAATTGAATCAAATATTATCCTTAGTTAAATATTACCAGGTGCCATAAATGCATTAGATAGGTTTTTCCTACATGTTCGTCGTCTTATTGGAATAACTCCGCCGAAAGCGATCGCTGGTAGAAAATTGGTAGAAGAAGATGACGATCAACAAGGAAGATAACAAAGTGAGTAGAGAACTGAATTGGAATTAATGTTAAGATGCATAGCAATCATTAATTCATAATATGTTTGCCATAATTCATATTACTGTTCGAGTTTGATAAACATATTGTTTAATCACAAAATATTATATCGAGGTAAAGTTAATTATTTATTCATAATACAAAAATGTTTGCTATAAATTAAATTTATGTTTGTATTTGATAAACGTTTTATTTTAGTTACAAAATATATTATTGAAGAATTATAAATTATTAGCAACAACATAAAAAGTATTATGCCATAGATGTTCGTGTTTGATAACAGAGATTTATTCAAAGCTGTAATGTTACAACTAAAATAAATAATCATTCATAAAAAAAACCTAATCTAAATTGATGATGGTGTTTGATAAATAATTATTATTTATTATTCAAGTGTAGTTCTGGATTTAAGTAAAAAATTAAATTAAAAAAAAAACGAAATTATTTTTATATTTGTTTGTCTACCGAGCGGATTTGGTTACCCTTTTTTCAAAATTTTTCTTTCATCATCACATTATATTTTGTTCTTTTAACTCAACCGAACTAAATAATCCACAAGATACATGAAAATCTAATGGAAACCAAATGAATGGACAAATCACGAAAAAGTAAACTCAACGCTTTCGCGTGATATTTGAGTTTTATTGTTTACTATTTCGTTTACTGTTATATATTATATATATATATATATATATATATATATATATATATATATATATATATATATATATATATACATTATAGTTGGAATAATCTTACACCTAACTGGTGTTGTGGACATTAATTAAAACAGGTCCATGAAGACTAACTGGTGGATCTCCAGACAATATTGTTTCAGTGTTATTACACTTCGTCAGTAACCATTACCAAGAATCTTAGTTGTTGAAATACCTTTACATGTAATAAACTCCTGTTTCTTACATGACGAACACAACAACAATACAACTCAAATATCAAGTAAAAGGTTTGTGATTTGTTAGATATATTTTTCCTTGGATGAAAAAGAAAAGAAAAAGTGTGCGGGGATATCTAACCCAACCCAACCTAACACTTAAATAAAATAGGACAAAAGGGCATCGAGAATATTCGTTGAATATTAAAAGAGATGCCAAGGGTACCTCAATTTACTTGGATTTTCTTGTAATATCCCCCCCGACGAAGAACTAACATGGACTATGAAAAACAATAACAACATCGTCTATTTTTTGATACATTTTGTCATATTTTATTTGGATCGGGATAAATAATCATTATTAATTTATTAATCATTTATTTTTTTTTAATTTAAATTATTAATATCTACAATTATATAGGAATATCTAACATGTATATTTAAATAAAGTATATCGTATACTACATGCTACATGGTACAATTTAGTAAGTAGGTTCACTTCCTTTTAAACAAAAACATATCAATTGGTTGTAATGTGCAATTATAAAACATATAAAATTGTTGTATAACGTTTCCTGGACGGACCCTCCCTCTTCAAATACTTAAGACGTTTGCGATGTCCTACCCACAATATTGCTTGATTTGTCCCTATACTAAATTATCGTTATAGGAGCAGATGCGAAATTGACATTATATCTTAAATACATGTTTAAAAAATTGAATAAGTGATTAACTGGTACGTAACAAATAAATTTACTTTCTATCAACCTGGTAATACAGAATATTAATAAATCACACGTGTTTTCTTGTAGGACCTATTGTCTGGGTTTTATTATATCGTTCGAAAGCTTGGTTGCATACAAAACTCCTTATACCTTTGTACACTATTTATTAACACTTATTTACAATTACATTTTGCACTTGGTGTACACTGTTGTGATGTGTTTTTTAGCTACTTTTACAGTTGTACGTATTGTAATGAAGTAGACTGATGTGCTACTCGACAGATCCTTGACTGGTTCTCGATTAATACTGCTTCGATCGTGTAGTGTTTGACTAGCAATGTTAAAGGCGAAACCCTCTTTATATACTGATCGCTTGTGTCACTGGTGAAAATGAAATGCCCCCGCTCTTATGCAAGGCGGTACTAGACGAAGAATTCGCCGTGATTTCACAGAAAACAAATTTCATACTGACCAAAGAAGATAGGGATGTTCTGCCCGACATTTGGTTGGCCGATTCCATGAGGATTAGAAACTCTAAATTCTCGGGTGTGCATGCCATATAATAATTTAAATGGCGATGTTTAATGGTTTATTTACAACCGTAGCGTTGTGATGAATTTGGCGGTCGTAAAATGGCGGTTTTTGTGAAAGGGAATTTATATGAGATTATATGATAAGTGACCGTACAAGGTGAAAGACGCAAGGTTGCAATTTGGTAAAGTACGAGGGGCCATAATGTTCGGCCGGCCGCCTCTGCGAAGATCGCCGGTATCTGAACAGGGTCGTGATTTTGAGACTAACTATCGATACTAAAAATATTAAGTATTTAAAATGATTCTAATGTATATTTACACGGGTTTTGCGCTGATCCTAATCAAGTTAATTAAATGTGCTTATATGTGCATATGTGGGACCGAACAGCATTGTTAACTTCTAATAATAAATTAAATATAATTCAAATCTTTGTCTTGACTAACGTTTTGAAACAATACAAATAGAATTGTTATTGATTTGAATTATACTTTAATGTCGTTGACTTATATGATATGATTTTCCAACTAACTTTTAAACATTCTACTCTTGCTGGCATTTCCTCCATTTGGAGTCCTGAAATGTGCAGAGAAACCAACTGAAAATGTTGTAAAATGTATTCCCTCGTAATTCAAGACAGTTTAAAATTGCTTTTGTATCGTCATAGCTTATGAGACCCTACTGGACAACGAAAAACGAAAAAGATTACTACGATCCTAAAATATTTTTCTTCACCAGTCTGTATAGGAGGCCATCCCCAACAACTGGCTAAAAACATTTATTCGATTAGTGACACATCAGGATGATGTTTTATACGTGCGACCAAGAAAATACGTATTGCAGCCTGCATGTAAATTACTAGCATTAAGGCGGTTATTAAATTTCCAAACGTCAAACCGATGTGTCTCGAGTTTTCTGCCCTTTTCGGGTGATTTTTTCGCAGCCATAAAATTTATAAACTCGAATAAAATCCACTACTGTAGCTATGTAACCAAAATTAGTAGATTTCGTGAGTTTAAATCCTCCAATTATAAAAACTTGTGTGGCAATCAGACACAAATTAAACATTTTGCGCCTTGAATACAAATTTCTATTCGGTTGACGCTGGGGGTGTTTTCCGTACGATTTCGTCGAACTCGACCCGGTCAATACGTTTCATCGAGAGTTCACAATTGAAGTTAATTTAAACGGGCCCTTCAGACAGGGCTAATTTGGTAATCTCGGTATGACATTAGAGCGTACTCTGCGAACGTCTGTTTGGATCCTACCCCGTTATCCGTAATGAATTATTGTTTACCAGGGCCGCCAATCGTCTCTGCGGTTGACTGAAGCATGTTCGCCATTCCGAACCCAACAGGACTATGTATTTGCCGTCAGCCCCGTTGAAATTTCGACTTTACAAGACGTGTTGCATAACCTGTCAAATACACGACCACAGTTTCGATTTAATTGGTTTATTCGTTTCAATGGGTGCTTGTATGAGTAGTTAAATAAACCAATTTTAATGCAATTAATTAGCGCTAAACGCCAATTTGACACCGTAAATTTATACGCAGGCACCAGCAGGTTAGATTGCGTACGTGTGCGGCTGAAATTTCAATTTAGGTAATGTGAAATGCTTTTTCTATATAAATAAAACCAAAGGCATTTAATTTTAGTTTTTTTCGTTGTTTCAGTGTTGTGAACTAACAGAGGGTGATTTTATTTCCGTAATGCGATAGGCGGTCACGGGTCCCTCATTAATCCGGGACAGTACCCCAATTATATTGTCACGGTATCTTATGCCGCATTTAAAGACCACCAGAGGGGTTTATTTTAATGTGAGAGGTAATTTTTTGAGATTGCGACATGCCGCATCATATATTAAACTAATATGTGCGGGATTAGTAACAAACAATTTTATACATGAAATTATTAATAAGCGGTCTCTGGTAATGGGGCGCATTGCATTCTGAGTCGTAATTATCGTCGAGTCCAGCGAGTTTTTAGTTTGGCAGTAGTTCAGTTCAATTACGAATCGACGTCAAAGCTAAGAGCTCGTTTAAATTATTTGCTACGGAACGACACGGCAAATTAAAAGTTCGCGCCCAAAATAAAATTCCACCATTACGAGACCCGCCGACTGTTGCAAACTTAATTGCCAAGGTTTAACGTAAAACGACAAATTACGCGCTGCCTGTAGAGTTTAAACATTTCCAACCGTTTATTTATCCTCGTTACACGTTCGACTCAAGTTAGAAACAATTCGCGAAAAATGATGTTTAAACTTCATCAGGTGTTGGATAATTACAAATGAAATTAGCAATTAAATTAACCACCGATGCGGGTGCGCGAGATAAAACTGCGATTTCGCACGGAACCGAGACGAGTGATAAGTAGTGCATTGCGTCGGACATTAAGTAACCATAGATCGAAATAAAATTATCGCTTTTATAAAATGAATTGGTAATAACGACGGATCTAATATTTACAATAAATGAAGTTCGCGTTTAAATTGCAAAAGAGCGGCGATAACTATCCGCGGTATGGAGCCTTATCACGAAAAGTGTTTGTTATATTATATTGTGAATGATCAAGACGTAAAATAAAAGAGATTAAATTAATAAAACCTTAACAACATACGCGAAGTTGAGGCATTTACAAGCTATGAAAGAAGCAAAAATAGGACGGTACTGACGAAGTAACATCAAAAGTGACGAGTAATCAACGGAAAACGTAAACAGGAAAAGAAGAGCAGAGGAGAAATTGGAAGTACTCTTTGACAGTGAATAAGTGAATAAATTCAGAAAACGCCTATAAGGTAACAAAGGAGATGATAACTTGGACCTAATTCTGATGATGATATATCACAAGAAGGTACCAGAATGAAATTAAAAAGGAGTCACAAGAGATGAGGGCAAACAATGTGAATTTAATAAAAAGATAAGACAATTAAAACAAGTAATGAAAAAATAATTAAAGAGAATGAGGAAATATGAAAAGGAAGAGAGCTAAATAGAGAACTAATAAGCATGAGAAACAAAATAGAATGAATGGAAAAGGGGAAAAAAGAACAATGTGGTGAAGAAAGGCTTATTAGCTGATACAAATAAGGTGGAAGAACTAAATGAGACGTTAATTAATTTTGCCAAAGAAAAAATAAAGGTAGAGGTAAAGGCAAAACAAGCAACGAAACTAGGAGAAAATATATTCTTGATTGAGGTGGAGAACGAAGAAGGCAAGAAGAAGGTTATTGAGAATAATTCAAAGTTGAAAGATTTAGGAACATTGACCCCTACCTTACAAAGAAGGAAATGTATATGGGGTATCAGATTAAAAATGGAAAATGAAACTGAGAAAGGAACAAAAAATCCATATTTTAGGAAAAAAATGAAAATGTAGTAAAGGTGAAGAACCAGAAAGAAATATGGAGATTAGCAACATTAACACAAATAAATGGAAAGGAGGAGTAATTAAATGGAGAGACATCGATAACAGAAACAAAGAAAAAATGGAAAGGATAGAACATGTTGAGAGAGGGGAACCTGTGGATTTATAGTGGAATACAATAGGAACAACGAGCTGCAACGGGGATGGACGTGATACTAAACAAAAGATGGGTCAAGTGCATAATGTAATGGATAGCACATTCAGAAAGAATCAATAACACTACAAATGGAAAGAAAGGAAGTAACAGTGATTTGAACGTATGGACCAAATGAAGACGAGCAAAAGAGAAAGATGAATAATGGGATAACCTAAATTTGGATACTGAATGTAGTAGAAGCAACATGTATGTGATGGGGGATAGGAATGCAAGAGTAGGGAATAGGGACGACGGAACGAAAGTGATAGATAACCGCGGAGAACAGAAACTCGAGCAATGCAACTAGAATGATAGACTACTGTCGATTGAATAATCCAATAACCACAAACACCTTCCGCGAACACAAAGAAATCCATAAATTTACACGCACCGAAAAGAAAGGAATGATAAGGTCATAATAGGCTACCTATTAAAAGAGAGAGAGAGAGAGAATAATAAAAATACAAAACTAAGAGAGAAAGAAACGGCGGAGAAAAATAGAGTATGTGTAGAGCACAGGATGAGAAGGATAGATATAAGTAGCAACATGGAGGTTGCGAAGATTTTAAAAATGTAATAATGGAAAGTGCGAGAGAAATTTGGGGAATAGTAAAGACAAGAAACAGAGACAGAAGAAAAGTTGGTTGAGTAAAGAAATAAAACAAGAGATAAGGATTAAGAAGAAAATGTGGAAAAAATACCTACAAAATGGCATCCAAGCGAAGTATAATACACATAAGGAGGTAAAGGAAGTAAAACTAATCGGAAATTGTTTGCAAAAACAACATAAATGATATCACTAAAAACAAAGGATGATGATAAATAAAAAATGGAGAAGAGCAGGAAAGAAAATTAAGTGAAACCAGAAGAAGAAATAAAAATCGAAGAGAAGAGGAAAACAATTAACGGGGCACGACAGTGTAACGCCAGAATTGCCTATTGCATCACTATCTAGGAGAGAAGGGAATGGTAGTGTTCAGAAAAGTGTGTAATGAAGCATGGAAGTAAAACCAAATAAGGACTGGGAAGAAGGGATAATAGTACCATTATATAAAAAGGGGTATACAAGGGAGTGCAATAACCGACACGATATGGGAATTACTGTATTAAGTAACGCACTAAAAATTTACGAAAAAGTGTTAGAAAAAGTATACGCAGAAGGACAAATGAAGGAACCAAAGAGCGGATTTAAAATTGGGAGAAATACACAGGACCATTCACTTTAAAAGAAATAACAAAAAGAACGCCGAAGAAGGACTCGAAAGCGTAGATGTAGATAAAGGCCTTTATCAGAGTGGACGGAGAGAAAGTTTGGGAGTGGTTGGAAAAGAAAATAGTGGAAAAAAATTGATAAATATGACTGAACGAATATACAAGAGGACCACCAATTACGTAGTGAGTAGGAACATTTTGACAAATTTTGAAACCAAGAGGGGATTGAGCCAATGAGGAAGTTTGACTCAACGTTGTGCAATATACGTATATGCGGATGAAATAATGTAATGAGTGTAGGCCAAAAATACAAGAACTACCAATAGGATATCTAAACTAAAGAGAGAAAACATCTCATTTTGTGCCTTTGCGGATGATTTAGTGTTGGTGGCCAGCTCTGAAAGATATATACAGCACAACTTAAATATGGAATTAGAAAATACGGATTGAAGATAAATGGGAGCAAGACTGAAATAATAATGATAGGAAGATACTAATATAATACTGGAAGTGCAGAAAATGAAGCTGGCAGTATTTAAGAGCGGTCAAGAGAGTTACAGTCAGGGCGAATATTGGTATAAGACAAGAACTAGAGGATTACATAGATGAAAGAAAGCTAAGATGGTAGGGACATGAACAAATAATGGAGGAGACGAGGAAAAAGTAGGTAAATATATAGAGCAATACAATACATAATGAAGCAATACAAAAGACTAGCATGAAACCCTAAAAAGAGGAAGCAATTCATGAAAAAGAAGTAGGAAAACAAGCTCTACACATAATTTTTAAATTTAAAAAATGTACATCTTATCGATTTAGTATTTTGAGGAAAGCAAAGCGAAATTTTCATGTTTTCTGTTGTGGTATTTGTTATAATTAATATAATTAATTTGTTGAGCATCTAAAACAATTTTTAATAAAATGTCATGCTTTCGTGGACGAGTATAGTGATTACGAAGCAATATAGATGCGAATCTCAAAAAATGTTAGAAATGTATGAAAATCATTTGGCATACACAAAATAATCTTTAATCATTATTTTGTGAACAATATGTGTTCTAGTTGAAAATTAGAAATTGTGATTTTTTTCAGTCACAAGACACGTTTTTGATGCCAGTCAGGCCTGAGCCATTATCTTGTGTTATGCAGTATTGGTCACGTTAAGTAAAATGATTTTAAAAACAAACTGCAATAATGCAAGACGATGGATTGGATGGGTTTTGAAACAAAGGTCTCAAATGTATAACGTGCAATTCAAAATATTATATAATTCATATTGCAAACCCAATTAAAGGACATGTGAACTTGACTCCCAAAATTAAAGGATTGCAGAGGAAAATTATAAAGGGGGTAAATGGTGATTGACATTAACGGGAATTCGCCTTTAAATTGGTATGGCCGTTGGCCTCCATGTGTATGAGGTAACCGAGGATTATTAAAAATCTGTTATTCGTCAGCTTGAAACCGCACATAATAAAAAATTATGTACCACTAACGATATACAACGACGTCGACCTCATATATATACATCGTAAATTTATGCGAAGATACCGATAAAATACATCTTAAGTAAAACTTGGCACTAGATAAAATAACACTATAAATTATTGAAGCGTAAAAAATCAATTTATAAAACATTTACTAACGTAAATATTCATGCAAACAGATAATATTGCCACACGTAGCTTTTTGAATAACGTAAACTGGTCGCTTTCAACACGCATTTATATAGATTAATAACCGTGGCGATGCCGGGACGAGAGTGCCAGGAATAAAATCAATAGTGGAGGAATAGTCGCAATAATAAATAAAATACACACTCGCTAGAATTTACATTTTTACACTGAAGATACAAACATAAAAATATGTCTGGCTCAACTGGATTGCTCGATTCGACGTTGGAAATTTTGCAGGAAATCTGGTTATAATATTGGATTTCCCCAACGAATCCCAAACCAAGATAAACGTTAATGTGAATTTTGTGACTGGGTCGACTATTTGATCATACAGAATGTTACTACTCATCGTGTTAGGTTAATTAAATATGATTCTCGTCTTGTGTTTAGCCGATGGATACGTCAACGCTACTTCATTGACTCGCGATGACACCGACATTCCGTACGACTGTGCGAAAATCGTAAGTTCCATATGCGACGAGACTTACATTCTGCGAAACTAGGTTGTTGCTAGTATTCCTCAGGAATTCCAAACCAATATTAACGTTTACATGGATATTGCGATAGGGACGACTATGAAACTCATTCCATTTGTGATGAATGCACAACGTCTTGTTAGGTAAATTGTATAAAACTACTCTTTAGCGAGCATTTAACCGATGGGTACGTCAACGTTACTTCGCTGAGTCGCGACGACACCCACGTTCTGCCGACGACGGGAAATATCAAGTTCCATTAGTAATGAATGCACATCGCCCTGTTAGATAAATTGTATGAAACTCATCGTCACAAATAGTTGCAAATGACCATATTATTGGTTCGTATTTATTTGGAGCCCAACATCACTTCTATTTTACCATAACTATGAAACTAGGCGCTTTGATTAAAAACACGAAAATGTGATTCTGGCAAATATTAATTTTACATGTATCATTGTATGAATTTCGTTTAGCTTTCGGCTGTTAGATATAAATGACAATGCGTCGCTATGTTGAGGGTGGCAGGTCTGTTATCTCGCTCGGTTATGACGAACCGTCATAAAATGTATACGTCCATCAATTTTATTTGAAATTCTAAGCCGCTATCGTTTTCACCATATCGACCTACGCAAAGTTGTCGTAAATGTTTTATATTAAAATGGTTATGCGTCGTGTGCTTGTCTAATATAATCACAAACGGGTCAATTCACATAGATATTAATATAAATATCAGTATATTATATATAACTTTCGAAAATATATTTATTAATAATTAACGTATAAGACCACGAAATATAAATATAGGAACTAACATGAAAGGGATTAAATAATAACATTTTATTAACATTTTGCAAACACGTCAAACCTGTTTCTAAAAATAAGAATAATATACGGCTCATCCAAAATAATATAAATAAAAAATTAACCGTAACCGTCAACATGGAATTAAATTATGACGTGAAACAATTTACAATTTTTAAGTATTTTTATTTTTATAAATAGGCTAAGGTTAATCGATTTAGATTGATTTTTGATTTGTTATAAAATTCAATGTTTCTAGCTTTTATTTCATATTCGAGTTAATTTCGATATCCTAATATAACAATATTATCCGTAAAATAAGCAATATCGTTGACCAACTAATTATACTTGCCCAGCGAACCCATGGTGTCCTGTTAGTAATTGCATACAAAACTAAAAACCCTGAGATATAAGAGTAAATATGATTTGATATTTAGAGTAGTTACAAATTTGTAGAGAATAAAATTAAATTTTAAGACGGTCTTTGGACTAACTTTTTGAAGTTCATTTAGTAAGTAATGCCGTCAAATATAACGATGTGGAAAAAACAATGAATAACAGTATTGTTGCGAGCTTTTTGTATTTTTGTTTTTATTTTAAATTATTAATTCAATTGTTTGCCAGGGTGATATTGAAATAAAAAAAATGTATTTTTACAACAAACTTAATTGCTTATTTTACTGATGTACGGATAATATTTTTATATTAGAATTTCAAAATTAACTAACAGTTTACGCTTCCTCCTTTTTACTTTGTTTCCTTATATATATATATCAGCAGTAATATTGGTGTTTTGAGCGCTTCCACTGCCGTTTAATGTTAATACTCTGCCACTTGTGCACTTTTTAACAGGTTAAGGTTAGTTTTTCTGGCGTTTATTAACCTCTCTTGGCGTATATGAGTTTATGGTTATGATTTTCGATTGGTAAGTGACGTGGAAGTGCTCAGATTTCAAAAGTGACTCATTTTCTTTGTTTCCGTCCCGAACTTATATACTGAATCGATAATTTAGGAATCGGCAATTAGTATCGTCACTAACCTTCTTAATTTATGTTTTTAATTTTGTTGCATTAACCTTCCAACTGGCAACCATTTTTGTACCTCCACTTTGGACGGAAATCCTAGCAAACTAAACTCATAAACGCAGATATACGCATACGTAAATGCTCCCCAAAATCTCATCTTTCTTTTCAAAATTAACGTTGTAATTATTGAATATTTATATATTAAATGTGTACGTGAAGCGTTTCATACTTACATTAGACAAATAAAAATGTTGCTGCCTTAAACACAATAAATGAATTAAGTATACTTGGCTGCAATTCGATATAACTTTATCAGAAAAAAGGACTTATTGTATTGAAGTAAGAATGAATAGTTTAGCACCTAGGTCCCAGTATAGGCATATGTATTAAATGGCTTTTAAAATCACAGTTGCTTACAAACAATTATATTTCGATTTTATGTTTTTACTTTAGAAAAAGTCTTTATAATTATTATTATAATATCCCAAAAGTTACGTATTCTAAATATTTGGTTGGGTTGAGTTAAGTTGGATTGGGTTAGGGTGAGTTGGGTTGGATTCGGCTGGGTTGGGCTGGGTATTATATTAGGCATTCTTTTAATTATATTATACACTAAATCAAGAGTAGTACTTCGGGTATAATTAGCAGATTTTATTATTTCTACTGCGCATTTTAATAAATTCAGAAGATAAAAACACTTTCACCAGAAATAGTGTTTTTCGGCAATGAAGCACCACATCAGTCGACAATTTATTGTGGGTATGGAGAATTGATACGTGGACGGAAGAGTCTTAGCGACGATCGAAGGGCAGGCTCACCAAAAAACGGCAGACACCCAGGAAATCGTCCATGCTGTGCGCACGCTTATCAAGATTGGGGATTTCAAATACTTCAATTAAAAAACAATTGCATGAAGAATTTGCGGTAAAAAATAGTACCCCGCATCTGTTGAATGAAGAACAGAAATAACCTAGAGTCAATTGGTGTCAAAAAATGGTGATAATCGTCGATTTACTCATATGATCCCGAAAAAAAAATGCCAGTGGGTATTCCAAGGTGAAGAAAACTCAACAAAAGCCATCCATTCTCGAACTGTGTCAACTCTGAACGATGAATCATCTTCCACCAAAACAATGCAAGTTTGCATATAGGTCGCAAGATAATTGCATTTTTAATCTTTACGTTTCCGAAAATCAAGAACGGAGTCGTGGAGAATATTATAAAGTCTTTTGAAAGACAGCCCGTGTAGTACCCTGAAATATTATCAACCTTAAAAAACTCTGCAGTCTTCGCACTAAACTTTCTTATACTTAGATAAATACCCCGCAAACTGAACTCCGCTATGTAAGTGTTGTTATTTGTTATTTTGATTGTTGGTGTGTATCTTATCTTAGCTTATTTTATGGGATTTATACACGTTTTTGTCGCTCGGTTAAAGGACGCGATCGGTGATTTTCTAGATGACGGCGGTTAGCGCCCCTTTCTAACCTCTAAGCTTTGGCAACGATCTCGTTTCGGCAACGTCGTTTTAGTTCGAAAAATTCACTCGGCGATTATAAGTTTTCTTGATGGGTAAATGTGTTGGTTTCGCTGGTAATGTCTTTTATGATGGAGATAATATTTATGAATCAATAATTGAAGAATCATGAGCTAAATAAAGAGTAGCATTTTTTCTATTATTTGTTTTTTCCTTTCGAATTACTATTAATTTATAATTTAACATTGGCATATTTATTGTTGGAACAGTACAGTTTGACGTTATGAATTTGTAACGACGAATAAAATTTAAAAGTAATTAATTTCCGATGTTTCATTTTTATGGCAGCATTTTTAGTCCCTATATGAAACAATTACAGTCGTGCTCATCGTGTTGATTGATTCACGTTAATTTGAGATTGCGTTAGTCTCCCAAAATAGCGATTAACAGTTGAAGATGAAGATGTATTTCTGTACTGACATTTCATATATATTAAAGTTCTTATTAAATTGTGCAATGCGCAGATCGTCTTCACTATCGTTGCTGCTGTGAGAATAATAAGAATAACGTAAGTAATGTTTTTCTAAAAAAATATGTTAGTTTATCAAGGTGACCTAAATATCTTTCAAAATAAACAAACGCTACAAAGTAGCTCCGCGTTTACATCAAATCGAACACAAATTCAATGGAGCAACCGAGCGATGAAAGGACAAAACAAATTGCAGCTATTAATATCCATAAATCTCAATTATTTAATTTTCAATGAAATGCATCCCATGATCGCCGAAAATAACTCAATAAATTCGTCTCGGCGCCTTCGCGCCTCGCCTGATTTTTGCCGTAATTTATCGCGAAAACAAATCGACGAAAGTGCGAGTCTGATCTAATTAACATGAGCACAAACCGGGGGTGTTGATTCAGTCCAAATCGATTTCTACGGCCTCAACAAACATTGCCCAATAAAATTAATGGGTTGTTTAGCCGGAAAAATACACTACGGTCAATGATTTTGTCGCCTGGGCTGCATCGCGTGCTCTGATCGCGAAATGTTTATCTAAATGTAATTAAATTGATTGATTGATGGGAAAGATAAACATGAAAATTATCTCAGCGATGCTGCGGGCGAACAATGGCGCGCCGCTTTGACACGTTTGCAAAATCAGTCGACCTTAGAGCCTTCAAAGGCCGCTGGGAATTGTCGTTCGTGTTAATTTTCTTCAAAACAATGAATTGCTCGATTAAATGCATGCAAACGAGAAGCAATTATCGCGCTGGCGATATGACGTCATTTTCGCCCTTTCTTATCTTATAGTACTGAAAAGGCGTTGAACGCGACGTAAATTTTGGTTAACACAATGGGCGATAATTTTACACCACAGGTATATCTATTAATTATAGGTAATCATATTTGTTACATACTATTGGCTACCAAAATCATTTCATAAATATGTATATGTGGGTCAATTCGCAGTGGTCTGGCAGCGACTAAATAGAGGGTACCTCCATAGGAAAAGTATGGAAGATTTCTTTACTTAAACTAAATTAAAAAGAAACACAGTAAATAGTAACCATATCAATTGGGTGAAATACATGTATAAAATATAAGCGATAAATTAAAAACAACTCTATTGTTTCAAAATTAAATGTCTACTACGATTCTGTATGTGGCCCTAGATTTGCATTAGAATTAAATTTCCAAAGCAACGTATTAGTTCATATTGATATTATGGTGTTTTTTACTACCTTATTACTAATAAAAAAAGTTTTAATATGACGCGTACGTTGGTGATTTATAGTTATCATCTTGGTTTATCTTGGTATTTTGTCTCGTCGCACCAGTTTATTATCCTGGCAGGATTTCCATGTAGTAAACTATTAAAAAATGACAAGTTTAGAAAAATGTTAATGAAAGTTACTTGGCGTGATAATGAAACGTACACATCATTTTGGTATTCTTATTATTAGTTAACCTTTAGAATGTGAGGTATATTTGTGTTATTAGTTGCATGCATCGCTGCAATTTACAGATCCGTACAATCAAAAGATATGTCAAGTTATGCAACTAGAAAGCAACAAATAAAATAAACAATAAGCTCTAAATTTATTACAATCTTATACATTCATTTTTCGATGCTTTATAATAACTGGTGTGATTGGAGGACTTCAATGGGCGGGGATGTTTTTGAAAACCATATAAGTAGCCATGGAAATATTAATTTTCACCACGAAAACCGAACACCTGGTCCCATGTGACTCCTAAATTATCCAATGCGATATTCAGAATACATTACAGGTTAACGACTTTGTTTTCCCCTGGCCCTGGAATGTCAGTGGAAAAAATATCCGTCGCACACACAAAAATAAGGAAAAAGTTCTTACATTTGAATTTCATATTGTTCCTGGTTTTTACTCAAAACTTGAGATGACTTATAAATTAATTCAAAAAGGGTGCCGTAGGCGATACACATACGTGTTTTGTTTGGCGATTCAGACTTCCAGAAGTGTCTACTCGTTGCCAAAATTCACGGTTGCTTTTTCAAAGCATGTAAATTTCAGGTTTCGCTGATGGTGGTTTACGTCATGCAACCATGTGTTACAAAAAGTTTGTGTGTGTGTATTAATGATATCTAGATACCTACACGCTCGTGCTGCTATGCAACTACAGAGGTCTGGTTTTACCTACTAAATCGGTACTGTCCAGGTTTGTAACTACCTCGCAGCCGTCGTCACGAAAGAAAGTTTTCTTGAAAATAAATTCGTATTTCGTATTCGTATAAATTCATTTCGCTCTCTAGGGCTCATCACATCATCAGATGCGTATTTGCTGATGGTGCGTCAATACATGATCGACAGAAAGTTCGTGTGTGAATATTAACGCCATATAGACAATAAACCTACATTCGTGCTGCTATATATTTGCAGAGTTCTGCTTCGACCGGCTAAGTCGGTTCTGTCCAGACTTGTAAGTCAGTAACTGCGTAGCAGCACGAGTGCTGGGATATTGGCGTTCAGATGACGTTAATGCTCACAATGGGGATCAGATTACGAAGACTTTAATCTGTCAATTGATTTGTCAAGAGGTTAAGTGTTTATGTGTCTATGAGTAATCGAGATGTGGGTTTTCCCAAAAGTTAACACCGACGGGAAGATGAATTCTTACAAATTTGGTGCAACACTCTGTGCATGTATTTGTTGTAAATTCAGCCATTTGGTTACCTGCATCCACGATGTTTTAAGTCGTCAACACAAAATGGAACAAATAAATTTCATAAATATAACTCATTATTATTCAACCAATCGCTTTAATTGGGTTATTTGTTATGAAATCCTAAATTTGTTTCCATAAATCCTATAAATAGCTGCTCAACGTTATTATATAATTGCTGTTATTATCTGTATTTGCATCGGCCATAAAAATCCTGCAAAGTATCCGATTGAATATCAGTTATACTTTTTGTGCAAAACAAAGCAGCTCAATTGGAAGTTACTAACTTCAAATATCGATTATCGAAAACCTCTTCGCGCGCAAGTTTTATAGTTTATCGTAGCGAAAATATAGATGAGCCGTTAATGCTGCTCCGTCGTAAAACTGATGGAATTAAGAAAGTAGTTAAACTTTCCGTGAAAGGAATTTGACGAATATATTAATATTTTAGTGAGAGAGTTAACCATGTTTTGGTTCCCATGGCAACTGTGATCGAAATGCGTTATACGCATATTCGATAAATTTTTATTGGCCTTTGAACTTTCGGAAGTTTGCATAACTGTGAAAAATCCACAATTCTTTTAAATATTGCCTAATGAGTGCCTAATAGCGTGATAATGCAAATGCATATTCAGTAAATAAATTATTTTTTTACATGTTCCGCTGCTCTCCGTAATATTTGTTTCCATAAACTATACATTCTCTGACATTAATTTAATTTTGAAATGCAAAATTATAATTTATGGAAAGTTAGTTCGTATCAAGAGCGATCCAACGGTCTCAACGATGTTGCATAAAAAAACGATGGATAACCGGGAACATGATGATGAGAGATGAAGTTTGCCAGAAAATTCTGTACCAGACCAAAACTCAATCTTCTTCCTACATGTTATGCAGTTATGGTGCATTGGCGGAACTTCCAACGCCGAAATGTGTAAAACGTCACATCAATTGTGTTCCGATGGTCTTAGGAATGTTGCGTAAAAGTACGTTGTATGTAGTAGAACGGGATACTATGACGATATTACCAAACCACGTGATGAAGAGAGACAGAGAGAACTTCAACTAAAATGTTATGCAAATTTAAACATTAAATAATAATGTTTTCTTTAGCTTCTATGTGTGGGTTCCTGTGTACTATATCTTTATTTCTACCACATGTTTGTCTTTAGAGCGACATATGTAATACTGATAATGTAATCAACTTGGTGACTAAATGTGGGAAATAACATGGACCAATATAAATCTTCAACTAAAGGTAAAAACGCAGCGAATTGAGATTATTTTGTATTTTCCTCCACTCTTCTTTAATCTTAATGTGTTCTTGCATCGACAAGGCCTCTACCGACTCTGCTTGTACTTGTCTCTGCCGTACTTTTATAGGCATATTTATAGTCAAAGAGTACAATGCATCAGCAATACCCCAAAACGTTGTTTTGTTACATTTATATTGATATGTCCTTTTGCTCATTTTTTCTCACATTTCTAACGGACTTGTTACCGGTAAATTAACAAACGTATTTTTGTCCCATATAAAATTTTTTTCCGATTCTGTTCGTAAACTGACAAATCGTTTAAACACAAAACCCTTGGAAAATATTGAAATTTATGACATAGACGAAGAAATCTAAGACAAACTGTTACGTCGATCGGGCCATTTTAAATAAGTAGTATCAATCAACATCAATCATCTTGTAAGTTTACGTGTCGATTACGAAAATCTCATCCCGCCTAACACCTGATGCGGTAAAATCAACATTAGCACATTTAATTCGTCGACGCTGCTTTATCGTCCTACATAATAAATGAATTGTTAAGCAAGCGAAAAGAGCGTCAAACATGTCAAGTAGCCAAGAGCATTAATTTTTTAAAGAGATTAAAAATACTAATATATTTCACGTACGAGTCGATTTATTAGAAAAAAAAAACATTAAGAATATTGAATAATTCCCTGTGTGTATTAAGTCTCGCCAACTGGCTTCAACAAGTTGAAGCTTTACTACGGGGATTCCAATCTGTTTTCACGGTTGGCTGCATTAAAATTTAATGGGTTAGTCGGGTGAATGACTACCGCCACGGGCGTAGCTTTGTCGTTCCTTACATGTATAGAAATCTAAATTGTATTTTGCATGAAATGTGTTGACAACGTTGATTGTGAATATCTGTATAAAATCAAATCACTTAGAACTTCATAAATTTTATGAGAATATAGCCATTATTGATAAAGTCTTTTATATTATTGATCGATTTTAATGTAATTATTGGCAGTTGGCAGTGGCAATTATAATATAAGTGGTCAAAAATGCACCATTGATCATTTTTACTTTCTTATACATTATGTATAAGTAAGTATAGGAATCATGAAAATTTTCGAACTCGAGATTTCAACGGATACACACGTTTTGAGGTACCCTGAATCCTTGCTGACTATTTTCGGAATGACGTCTGCGTGTGTGTCTGTGTGTGTGTGTCTGTGCGCGGTCTAGCGTCCAAACGATTATAGCTAGAGCTCTGAAACTTTAAATTTAACATTTGTATGCAGCAAGGAGGAAAACGTCCTATTTTGAACGCAATCTCTCAACCGTAAGTGATGGTTCACTCTTATCACCTTTTTCCATATCTCGAAAACGGTACACGTTACGGAAAAAAATATTCTTACATAAATTATAGATATTGATATTTTAAACAACTTTCATTTGAAAAGTTTTTTCGAAAAATGGAGTATAACTAATATGAGAAAGTTCAGTGCGGATCACTGCAGATTTTTGTATAAAATTTTGATGAAATCAAGATTGCGTTTAAAATTGAAATTGCACAACGCACGTTTTGAATCAGTTATTGACGGACAATTTTAATGCTACATTAAATACTGTGGCGCTTGATTCTTTTAAAATAATAAGGCATGCTGTTATAAGTATAGAAATCATGAAAAATTTCGACCTCGAGATTTTAACGGATATACGCGTTTTAAGGTCCGCTGAATCGATCCTGACTATTTTTGGAATGGCGTATGTGTGTGTGGCTGTGTGTGTGTCTGTGGGCGCTCTAGCGTCCACACGATTATAGCTAGAGCTATGAAATTTTAAATTTAAGATGTGTGTCTGTGCGCGCTCTACCGCCAAGACGATGAATGCTAGAGCTATGAAACTTTAAACTTAAGATTTGTATACAGCAAAGAGGAAAACGTCCTATTTTAAAGGCAATATCTTAACCGGAAGTGATGCTTTACTCTTATCACCTTTTTCCATATCTCGAAAACGGTACACGTTACGGAAAAAAATATTCTTACGTAAATTATAGATATTGATATTTTAAACAACTTTCACTTGAAAAGTTTTTTCGAAAAATGTAGTGTATAACTAAGTATAAGTAAGTTTCGTGCGGACCACCGCGGATTTTTTCTTTACATTTCCATTTACTTTATTTTCAATTTGTAACAGTTTCGTAGATTGTAATCATCTTTTGATATTTTAATTGTTCGATAAGAACGATTTTTACCATTTTTATCGATTTCCATTACATTTTTTCATATGCATGATTATTTTCGATTTATAAGTATTTCTTGGATTTTTTTACGATTTTTAATGAGCTAGTTGTTCGATATAATTCGATTTATAACATGTTTCCGTTTTCGTAGATTTTTATGATTTTAAACAATTCTAGTAATTTATTTTTCGATTTTGTACGAATTTTACAATGTTAAATAATTTTCCGATGTGTGTGATTTTAAACGATTAAATTTTTTTTTGATTTGTCTTAAATCTAGAATGATTATTTTCGATTTTTAACTTTTTGGTTCTTTAACAATTTATTTTTGTAGTTTAATAAACTATAACTGTAACTGTAATAAACTGTATTTCGATATAATTTTTTTTACTTTTCAGCTAACGATGTCGTAGATTTTTGTAATTTATAACAATTTATATTTTAGACTTTCATTGACTTTTACAATATTTTACGATTTTTGACAATTTTTCAATTTATAACGTTTTTAGTTTTTAGATACTAATCTTGCTTTTTCGATTACAATAATTTTGCCGCTTTTTTGATTATTAGATTTTCAACGAATCTTAATTTGTTTGGGGCCATGTATAATATTTTTAATTTGTAGAATGAGTGTTTTTTATTCATCATTTCATATGTTTCATAGAGGGGTAACTAGAGAGAGAAAAACCCTAATTTTGCAAAAACTTTTGCCCGATCATGCTTCAAAATAGAAACGGGGTTTGAGAAAATTTACCTACATGCTCCGGAACTGCTGCAACTTCAACATATGCTCAAAATAAAAAAATAAACAATTTTGTGTAGATGCGTCGTTTCGTATTAATTTTAATGTGAATATTAGACAAACATGTACCTTTCAAAAGTCACATTTGTAATTGAGTTTAAGTTTCAGTAACAAATTTCTGAAATTTTAAACACAAAAATAAAATGGTTTTTGGAAAAAACAAAACCCTGAAGAAATCACAAACTTGCGGTATTTACAATTTTACTAATTGCTCACTTGGTTTTGTCAGATACGACTTTTACTTAACAGGGCAGAATGTACGATATGAAATTGTGTGCACCATCGTTGATATCAAAATACCAACTAATTGTATTCACTGCAGGCCTAGTTGCATGAATACGCAGTGCTATAAATTAAAATTCCACGACTCTGAATGCCCGTGGACATAAAATGTCACCTCAACCTGCTGTCATATAACTTTTAACAAATTTACACCACATTGATATTTGGGATAAATTAGGCACCAAACAAACCGATGTAAACCATAGGGGTGAGAAACAAGTAAGGATAGATATCTAGTTCAATAACATTGTTTTAATGTGTGTGTGTTTAATCGTTTTACCTCAAACATTTTTCTATTTTTTACCATTCTAACCATTCGTTAAGAAAGGCAATTGGAACACTTCTATATATACTTAGATACTTCTTCATACGACTTCGTGTATTACGTAGATTACGCCAAGAAAGGTAAAAAATGTTAGATTATCGCCTCAGCATCAGTGCGGTAAAACTTGGGCTGCTCTCCTATTAGCAGTCTCGAGCCTCATCTGTTCGACGCGAGCTTTTTACCGCGGCTTCGATCCGAAGGGTTTTTGCGCGCGCTCGACGTTAGACGCGTAATTTATGGGCGCAACGTCGGAAAGCTAGCTCCCGCCCGAGGTTAGGCTGCTGCAAATTAAAGAGGATTTTTCAACGTAGCGATTGAATCCACTCGGCGACCTGATTTATACGCCTTATTGGAAATAATTTTGATCACCGGGTATCGACACAGTGACGTCGCGACGTCGCATCGCCCGCCCATACGATAGAAATTGGATTTTTCGCGAATTCAATTGACTGTAAATACGAACGTTAGATAAGATTGGAATTTATTAAGCTCCAGCCAAGTTAAACGACGATATATATAAATTTATTTAAAACACGGTTTAATTATAATATATCGTTTGTATATATTGTTGTTGTATATTGTATAAGCTTAAGTGATTTAGAAAGACAGCCCCGACATGAACATTTTTAGAAAACCACACAAAGGTTTAAAAGAACATATTAGATCTAGGCTTTACACCAACTTTAACATGCACATTGTCAACACACCAACGACATGGCATTTCTTGCAAGACCGAGAAAAGAAAATTAAAGATGTTGACGGCAGAAAGACTTAAAACATGAATATTTCAATTGACGTAAATAGGACATCATAAGGAGACTTTTGTAGAAAATAATATTGTTAAATGTTTAAACAAATCGCAATATTGGACGATTTCTTTGTCATTTTCACGATTAAACTGTCATATTCTGAAACAAATGTATTTGAAAGTCTTTACGGAAGTTCGTATTTTTCAGATGGTCTCGAAGCTCGAGAAACCATGACTATGTTCGTTGGCGAGACGAGATTCGGGTTTTAGTTTGAGATTAAATATATGAGAAGTTAGTGCTATTCGGGACCGCATTAAAGTATTTCATGGACTTGACACATGCATTAACAATCGTAATGATCAAAATACGACATATTAAATTATTTAGAAATATTGCTAAAAATTGTAAAAAAATCGTGAACACACTATAAATCGTTAATAAGTCAACGGAAAAAGACCATGAAAATAGTATAAAACTATTATAAATCGAATTATATCGAGATAAAACTACAAATTGCAAAAAATCGTTGAAAATTATCATTAAAATTGAAAAAAGTTGCAAATCATTAAATGATCGAAAAAATAATAAAAGTATCCTTGCCATCTACATTCAATCGGTTTAGTACTTTCCTGTAGTTTTTTTATACAATCAGTAAAATACAAAGAACATAACAAACAGCACTTTTTGCGATGATTTTGGAAAAGATTTATTAACAAAAAAGTTGAAGAATAAGTTCTACACCACGACATCCACCTATGGCATATAATTAACATATAGATTTATAAATTGTGTTATTAAAAAGAATTTTTTTCCTTAAGTCAATAGAAACAAAAAAAGCTTATAGAAAACATTGTGTATTAATGTGTAATCCAGGTCCAAGCCGCCCAATTAAAGTAATTTTTATAATTCTAAAAATAATGCCATAAAAAAATATTCATTTAATTTTTATAATTAAATAGTAACATTTAAAAAAATCATTCGCAAAATTGTTACGAAAAATTTCTACAAAAATTAAAAAATAATCGAAATACCTAACATAAATATAATAATAAATAAATAATTGCAGTGTATTTACAATAGCATCAAAATTGTCCATCAATAAGTGCATCAAGATAACAGTGCATTGTGTAGTACTCTATGCGTGTGATGGAGGAGTTTTAAGTATTAATTGACCATGCGGAAAGTTAGTCATGGTTAAGTATGACGTTAATCCCAAATTGTAGCATTTTGTTTTGATTATTTAATTAGTTCGTAAGTCTGCTGAAATTAAATACCCACTTCATAGTTAATTGATAATTTTTTCGTGCCATGATTTCAGTTAAACTTGCGTAATGCTTTCGCCTTTCTTTTTGAGAGTTGCTTCGCCTACGTAAACTGCTGATGGGGCAAATCTCAAACGTTTTTGGTGGCCAACGATATTATAAGAGTTTACATACATTTTGTATTTTTGTTTGAAAATTACACATGGAAATATTACGAACCAAAAAATCGAAAATTATAAAGTTAATTATATAATTATATAAAATAATACTTCTGTAGACATGTTCCGTCATCTTTTATAATTTCGCGTAACTGTAGGTTTTAAGACGAATTTGAGATATAAATTGTAAAAATGCCATTGACGTGACGGATAGTAAAAGGGGAATTGTTGACAATTTGAATATCTCTGTTTTATAACGATTTTATAACGTTACAATTTTGATCCATATAATGAGAAATATAATGAGAGCTAAAACAATGCATTTGTTCTCTGTTTTAAATCAACATTTAGTCACAAGTTGGTAAAATAACTTATAATAGGAACTTGGCATAAACCCGATATCAAACTGTTAGCATGCGTACCATTTGACTAATTAGAACAGTCGCATTTGGACTCAAATATAAGTAGAATACGATTAAAAGCAAGCCAGCCAAAAAAGCCAAAAAAGACCTTGCCAAAAATTCATAGGCACATCATGGCGAGTGAAAGTATGGCAAATGAGGCAATTCAAACGATATAAACATGTTGCAAGTGTCGATTTATAAATATTCGCCAGTTATTAAATGCATTGTATTGTAAAAAGAACAGGGAATCTTCTTATGTATACGTCACATCTGTGTAATTAGTTCTATAATTATAATTTAAGAAGGAGTACAGTTACTGTAAGTCTAGCAGGAAGTGTTTATGTTATATCGATACAATTTATTCGATATAATTATTCGTCGTTTATTGAATTCATTGTATTGCAAAAAGAACTGGGACTCATCGAATGTATATCTCACATCTCTGTGATTGGGCGACATATAAGTAATTTCTGAAAATGTTGGCATATTGGCCTAGCAACTGCGTTAGCGTGAGGTCCGGTGATCGTTTTAGACCAACGGGGCAACATTATGGCATATACTAGGCTGTGACAAGATATACAAGTAGTTGTCTATAGAAAAGCTGAATATATGGTGGGAATTAGACGAGCAAAAAGTGTCTGAAATTTAAAATAATAACGATGGCAAAAAACAAACAGGGTTTATAAATTCAGCAAAAAAATGTAAAGAAATTCTATTCCATGCATTTCTATAATATTGACTTCGACAAAGACTTAACGAATCAAATTTAATTCAACCACATCAATCATTGTTATTCTCTCAAAGAAAATATTTATATTGGTCTGGGTTGCAGAACAATTGGTAACCGAAATGATATATATATATATATATATTAAAAATGTGTCTTGTCAAATCTGACAGCAAAATGTAAAATTTACACGAGAGATGGTCTAATCTTACACCGCAATGGTGCAGTGAACATTAATTAAAAACAGGTCCATGAAGACTAACTGGTGGATCGCTAGACAATATTGTTTCTGGGTTATTACCCTTCGTCAGTAGCGATTACCAAGAACCTTAGTTGTTGAAATACCTTTACATGTAGTGAACATCAAAACTTCTTGGCGCGAGCCAATCACTCCTAACGAACCACTAACACATGCATTATATATATATATATATATATATATATATATATATATATATATATATATATAATGATATATCGAGTAATTGTCACAAAGAAAAATTACTGATGTTCGGTTAGGTTAAGTCTACACCCAACTCAACAAAATTCAACCCAACCCATTCATAATAATGTGTAACTTGATTATGGATGGGGTTGGGTTGAAGAAACGAGATACACATATGGAGAATTGGAAACAGACAATCTAGAAAAGTGTGGCAAAGATTACGATGGAGAATGTGTGGTAGAAATTATTACTGTTGGCTTGGCGTACCATATCAAGGAGAAGCCGTCGTTGATAACCAAATCCTAGCAAAATTACTTTCACAAGACACTGGGCAAATCTTGGAAGCCTTTTCTGGCATGTGGGGAAGCCTAAATCAAATCCAATGTTCATTTCACTTGCTCTGTAATTACCAACATTTTGAAGCCAATAATTTTCAAAAACTTTCGGCATAAAATCTCCTGGAAATTGACAAAAAAAGTGAAACTAATGGATTGAAAAAGTAAAGAGCCGAAACAGGTTTCGTATTTCATTAATTTACGTCGTAACTGTATTTAACGTCAAACGAAGTTCAGAAGACTCCTTTATCGAAATCAAAAACTAAACGTTTATTGAAGTTGATCGATGTACTTACATATCGTCATCTCAATTACCAGAGAAATTGTAGATTATGTTACCTATTTGATATTACAATCAGGTTCCAGAAATAATACTCGATTGAGTCGTGGTTGTGATATTAAATAACACATCAAATTCCTTCTTTAACTACATATATGAGGTGGACCATTTAAGTTTGCACATTTTACGTCATCGCCTTTCATTAGGCAATCCAGTAGAACTCAATTCAACCCAACTATTAATTTGTATTGTATTTACTCCTACTTGTGTATTGATTTGAACACTGTCGCTGTAAGTATACAAAAAACCTTATCCAACTCTTAGAATATAATTGCATTAAGTTATGCAATTATATTAGTCCAAAAAAAAAGGTTGAAAGTAAAATTTTAATTAAATATTCAATAGGAATTGAAATTATGTTGAAAAATCGAATTAATATATTCTGCGTATGTAACAATATTAATAATTGTTACACGAATTACAATAAAATACATTAATTAGTAAAGTATTAAAATAGCTTTTGGTAAACATATTGGAAGAAATTATGGTTTAAATGTTAGGTTTGACACCTCCAAGTCAATATTAAAAATAAGTGCAAGAAATGTTTAGCTTTTATTTTACTTTGACGATGTGACGATGTGATGGACGATGTGATTGCTCGTTCCAAATAAATCTAATAAAAATTTAATTCTATAAACGTTAATTATCAGAAGAGAATCGAGTAATTAATCTACGTCTCGGAATTTTTTATCAGTAGCGAATGTTAAGTCGATGCACTTACTAGCTAAATTTTATAATAATTATTTGCGTACACCTGTAACCATTTCCATTTAATGTCATTAAAAAATTGTACAGGATAATCGAACACCCGTCAGAGTTGACTGCATTACAAATAGAGAGCGGTGCTATCGATTGCGTTCCTGATAAATTTTCCAACACGAAATTTAACGCTGTTTGATTACGGATATTAAATCATTTTTCGTAAATTAGAGCATACGTTAGTAAAATGTAAGAAACTTATTTACCGTTATTGACAGGTTGGGTTACGTCGATTTGATTAACACTTTTAAACAATCTTTAAAGTGATCGTGTATGATAATGAATTTTCGGTTTTTAAATGTGTCGCTATAAAAAATATGGTATGTCATAATTTATGCAAATTTTGTCCTCGTGAGTAGTCGTTCTGATTGAATAATATACTATTTTCAAATTTCTCGTCATCACAAACTTTCCAGGAAACTATTCACACACGATATACAAATATTTCTTAATTGAATTTATTAGATGAATTTATTTCATATATATTTTAGCGCGACACAGTTTTGCGTAAACCAAACGCACTCATTGTTAAGGATCCAGATTCGCTCGAATCACACATACGTCTTTTACATATCCTTTCAATCGGTTGACGTTGTTCTGAATATATCGCTCCAATACGCTTTTCCAATTCCCGAGAAGTTTCTCCACATTCTATAAATATTTTCGATTCGCCGAATGTTTCCGTTACAGTGAGCGGCCATAATTAGTTGGACATATCGACCGTTTGTGAATTCAATGGGGCCCTTTAAACCGTAAATTTATTTAGGGAACGTTCGAAAACTGTAAAGTCTCGCCTCCAGGAAATCTGGCACAATGATAGTATTAATGGATCGAAATGGGGATGCAATATAAATATCTTTACGAAGATTTATAATCGTTTTTCTGCCAAAGCTTCAAAGTAATACGTAATTTAAAAACTCGTTATCTTATTATTTAATAATCAAACTTTGTCTTATTATATAATAAGTTTTTAATGTAGCTATTTATAGCCGGAGCTTTTGTGAAAAGTATTGCAAAGCTGTTAACTGGCGATACTTATATTAATATTTATATAACACATAAAGTCTGCAATCAGTTTTTATCGATCAAATATGAAAAAGCTGACCCGTCAAGCTTTAGTTATTTATTCAAGTTGAGTCACGTATAATAGAAAAATGTTGAATAAAAGACGGTGCAGGAGAAGAAAAAGCATGCAAATTAAAAAAGAACATGAATATGTTAAACTAGAAGCTAGGGAACAATTTCATTTGCATGTAAATGAACTGTTTTTAAAACATACCGTGAAATAACAACGAATGTAACGCTACAAACACGTCAGAATTATATTACAAATACAGTATTAAACAAAACTTGCAGAAGCGTAAAAATTGTAAAATTGTATATATTCAAAACCGGCGAACGTTAAAATGACGCCGAAATGGTGTTGAAATGACGAAAGCATCAAGAGAAACAATTGACCCAATTTGTGAAATACGCATAAAATATATTTTATATGTATCATATGTATGTAGGCAGATAAAGTTATATTTAATAATTTTAGTGGCGTTGTTTGTTAAAGATAAAGACGTTTCACCGACAGAAGAGCTAATAACAAAACTAAACGAAATGCAATTTAAACACAATATATTTTGGCAAGAGTTGAACCATCGTCTTTTCCTGACATATTGTTCACTGGCTCAATATCAATATTTTTCATTTAAAGTTTCACATAATAAAAGCAACTTCATTTATGAAAGATAATATAAATATTGTTTACTTTGTTTAAAATTTGCGGAATATTTCACTAGCTTAGCTAAAAGAAGCGGACCGAGCTATACGTAAAGTTTTCTATAGTACCCGATTATAAACTAAAGTAGGAGGGCAACGCTGGCGTCGCGAATATTGGTGAGGTTTGATTGGTTAGCGAGTCGTGCATTTTTTAAGTTACTGCGTTTGAACATATTGCGATAGCTTCGAGCTCAGTTATGTGGATATTAAAATGAGAACATGCCATGGTTGGACTTCTTTCGGCGCTAATGTAGAGATCTGTCTAAAATTGATCTAAATATATTTCCAGTAAGCATATTTAGATGAAACTAGTTTCAAATGAATCAGAAAATTACCAGGATTCCGAGTAAATAATTATATGTACTTTTCAAATGGGATTTCGAAACATTTAAAACCTTCGAGAGGTTATTTTATTGGAACTGGAAATGTCCATGGGCAACTTCTTTAAAGTTACCAACCTCAAAGTTAGTTGGCAGTTCACATGCCCACTGAAAGCACCGCTCGCTGTAACGTTAAATTTGAACATGAACCTAAACATTCATGTAAACCACAAACGCGATGCGAGCTGTCAGATGTAATTAACTGCAATTTTAATTATATATATATACAGTGTGTTCCACTTAAGAGTGTAACACCCTCATATCTTTTGTATTTTTAGTCTACTTTTAGTATTTTTTTTTCAAACGTGGTATACTTATTGCTCTATTTTTCTGCCCAAAAACTAATTGTCTTCTTTAAATGCAAAGCACCCTGCGATTGCAAAAGTCAAGAAGGCACTTTAGGGATTTTTTTATCGAAAAATTTTACTAGTAATAATTGTTAAGAATTGGCCAAAAACCCCAAATGCAAAATTCCATGAAAATTAAACATGTTAAAATTTTCCATAAAAGTCCGTAAATACTTATTAGCTGCGCCGAGAAAAGTATGCTGTCATAATTTTGTTTGAAAAAAAAAACCTGAACTGTCAGAGTTGTTTAAAGTTGTTGTTGCCACCAGTGGAAATAATATTTACGGATTTGGAATTACTTTTGAAGAAAATTTTAACATTTTTAATTTTCATGATACTGAACAATTATGATTAGTAAAATTTTTCAATAAAAAAAGTGATTTCTTGATTTTTGCCATCACACGTTGCTTTTAAAGAATTTGGATAGAGCAATAAGTATTCTACGTTTGGAAAAAATACTAAAATTGGACTAACAGTAAAAAAGATACGAGGGTGTTACTCCCTTAAGTGAAACAGACTGTATATGTTGTTATGGTTTAAAGAAAACACATAAAAATAAACACAAATCTCAAAGTCGAGCGCAGAGGTGTCTGGATAACAAAAGTTTCACTGTCGTGAAAAGAAAACACAAATAAAATAATTCAAAGCATTATTTATTAAACATGAATGCAAGTAATACGAACAAAACTCAGATTAACATTACAAAACTACACCATAAACTTGTGATTCGATATAAATAATAAAATTATTCACTTCAAGGCAAGTACAATAGAACAACTAAACTAACTTACTGATTTCTACTTCTGGAGTTTCGATTATTATTGTCGCAGGCGAAGTCTTCGGTCTCGATGTCGAGGAAAGAATGAATAATTAGCGGATTCCGCTCGCCTATTTAAACCCTTTACTATTTCACATTATTTAATCTTAGTTTTTCCACTTGTCTTAAGTCCCACTTAGCTGTTAGTTATTTGATCGTACAGATGTTGCCATGCCCTTAAGAAAGCGGCGATTGGTCGTAGCGTTCGTTACTAGGCCGTTTCCCGTGCTTCTATAGACATCGTAGTCGACTCGCGGCTACGCAAACTGAGAAAGTCAGGACTCTCGCCCTACGAATATTTCATAGATTTAAAATTACTTTTTGCGATTTAAATTAAATAAATGTAGTAAAACTAATTATAGCGGGTTTCAATTTTAATTATACGACATCCTTATTTGTTCAATTATTTACATAGAATTATAATTGGAAGTAACATTACGATGCTGAATCTCTCTTCGCAGTTCGATCTAAATGTTGTATCCCAGTCTCGGCGTCGTATTTCGTTACTGTCAAATCTGTTATTCCAATTAACGTTCTTCTTGTTAATTTATGACCTTTACAATATATATATATATATATATATATATATATATATATATATATATATATATACGATGTTGATACGTAGATTCTCGCGGGTAAAATCTGTTCTGTTTTTTTCTCGGGTAATGAACCGCGTTGTCAGTTCTTCTAGATCGCTTAGACCGAGAAGACCAACCTGAAGATGGCAATTGTGACATTGCCGAAACGTCGGAACAACCCTTATAGGGATAACTCTACAACGGAGTTCATTACCCGAGAAAAAAAAAACAGAACATATATATATATATATATATATATATATATTAGTGCGTAAGTTCTCGCGGCTGAAATCTGTGCTTCTTGGTTCTCGGGTTGTGAACCGCGTTGTGGAAATGTTCCCCGAAGGGTCGCTTCGACGTTTCGGCAGAGTCGCATCTGTCATCTTCAGGAAGCTCTTCTAGGTCTCGCTGACTTAGAAGAACTGACGTTCGGAGTTACTCGTAGATCCTTATGTACCGGTATGTCGTTGGGGTTGACTACGCTCGACTGCTTCTTACTTCGGCTCCTGGTTAATGGACCTTGGTGTGGTGGGCGTGCGATGAACTGTGGCGGTTCCTGTGGCGCTGTCTTCTGAATACTGGTTGTGCTGTATTGTTGAAATACTGGTCTCCATGTTACAGGCAATCTTTGGGCATCATCTCGTGTGTTGAGGATTTCTTTCCGTTTCTCTATTTCTATGGCTTCCCGTATTATCCTGCTGGTGAACTGTTCGATGCTAGCTATTGTCCTTGTATTGTCGAAGTCGATGCTGAGTCCCGTGGCAGAAGATTGACAATCTGGCACACCTTCGAGGAGAGAACGAGCATATGCTGTCGACAGAAATACAGAGGAAGAAATTCGACAAACTTAAAGAAGAACAGAAACCAAATCCAGAAACACCCGAGAAAAACGCAATACAACCCAAGGTAGTATACAACTTTTCAGACGAAACACTGGACAAGAACACCACCGAAGTTCTTACCAAAGGTTTCAATTTCGCTGTAGCTCCTTCACGGATTCCAGTAGAAGAAATTGTTTGCGGTGTAGAAAGTGCCATACGGAAGCTGGAGAAAGACAAAGCCGAAGTGATCCGACAAGAGGTATCAAGAGTATTACGAAGAGCGAAACCACCAAGAAGAAACATATCTAACGAAGAATTCACCGCACTGAAGAAGCTACGAGACAACAAGAGCATTATCGTTTTACCAGCGGACAAAGGCAACGCTACAGTAGTGATGAACTCTGTCGACTACAAAAACAAAATGGCCGCCATATTAGAAGATCCTGCATACAAACCCATCGCAACAGATCCAACAACATACCTGGAGAAGACGACAAAGAAGAAAATTGAAACATCACCACTGGATGAAGAAAGTAAGAAAATAACAATACCAAGAGAAAAATCATCAAAATGCCCGAAGATATATGGCCTACCGAAGATCCATAAACCAGAAATACCGCTACGTCCGATAGTGAGCTCAATCGGTTCACCAATCCAATCTTTGGCTGGATATCTAGCAAAACAATTACAACCATTCGCCGAACAAGCCGCATCATACGTCAAGAACGCAGACCATCTCATACAAATGCTGAAGAACGTTTCTGTGGAACCCGAGCACTTGTTGGTAAGCTTTGACGTAGTATCACTGTTTACACAAGTCCCGGTTGACGATACCATGAACATATTGGAACGGAAATACCAACCTCCGGAACACATCATGGAACTAGTAAAGCATTGCGTGAAGAATACGTATTTTATTTTTGAAAATCAACGTTACCGGCAAACCAGTGGAGCACCCATGGGATCACCACTATCACCTGTGATAGCCAACCTATTCATGGAGGAACTGGAGACTATAGCACTAGAGACGGCCGAGTTAAAACCAAAGGTGTGGCTGAGATACGTGGATGACACCTTCGTAGTATGGACACATGGAAGGGAAGAACTCGACAGGTTTCTGGAGCATCTCAACAAGCAACACCCAGCCATAAACTTCACCATGGAAGTGGAAGTAGACAACCAGCTGCCGTTCCTGGACGTATTGGTAATGAAAAGAGACGACAGGAGTCTCGGCCATACAGTATACAGGAAGAAGACTCACACCAACAGGTACCTCAATGCTCAGTCACACCTCCACCCGGCACAACTCCACTCGGTAGCAAGAACATTAATTACAAGATCAGAAAGGATAGCCGATGACAGAAGCAAGAAGAAAAAAATGGACAACATACACAAAGCACTGGCGCAGAATGGATTCTCAAAACGGGAAATTCTCAGAGCAGCCAGACCCCCCAGACAAACCCAGGAGGAAGAAAGGGAAGCAGAAAAACCAGCAGCCATAGCTTTTTTACCGTATGTAAGAGGGACCACGGAAAAGATAAGCAGGATCCTTAGTACACAAAACATCAATACAACGTTCAAACCATACAGGAAGATAGAAAGGATGCTGCGGAATCCAAAAGCGAAAATTCCGTTAGAAACGCAGGGAGTATACGAGATACCGTGTGGAAACTGCGAGAAAACCTACATCGGACAATCCAATAGGCGGATCGAAGTCCGCAAACAAGAGCACATTCGCGCCCTAAAACAAAGAGATTCGTCATCGTCTTTGGCTAGCCATTTCTTGGACACGGGACACAGCATCGACTTCGACAATACAAGGACAATAGCTAGCATCGAACAGTTCACCAGCAGGATAATACGGGAAGCCATAGAAATAGAGAAACGGAAAGAAATCCTCAACACACGAGATGATGCCCAAAGATTGCCTGCAACATGGAGACCAGTATTTCAACAATACAGCACAACCAGTATTCAGAAGACAGCGCCACAGGAACCGCCACAGTTCATCGCACGCCCACCACACCAAGGTCCATTAACCAGGAGCCGAAGTAAGAAGCAGTCGAGCGTAGTCAAGCCCAACGACATACCGGTACATAAGGATCTACGAGTAACTCCGAACGTCAGTTCTTCTAAGTCAGCGAGACCTAGAAGAGCTTCCTGAAGATGGCAGATGCGACTCTGCCGAAACGTCGAAGCGACCCTTCGGGGAACATTTCCACAACGCGGTTCACAACCCGAGAACCAAGAAGCATATATATATATATATATATATATATATATATATATATATATATATATGTTGGTGCGTAAGTTCTCGCAGCTGAAATCTGTGCTTCAGCGAGACCTTATTAACTTATAACATATAACATCGCGAAAAGAATGGTTTCGTCACGGAAATAATAATTGTTATTAAAAAACACAAACGATCCTACGTTTGTGTTTTTTAATAACACAATTTTAAATTCCACTTGTCTACTACCTCAAAGATGTCCAGGGAATACATTTGTTTGTTTACCGTATGGTTCAAATTATGATCTTCAGGTTATGTTTAAATGTAGTAACTCTTTGAAAACCCTATTGGGGAATGGTAAAAATAAAATTGAGCTAGATCTGGGATATATGAGATACATTGTAAGGCTTGTAATCAAAAACATGTTGAAACGTTCAAGACCCACATAAACAGCACATATTTTTGAAACAGGCCATGCCTTACCACCTTATTGTCTTAAATTAATTAAAGATGTACAAAATTGTAGAGAAGTATACAGTTATGAAAGTATTTTCATACAAAGATAAAAGTTTGTGTAGAAGAAACTCTACCAAAAAACGTATCCGTGACATGGTGATTCGTGTATCTACGGAAACTGTATGCCATAATATTTGGCATTTAAATTTTGTTAGAAGTAATTGCGACGGGGAAAGGAATTTTTTCAAGATAACCCAACAACGAAGGAACACGATAGAAACGTTGAGAATTTAATTTTGAGAAATCAGTGGATGAAGGACGTCAGTAATTGCAAATGAAGAGATCAGAATCTTGGGCATTTAAAGAATTTTCCATATATTTCTTGTTTTCTTCCCTCATAACAGAACAATCCGACAACCCACGTCTCCATAACTAATAATACTACATATATATAAATTTATTTTAACATTTTGGTATTATTAGTTCACAAGCTGAAAGAAAAACAACACGATATCATCCAAGGTCAATTTTGATCTAACTTATTCTCCTGCTTCTGTAACATCACAACTAGAAACAGATTACAAACTGGTATCTTTTTTTAATAAAAACTGGACAATTTTCAAGAGCGGCGTATTCTACATTTATGGTCTCTGTGTAGCAGCATAATTTATGGTAATGTCTGGGAAGCTCGGAACGAAACAGAAATCCGATGCCGAATCTTTCAAACGATTCGTGAAATAGTAATCCAATCTAATCTAATTTCCAATCAGTTGCAACTGCCCAGGGACTGATTGGAAATTAGAAGGAAATTACGTGATGCAGAAGACCGACCTCCTTTATTCGTTATTTAGTAACGGTTTCTTTTTGAGCGTGTCTAAGGGAAAATATATCAAATACAACTTGGATTGGTGTTTAACTTCTTCGAGAGGAACGGAACAATGTGCCCGATATTTTATACGTACTGAAATATCTGCTCTCAAATATAATTGCGTGTATAAATGTACAACTTTTCCACGACCTCAACATTTTGTCTTGTGCATCAATGTTCAAGCATTTTCGAGTGTTGCTGAAAAAGTTTCTATTAATTTACTTCTATCAATTATTTAATTATATGTAGACATACTTTCCTGTACCAAATATGTGTGTATAAGAACATATTTATGGGATGGTAATTCTTAACATTATATCCTAATAGATTGGTATATCCCAATAGTCCTCTATGTGATTTATTTTATTTAAGGATGTACAAAAAGAGATTACATTTTGGTAAATTTTAAATGGTAACAAATTAACGCAAATTAAATTAAATGAAATAATTTATAACAAGTTATGCAAAGCTAAGCTAAATTATCGCAATTCAGTCAATTTTGTCAATCAGCGATTTTCCAGTCGAGTCAGACCTCAAAATTATAACAAATTGCATAATAACTTATCACCCAACGTATCGACCATAATTTAATCTCCTATTTTTCATCATCCTAACTACGAGAATTGACAACCAACATACGGGTAAATTTATAAACCCAAGGTCGCGATGATGACTATGTATGTATTCCCAGCCCGATACAATGACAATTTATATGCCTTCTAAACTACCACAACAACTGGCAATTTAAATCTCTTCCATCTAAACTTTACCAACAAACGTGGGGATTTCATCTAAAACTCCACAACAACGCATTCATATTGTACGCATTTCTTCCCTATTCTCGTATCATTCATTCTCATGCCAATTAATTTCTCCCTTTACCCGATTATTTCTTAATAGTTTCTGCTCCATTTTCTCTTCCCCCCCCCCCCCCCCATCCGTTTCGATAATTGAAAAACATACTAAATATAATGGAACGAATGAAAACGGTGTGCTATTAAATAAATACACGATTATAAGAATTTGAAAACATGGCCAATGAAAATAAAACACGTGGGACACTTAAAACAAGTGGAATAAGCAAAACAAGTAGAAAAAGTAAAACAAGTCGACCTAGTGGAAAAAGTGAAACAATAAAACAAGTTGAACAAGTGGAGCAAGTGAAACAAGTGAATCAAGTGGATTACGTTGATCAAGTGGAACATTTTTTGCAGATGTTTTCGATTTTAGACAATTCTTCCTTTCTTGTCAATTAAATCAAGTTAAGATACATTAAAAACACTGCAAATTAAATCCATTTATTACCAGACATGTTAGCGAACGTAACAGGTCACGACAGCCTTTTAGGCCTCCTGGACTCATCAGGACATATGCGTTCTCTGAAGGTGCACAGTTCACAGAGAGTATGTGTGAACATTAACGCCATCTAGACGTCAATATCATTACACTAGTGCTGCTACGTAATTCCAGAGGCCGTCGTTACATTCACTAAGATTTTTTTCAACAAAGCGGATTTTCGTGCTGACGCTGTTAAGTAGTTACGTTAGCTTGGACAGCATAGATTTAGTTGGTCGAAGCCGATCTCTGTAATTACGTAACAGCATGACGAATAAATTAGTGGAAAGTCCTGTTAACTCAACTGTAAAAATAGGCACATTTCTTCGACTTTTATATTAACTACATTTTCCGATTGTGGACAACGTTGCTAACTTTAACACTTTTTTATTTAATGTCATAAATTATCCCAAATAATAAAATCGTTGCAGTGTATAGAAATTTAATAATTTTAGCGTTTTTTGCCATTTAGAGAATTTTATATTTTTTAAATTAGTCAAATTAACCTAGTTATTGCTGCATGTTCGAAAACGTTAAAAGTATTTTGTAAATTAAGCCAAACCGACACAAAGGAAAAGAAATTTAGGCAAATTTTATACTTTTGATTTTAAGAAATTTCATCAATGTTGACATATTTTGTAATTTTTCCACTTCAAATTAAGTAGAAGAGATAAAATGAAGCAAAAGTAAACAGCATTAAGTGTAGTTAAATAAAATTAGACAAACTCGATTAATATTAGGTAAATTAAATCATCCAATCAAATTAAACCCATATATATATATATAAATTAAAGTAGTTATTCAATTTTGGATACTTCAACATTGTTGATAAATTCGACATTTTTGTCATTTCGTTAATTTTCAATAGTTCTGTTTTTATAAATTAGAATTTTAGAATTTTCAATAATTTTATCATGATTGCATTTTATAAGATTTGGCAATCAATGTATATTTCTTATTTATTTTTTTTTTCATTCATGATTTTAACAATGATTTTTATTTTAGATAAATTTTTATAGTAGTAAAACCTTTATTGGCATTATTTCTTAATTTACAATACTATTAATTGCTGTTATTTTACTTAATTTATGCTCTTTATGCACCTTCTTTTGCTGCCTTCCATTCTCCTCATCTCATCCCTCCAATCTATTCTTGCCCCTCTACTTCTCCCCCTTGACTGACGTATCTGAAACATTGTTTTGTTTTATGTCTTTACCTTTTCCTACTTTTCCTGCCCTCTTCTTTCTTCCTCTTTAGCCTCCCAAGTAACTTCACTCCCATCCCTTTCCCCTCCAACACCCTTCCCCCATCCCTTCCATTTTTTCTTCCTCCCTGCTCCATCCCATTTCTTCGCAGTCCTCCCACCAATGTCTCCATTCGTCTCTTTGTTCTCCGCATACCTCGAATCTCATGTAATCTCTCCCAATCCAATATCTATTCGCATTTTCATCCTTTCCTCCTCCACGGAGCGTCCTCCTCTCAGGTACTTCGGACTCCTTCCATGTACTGTGTCCGTTTAAACCTAGTCTTATACCTTGAATTTACTATTTTCTCACTCCTTTCCTGTGCTTCTACTTCGTTTCACCTCTCCTCTTATTCTTTCTCCACCTTTTTCCCATCCATTCTTTTCCTTTCCACTTCCCTCGTCGACATCCCCGCTTTCTCATACATCTTTATTCTTCCCATTCCGATAGTCCTCTTCCCTTACTTTCCCTCCTCTCCAAGTCCTGCACTACTTTTATGGCCAGGCTACTCTCAGCCTCTCTCCTTGTCGATTTTTCCAAATATAACGCCCTTTTTATCTGTCTTATATATATCCTTTCAAATACCTTATGTTCTTTAGTCTCCCATATTTCACTCCGATATAGCATTATACTTTTTACGCACACGTCCCAAATCCTCATTTTCCCCTCAAATTTTCTCCCCGTTTCTCCCAAAGGCACTCCGTAAAACTTCGTCTGCCTTCCTCGCCTTTTTACACATATGCCTCATGTGTCCATCCTCACTGTTGTTGTCTTTAATCACATACCCTAGGTATAACCATTCCCTCACCTGTTCAATATCTTCTTCTTTCCATTTCACTTTGACCTCCCTTCTTTTTCCTCCACCTTTCCTGAACATCTTCACCTTTGTTAAATTATAGGCCTTCCCTCTCCGAAAAACCTTCTAGGCTTCTTATAATGCCCTTTAGCCCTTTCTCCGTATCCGCTAATATGGCCGCGTCATCCATAACTGCCACCGACCATATTCGTTCTCTACCAAATTTCACCCCCCGCGCCTTGCCCGTTTTTGAGTACCTCCTCTAGCCTTGATATATATATACACATTGAAGATCATCCTATTTAGTGGGCACCCCTGCCTTAATCCTCGTTGTCCTAAATCCCTCAGTCGTCTCCTTACTCCCTCTCATTCTGCACCATGTCTCCTCATAAATCTGTCTTATTTTTTCCACGATTCCTTCCGCTAGCTCCGCCTCTTCCAATGCCTTCATCAGTACCCCTCTGTCTACTCTATCCAACGCAGCCTTTATATCAACAAACATTGGGTCTAATTTCCCCCCTGTTACCGCCGTATCCCTCTCCACTATGTTACTCAGTACATATAAATTATACCTTGTACCCCTTCCCGCCCTGAACCTCGCTGGTCCTTGCGGGGTATCGCTGTATTCTCGACTTCTGCTCCTGCCATTGCTCCAATCAGCCCTGCATATATCTTGTATCCTATATTCAACAACGAAATCGCTCTGTAGTTTTCAACCCTTTCTCTGTCCCCTTTTTCAAATTTGTACTATTATCGCTTGCCTCGACATGTCTGGCATTCCCCATCCATCCATTCAGCCGCTTTAGTACTCTCTTCCACCTTCTCCGTCCCTCTCTCCCTCCTCACTCCTCTTCCCGCTATTCCCTCTTCCCCTCCCAACATATTCATAAAATAACGTTTCCATTCCTTGGCCCCAATGTTTTCCCCACTCCGTCTTCCATTCTTCCTCTTATTTCTAAGGTACTCCCACACTTCCGTTTCCCCTTTAAGCCATTTCATCTCCTCTATTGCTCTCTGACTTTGCTCCTTCTCTTTCGTTTCCCACATCTCTTTCTGATATAATTTTTTATATCTTTAACAATTAAAGTAGTTTAATTTGGTGACTTAGGTCTGATTGAAACAATGTAATTATTTTCTCTTAGTTGCTTGGATGATGAATATATACATTTCTAAAAGTACGCTAGCATGGATTACATATATATCAGTCGATCGACGATGTCCAAATTCAAACAGAGGGTTTCAACTCTCAAGTTGTAGTTTCTAAAGCCTACAAAGCGTGGTATACAATTATGTACTAGAAGCGATTCGCTTACAGGTATGAACTTTATAGCAACAACGAGTAACAACAATGAGAAGGAACATTAGGAGGAATAGCGAAAGGGAGACTGACGGATGTGGATGTCATCCATAATACAAAAAACGATGACACACGTTCGATAGAGTTTACATCAATTGCTGGGGACTTGCTTTGTAACATGAAAAACCTTCACCAAGTTTTAGGAACAAGTAACTTTTATGAAAATGAAAACACTGTTGATAGAAAGGAAAAGTATCGAAAGGTAATTTATCTTTTACAACAAATACATGGGTGGACTAGATCCGCTCCTGATCCACTGAACATAGCTGGTTTATCTGGAGTATGTCGAAGATCGGGCAAAAGGTGGAACGTTTACTACAACGCTCTAACGATAGCTTCTGATATTATTAAATAAATAATAAGTAATAGTGTGGTAGTTGTAGAAGAGTTATCGAAATCAGTAAACGACCTACAAAAGACAAAAGTAAAGATACGGTGAACAACAACATAAAAAATAACGTTCATATGTAAATATTGGAAATCACTCAGATGTAAGTAAAACATGATTTTGAAATTCTTCATATGATTGAATTTTTTTTTCAATTTCTTTATCTTCTATACCTTCATAATTATCATCAGGGTACTGTTGAGATATAAGGCCCCATTTAAAATGTCTAGTGGGACTGATTATTTCAGGTTGAAACTTAAAAATGAAAATCTACTATAATCTCTTCAAATACACTTACTTTCCCCAAAATAGCAATAAGAAAATTAGAGGTTTAATTTTAAAAAATTGGTCTCGACTGGGTTAACGCAGTAAATCCAACGACAAACGACATGCCCCAACAAGTAAATTACCATACAATCATAAATGCACGGGGACTGGTTTATCAACAGAGCACTACACAAAAAGGGCCCTTAACTCGTTCGTGGCAAACAGTAAGCGAGCGATTAGTTTTTTTCACCAGGGACAGTGATGTTCTCGGTAATGTGATTATGCTAACCAGGGTGCGTCCCTTTGTTCTTTCAGCGTTGCACGAATGTATTCGGTGACCGTGTCTCCGCATACATTAGCGGCGAGCGTAGGCGCCCCCGCTCGCTCGCTGAAATTCGCCTGCATTTGCAGATAAAGTGAGTCGAGTAGTTCTGTTTTTTGCCAATATGTTTTTAATCGCTCGCTGTTCCGAAAGAAAGCGTCCGATCCTCCCGAGCGCCGAAATAAGATAAAACGAGTTTGCATTTAAAACATCGGTTAGGCGGAAGTGTTGCTAAATAAGTTCAAAATTTGTCAAGTCACCATAGAAGACACGTATGTTGTATGCAACGTGTTCACTTTAATTTGCCCTTGAAGATGTTATACATAAATGTGCGAAAAATAAACCATATACGTTCGCACCTAGCAACAATATAATTGAATTGATGAGTGCATAAACATGTTTAGTCCAAAAAATTCCAAAATGAGTTAACCATTACATCTTGTTTAGAATATGTAGACTCAGCGATGAGTGCAAAGACGAGGCCAGTCCCTTATATTTACTATGGTTACGAGTCCAATTACAATTACTAAAAGTAAAGATCTAGAAAGTTTTTTAATTTTCTCAAATTAGTAAATTTGGACTAAACATCTTTATGCAGTCATCAATTCAATTTAACTTAGATGCCCCGGAACAGTCAGCCAGTCCATTAATAAACTAATAAATTTTTCATCATCATCATTATTAATATTTTAACCTATCATATCTCTTTTTATTGCAGCCAATTTTCGTGCTCATGGGGCTTGCCATTTATGCAATCTTTTGCATACAATATTTTTAAATGCAACACTATTTAAAAGAACTTTAATTAACGATTAAGCAGGGTTCGAAGAGTGGTGGAAAATGCTTTTGGAATTTTAGCTAACCGTTTTAGAGTATTACTAAATGTCAATACTCTGAAAAAGTTTTCACAATAACCCAAGCATGTTGTGCCTTGCATAATTTTTTAAGAGTGAAATCAAAATTACAATATGTTTGTGCCAACCCTGAAGAGGACATTTACCCGAGATACACTTTTGCTTATGGCATTTCTCAGCAATATGGAAACAGTCCCAAAACAACTGCTATAAAAATAGATGACGAATTTAAAGACAACGTAAATGGGTGTGGATTGCCATGTTACACTGCAAGGTGAAATGATTTAATTAGTGCTGTTACAATTTCTATGTATTTAATCGCATATGTTCTGCATTGCATATTTAATTAAGCAATTCTTGCTACCGTTGTCGTTTTTTTTTGTTTGAAAAATGGCTATGGAGATAGTGTTTTTCAGATCATCTAATAAATCTTCATCGGCTACATTTCTCATTTCAGCTGTTACCCATCTAAAAACAAATAAAACAAAATTAATAAAAGTTCATTGACAAAAACCGTCACTTACTGGCCAAACGTGGTATATATATATCTTCGCTATTGTGGTCATCTTTGCTTAGCACTTATAAGGCCGCAGAGGCTTTACTAATTATTTGGCTGACCTCATTAAGGGGCACAACTGGCTTGCATGTCTTCTTCCTTTTTTTCATTTGTGGTTCATCAAAGAAATCATTGGACTCTGTGGTAGAAGCATCAGGTATCACATCAGTTTCATGTAACTCCTCCACAGTTCCATGAAATAAGACTTCGTCTTGGCTGAACTAGAATAATATTAATTGTGCCATACAGTCTTACCTTTATTACTACCACTATTACCTAATTACTAACCGTCGGTGTTTCAATATTAGACTGGCCGTGAACAATTACACTGGTTTCATGCAAAAAGTGCAACAGACCGAAACACCACAACTTCGGTTCATAATGGGAGTCACTTCCCATACCACTGTGTTCCGCTTGCCGAAACTTGTATCCGCAATCCGTAAATTTTTTTCACAATTAATTAATTAATATTACCTCTCGTAATATTAATTCCTCCATCTTCAAAGAGACGCTTCGCAATTTGATGCAATGCAGCCGACCGCTTATTTTTATTGTGCTCCTTGTCCTTAACTGCGTACAAACACGGATATCAAAGTTGTGGTTAAGTATTTTGACCACTTTATACCCACTGAATTCTAAAACAATATAAAATTAAAGGTTTGTTGTTTATTGCAATGACAAACCTTCCTTTGTGCTTTTGCTGCAACTGTTTTCCATTAACGCCTTAACGATCACGATCACGTTTAACGTTTCAGCCTCAGATTTCCAGTCACCGGAAATTGAGGTTAGGAAGGAAGTTGAAGCGCGGCTTTCTGTGAGAGTTAAAAATCAATTGGCAGTACCTAACATCACCAAAGAAATAACCAGAATTGCATTCGTCTTGCCAGAAAAATAGAACATGTTCTAAACCGATGCACCACACAAAATAATTGCATGCAATACTTACTTTTAGCAAACCGCTCATGCGCATTCATCAATATTGCATATTGCATTGAAAAATTGCATAATGGCAAGCCGTCTTTACATAGACACTTATTGCGCGTAAATGCCTTGAATGCACTGTATTGTAGTATGTTGTGCTGTGCAATGCGGTGTTTTGCTGTACTGCACTGACCCCTCTCTCATTGCAGAGAAGCTGGCTTTATGATGCTGGGACCCGTGATAAAAATGAACATCTATTAAATGCGGGAGGAAAAAACACGCAACGAGAGCGAATGACACACACGAATCTGTAAAAATGTAGATCTATGATTCAAAGGCGCATTCAATGTAATTTGTAATAAAACGCGTCCAGTACAATAAAATTCCGAAATAAAATATTTGCAAAAAAACCAATTCTGTATCGTTTTAAAAACCAAAAAATTGCTTATCCGACCATGATGGCAATAAAAATGCTTATCGCATTTACGCTAAATTAAATTTACCGCTAGTAACACCACCATGTACTACCACATCCGGTATAATGCAACGAAATAATTTACGATCGTAACCATCACTAATGATTGACAACACAACCCACACCACACCACCCCTCCCCAACTGAATAATATATTCTAAAAGTCGAGAATAAACTTTTTAAACTTCGTTGTTAAAATATTTTTTTATATTAATATTTTATTTTTTAATCTTATAATATCTCTACAACTGCATTTGATGAGTAAAATCAACGTAACGATAATATACTGGCACCAGTGAAGTCTGATGGCTTTATGTTCTCTTGTTAGAGGAAGACGAGAATAAGGACGATAAGAATGTAGTCCAAATGTGCGTATTCGACGATAAATCGTGCTCATATGGGTACTATATGGCCAATTGCTCTTATCCAATTTTTTCCAACGGCTCGTGATGGTTCTTCCAGGTCTCTAATTGCATTTCGCCTTAAGAGCTGATCTTGTCGCTCTTGAGCCACTCTTCGTGGTCCGGTACCTCTGCAACGAACTTCTTCCTGCCAGCCTCTACAAGTCTGTACTATAGCCGTGTGTGACCGATTGACACATCTGGTTATCTCACGGAAGATTAAACCAGCCTCATGCATCCCGACATTTCGTCCTCCTTCAAAATGCGTAATTTGATGAAAATTTACACGTGTTCGAACTCGTGGCATTCTAAAGGTCCTAGCAGTTACAACAAGCAAGAAGAACCTCCTAAGAATTGCGACATATCAACGAAACTATGGTCAAACTAAAGGCACGGACAACTATTGCCAACGAGATAATTTTTGTCAGAAGTGACAGATTGGCTTCGAAATTTAATCATTTGTTTTTCTACGTGTACTAGATATTTTCACCAAGTTTCATCATTCTACGCTCAGAAGTTCGGTGTGGTCTACTTTATTTGAAAGGCAATGTATGCTGATCAAAGAATCAATACTCGTACAAGTGTTTAAATTGGGCCCCTCATACCACTCACAAAATTGTGCGATTTTTAATTTCAACAAGCTTACCCATTTATGTAGCAAAATTAAACTTACATGTCATCCGTTCTGGAAATTCTTCCAGGATCGCTGCACATATTCACAGGCAAGCGATTTGGCAATTGTCATAAATTCGTTAGATATTTTTGGCGGGTTTCATTGCACTCTTATAATTCGAAAGCTGAACCTTACTTGCCAAAGTCATGGGGTCAACCATCAGAAAAAAACCTGTTGGTTTATTATCTTTGTTCAATTTGAAAATAACGTAGTGAACACCTCGTCAAAACGACGGAGAAAATTACAATTTTTTGCGATTTCACAACATAAAATATTTAGAGAAACTGTTGTACTTATTGATTGCCAGTTAAAATTAAGGCACGCATTTAACTTACATCCTGTATCCGTTAAAACGTCAAGTGTCATTAATAAGTACAGCCTACGCGCTAGAAGCGAAAGCAATTAGGAGAATGTACGACGTATACATTCAACGAAACAAGAAACAGATAAGACGCGCCCTAACGAGATCAGAGGAAATCGCAAAATGAAGGGTAATGTAATTTCTCGACGCGAGAAATGCTTATTTCCCAACATGAAATTTTATTGAATAAGCTCAGATCGGATTCCGTAGTATAATATTGGAATGTGCCATTTACCTGAACTGTAAAGCCAGTCAATGTTTTCATTTGCTCTTAAGCCAGTTAAACGTCAGCACATTCAGAAACACATTTGGTAATAGTTTTAGACCATTATTACTTACTTATAAGTGTTTGTTATATATTAATATTGCGGTATATGTGGGTGAATTACGTTTCTTGTTGTATTTTTTTCAACGATTTAAATTTTAGTTTTATCTGTAATATGCTACTATTAGTTAATTTCAAACAGCGATTAATTTGTTAAAATTTTATTCATTAAAAATAATATTTGTTCATAAAGAAAATATTACACCATTTCAAAATGAAATTGAAATTAACGAGTTAACATCAGTGTGCGATGTAATATTGGATGATCGGCATAAGCAAGAACAAGACTGGTTACGAAACAAGTCTTAAATAAAAGAAGAAACAATAAGAGTCCAAGATTTTGCGTTAATACGAGACAGAGCAGTAAATTGATGACGAAAATCTAAACTAGTCAACCTTAAGATGTAGAATACCACGGTCGGAGGCGAACGACTTCATTCCTTTACTTTGCCTTCAAAAAGTACCACAAACCATAAGTAAAAAATCCGCGGTGGTCCGCACGAAACTTACTTATACTTAGTTATACTACGTTTTTCGAAAAAACTTTTCAAGTGAAAGTTTTTTAAAATATCAATATCTATAATGTATATAAGAATAATTTTTTTCGTAACGTGTACCGTTTTCGAGATACGGAAAAAGGTGATAAGAGTAAACCATACCTTCCGGTTGAATGATTGCGTTCAAAATAGGACGTTTTCCTCCTTGCTACATACAAATGTTAAATTTTAAGAGCTCTAGCTATAATCGTTTGGACGCTAGAGCGCGCACAGACACACAGACAGACACACAGACGTCATTCCGAAAATAGTCAGAAACGATTCAGGGGACCTCGAAATTTTTCATGATTCCTGTACTTACTTATACATAAAGTATAAGTAAGTAAAAATAAGGTGAACTGAACAAAGAATACGTGGGAAAAGTACTAAAATAGATCAATCGAATCATGCGACCTGAAACTACGACCCCAAGTACAAATGCTTTAATTATGTGGAATTCAGAATTTGGAATACAGGAAACCGAGAGATGCACCATCGAAATGCTGCAACTGTTCTGGTAGTTGTCTTGCAAACTATTTAGGGAAATTCTACTACGAATGGATAGGTGTCGATACCTGCCAGAAAAGTGAACGCGTGGTAATAAAGGAAGTTGGCTGTGGTCTCCAAGAATCCAGGAAACAAGCAACATCAATAAATCATCAAATGCAATACGGTCACTATCACCAGCGGTGATCTCCGGGGGCCGAATCTTTACGCGATAGTGTGTGTCTGCTGCAAACACGTAAAGTATACAGGTTTCCAGTAGATATTTGCATAAAGTGCATAAACTCCGTAATCAAAACCAGACATCGCTCCCGATGTTAAGAAATAGTCGAAAAGACATTATTGTTATAGAAAACGCAGCCCCGAGGTTTGAGCCGCAATCCCTAGCCTCAAGCGACTGTTCTAAAATAAGTGCATTCGTTTTGCGTCCGCGCTGGACAGATTCACACATAATGCGTGAGAATACATTTTTTAATATGATTCGAGACAAACGTACAGATTATGAATTCCTTCATATGTATCATTCGTACTCGTGTATATGAGCTGGAAAATGTTTTTCAATTGAGCTGACAAAAAACCTTTAGGCAAAAATTTTATTGTGAGATGTCAAATACATACATACAAAATCAAATCCCCCTAATACCTTTTGGTATGTGGTTCTATTACTTTTGTCTCCGTTTTAATACCCGTTACCTTAACTTTATTTTCCTTGTCCTGTGTTTGTCCACAGGCTTCTATCTTGTACCATGGCCTTTTCCTATTTCATTGTCACACCCCTCTTTTGCAGGTGCTTCGCAATTTCATGTTTTTTATTGGTCACCCTCTCTCTCTCTCTCATTTCTTTCCTATCCATATCCGTTTAACAGGTCCATTGTCTTCAATCTTTCGTTGGTTGGTTCATTTTGTAGCACATCCAGATTAAGGGAAGTACCAAAAAGGTTAGCATAAGAAATTATTGACCGCTCTCAGGTTCATCTCGCTTTTTTGTGTTTCATTTGTTTTGTTAGCGTCCCGTGTTTCGTTTCTGTGGATTAGAATTGGTTTGCATATTGTCTTAAATATTGTCATTTTGGTTTGAGGTATTGCCTCCTTCTTTCTTATAAAGTCTTTTCTCATCGTATGGTATGTTTTTATTTTTTTTTCAATTCTGTTCATGATGTCCCTTTCTTGTTTCCCATTTCTCTTGATTATATACTCAGTGACATATAAACTGCACCACCTAGAAGGGGTGGGAAGTTTTAGACCAAATTTGGCAGAAACATTGGACTACTCTAAGGTAACAATTGATTACAATTTGACAAATAAAACACTTCATCTGTTTGATTTTTCTTTAATAATGTGTTGGTCCGTCCCTATTTCTGATACACTCATTGACCCGCCTTGGCATTGATTCCAGCAGGTGATCAATGTCTTCTTGGGGTATGGCATCCCAAGCAGCCTGTACTTCATGCCGTAGAGTTTCTATTGTCAACGGTGGGTTCGGTAGATTCCTCAATCTTCTACCCATCATGTCCCACACGTGCTCAATGGGCGACAAATCGGGAGATCTTGGCGGCCAAGGTAAAAGATTAACATTGGCCTCTTCAAAGAAGTCAAGAGAAACCCTTGCTATGTGAGGTCGTGCATTATCTTGCTGGAAAAGTGGGTCTTCTCGAAGATATGGAAGAACATATGGTTCTACCACTTCGTCAATGTAGCGTCGGGCGGTCATACTGCCCCGAATGAAGAGTAAGGGTGACCTACTGCCGTAAGCAATAGCACCCCACACCATCAACCCCACAGTTCGGTGAATATGCCTCGCAATTGAAAAATCAGGATTGCGCCTTTCTCCACGTCTTCGTCTAACAGTCATCCGACCATCATGCATTCCTAAACAAAATCGCGATTCGTCACTAAAGACAACTCGATGCCACTCCAAGTTCCATTGAAGTCTTTCCGTGCACCAGGCCAAACGTTCCTGGCGATGTTGAGCAGTGAGGGGTAGCACAAGATGTGGGCGGTAAGACAGCAAGCCAAAGGTTCTTATTCGACGATAAACTGTTCGCAAGCCTATCGGACGACCTTGTTCACCTAAGCATTGATCAGCTATTGATCTAGTTGTAGCGAATCGGTCTCTCAAGGCCATTAGTCTTAAGCGGCGATCATGGCGTTCATTGGTTCGTCTTTGAGCCCCAGTGCCTCTTCTCCGACGTTCAACCCTAAGTTCAGACCACGCTTGATAAACATGCATTATTGTTGAGTGGCGCCGTCCCAAACGGTTGCCGATTTCTCTAAACGAAAAACCTGCTTCTCGTAAACCAACAATCCGCCCTCGGTCAAAGTCACTCAACTGCTGGTAAACTTGAGGTCTCCTTCCTCTAGGCATCATTAAACACTTGAAACACTTTAAACTAAAGAACGGGATCCGAAAAAGTGGAACAAATTCAAAAAAGGACTCGATAATTGCTTGTCTGTCACCACCTCTAAAAAATGACACAAACGTCAAAAATCCCATAACTACTTGATGATTGGGTTTCAAATTTTAATCAACTATTTCCCTGGACTAGTCCACTATTCCTGCCAAATTTGGTCAAAAAATTCCCACCCCTTCTAGGTGGTGCAATTTATATGCCACTGAGTATAGTTCCCAAATAAATGAAGGGCGTAACTGTTCTATTTGTTCTCCTTCTACTTGTATATTCAATATTTCTTCAATATGTTAGCTGCCATAATCACTTTCGTTTTATTTATATTTATTATCATTGTTGTTGTTTAAAAATCTCATTCCAATATTTCCACTAACTATAATCTTTTTATCTTTGGTTGACACTCCTTAATAATTCAATGCATAAATAAATTGAAAGTAAGAGCCTGCTTGCCTTAGTCTTTCCTTTGTTTGGAACTAGTTTGTTTCTCTATTTCCTATGTTAACATAATTCCTGCTATGTTCATAGGTACTCTTTCTTGCTTTTATCAGTTCCATGTTTATTCCCCTTTTCTGCATATCTTCCTATAGTTTTCTCGCTTACTACGGTCATACGCTTTTCCAGTCAATAATCGCAAAAAATGCTTTAGTCTTATTTAGCAGGGTTTCCGGATTATTTCTGTTAAAGTAAATGTATGGTCATTAGAGCTTCTACGTTTTCTGAATCCATATTACACTTACTCTAACGTTGTATCGATGCACTAAAAAAAATTCGAATATCTTTTTGTATACACCTTTAACGCTGTGCTTAGGAGCGTTATTCCTCTATATTTATGACATTCTTTTCTTGTTACGCTTTTTGCAAATCGGTATTGTTACCTACTATCTTCAAGTCTTTAGAATAGAACTACACCTTTAGTTCCCATATCCTTTAGTATTGCCGCCGATATTCTGTCGTACCCTGTCGCCTGCCTTGCCATTTCTCATAGCTTGTTTTACTTCTTCATTGTCTTCATTATTTTTTTTTGGAACTTGTTCCTTTTTAATTTTTGCAATTCGAATGTAATGGTCAGGGTATTTCAGGTCCCCGCATCACTCCCACATGATTCAGCATGCTTCGTTTAGCCGTATCTATCATTATATAGTCTATTATGGATTTCTTGCTGCATTTAGCCCTTGTCGTCTGTACGTATATATTTGTTCTGGTAAAGCGCGTTCGTGATTATTAATTAAAATTATTAATTAATTTAATGACTTATTATTATTCATTAAAAAATACTCCATCAGTCTTGTGCCATTGTTATTTCTTTTCTTATCAAAGATGTTCCAGCTAATTTTGGCCTAAATGATCACCATCCTAGATTTAAAAGAATCAATGAATTATCTCTTATGGCGACTTTTGGCATTTAACTACTCACGTCGCTATTGCTATGACATAGCAATAGCATAGAATAGATCGTAACATCCTGGAAGGACATTGAGAACTTATTCTAGGAAATCAGGCCTAAGGCAAGGTATAAATGAAACAACAACCGTTACTTTATTTGCATTTCTTTGTCTCCAGCTTCGTACGAATATAGGAAAAGTTTGTATATTACTCTGCAAATTAAAAATCAAACTCGTGTCAAGTATGTAAAGTGCATGGAAACCTAAATTTTCATGCTACGCACTTTTATACACCCGCCTCATTTAGATCGTTACATGCTTTCAAGCCTTTAATAGATTCTGCGTATGCCAATGCATGTAATTCAAATTTAATCAAGTTCGTATGCGGCGCTTTTGTATTCAATGTTGCCGTCAATAATTAACATTTCGAATATTGATTACGAACTCTGCAATTTTGATTTAGCGACACTGATGAAAGGGCGTGACCCCATGAAATAACTTTATAACAGCAAAAATAAATCTCTCCAGGGATGTGGACATCTATAGCTGAAGCAGCCTTGTGGTCACCATTTTGAAATTTAATCTAAACGAAAGCAACACGATATTTACTCCAATAATTTATTATTAGATTATTAAAAATGCGCGGCGAGGTTATGTAGCGGTTTAAATAGCAATATTTTGAATATCAATTGTTTGAAAGTATCTATGACCAGTACAAAGCCGGTTAATTGTGCTTGTTATTTGTTAAAACGTTAAAACGTTAAAACTTTGTTTGAAATTCATCAATAGGTTGGGTTGCAAGTGCATGCAGCCATTCTACCTGAACTGCACCGCGTTTCCGGGCGATTTTAAAATTCCTGAATATTTTAGATCCCACTGTCGACCTTGCATACTTCCCCAGCGGATCGCATGAAAACTATGCATCTATCGGAAAAGCTTCCAACTAACAAGAAACAAATTCATAACCTCGACATTGTTAATGGCGCGACAGTTATATGAATCCGAATTATCTATGGCATCCCACAAAGTTCAATGTCGTGTTTGCAATTTTCATTTGAGCTCATTAATTAATTTTGATAATTTGATCAGCAGAGCTTAATAAATTAAAAATATTAAAATTAATTATTCGCTCGTGAAATCAATTTTCAGGATAATTATTTTAAATGAATTCTTCTCCGCGTTTATAACAGGGTTTAAAAACAAATGCGTTGCAATCCATACTGATTATTCGCTCAGCTGTCGGATGTAAAACAAATCTTTTCAAGTTAAGAGAGATTAACTTCCTGGAGTTTGTTTGCGTCTGCTATTTTATCCGAGCAAACATTTCCTGTAAATAAACGTGGAACACAAAGTGGGATTATTTAAGTGTTTTTCAATATCGGCGTAGTAATTTCGTGGGTGGCAATATGTCTGCAAATAGTTATCTAATTGACCGAAGATAATTTGGTTCCTATAAAGTAAGACAGGGGACATATAAGTTTGAATTAGACGGTGATGCTTGTCGGTTAAGCAATTAAAATGAGTGTTCGCAATCATTAAACTCATAATCACAACACATATTTCGTAATAGTGAGACATCGCGACAAGGTTCAGTAAACTACATTGAGTTACACCTTCGTTAATGGAATGAAGATATGTGTACTGATTTTGTTGTTTAACTAAAAAGTACCTATCGCTTATATATGATATGTAAAAAATCCCCTTGCTTTGTTAAAAGCAAAAGCTGATATAAGTAATGTCTAACAATTGTGCCAACAGTACCTTTTACTATAGGAATTTCTGTTAAATCGCATATTCCATGCTGGCTCATAAAATCAAATTGGTGATTATCAATCGAAGAAATATTTGTTCAAATTCCTCTTGGCCTATAGAATATGACATAAATCTTTCTTTATCGTTAACTTAATTTATAGGAAGTCCCATTTGTGATAAAAGGGGTGATACTGCATCAGCCATAAGGTAGAGATGGGGGTGCAAATAAACTACAAATGGACAGTGTTGAAATATTAATATGGCTAAAAACAGATGGTGCAGCTATTTTAAAAACTAATTATTTTGCTGGGAAATTAATAAATTAAAATGGTGACTTTTGTAAATGTGTTTCCAACTTTTTTCTAACCATTTATTTTTGGTTAAAGCATATGTGGTGACCTAACAAAATTGTTTCTCTTGTTCTTAGAAATAGCTTCGATACATCAATATTTTTTTATCCGGGTGTTTATTATGTTTTACAAACAATGGTTGTCCTCATCACCCTAATTGGAATATAATATAATGGAATCTACGCCACACCAGTTAAAAACTAAAGTAATCATTATATATGCACTGCAAACTAACATAAATAATAAGAAAGTTTGTCTATAAAATTCACAAGCATTTTCACAACCTTAATCACCAACATCTTGTTAAGCACCAGGAAGCTGGTCATTCCTCCAGCGAGAGTAGGTGTAACTGTCATTTACCAAACATACTTTTTTACGCCTAGAAAGAAAACTATTTTTGGTGTCTTTACGATAATAATATTAAGTATCTGTTGGTATGTTTAAATTTTTTGTTTGCTACCCCGATGGTGATCTCTAGACATACACCTAATTATAGAGCCTGCTGTACTGGACTAAATTATTCGCTATAAACTACTACAGGAGCCGTGGATAATGTGATCTTATTCAAAACTTTACAAATTGGCAAACATGACTCGTGATATATTTCCTACGATATTTTTGGTGCACAGTTCTTTTTTTTTACACGAAATTCCAGGCATTTTTATCAGTTACGGCCATTAGTAAAAATAACGCAATTTTAAACGGTGAATATTTTACGTGGCTAGAATACCTATTGTTTATTAACGCAGCTCCCTTTTTATTTACATTCTAACATTACATTCCAACAAATCCAGAAGGAAATTAGTTTAAAAAAGCTATTTAACCTGGCCCGTAGTTTCGCCAAACTTTTAATAAATTTTTAAACAGTTCCATTATTCGACATCCGCGGCAATTACATTCTACAATTATAAGCACTCTCAAACCGGAAACAATCCGAAGAACTTGGTGTGCCAATCTCGCGGGTAACAAACCTGCCAGTCGTGTTCTCGGTCATTTACATCCGGCTCCTGAATCGGAAAACTTCCGTCTCCTGTGGTCTGCGGCAATTTCGGGCGATGCTTTTGTTACGAGTTGTGTTCTTACCTTATTCGTGCGGTAGTCTCCGAGGAGACGGCGGCAACCGGCTTCCTCCCTGCTATTGATTATTAATTGTGTGAGTGATGCGAATTTGCGCGCTTGAATGGGAGATCGTTACGTATTAAAATACCGAGGCTCGTAATTATTTAATTTTTGAGCTCGCAGGTTTAGTCGTAGGAATTTTTTTTTAGAATTCGTAATTCTGCTTCTTTTGAGGTGATTCGTGAAGCGGAAATTAATCGGTGTAATTAGTGGGCACGCTGATTCATTTAAAAAAAATCTTCTTTGATGTGGAGTTCTTTGAGGATAGATTTATAGGATTCGACGGATTTAGAATAATTTCAGTAATTGTTTTAATTATATCGCTGTGAAAGAGAAAAATAACAGCATAATAAAATAAACTTTGAAGAGATTCTACTCTGCGATATGTTTCATATTATGTAATTCATGACCCAGCTAAATCCAACCAAACTTCGTGGAATTTACACTTGAGAAATATGTGCAATCAACGAGTTTATTAAATAGACTTGCAGACGAAATTCATATACACTTATTTCATTTTTCAAGTCAATATAAGCAGACATTCAAGCAATAATATCAAAGATACTTTGGGTGGTTTCGTGTTCTCGATCTGGTATTCGAGACCCGATACCCGATCGAGAACACGAAACCAACCAAATACCTGAAGATGGCAAGTGAGACCTTATAAAAAAATAAGAAATAAAATAACAGATTTAACAGTAACGAAATACGACGCTGAGACGAGAGTAGAACTTTTAGATCGAAGCGCGTAGAGTGATTAGGCATCTTAATGTTGCTCCGAATAATAATTCTATGAAAATAATTGAACAAATAAGAATGTTTGTCGTATAATTAAGTTAGATAAGATCATATGAGCCGTTTATTTTGAAAGTGGCTTAAGTCCATTTTCATCTTTTATCAAGTTGGCACTTGTGACATTTATAATTTATGCTGAACTGTCAAAAAAATAAATCGGTATTGAAATATACTTAGTACCTTTGAAAATTTTATATCACGTACATTTTCAAAATAATATAAATACTGAAAATCCTAATTTTGAAAGTGACCTAAGTCCACTTTTTATTGACGATGTCAAAAAGTGCGGCCCAACATGTTGAAAGCAGTGATGAAGGTAATTTAAATTACGTTTTGATATTAAATTGAAATTTAAAAAATAATATTTAATTTAGAGAAATTATTAAACCCATGGGGAAGGATAAAATAACAAGATTTCTTGATTCTGAAAGTGAAGAGGAATTAAACTCATACAACAGATTTAAAAAAAGAAGGAGAATTTTAGAAGTTCATTCTTCAACAGAGGAAGAGGAAGTAATTGAGAATGAGAATTTACAAAACAGCACCTTCAAAGAAGGATTCAGAGAACACACAAGTGGTACTTATATTCAGAAAATTCGTAAAATTAAACGGAATTCAGGGAAAAGATGCGATACACAATCGGGAAAAATTATTCCTGCCAAAGTTTTTCAAAATGAAGATTGCCAATGCCGAAAAGACTGCTTGAAAATTTTAAATGAAACAGAAAGAAACCGTATTTTCGAAATGTTTTGGAACTTAGGAGACTAATAAGCAAAATATATTGCTATACGAAGCCACCGGACGCAGTGTTGCAAAAAGAAGACATCAGAGAAACGGAAAAGGTTCATGTAGAAATGAAAGTTTTACGTATTGGTTAAATTCTAAAACAGGCAAAGTTGCTGTTTGTAAAAAATTCTTTTTAGATATTTTTCAAATAAGCGAAGGACGATTGAAACGTGTATTAAAATCTAAAAACGTTGGCAACGATTTACGTGGGCGTTTGCCTGGATCGTCGAGAAAAATATATGATGAAGCAAATATGATTGTTCAAAACCATATTAACAGTTTCCCGAAATTTGAATCCCATTATACTAGGGACCATAATCCCGACAGAAAATATCTTCATCCTGAACTGACTATAGAAAAAATGTTTAATTTTTATGAGCTTCACTGTGAAGAAAATAATTTAAAAGCAGTTAATGAATGGACTTATAGAAAAATATTCAAAAAGGATTTTAATCTACATTTCCACCAACCACGCAAAGACACATGTCAAAGATGTGATCTATTAAACATTAAAGTCAAAGCATCAGAAAGCATCATGAAGAACAGAAAAAACTTATGGAAGAACATGATATTCATTTGAAGCTAGCAGAATCGGCTAGAAATGCGTTAAAACAAGATCAAGAGCGAGTATCAAGTAATCCATCTCATTATTTTGGCTTTTCATTCGATTTGCAGAAAGCGTTACCATTCCAAAAGTTAACTACTTCAGTAGCTTATTATAAATGTAACATGTATAGTTTAAATTTAGGCATACACAATTTCCACAACGATAATGTATACATGTATGTTTGGGATGAAACAATAGGTTCTAGAGGTTCCCAAGAAGTGGCTTCATGCCTCTTGAGACACCTAAAAACCCTGAAAGGTGAAAAACACATCATTGCATATAGTGACATGTGTGGTGGACAAAACAGAAACATCAAAATATCTTTAATGTGGTTAAAAATTCTATCGATGGGAAATGATGTGGAAATCATAGACCACAAATTTTTAATATCAGGGCATTAATTTTTACCTAATGACAGAGACTTTGGCGTTATAGAAATGTCGTTAAAAAGAATTCAGTTATTGTATGTGCCACAAGATTATTATAATATAATTAAAAATGTAGAAAAGGGAATACTTTCATACTAAATGAAATGAAACAAGAGGATTTTATATCAACAAGACTCTTGGAAGAATCAGTTTACAAAAGATCTAAAAATACCAACGGAGAAAAAATAAACTGGCTTCAAATATGCTGGATGCGATTTTTAAGAAATGAACCATATAAAATTTTATATAAAACAACCATGGTTGAGAACGCAGAATTTAAAATTCTTGATTTATTGCCACGTCGGGGTAGACCTAAAAAAATTGGGAATATTGTATTGCCATCGTTATATAAAAGTATACGAAGCATCACATCACTAAAATACCGACACATGATGGACTTATTTCGGTATATACCTCCGGAACACCATAACTACTTCAAATCACTCCCGCATACTGAGAATGTTAACGAATAACTTGTTAAAGTTATTTCTATTATCTAAAAATATAATTTAAATGTTTTTTTTTCTATTTTTTAAGCTACATGTAATGGACTTAAGCTCTTTCACTTTTTGTAACAAAACAAATTTTTATTTTGAAAGTGACCTATGTCCTTTTAAGGTAAGCAAGGTCATATTATACACTTAATAATAGCGACTTTTTAATAGGATGTATAAAATTAAATCCCTAAATGCGATTTAACATTGCAAGTCAACCATATATCTTACGTATATTTTTAATTTTGTAAAAACGCAAAATCTTAAGTATTTCAAATTAAAGATAAATGGACTTAAGTCACTTTCAAAATGAACGGCTCATATAGAATATGTAAATAGAATTAGGATAAATGTAATTATAAATTAGAACTCGATATAATAGGTTTTACTACATGTATGTATTTTAAATCGTAAAATATATTCAAATACACGAAAACTTCCCAACGCGAGAGCCGTGGCCGTGACTCGGAATGGTGACTCACAGCATCGAGTTGATGTCGACTTGATGATGTAAAAGAACGCGAAAATTCGAAAATCAATATCTAAGCGGAATTGTGACTTGTGGTAAAATTTAGATAACATTTTAAAAATAATGTGAAATAGCATCGGGTTTATAAGTCGACCTCAACGTAGCTTCGCTAGCGACAATAATAATTGAAACTACAGAAGTACAAATCAGTAAGTGCGTTTTAATTTATTTGTTGTTAACAGTATACTACGAATTGTCGAGTTAAATTGTTCAATTGTATTGCCTGAATCCACTGTTTATTTTAGAACGATTTATTTGTGTATCGTTCTGCATAAATTCCCTGAGTAAGTAATTGTGTTATTTATATCGAGTCTCAATTTTTATGGTGTAGTTCTGTAATTGTTAAATGCGATTTCTTAGTATTACTTGCATTCAGATGTAATAAATAAAGCTTTGAATTATTTTATTTGTGTTTTCTTTTCAGGACAGTGAAACTTTTGTATCTAGACACATTTGCGCTCGATTTTGAGATTTGTGTTTATTTTTCTGTGCTTTATTTAACGATTCAGTTTAATTAAAACATTAATACCATCATAATATATATATATATATATATATATATATATATATATATATATATATATATATATAATTTACACGAAAGATGGTCTAATCTTACACCTCAATGGTGTAGTGAACATTAATTAAAACAGGTCCATGAAGACTAACTGGTGGATCGCTAGACAATATTGTTTCTGGGTTATTACCCTTCGTCAGTAGCGATTACCAAGAACCTTAGTTGTTGAAATACCTTTACATGTAGTGGCCATCAAAACTTCTTGGCGCGAGCCAATCACTCCTAATGAACCACTGACAACAGAACACTGACAAGACGATACCTTGTCTAACACCTCGCGGCGAGTAAACAAGACGACTGTCAAATGTCCAGTGTCAACATATAAAAGGATTGCTGCAATTAAGTTCAAAAAACAATTCAAATTGAAAATGTGTCTTGTCAAATATGACAGAAAAATGTAAAATTTACACGAAAGATGGTCTAATCTTACACCTCAATGGTGTAGTGAACATTAATTAAAACAGGTCCATGAAGACTAACTGGTGGATCGCTAGACAATATTGTTTCTGGGTTATTACCCTTCGTCAGTAGCGATTACCAAGAACCTTAGTTGTTGAAATACCTTTACATGTAGTGGCCATCAAAACTTCTTGGCGCGAGCCAATCACTCTTAATGAACCACTGACAACAGAACACTGACAAGACGATACCTTGTCTAACACCTCGCGGCGAGTAAACAAGATTAGACCATCTTTCGTGTAAATTTTACATTTTTCTGTCATATTTGACAAGACACATTTTCAATTTGAATTGTTTTTTGAACTTAATTGCAGCAATCCTTTTATATGTTGACACTGGACATTTGACAGTCGTCTTGTTTACTCGCCGCGAGGTGTTAGACAAGGTATCGTCTTGTCAGTGTTCTGTTGTCAGTGGTTCATTAGGAGTGATTGGCTCGCGCCAAGAAGTTTTGATGGCCACTACATGTAAAGGTATTTCAACAACTAAGGTTCTTGGTAATCGCTACTGACGAAGGGTAATAACCCAGAAACAATATTGTCTAGCGATCCACCAGTTAGTCTTCATGGACCTGTTTTAATTAATGTTCACTACACCATTGAGGTGTAAGATTAGACCATCTTTCGTGTAAATTTTACATTTTTCTGTCATATTTGACAAGACACATTTTCAATTTATATATATATATATATATATATATATATATATATATATATATATATATATATACACGAAAGATGGTCGAATCTTACACCTCAATGGTGCAGTGAACATTAATTAAAACAGGTCCATGAAGACTAACTGGTGGATCGCTAGACAATATTGTTTCTGGGTTATTACCCTTCGTCAGTAGCGATTACCAAGAACCTTAGTTGTTGAAATACCTTTACATGTAGTGGCCATCAAAACTTCTTGGCGTGAGCCAATCACTCCTAACGAACCACAGACAACAGAACACTGACAGGACAGTACCTTGTCTAACACCTTGCGGCGAGTAAACAAGACGACTGTCAAATGCAGCAATCCTTTTATATGTTGACGTTGGACACCATTGAGGTGCAAGATTAGACCATCTTTCGTGTAAATTATATATAAATATATATATATATATATATATATATATATATATATATATATATATATATGTATATTGTTGATGCGTAAGTTCTCGCGGCCGAAATTTGTGCTTCATGGTTCTCGAGTTGTGGAAATGTTCCCCGAAGGGTCGTTTCCGCAGAGTCCCATCTGCCATCTTCAGGAAGCTCTTCTAGGTCTCGCTGACTTAGAAAAACAGTTCTTCTAACTCAGCGAGACCTAGAAGAGCTTCCTGAAGATGGCAGATGGGACTTTGCCCAAACGTCGAAGCGACCCTTCGGTGAACATTTCCACAACGCGGTTCACACCCCGAGAACCAAGAAGCATATATATATATATACACGAAAGATGGTCTAATCTTACACCTCAATGATGTAGTGAACATTAATTAAAACAGCTCCATGAAGACTCGTGGATCGCTAGATAATATTGTTTCTGGGTTATTAGTTTTAATTAATGTTCACTACACCATTGAGGTGTAAGATTAGACCATCATTCGTGTAAATTTTACATTTTCCTCTCTGATTTGACAAGACACATTTTTAATATATATTTATATATATATATATATATATATATATATATATATATATATATATATCATTGCGTAGACTTGCATAACGTCACTTAACGTCGTTCACTACATTCTGAACAACTTTTCATAGTAACACTTTGGCGTTATGAGAACGGTTAGTTTACCTAGAACTAAAATAGCGTTTGCAAAACTGTAAAGGCCTACTTGATTAAAAAAAAATCGAAAGTAAACTGAAAATAAGTCTCAGACTAAGCAGGGCGGAATCCCAAAACATGATATTCCCATTCGAAAATTTTTGGTCAATCATACCTATTGTAAATTCAATCCGGGGACATACGGTATGATTTTTTTCCGTTCGTTTTTTAGAATATTTAACAATTGTTTAAATGCTTCAAAATTGTTTACAAGTTTGTCAACATGTTTCAATTTTTATCGATGATTTTTAGAGTCTTTTACGAATTATTTTCGATTTTCATTACTTTTTTACAATATTTTTCGATTTTTTACTTATCACGAATTTTATGTTTTATGTATTTATGTTTGGATTTTTTACAAATTAGAATGACTTGTCTATTTTTAATGATTTATTTTGATTTTTTACCATTTATAACATTTTTTTTTCGATTTTCAATGATTAGAATATTATAAATAGCAATTATTGATAATATTTTTAACATTTAAAAGGTTTTTTACTGTCAATGTTTTTGTTTTAAATTTGAATATTTCGATTTAGTTTCGTCGACAATTGTGTTTTTTTTTCATTTGCATTTTCAAGTATTTAGAAAATTATCATATTTTTATTATTGCAATTTTTAATTGTTTACGAATTATAATTTTCTCGACTGTAACATTTTCGATGTTTACCTTTTTTCTCGATTTGTACAGCTTTCTTGATCTGTTTCAATTTTTATTTGCGAAATTTTCGAATTTGAGACTAACGGATATACGACTTGAGGTCCCGTATATCCGTTTCCCGATTCTGAATCGATTTTCGGAATGACGTCTGTAACCTTAAGATTTGTGTACAGCAAGGAAGAGCATGTCCTATTTTGAAAGCAATACCTGAACCGGAAGTTATGGTTTACTCTTATCACCGTTATTCTTATCTCGAAAACGGTATTAGTTATCGAAAAAAATATTCTCATAAAAGTTGTAGATATTAGAATTTTAGACAACTTCATTGGAAAAGTTTTTTGAAAAATCTAGTATAACTAAATATAAGTTGAGTGCGGACCGCTACAGATTTTTTTATGATATTTCCACATTTTTTGAAAATAATGTGAAAATAATGACACATGAAAATCCAAAATAAAATAAAAAAATCTGCAATGGTCCACACTGAACGTTCTTAAATATAGATACATTTCCCACAAACTGACGCGATCACGGTGAAAGGCGAAATGACGAACGTATCGTGAATACGTCGATATAGGTTAAGTACATCTGACACCACCGTAACTGTGAGTGCGGACGCTCCTGCAATGGCGGCTGGGAATATTTATCGTACGTTGCTAGGACTATAAAGATTTTTTCATTAGCGATATTCCAGTAAAGGGTAGATTTTTCGAAAGAATTTTTCGAACAAATTTGCTTAAAATTTCCCCATCTTTAACTTTTAGAAGAACCACTTTTTCGATAAATCTATTTGAATATTTGAAAAAGCATAGTGATATCGTAAGGTATGTGCGTTGTATCGAATGAAACGTAGCGGCGTTTCAATCCTGCCTCGACCAATAACAAAAATACCTTATGGTATTATAATCTGCAGTAGACCGATACCAATTAGTTTTTCACTGATAATATTTTATATATTTAATATGCGGGTGAAATAGTTTCCATTCTAACTGTGCACCGTTATTATTTTTATTATAAGTAGTATAAGAATTGCATTTAATGTCAGGGTGCTTAAAATATGGACACGCTTTTAAGTAATTTCCAGCTGTCGTTTGTGCATCCGACACAAAAGTAATACCAGTAAAAAGTGTTTATAGCTGCACTTTAGACTAGAAAATAACTACTTTCGTAAAATCTTTTTCGTGTAATATGAACTTTCATATAAAACTTTTAATGAAAACGTCAAATATTTCCCTGGTCTAGAAAACCCAAACCTCTTAATTTTTCCAGGGCACCCGGACGTATATATCCACGCAGAGTTTTCGCCCCACGAACCAGTAGCTTCATAAATTTAGCTCCACACTTGTATCATTCTTACACGTGATGGATCTACGACGAACGGCCCTTCGCTCGTAGCTATGCCACCCCGAGTTATTTACTTAATAATTTAACCCCCTCCTCCGGGTAATAACTTAACATCAATTATAAATCGCGTCTTACAGAGTTTGTGCTAAATTCACCATGGAAATTATTCAAAATAAAATTGTTTTAACCGCGTTAGGTCCGGGTGTTTAGCGCATGCAAAGTTTAATTAAACAAAGTTCTCTTAACGCTTTATCTATCCCGCATTCGCGCTATTTGTTTTAGTATTTCGAATCCGGCGGAATTTTAGGGTAAATCGATGAAACTTGGAGAAGAACCACCCGGAATAAAGCAAGGCGCTGCAGTGGAACTGTATTAACTTTTATGCACGGGATGCGATATCCAAAAACTATTCGTGTGTCCATTGCCGTATAAAATAATGGAGATGCAAGCGTCGCGTCGGTCAATATCATTTTACGTTATGGAACCTCATTACCGGCTGCGAAATTCGCTTGCGATGTTTGGCTGAGGAAGCGAGATATTCATATTTTTAAATAATGGAACTAATTTATATTTAGTGACGCACCTGGCCAGAATTACGGATATGAAAGTGCGCTTAAGCGACACTTGTGTTATCCTTGAATTTCGTTGTTCTTAAACGTGGACCGATTTCATGCCATGGTGCATGCAAATTAATGTTATTATTAGTACTTGCGTTTATTACCGGTACAGAATTCCAACGTTAACACTTCGAATCTGGGTCATATGTAATTGCTTTTTATTTTAGTACATTTAGAGTGTAAACTTTTATGTACTCCGGACACAAGTATATGTGCGATCCTTTCACAGGTACAATTTCATTGGAAATCCAATAAAACTGCACAAAATCACAAATTTATGACACGATTTACTGTAAATGCTCCACAGTCATTGATTGATAAATCCACTCCACAAGTTTGTAAGTTGTAAATAAGTTTCAGTATTATTTACACCTAATAATTTTATTTTAGTTTTACAAAAATCGTGTTAGTGAATTTCGACTACATTTTCGAAGTAACTGCAACTCTTTTATACTCAATTTATATCTCTTTACCAAATTATCTTTCTAGAATTCTATGTGCAACGTTTTAAAAGATTTTTCCTTAAGTGATTTTAACCTATCGATTGTGACTAACCGCGGTATTGAACTTCAATTATTTAATTCAGTGGTATTACAGGAGACAAGGCAGGAAAAGATGGCAATAGAGGCTAGCAGAGGTGTAGTTACCTCTACGAAAAGGCAAGGTTATCGTGGCAGGAAGCACTAAGGTTAAGGGGAGAAGGGAAGGAGATGGAGGGAGAGATAGTGGAAAGATGGAAACAAATAGAAGCACAATGAAGAGAAGAGAGAATGAGGAAGGCAACATATATTAAACGATATAAAGAAATTTGTGCATATGGGAGTAGACCGGAATATTTGAAAGGGGGGAGATCGGGCATGGAGGAAAGCGTGATCGCGAGATTCAGGTGCGGAGAAAAGTAACAAATATTGGATGGATGAAGATTATAGAAGGTGTAAGTTCTGCGACGGGGTGAAAGATGAGTGGAAGCATTGGATAGAGGATTGTGAGGAGATAGAATGGAGTAAGGAAGAGAAAAAATGGGAAGAAACTGGAAAAATACTTTTGATGAGACAGGAGGAGGGTTAGAGATAATGATGATAATGAAGAGATTGACGGATGAGAAAAGAGAAAAGGACTCGAGAGGAGAGATACAGGGGCACGGAAGGGAACAGGCACACATGAAATTGTAAATATTGAAGTAGTAAATTGTAAATGAATGCCAATAAAGGTTTTTCGATGTCATTTGTTTGGACGAACTTCCTGTTTTTTTTCTCATTTTATGATCTAGGTTTACGCTAACACGATTGAAACTCCTCGTTAATATAGCGTTTAGCGATGTTTTCTAGCTATACAGATATAAATTTGCAAAATTACATTAAAGAGGTTTTGAAACCATTCGAACTTCATTGAAACTAAAAACTTTTATTGGCATTATTTACTTTCTATAATATACCATAAATTCATTTAAAGTTGCTCTCTTCGGCTCCTCCTCTTCTTTCTTCCATCTCTGGCTGACCCACATTCTTTTCTTTTGTTCCTTCTTTCTCCTACACTCCTCCTTCATCACCTTTATTTTCTCCAAGAGTCTCCACCCCTCTCCAGTCTCCCCCATGATGCTTCTCCAATCTTTTCCTTTCTTCTTCTCTTCTTTTTCTAGGCTCACCTATTAGAACCCTTCTACTCAATGATCCCATTTATCCCAGCCTTCTCCACAGAATTCGTAGTTCCTGTATTTGTCGTTCATCCAGTACTTGTTTGCCTTCTCCTCGTTCCCGCACCTGAATCTCGCGAAGATTTGCTCTTCTTCCATCGACCTTCCCTAGGTCTCCCCACCTCTACTTTTATTCCTTTGTATTTGGGATTATATTTTGCTTTGGCCATTTTACCTTCCCTTTCTTGACCTTCAACCTGAATCCATATCTCTATTGTCTCTCTCTCTCTCTCTCTCTCTTTACTTGCTTCCCCTCTTTTCTTGTCTTCTCTGCTTCCTCCACTGACACTCCTGCTTTTTCAAACATCTTTCTCCTTCCTTCTTCCCACTTAGATATTTCTTTTCTATTGTCTCCTCTTTTCGTTATTTCCTCCATTGCCATCCTCACTAAGCTTTGCCTTGCTCCTCCCCTTTTTGTCATTTCATACATCAAGGCTCTCCTACCTGCTTCGAATCCAATCCTTTCGCTCCCTGTCTCCTGCCTCACTATATATTCAGGTGTTAACCTCTCCAAATGCAGTGCTCTTTTGATATGTCCTTGGTGTACCCTTTCTAACTTTTTCCATTCCTTACAACCCCACACTCTCCATACATCTTAATAGTTTTGATGCATGTATTCCAGATCTTCATGGTTTCCTTGAAGTTTCCACCCCTCTATCCCCATAGCGTCCTCCTCAGACCTTCCTCCGCTCTCTTGGCCTTCTTACACATATGCGATATGTGTGGCCCTCGCTTCTGTTGTTCTCCCTCATTACATATCCTAAATACATCTATTCTTCCACCTGTTCTATTTCATCCCCTTTCCATTTCACTTGCACATTTCTCTCCTTGTGGAGAAGGAGAGAACTCCTTCTCCACTCTCCTTTCCCAAACATCATTATTTTTGTGTTCCGTGTGTTTAGTTCTAAATCCCTTTTGTCCATGTATCTTTCCACCGTTTTCACCATTTCCTTCAACCCATTCTGGGTTCCTGCTATTAGAACTATATCGTCCGCGAATGCCATATTTTTTCCTTTCCTAGTTTTAGTCCTCCATCTTGCCCCTCCTCAACGTGTTCTCTAGTTCGGCTGTATAAATGTTAAATAATGCGAGCTGAGAGGACACTCTTGTCTCACCCCTTTCCATGTCCTAAATCTTTCCGATCTCTCTTCCCCCACCCTCACCCTGCACCATGTTTCTTCATACAGCTGCTCCACTCTTACCCTTATCGCCTCAGATATCCCCACCCTTTCCATTGTTTTCATTCATATCCTCCTATTCACCTTGTCGAAGGCCGCCTTCAGGTCCACAAACAATTCGTATACTTTTCCTCCCTTTCTTGCTGTTTCTCTTTCTATTAGGTAGTTTAACACGTACAGATTATCTACCGTATCCCTACCTTTTCTGAAACCTGCTTGTCCTTCCGGCAGCACCCTCCCCCCTTCCACCTCCTAAACTTCCTTTTCCTCTTACACACTCACTCACACACAAATATATAAAGTTTGGATTTGAAAGGGATGATATATTCACGAACACACGAGTGTTAACTTTTATGCAAGGGTTCCGCTTTAAGACGATTATGAAATCTACAATGATGCAGCACGTACCGGTGGCGAAAGTATGAAGTGTGAACTAGAACTATACTCAACGCGGCGACCAGACAGAGTAATAAACCGGCGTGCACTTCACGTGATTTTCGGGAGATCGTTTCCTATTGGTTAAATAGAAGCATGGCGTAACTCAATGCACACAGCCGAAGCATTCAAGCTACCATAAAGCGTTTTTCTGTCTCGTTGTATGCAACGTGTTCTTTTGTTTTCAGTGCTTCTGTGTTTTATTTAAAGTTATTAATACAACTTTAATCATAAATTAGTCTTTTTCAAGACTTTGTTTACAATTAAATAAGAAGTGGTGTATTTTACAGTATTTACAAAAAAATACATTCGTTTATCTATTACCGTGTTGTTTTTAAGTGTTTATTCTGACCAAAAAGCAATGAATAGCGTTACATTGTCACCACCTAGGAAGAGAGCTAGAACTCATTTTTCCATTGAAGAAAAAACGACAATTACGAATACTTTCAAAGTATATAATGAAGAATATCCTGAACAGACAAAAAGTAAACTTGTTGACTTTACTGCCAAACTGTAGGTAATAATCATTAAAAATAAGAGCGCCTTTTGAATTTTCAGCATTTTGTGGTTTTGTTTACAGATACATGCAAGTAGTGTGTATAAGATACTAAAGGAACACGAAAACAACCCAGTATTTAATCCTCCACGAAAGTACCATAGAAGTAGGGCTGTTTTGGATAATGTGATAGAGCAACACAAGCACTCTATTAGACGAATGGTACATTCGTTCTTTTTGAGAAATGAACCGCCCACCGTTGCCAAAATTTTAATTGCAGTAAAATGGAACGACGAGCTCCCAAATTTTAAACAGACCACAATGCGCACCTTGTTAAAAGGGATTAATTTTCTTTAAGTAAAGAGGGTGATTTTTTATCCATTTTGTAAATTTCTTTAATTTCAGATTTAAAGGAAGATCTCGAAATAGTATTCTGAAAGAGAAGGATGAAATTATTTCATGGAGACAGATTAGAAATTATAGAGAATCCAATCACGAAATTTATTACTTGGATGAAACGTGGGTAAATGCTGGCCACACTGTAACAAAAGTGTAGACTGACATGTCTGTTACCAGTGCAAGACATGCATTTATCCATGGATTGTCAACTGGGTTAAAAAACCCCTCCGGTAAAGGGAAGAGACTAATTGTCCTACATATACGATCAGAAGACGGGTTTGTCGAAAATGGCTCATTAATTTTGAATCCAGAAAGACGGGAGACTATCATGAAGAAATGAATTCCACTCATTTTTTAAGAACGGTTCAAAAAGGTGTTACCTACGTTGGAGGAAAAGTCCATTATTGTAATGCACAATGCTTCCTACCATTCAAGGAAAATCGAAAAGATTCCAACAAGTGCCACTAGAAAAAGTGACGTCCAGGAGTGGCTGCGGAGAAAAAATATACCATGTGAAGAAAACATGGTGAAAGCGAAGCTTCTTTCCTTAGTGAAACAAAATAAGGGGGTAGCTAATAATAACTACGTTATTGATGCATTAGCACAAGCTGCCAATAGAGAAGTGTACATGTACATGGATAAGAACAGAAAATGTGGCAGTTAGACATAACAATGGAAATACAAGTAGAACCTCTTATTATCAATGTGGGAGGTTCTTAATCATCTGACGAGTGCCTGTCAGAATGAGATAGTGACTGAAACTGTTTTTTCATGTATGTTTTTTAATTACATGTTTATTAATATACCGTTAGTATTTTATTTCTTTGAAAATTAAACTCACTATTTATTCTACCAATCAGAGATAAATTGTTTACTACAATTCCAATAATAATAATAATTAATTTCAGTTCTTATTAACAATTCTCAAATTTGAAGGATTTCGTAATTACTTATGAATATTTTTTTACATTTCGGTTATTATATTACGAGCAATTTTTGCAGTATTATCGTTTATTCTCGACTTATGCAAAAGTACATTCTTAAAGTTATAAGATTAAAATTAAGCGAGGCAGCGTAAATCAGGCTTTTTACGAACTATCACGTGAACAGTCAGTGAACACCTCGTGACTACTCTGTCTCGTCGCCGCGCGAAGTATAGTTAATATTTGTTTATCTCTCATCTCTAACATGTAAAGAAATAATTATAGCATAATTAATGATATTGAGAGTTATGCACATGTATAGAAATGTAAACAGAAATGAGAACCGTTTTCGGCAAGGACGCAAAGTTAAAATTATTATTATTTTTTTTATTTGTTCATTGTTGCTGTGTAGATGTTTTTTATCTTCATTTCTGATGCATGCTACTCGATATTGTCAACAGGTTACTGTTATGTTATGTACACTGTTTATATTTAAGTTGTCATTTACTTCATTCTGGACACAAAATGTACATCGCTCTTACTAGCTACAAACAGACTACACAAAAAAAAACGTGCTAAATTCTAACCTCCAGAACGGTCTAGCGAATAATAAGTAGATGAAGATTGTGATTTTGAAATCTAAAACTTTATAAATATATAACATGTGTAAGTTAAGATTTAGAATCACTTTATGGTAAATCTAATTGCTAAAAAGACAATGTGTTTTTAATTAAATTTTTTTACGACGTTCTCATGACTTAGCTGACTGTGAGTTTTCGATTCTGATTGACCGGAATCACCTTTTTATAACCGAACATATCGTTTAGACACATGCAGTTGGTATTAAGCTTCTTATTTTGATAATATCTAAATTATATCAATATATGTCTAGCTCCATAATTTTATACTTCCAGGTTGAGACTTTTTAGTTTTATGTCAAATATACCTGCGCCTTGTCGGCTTAAAATATTACAATGGAAAATGCCAATGGGTATAATCCCATTGGCCAATAATTACTGTCGCAATGAAGTTCAGATAGGAAACGTTTTCTTTATTTATTAGAATCAGCGAAGTAAAATTAAATTTATTTTTACTGCTTTTAAGCAGGAAAAATATCAATTTTCGTTTTTATTTCATTACCACGATCGATTTTTACTCTTTTAGTTGCGGTTGCAGCCCAACTATACGAACTATAATCACGCGCAACCACGTCGCTTGCAAACTTCACGAATATCCACCCGGCGAATGCCGCTGAAAGTATTAAAAATTCAGCGAAAAGTTTTTTAACTATCGCGCGAATTTAAGCCAAGCGTAGCGAGCATTCCATCGTTACCCCAGTTTGAACAATGGACTGTGCTGGATTGTTCGTCAGTTTTACTTGCTTCGCTATGAAAACTCGATAGCAAAATGGCACCGAATTTAATCTCTGGATTCGGTCGTAAAACAGGTGTTTTGAATACCTCGACCTGCATTTGTTCGGTGAAATACCTTGAAAATTATACAACATTTAAGTGCACGTATAAATTTGCGATTGCAGTGAATTTGGAGCGTGAAATGCGGAGCGGTAAACTTGGAAATAAAGCGACGGTAGAAAAACACTAAACATCAAATTTAATGTGGGTTAAGACAGCGGTTCTCAATCTCAATGGTTGATAGAGGTGTTTAGGGAGTTTATACATTGAGTGAATTAGCAAAATTCACGCGTCTGATACCGATTATGTACGAACTACCGTAGAACATAGTTCCGTTTTAAATAAATTCGGGCGACTTGATGATGAAGATACCGGAAGTATTTGCTTCATGTTTGTCCACCATGGGCAAGACGAATCGTTGCAACGACTCCTGATCGACTTGGATATAAAAGTGAGGGCAACAACAAGTGTAATAAATAAATCAACGTTGAATTGAAGAAAAAAGGCGTCGCGAGATCATCCGGTGATTATTTAGAATAAAAGCAGTGTGCGTACATCATACAAAATAAACAAAGAAATTGTGTAGCACGCGTTATTAATGAATGTGGACCCTATGCTAATCAGGATTTTTTTCACACGGTGTGTAACCAATTACAAATTAATAGCAAATAAAGTGAAATCTATGAAATATAGCTTGTGAATTTTAACTTGGTCGATATATATAGGAAATTTTACGGACCGTTAAAGCATAACACATCAGCGTGAAAAATAAAATCGGTGCGAGCATGAAAAATCATTCAACGTCAAAATTTACTTTGTTAAATAAAATTTCGCCAAGGTACAGTGCAGGCGGTCGTAATCCACTATATGACTCCATATACAGCGAAGCCATTTGGTGCTTAATATGTCATTGTCTGCGCCGGCAAATCTTCACATGAAGTTTTATCCATGAAAATAATTTCGTACAAACTGTAAATTTTGCGATAGTCATAGTTTTGATTCGGCATTTTGTTGTTTGTACGAGAACCGTGATAAATAATTAAATACGCTCGGGTTTGAATAGACGTACAGTTTCATTTGATACACAGCGCGTACGACTCGCCTATATGAAATTTCCCATGGGTGAGATAATAAACGCCCGTATAGGATTTTAAATGCATGCCTCGGTTGATATTGCTTTTATGCATATTCGTGTCGTTACGGAAATATTGTATGTTTGTATTAATTTTTTTTATTTGTTTTATAAATTTATTTAATTTTTATTTACTGTTAAAAGTGTATGAATATCATAGGTGAGTACAACTAGGTTCAATAAACTGTAGTTTTAACAGACTATAGCATTATCTTTTGTTATAATCCACGCCTAGCTACTGCTAACGATAATAAATTACGCTGGATAATTGTAATTATTTCTCAAATAGTGCACAAGATACCAGTCCTTTAACCATTGGCGCCCAGCATGGGGCCAGCACTGAGGCCCGCGATGCAGCATATATAGCTTCAGATATATCTTACGTCTTAGTTCATACATAATGTGACTGTCAGGGAAAATTATATTCGTGCTAATACCGTAAACGAAGAAGATTTGAAAAAATTGAAATTGAAGAATTTAGCACAGCTAGTTTGACTAGCTCTAATTAAGCATTCCAATAGATTCTTTATATGGTGGGTACCTAATATTTTATGCCATAAACGATGTATTAAGTCAGCAATTAAATGCAGTTGCCTAATGCACGTATTGCTACATTTCTAGACATACATAGAACAAATGGAAATTGCGAAGAACTATAAAAACGTTTAACTGTAAAATTGGTAGAACTAGAATGAAGGTAAAATAGAAGAAAAAACAAGAGTCACAAACACGTATAAATAAAAAATACGATAGACATCTTAATTAAATCTTTTGGTCAAAAACAATATATGCTGCATCGTGTTGGATAATTGTGGTAGAATATTTATACCTATTTTTTATATTCACATTTATATTATCGCCTTTATTTTTGTCTTGTCCAAATGTTATTTGGCTAGATTTCGGGTTAAGTGTACATTTTTATTTAACATCCTCATCACCGTTATGAAGCACAACATATTGCTATGAATTAACCTTTGACTTTTATTTATTAGGAAATAACTCATAACTAAAGACCGGAATTATATGCTTAAAAGTAGTATAAAACATTTGCATATTTATGCACGAAAATCTGTAAAAATATGCACTAATTTCGTACAAATATGCATTATTTTCAAACAAGTTTCTTTGAGTTGTTATAATTTTTTTTATTTAAACAGATAATAAAATTTATAAATTAATATTCATTTTTTAAATCATCTATACACTTAAATATTATATATCTTTATAAAAATAAGAGTTCAAATCAGTAATACATATTAATCATCTAATTACAAATATTGTACGTATTTCGTTAACGTCTCGCAGTATTGTTTATTAATGTTAATTATTATTATTATAATTAATTATAAGATATTTTCCAATATTTTCTATTAAAAATTCTTGCTTCTATCAGACAAAATATTTTTATAGCTAGAAAACTTCTCTTTACATCTACAGATGTTATAGAAGCATACCGAAGCGAACTAAATTTACATTATCAACATTGAAGTCTTCAATCTGAGTTTTCGCTACCTTTTGATAATAAAATATAGCCAGAAATGTTATCTAAAACCTGCTTAAGTTTTTTGGCTGTAATTTCACCAATTTCTCGTGGTACTTTATTTACACATGTTTTAAATTGTTCAACTAATTCCACAGACTTAATTAATGACATTTCTTGTATTTCCAAACTGTAATAATATGACTTATAATATGACTTATATATTCATAATTGGATTGAATAAATGCTCAGCACCTAACGAACTTTTTTTAAAAACTGTTTGAGATTTTTTATAGCAATACTAGTTTCGTTGTCGAAATCTATTATTAATTCTTTTAAGGTGACAAAATGTTTGGCATGGAGAATTGCGGCCAACATGGATGATTCGCCAACCTAACTCAACCCAACCCAACATGGGTACCTATCAAAGATTTAACTACGCTTTTGGGAGACAACCCGACCGCCTTGTCTGCACTCCTTTTATTTTAGTTTTAGCAATAACCATTCCCTATATAATAATGTTTTTTATATCTGCAATTGCTATGAACAGTTACGTGAATGTTTTGTATATAACTAATCAGTCATTATTCTAGTTCTGCAGAAAAGTAAGTCGGATAACCAATGTTGATTGTGCACTGACTACGTTTTATTAATTTTAATAACACGCTAATTCTTAATAAAGCAGCAGCATTTATATCAATGTATCACAATGACTACAAAATTTATTTTACATCTGATTCAGTTTTACTTTTTTTGTCCAATGATCATTACTTGAATTTGTTGTTAAGACTGCGCCGAGAACGAATGTGTTTTAATCGCGAAATGAATCTACATTGCTACAAAAATAATCCAACCATAATTTGTAAATATCTCCTATGAAACGTTGCTTTTATGCAAACAACACAGTTTCCGAATAATAACAGTAAGGGCGCTTGGAATCGGAGACCTGAAATGGAACGAAAAAGAGAACAATGCGTTTTTGCAAAACCAGAAATGAAGCCATCTAGATTTAAAATATTGCCATCGAGCGCAAACCAGCTACGCCTTTCATTTTCTCTTTAATTTAACCTTAGTGCCGCTTCGTTCTTTGCGCAAATCACGCATATTTGAGCAAATGTAATAGTGCGACGTTGCACGTGACACTTGTAGTTTATTGTATGTTAAAATCGGTTGAAAATATAAGCTTAGTCAATGTTTTATTTATCAAAAAAGTTGGTAGAATTTCATTTATATGATAATGTATACGGGAAAGTGGGATTGGGGATTTTCCTCAAATTGAAGCAAACTTTTCTGTTTCGTTTACTCGCCCGAGCTTATACTTTCACTGCTGCGTTTTTTAAGTAAAGCTACGAATTTATTTACAGTTCTATTCGTCGAGATTTCATATCATTTATTATATCGCGGAACGCGCGAATGGTAAGGTAGCCATATACGAAAGGCATATATTAAACACAACCACACACGTAACGAGGTACCAACTACGAGATACGAAATATTTCTATATAACAAACTTGCAGAACTAAATTAAACATCCAAATATTATGTCATAATCAAATGAAACAATAAGTGTTACCTATGATTAGCGGTAACTACATAAGCTGGTTCGCAACTAGGGACGCAGATATTATAAGCAAGTACTTCGTCAGACCTCGAAGGGTGTAGACGTTGCTTGTTAATAGTAAATAGTGCTACAATTAAAGTTGAAGAACATAATTTCCAGCAAACGTGAAGTTCTGGCTAGAAACTAAGAAAAACGAAAATAATCCAAAGTACGAGGCGGGTGCTTCTCAAGTATTAAAAATGTACAAAGAAATAAATACAAATCAGAACTCAACGTGAAAATGGAGAACATATCGTACAGTGCGGCAATGACCCCACTGAGAATTAGTGAAATAGACTACGCCCTGCGTAGAACGCCATGGAAACAAACGAGCGAACAAAGGTGGATCGCCCAGATAAGATGGCAAGCGGATGGACGTTCCACCACGTTAGGTCAAGTAAATTAAGTTACACATCTAAATAAACTTATACTTACGGATCAAGAATCAGATTGTTCTATATTCATATTTCATTATCCACAATAGTTATAACTGTAGTGTTAATGAAATACATCAGAATTTTAAATATCCAGTCCCGTCTCGTACAGTAGTATACAACGACTGATTCACTGAAGCAGAGAACGAAACATTTTACCGTTAATCTAGATGCACACTAATCTAAAATGCCGATGATGAATATTCATGTTTATACAATAAAAAAAAAATTGATTGCGGACCATGTTTTAGGTCTATTGAAGATATTAATATAGGAATTATAAAAAAAGCAACATGAATTTTTCGCGGAGCAATTATTCTGACTGTATAACGACTTTTGGCATGAACATTTATCTAAATACAATAAAAAGAGGAAGAGCAGACGCATAAACACATTCTCGTAACAATGTTTTAGTTACGAATTTGTGAATAAAATTTCAATCACAATTTCCGCAAGTAAACAGTATCTGACTATTGGTACGACCCTGACATAAGCGATTGAATATTCCACCTAATTCGCCGATTTAAAGATTTAGAATACATCTAATAGCTGCACAGGAACGCGTTACATCTATGTTTCGAAAGAAATTTACTCACATATTTAAGATAATGGGCCGCGGCCGCATGATAGAGTTTCAATGTTATATTTTCAGGGCGGCTCAAATTTCAGGCAAAAATCAATTTAGGGACATGTAAAACTACAAACATTTAGAAGGAAAAATAAATCTGCAAAAAATAATAGGCAGCAAATTTAATGTAAAATAATCGAAACTTCATGTAATTCGTTCAGAGTTTGCACATAAGATGGTGTTAGGTGTTTTGAATTCTCAACCTAACCCAACGTGTTTGTTAGGTTAGGCAGGGATGCCCGTTAAGGCCATTCCTAGTCAATATTTATACTGCTGAACGAAAGAAGGTACTGAGAAAAGGCCAGATAGAAGAGCAGTCCTGGGAAATATAAAGATGTGGTTCCTGGTTTTTGCAGAAGACATAGCTGTATTAGCGAAAACAGAGACACTACCAAGACAAATTGAAGAGAGAGGTCGAAGAGATTCCTGGACAAAAGAAAGCTACAGATACAGATACAGATACAGATGCAGAGTACGAGAGGGGAAGGACTGTACTTAGGTTGCATGTTGCAAGAGAGTACCAATTATGAAGGCCATGTGACGTATGTGTGTGAATAGGCAAGGAAGGAAGAAGAAGCGTTAATGAGGAGTCTGACGTATGTGTGTGAATAGGCAAGGAAGGAAGAAGAAGCGTTAATGAGGAGTCTGCGGAGTAAGAGAGAATGTACTTTTGAGGAGAGGATGAAGAGTGAGAGGTCAACCCCGGAATATGTGATGTTGTAAGAAACAGGATATGAAAGGATAGCAGTGGAAGGAGGGAAAAGGTTGGTGAGATATGGAGATTGAGAGCGGTAGAACTGGGGAGCAGACTTTGGTAAATAAAGCGCTGGGGAAGATGAAGCAAAAGTAAAATAAGAAGAGAGAGATATCGAGATGAGAAGAAAATCGAATAAAGTTGCATGCAAAGGCAGCGACATCATTGACGAATGTGCGATATAGGAGAAGAGGACGTGGAAATATGAGAGGGGTAAAATATAAGGTTTAGGAATATAAGTGTCTATGGAAGGAAGCCGGCATATTTGAATGGTGGAAGAGCGGGAGAGAGTGATAGCGGGATTTGCGTGTGGCAATAAGCAAAACGCAATGTGTAGGTTTTGCGAAATAGGCGTGGATGTATGGTAGCACTGGATGTCATAGTGTGTGAATGTGGCGTCAAGGGAAGAACAGAGAAAAACAGAGAAATACTGTATGTCCAGATTAGAAATGGAGGCGTGATATGAATATGCTGAGGAAGCTGAAGATATTGTAGGACGAGGATATGAAAAAGGAAAGATAAAAGATAGAACGTGATAGAAGAAGAGGGCCAATAAAAGGTTGTTATATGTATAGAATAGCAGCCCTGCTTTGATTCCTAGGTGTTTTTAGTATCCATATTCTTACATATTTGCAGAATACGAAGAGCGAAATTCTAGATACACACCGAGCTAATAAAAGTTAATATAGTAATAGTAATAGTAATATACTATATAAATTTTAGCAGACGGCATTGATAGCAAATTTTCAGAATAAAAATTAGCGTGCACTGAAGCCATCTCGAAATATATTTCTATTTAACTTATATAATTATTCCACCGCCAGCACAGTTCCTTGAACAACACAAACTCTGAAATCAGTATGGAAACTATTCCGGCTGTAAAGCAAGCCATCAAATATGTAGTTATATTCGAGGAGAAAGCCCGGGAGACAAAGAAAACCAAACTAGAAATGACCGCATCATACTAGTCTTCGCTTGATAAGCAATATACAATAAACGTATACGCGAGAAATGTTGGCCCTGTCTTGCGAACAGTGCAATCAATTCTGACGTCATTTCTGAGATACATTATGTTTGTATATAAAGTAATAATTAATAAGACGGTTCATTGTTTTTAGGCCATTAAAATCTGTTAATTTATTTATTTTATATAAATGATTTTTATTATTTCCGGTAATTACCAATTATTTATTAATTAATTTATAGCATTTTCAATTAAAATTGACGTTGCAATGACTAGGTTACAACGATTCGTTGGCCGAGAAGATGGCTTTCTACCTATTAAGAAATTCCTGCTAACGAAGCCCTTTTGTAATTAATGTCTATGCTATTTCGCTGTCATGGTTCCCTCGCTCTGGGGCATACCTTCGTGCGTTGACGCATTTATTTTTTTACTTCTTACAAAGAATTCGTTGGAGCTGTTATTCGAGTTGCATTCACTTAAATAATAACAAAATCCTCAGCGTCTCGACGTACCTACCTTAGCGATAGGAGCGATGAAGACTGTATTTAAAATGTTATCATACATCACTGTCATACATCCTGGATTTCTGTTGAACGCATCTGCTACTTCTCAGTGGCCTGATTGCTCGCCTTCGACGATTCTTCATAACTATCTTGGGAACTGTGTAAAGATATTTCACGGTCATTAGTATATAATTACCGACCAATGGGATCTTTATCCAACGGCAATTAAGTGAAAAATATTTTCAGCAACCTTGAAACGCCAGTATTTCCAAATCCCCCGCGCCTAAAGTGCTCCAAAGTGGCAGATGATGATAATGTAAAACTAAACTGGTGAATAGTGGAATTGGCGAACGGGTTGCGCCGCACAAATGAAGTGTCGGGGCCCAGTTGCCCGCCCGAGCTCTTGCCCAGGCTCGCTTCAATACGCCCGGGAATGTGGATATTAAAATTCCTCGGCTGTCGCGCAGCAGACCGAGCTGCAGACTTGAAGAACTAAATGATTTTTAAGAGGCACAGTGAATTATTACACGATATAAGTACGCGAGAAACTTTCACGTATCCACTAATGGAATACAAAATATTAATCTATTGCACTGCGGGGAATGCCTGAATTTATTATTCCGCGCACCCGTCGACAGTTCGTATGGCCGACGACCCGTTTTATTAGAGGCGTAAAAATGTTGTTTGAGGAAATTATGAATAAAACGTCGCAAAATAATAACGTGCCCTACAAAGTATTCACCTGGATGATTACTGATGATTTGTTGTGTCGTTTAATCAATAAAATATTTAAAAGGACATCACCGATTTTATTGAGAAAGGTGAATATCTTGAGCTGTACTGGGAGTGAAATGAAGTGGAAGAATTTTGAGGTATGAAGATGGGGGGAACATAAATTAAGTTTTATGAAAAGGTACGGATAACAGTGATGTAGGGATAAACGTGGCGACGCGTAGCAAAACATGTAGACATAGACGCACAGGAAAGAGAAGGAGACATCGGAGATGTGTGTAGGTATAAGACCCGGGATATCGAAAGGGCGGACGAGTAGGTGATAACAAGGTCCAGGCGCGGTAATGATGAGAAAAGGAAGAAAAACTAATGAATGAAAGGTACAGAGGATGCTTGTTTTGTGGAAAAGGCAAAGTTAGATGGAAGCTATGTATGGAAGAGTATGTAGATGTAGGTTTGAACGAAAAGGAGAGAAATAACGGTGAAGACTGGACTAGATATATAGGTAAGGCAACGGTTGGGATAAATACACCGAGGAAACTGAAAAGGCTGCTGGACGAGAGCAATGACAAGGAAATATAGTACTCGAATGAAGGGGTAAATTAGGTTAAAATGGAAATAAAAGTTCTTACTACTACTACTACTACTGATACCATAATGAGTCCCAACAACGATTATGCTATGTGGGCAGGCATGATTTAATGTATTAGTCTTAATCCATTTTGGCTCGAAGTCGATGTTGATACGCTTTACGATGGCCGTAATTTACACAACCCTGACGTATTGATAGGGTCAGCTTCGTCGTCGTCGACTGTGACAGTAAGTCGAACAATAATTCTAATTCTTGATAATTCGAATCAAATTGGTTTGAGTCAAAAGTGGTAGTGCAAGTGGAAGTTTTAAGAGGGAAAAACAATGACTGTGCGCAAATATGGACAAATCATTTTTCGAATCTTTTAATTGGCAAGGACGCGGAACCTATATGTGAACGATTCGGTTACTAATTAATTTCAAATTGGGTTGGTTTGGATAAGTAGAAACGTATATATGCAGTAAGTTTCTCTTTGTTTTGAGATTTAGCAAGTTCATAAAAATATTTATATAGAAAGCAATAATGTGAATGGCAAGGACTGTATTACATGGAAACATCATATTTTACCCAATTTATAGGTTGTCAAGCATGGAATGTATATAATGCAGATAACACGAACTTATTTTTAATATGCCTCTCACACTACTTTCAAAAACCAGAAGAGCCATAGCGGAAACACAGAAAATTGATGATTGGCGCGAACATCTAACACATCACTGCGTTCGAGGTATTAGATGGTTGCTTCAAATACAAAGAATTAAAATTAAATAAACAATTTGGAAATATCGGAAGAAAAATAAATATTTTCACTAAAAGCTGCCCGGCTCTTCCTAAATGTATCCAAGAAAGATATAAGTATATCAAATCTGCTTTTCTTAAACCGAACATAACATCAAAGTCGCAGCCACATGTTGAAGCTGTCTACAGTAAAAGTTGCGGAGGCGAAGAAGAAATATGATATATCCCTAACGAATGTCTGATGAGATGATCTGTAGAGCATCTACTGAGTGGTTTGCTATCCTGGATGGAAGAAGCACAACGGACCTATTAAGGACTAAGCGCAGTGCGTGTGCACACTCTACTATTCCTGGTACAAATAACAAAATTTGAAATGTCACTATCGATGCAGAATTTTGAAGGGCACTGTAAAATGTTTTGACGAAAATAGCAAAAATAACAATGCATGAAATACCGACGTTAAGCCTGAGACCATTTCTAATTGTTTAAAAGCCAAAAGGATGAAATTGATTTGAGTGAGGAAAAAATTCAACTGAAAATGGAATATGCAGCTTGGGAAAATGTAAAAACTTCAGAAGGTGTTAGAGCCTTGTTCTGACTAGGCCAGTAATTTAGTCAAGAGGCAAGTAATTTAGTAACTAAACTACTAACAACTGACCAAATATCGTCGCACCATAGTCGTGTACAGTACAGTACAGTAGTGAGATGAGAGAGATGAGCACGCAAAGCAACAAAGTAAATAAGCTAATAAAGCTTATTGCAATGGCTATTTTAGAAGTGGAAGAAGAAATTAACGTGACAAAAGGAAAAAAAAAACAATGGATACGAAAATGGATTCAGAGAATGAATGAACTAGGAGCTACTACTTCTCTACTCAATGAAATAGCATTAGAAGATCCTAAAGAATACTTCGGGAAGAATTACTGAAAATTATTTTAATTTTGTGTTAATGAAAACGCAGTCACAAATTCAACGTAAGGATACCCATTTAAGAAGCGCAATTCCCGCAAAAACAAAACTACAGACAGTTCTCTATTTTTTTGCTACTGGATGTAGTTTAAGAACGCTGACGCATTTATTTCGACTTGGAAAATCAACCATTTCAGAATTCATGATAGAAGATTGTGACGTTATCTATGAATTATTAAAGGAAGTTATTAAGGTAAAATTAAATAAATTATAAATATAATTTGTGATTCATTTATTAATTTAAAAAAAATACATGGAACTAGTTAATTGTCAACATTCGCATTATTTAATGATGTAATAATTATATTTGATGAAATTGAATCATTTCTTTGTGATGTTATTTGTATGGGCTGCTCTCCAAAAAATATATATATAATTATTGTTATTCAAAGTGCTACTATATGACTCTTGCAAATCATATGGTGAAAATGGTGAAATGACTGTGTTGGTAAATGTAGTTGGTTTTGATAGGCTTTTAAGATGCTGATGTCTTCTAATTCCATTCATATAAAGCTGCATATGTTTATGTGCTTCTAAAGCCAATAGTAATGGCAAAGATTTTAGTTGAATACCGACATGTTTCCCGAAGACCTCAAACTCATTATCCTCTGCTGTAGAGTTAGCAGCCTCCGATATCTCTCTTAACTGCGTTAACATAGTAGAAAGTTGAGCCATTTTTTTCCTTTTTATAGGAGGTGTAGATTTAGGAGGTTTATGCTCACATATATGATAATATCCCCTGCAGTGTTGTTTTCCGCACTATCCATATTTTGGTGTAAAGTACCTTCGCCAGGCTGAAAATAAATAAAATATTGTTAATACCTAAAGTGAGGATTATTATTAATTATTTTCCAGGTTTCAGCCACTACAGATTGGGAAATAATTGAGAGTGGCTTTCGAAAATAATTGAACTTTCCTGGATGCTGTCGAGCAATCGACGGCAAACATATCATTATTAAGGCACCTCCCGACTCAGGAAGTTTGTACTACAATTACAAACATTCAAACAACATTGCCTTCATGGCAGTTGTAGATGATAAATATTGCTTCGGTTATATAGACATAGGGTGGTTTCTGATGGAGGGGTATTTCGTCATAGTAGCTTGTATCAAGCAATGGCGACAATGCCTTTCCGTTGAAAGAATATCTATTAAAACCTTTCCTAGGAAATCAACTGTCATTGAAGAAGAAAACTATTCAATTATCGTTTGTCGCGGGCTAGGAGAATAGTTGAAAACGCTTTCGGTATACTAACTGCTAGATGCTAGTGTTTGAGAAATTGATGCCCTACAATCCTGAGAAAGTGGTCAGCATCGTAAAGGCGTGCTGCGCTTTACATAATTGTCTCAGGCAAACAAAATTATAAAACAGGCAGTTGGAATATACGGTAGACAAAGAAAATTTTGATATAGCAATTGTTAACCCTGGTAATTGGAGGGAAGCGCCAGCCCCTCAAGGATCCACTACAAACTTGTTTAAGCAATCATTTATCTAGAAGGTCTACAGATATTCTTTAGAAATATGCAAATTGCTTTGTGGAAGGTGGGTCAGTTCCTTGGCAGTTAAGAATGGTACATTAAAAATGACGAACAGCCAGGCTACCGATCTGATCTATAAATATGAATCTTATTTTAATTGTAAAGAAATAAAATAAAAATAAATAATAAATACTTTCTGTCAATATTGAAGTAATATTTCCGAGTGATTCATCCAATAAACTGAACCATTTTACTGAAGGAATGTAAACTGAGTCAGTCCCGGCACCGGAATTTTTGGACTCCTTAATTTTTTTAATTCCTGCGAGTAGGTCGATCTGAAAAGAAATTGAAAAAGATTACAACAATATATACTTGTAATAATTACTTAAATATGAATAAAAATGTCAACACTAACTTGGTGCTTTTGATTTTCATTTTTATCGTCTTCTCACGAAATCCAGGTATATCCCTTTCATTTTCCAAATTAACATACGCAGGTTGCTTGCCTTGTTTATTTTTATATAGTTCAGATTTTACGTTCCATAGGCACTCATGTTGCAAATAATATCCAACAAACTTTAGAGTTGTGTCTTCATTCCACCGAAACGACATATTTACAACACCGGTAGCTATATACTAATCAACTAGAATAAATTATCAGGTTCGCACTGGTTTAGTGGATGAATCACGAAGCCGTGACACGTGGTGGGGGGAGCTACTCGATCGACAATATATAATGAAATGGATCCAGTATTTAGTCCAGTAGTTTAGTCGCTTACAAAAAAAAACTGGACTAAAATTGTGTTGTTCAGATACGTTTAGTTACTAAATTGCCACTTGACTAAATTACTGGCTTAGTCAGAACAAGGCTTATGTGACGATATTATTTCCCAGAATTGATGATAATGTAGAGCTCTACAGATCTGATGTGAAAGAGATTATTTGGAGTATGATTTGAAGCAACTCTTTTCAAACGAGTTAGATGTAAATTCTTTGAGCGTTTTTAATTTAAAAACGTCTCCAGCTTTTTTAGAAAATGGGAATTAAAAAAAGTCAGTCACAAATAACAGACTTTCTATACGAAAATTGTGTCTCATTTACTACCATTACATTTCAGCATAAGAATTCCGTTTCATCACAATTTATTGTGTTCTTATTTGGTAAAACAAGTAGTTTAATATTAAAGTATGTTAATAAAACATACGAAGTCTTGACAACTTGAACTTTTTTGTGGGAAGTCATGGTTCGAGTTCTGTGTTTTGTGCAATCTACGTCGCGCACTAGTGACGTGTACAACACTGTAGACAAGTGATTACACCATCCAGTAAGATCACGTGAATGATTCTGAAGCAGATCCCTCGAGCAATATTACAAGAAACGTTAGAAAAACTCCAGGGTTAAATTCATTCTTTTATTGTCTAGTAATGGTTTACGCCCCTTTAAAAACTTAACATAAACCGAACCCAATGATCTGGATATACGACTTTTGGAACTATCACAACTTTTCTAATCCAATCTAATTCCGCCCATCGATTTAACGCCACATCTTGTCAACAAAGTGCACAATGCTGCTCTTAGTAATTCAGTATTGTTTGGTGTTGTATTCTTTGTGTGCGAGGCATCAATGCAGTGCGGCGATATGCAGTAATATTTGCAGCATACCGCCGTTCTCTTCAATTGACTGCCAAATACGACAACAATGTACGTATTGTTCGTTACAATGCCTCGCGTGCACAATTGCATCGGAAGTTGTCTGTATCGGAGAACTAGATGATTAGGTCGATTGAACAGCGCGTTCGCGAATTTACTATATTAATAAATGATTGATGAAGGCGAGTCGTTTAGAAAATGACAAATATATGGAGATATATGAAACTGTTATATGATGGCTGATGAAAGAATATAATATAAATAATTTTTGTAGGGTCTTAATTGCGCTTTCTTGGCAGGGCGTTTAATAACCATACCAATCAAGTGGCAGCAAATAATTGATTTGGATGCTCTCAGCTGGACAGATAACAAAAGTCGTGTTATAGTAACTGGATTATTATTAACAAGGTGGAAAATAATCTTTTAATTAATTTTTAATATGCGCACAGGGCCGAGTTTCATTCGGAGAGCAGGATTTCAAAGTTTCTTTTTTTTAATTCTCACTGGGCATTTTGCCAGTTTTGCTTATAAGAGTTCAAGAATTCTTTGTTTCTTTTGTTTCAGTAAAAAAAGTGATAGTGATATATTATGTCATTTAGAAGCACCCATTTTTATTGACGATTAAAAAATTACTTACCTTATTATCTTTACAACATAGTTATTTAATAAAAAATCAAAATTTCTTCCAACCGATCTAATAATTAAATGTTTAAAATAAATATATGAATAGAAGAGTATAAATGTAATATTTTTAATATATTGTATTGTATAGTAAATAAAATGTAAACAGAATATCGTAAACTTTACAAGGAATCTAATAAACATAAACACCCTAATTAAAATATCTGTAAAGCGCAAGTAAATACATCGAAATACAACATTAATGCGTGTTATTTAAAAGATATTAAAACCGTGAAAAAAGAGATTGGTTGGGTTGGGATGAATTGGGTTGGGTTTGATTGGGTTGGGTGAAGTTGGGTAGGGTTGGGTGTGGTTGGGTTGCGTTGAGTTAGGCCGGGTTGGATTGAGTTAGGTGATATAGATTATACAAAGTTTTCCGATTGCAAGGACGATGCATTATTTTCGTACAAAGCGGCGTTAGTGTGAATTGAGCTCGCAAAACCTTAACCTAGAAGTTATCAAAATTCAAATGTATGGTAAATATCAAGTAAAAGAGAATATGGTAGAAGTAAAAGTCCGGATAGATGCTACAGGTGCTGCAACGTATATACATCGCCTTATACAAAATTCTCATTCGTCTGCATAATTGTGGGATAAACAAAACACACCCTTGAAATATTTTTTACAATTACGACAGATAACAGATTTCGAATAATATAATTAAAACTAGTACATACTGAATAATAAACTTTAACCTTATAAACTTTGCGTTATAAACAGATCTCAAACATAATCCAGTAATGCAACGTGAAATTATAACTTCGCAACTTAAAATGTTTTTTTTTTATTTTTTATAACTGCAGTGGTAAAATAACTCGATCAATGTTAAAAGAGCCAATCAGTATGCAACACGATATACATCAATTTATTTCAAATGAAACAATTAATAAAGGCAAATTAGGAAACAAGCACTAGTAGAAAACATTATACACGATATTCAAATTATACCCATCAATTCTAATGTTTATGTTATTAGGCTCACAATTAATGTAATATTTTTCCAATATTGATAGACGTTTTTGTAGATTCTGTTCGATATCTAAAATTTTCGAATTGTCCCAATCAAATTCATGGTTCATGTTAAAATGAGCCCTACCGTCTATTTTGTAAATTATATTCGATCTAAATGTTCCTAGGGACATTTATGCATTGTTGAGGAGAGTTGGAACGACGTAGCCAATCACACAAATATTAACAAAACGTACTTCTAGAAATTAGTTGCACATTTGTTCGACACGAGTTATTTTACATCGGAAGGAGTATTTTACAAACAGCAATTTGGAACCACTATGTATGTACGTACCAATACTTGCCAGTATGGCCATCAACGAATTACAAATAGAGACAATTAAGTATTTATATGACGACATATTAATAGCTGTTCCATCAAACGAACCCCAAACAATTTTAAAACATTTTAATAAATACAATCAACATTTTCAATTTACTCTAAAAGTGGAAAACGACAATAGGATAAACTTTTTAGACACGCCAATAATAAGAAAAGAGGACGGTAGTTTAATAACCGATTAGTATCGGAAAGGTCTAGTGCCTTACTCGGACAGAATATTAAATCTTCACATACATTTCAAATGAAACCAGAACGTTATTTTAGAACTAAAAAACAGAGTATTAAAATCGAGCTACAAAATATTTCATAAGAAGAATCTTAAAAGATTATTAAAACAAACTGAGTATCTTATAAACTTTATAAATAATATTTTATAGTCATATAAATGGGGAAAAAACATCATATATACAACTAACGATACAAATGATATAAAGAAACACTTCAGTACCATATATTATTATGGGGCGTACGAACTCATTAAGAAAAGTTAAACTAATAAAATTGTAACCTAGTCAGATACAATACTAAAATGCAGTTTACAAAAATAAAAGATAAAACTCCCACACCGTTTAGATCGAATATAATTTACAAAATAGACTGTAGGGACTGTATCATTTTAGCCTGAACCATGAATTTGTTGGTACAATGTGAAAATTTTAGATACGGAACAGAATATATCAGAACGTCTAATATCGGAAACAATTTACATTAATTATGAGCCGAACAATATAAATATTGGAACAGATGGGTATAATTTGAATGTCGTGTATAATGGTTTGTGGTAGTGTTTGTTTCCCAATTTGCCTTAATTAATTGTTTCATTTTAAATAGATTGATGTATATTATGATGCATACCGATTGGATCTTGTAATTTGGATCAAGTTATTTTATCGCTGTAGTTATAAAAAATCAAAAAACGTTTCAAAAAAACATTTTAAGTTGCGAAGTTATATTGCACGTTGCAGTAGTTAATTATGTTTGGTTTCGTTACCATTAGTTCTGTTTATAACGCAAGGTTTATCATTGAGTATGTATTAGTTTTACTTATGTTATTTAAATATTGAAATGAATGTTATTCATCGTCGTAATTATAAAAAAATATATAAGGTTAGTTTTTTTTTATTCTAATGTACCTGTGATATAATGATATAATTTGTTGAACATAGCTCTGATGAATATTTTAAATATAATAAGTCGAAACGTTAGCAATGAAATAGGTTTATTTTGTGGACTGTCCTAACTACAAAGAATATTTGTTTCTTATACAGAGGCCTGTAGATTAAAATTTATATCATTTTCTATCACTGCATAAACTTTGTGGTTTTATTTCTTCCAGTTTTTTTCAAAATCCACCTCTTAATCTATGAAACATACGCCGTTGTCTCTCATATGCAGAACAGTAGTTACGATCATAGAACCCCCTATGCACCTTGCCACCACCACATCGTCAATTTATAACAATGTTTTATTTTAAAGTTGGCCCGTGCATCTGTTTTACTGTCTCTCCCTAACTGGCCACATTCAAAGTACAAGGCAATGAGATGGGAGCGTAAGTTCTGTGGCCACTTTGTACTTAAACTGGCTTTGATGCAAATGAACTTTGAATGGAAATGTGATGTTAATCGTGACTTGATACGGAATATTGAAACAGTTGCCGTTTATGTAATTCTAATTCACTAAAAGTATATTTTTATGTTTGTACACAGGGAATTTTAAATTGCACTTCCTTTTTATGGTGGGGGGTGGGGGGTAGTTTAGATCAAGAACAACAACACAAGCCCATAGTTGAGCATAATTGATGTGGTTATAAAAGTTTAATTTTAGAAAATTGGATGGGGTGAAAATGTAGGGATTCAAGTCTACACTGGCTTTGTGTTTTGTGCCAAATGGCTATGTAAGATCTTTCAGTTGCTACAATTGGATGTTGCAGAAATGCTGGGAATTAATTGGTATTATTGCTAATATTAATGAAAATTAAAAAAGAAATTTGAAGTAACTGTTTAAAATTAAATTTTATTGCAAATTGAACATTTACCTGGAAAAAGGACAAAGTTGTTAACATTATTAAATAAATGAAAATTTGAATTACGAAATGCTTTTCATCGTGATATATTACTTCAGTGATTTTTATTCGAATTCGCATTAACTTACTTTCTCCTTTTCTCCCGTCTCTTTAATTCTCCGTACCGATTAGCCTCTTCTTTCTTCCATTTCATTAGTGGCCTTCCCACTTTTGTTCTTCATTAAAAAAATCAAAAAGTTGTTTTTCATTATCCTTGGTGTTGTTCTCCCATATATAGTGCGTACCGAAACAAATCCAAATGTTTCCTTCTGCTGGTTATTTTGTACTGATCCATTAATTTTCCAATTTTCTTGCAGCACAAATTGGCTGCATTTAATTTTCTTATCCATCGTTTGTTAAGTTTCTCGCTTACAAGGGATAGATATGAAAAAGAACTCAAGGTTATTAAACAAATTGCAAGATACAATGGTTTCTCAGACGAAATCGTCAATAATATTCTTAACAAAAAGAAATTTAAGCTCGATGTTCGAAATTCCACGACATTGTCACCTCAACAAAGTCAATCAATGAAATTCATTAAACTCCCGTACCACTACGCGACTAAAAACTTGAATAGCATATTTAAAGACCAAGGTTATAGAATTGCTTTTAAATCGAATAACACCTTAAAAAACCTATTAGGTAACCCAAAAGACAAAGTTGAGGTAAATCAAAAGTCGGGAATTTACGAGATAGAATGTAAAGAATGTGATAAGAAATATATTGGCCAAACTAGACGTTCCATAATAACGCGTTATAAGGAGCACATAGCTCATTTTCGATTCAACAGACCGGAAAAATCTAGTGTGGCTTAACATATTTACGACACAGGGCATGCCTTAGGATCAGAATCTCTTAAATTAGTTAAATCAGTAACAAATAACATTGAATTAGATGGCTATGGAAATATATATATTCATAAAAATAAAACCAGATTGATGAATTCAGATTTTGGGCCTGTACCTAATTCAGTTTTGTACAAGTTACTGTAACTGACCATCGAGCAGGTAGTTTAGTCCCTTCAGGCAATTAATTTGTTCACGCATACTCGAGGTCAGTTCAGGTAGATTAACGGGTTAGAGTATTTAAGTCTAGTGGTAGTAGGTTAGTGTGAATAAATACTGTGTGGTAAGGGTAAGTTTGTTTCATTTTATTTGCCAACCACAGTCTCCAAAATTACTAATTTACCTTTTCTAAAGTTTTCGCTATAGCTTCTTCTACCTCTTCTTTCGCGATACCTTCTTTCTTCCCAGCGACATATCTTTCCAGTATTTTACTTGTTAATCCAATTAACTTTTTTCGTCCATGCTATCAATATTCCTACTGTATAAGTTGTCAACTAATTTATTTCCGTATGTTCCATATTCGTCTCCTTTTAGTGCCGTTATGTCAACTTGTCTATTTTTTCGCAACTCTTATTGCCATCCTTAATTTTTTCGCACCAGCTGGTATTTTTTACACACGTGCCTTTCGCTTCATTTTCTTTATCTCCTACTGCGAACATTTCGTTCATCTCATACTTTGATGTGCGACGTACCTACATGCACTCTCGTGCACATGCCTTTGTATACGCAATTTTCTAGCCATTTCCCCCCAATTGAGAACAATGCTCGATCAACTTGTGTTTATTTGTATATATAAAAGCATATCACGCCACGCGAGCCTGTGCGTTTTATTTCATGATTTGTTCGTGTACGCCCAAGTTATGAATCGAGTTTGCAAGTTTGCCATATCGTTGCATTACATTTTAATCATATTTTGTTATCGTGCGTTTCGATTAATTGTTTAGATATAAGGTTTTCTCAACATTAACTATATTTTCATTTGATTTTGTTTAACGTTGTTTAACCCTTTCGTTACGGGTTATTTTTAAGATTATAGTGCTGCAAATACGCCGTTTTAAATGAATTTCGTATCCGTACGTTCTTCGTATTTAAATTGAATGTAACAACGTATTCACACGTTCTTGGGTATCAACATTTTGGTGTTACTAACACAAAGAAGAACAATATTATTTGGAAGAAAATGTTATTTTTTATTTGCATAGAATACAAAGTTATATTAGTAACATTTTAAAATTAATGTTAAATATAGTTAGTTATTATAGTTTAGTTTAATTTATATTTTTTTCCTTGTGATATATTTCAAAACACACAACGGTGCATTGCAGTGTTTACAGTAATATGTAGTATATTTTCTTTTGTTGTTTTTGGAACATACTACGCATCTTATTACGGCTATTCTTTTCCCTTCTTTGGTAACTATTTTCTTTATGAAATGCCTACCGGTAAGTCTTGTTGGGACTTTCGATGTGTGCCGTTCCTAACGTGCTTATTGTTGGAGTTTTATTGTATTTTTCAAAGATTTCTTTGATTAGTTGAAAATCAGGTGTTTTTTATTGTAGTATTTATTAATTGTAAGATACAAAAATTGAAAACTATTCCTAAAAAAACTCTGGTAATACTTAACTAATTGGTGATAGTTACATTTTTCGTTATTATTTGATGCTATTTATCATCGGTTATATTGTCTGTAAATTCATTAAATGTTGATGGAATGGGAGTCGCAGTCGAATGATGAAGTTGTGGATATGGCGACTGATGATACCGCTGCTTCTGAAACTGCGGTTGTGGCAAGGTAACAAACTTTGGTGCATGAAAATGTGGCAGTTAATATGACTGTTGGGCAAAAGCATATGCCTGACTTGCAGTTGGAGTCGTCGAGCTAAAATGCATATTTCTACTTTCTGCATCATTAACCACTGCGAATATTTTCGATTTTACTTCAATTTGCTGCTGCGGAGAAAATGTTTTTACGGTTTCGGCCATACAATCAAAAAACGGCGTTATGGGGTCCTTATGTGGTGGTTCAATAGTCGTCTGTGCTCGATTGTTGTTTTCTTGTAAATAATTTTGAAGTACGGCTGCTGCTGATTTTTTTTGTGTTCTGCTGCGTACTACATTTTCGCTTTGCCATGTGTAATTTATTGGAACCCGCACTTTGGGGTTTCGGCGTAGAGGAATAACTCCTATTACTGGCAGGACTGGTAACATAATCTGCGGAATCCTCTTCAATGTTAATAGCCTGCTCCTGCGTGTCAGCTTCAGTGTCACTTTCCGATAAATCGGATTGATCAACGTTCGTGATTTGTTGCCTATCTGCTAAAAGTGGTCGCATAAATGTAATTTGTTGGTCGCATCGCCAGAAATTCTTTTTCTTCGCTGCGTCGCCACTTCTGCTTTTCTGAGCCTTAATAGACTTGCGACAGCTATCACGCAACGAGCTCCATCTTTTTTGCATTCGGAAACTAGAACAAAATATTTGTTTAAATTTTCACAATCTAAATAGATTAGTTCCTTCAGATTTTTCGCTACGGGAGACACATTTCGAACAATAGCATTTAGCTATCGAAACAACTGTTCCTAAAATCGTCTATGGAACTTGCAAAGCTATATGGAAGAAAGCCATTGATGTAGGCGCCTATGGAAGAAATATCGACGGAGGGATGCAAATTCGACAATCGGAAGAAAATTTGTTTTCAAATACTTTGGATTTACCCCATGACAAATCTCTACCTGGGAGTAATGAAATTGTGCCTCATGTTTTCGTAGGAGATGAAGCTTTTCCTTTACATAAACATTTAATGCTCCTTATCCAGGGAACGAAATAAGGAATAATGAAAACATTAAAATCTACAATTACAGACTTAGTAGAGCTAGACGAGTTTCCGAAAATTGTTTCAGAATATTAACAAAACGATTTCATCGTTATCAGAGACGCCTACAAATTATCCTTGAAAACATGGATCAAGTTGTTCTAGCTATATGTTGTTTACATAACTTCCTTCGGAATGATACATGTCATTGGACCGATGCTGATGAAGATAATCAACCCTCACAAGGATTAAGGAATACATCTGGAATAGGCAGATATTCAACTATTCACGCATTGCAGATTAGAAATAAATTTTCACAATATTTCAACTCTGAAATAGGTTCGGTTTCGTGGCAAACAGCAATGGTTATGAAGGGCAAAAGAAAGATATAAACATTAAACGGAGATACATTCTAATTAATTTCGTTGTAAATTTAATACACCCAACATTAAAATATTGTAATAAAAATCCGCGGTGGTCCGCACGAAACTTTCTTATACTTTATTGCTGAAAGAACTTTTCAAACAAATGTTTTTTTTTTAATTCCAGTATATAACCTTCATACGAAAAATTGCTATAACGCGAACCGTTCACGAGATATAGAAAACGTTGATTTGATTAAACCATCAGTTTGAGATATTGCTTTCAAAATGTGTCAGAGTGTGACCTTCAATAGATAGGCGCTGGAGCGCGCACAGCCAAACGTATGTTTAGCCGCCCGATCGCAATATTTTAAAATCCGCGGTGGTCCGCACGAAACTTTCATATACTTTATTTCTGAAAGAACTTTTCAAACAAATGTTTTTTTTTTAATTCCAGTATATAACCTATATACGAACAATTTTTGCTATAACGCGAACCGGTTTCGTGATATAGATAACGTTGATTTGATTAAACCATCAGTTTGAGATATTGTTTTCAAAATGTGACGTTTTTTTCCACGCTATATACTAATCCTAAGCTTAAAGTGTTATGGTGTGACCTTCAATAGTTAGACGCTGGAGTGCGCACAGCCACATGTATGTTTAGCCGCCCGATCGCAATATTATAAAATCCGCGGTGGTCCGCACGAAACTTTCTTATACTATGTTATGCTATGATTTTCGAAAAAACTTTTCAAATGAAAGTTATTTAAAATATCAATATCTATAATTTATGTAAGAATATTTTTTTCCGTAACGTGTATCGTTTCCGAGATATGGAAAAAGGTGATAAGAGTAAACCATCACTTCCGGTTGAGAGATTGCGTTCAAAATAGGACGTTTTCCTCCTTGCTGCATACAAATGTTAAGTTGAAAGTTTCAGAGCTCTAGCTATAATCGTTTGGACGCTAGAGCGCGAACAGACACACACAAACACACATAGAGAGAGAGACACACACACACAGACACACAGACGTCATTCCGAAAATAGTCAGAAACGATTTAGGGGACCTCAAAACATGTATATCCGTTGAAATCTCGAGTTCGAAAATTTTCATGATTCCTATACTTACTTATACATAATGTATAAGAAAGTAAAAATAGTGGAAAATACGACATCAAAATAAAAATAACTATAATATTTACCTGAATTGTTCATTTCCCCTGGAATTTCCTCCCATATGTTGTCCTTTCTTTGCTGATTATGATAGTTGGTAGCACTTAAATCATAGAGTTCACTATATTTTTGTACCACGCAAATTCATTTTTCGTCTTCCATTTTTGTGGTAACCACGTGGTAATGCGTTCAGAACTACTATTGCCGAAATAATGCAAAACAGGCACGTATTTTCACGCATCAGACACGTTTACGCTAATCGGCGGTGGTTGGCAGCGGCCGGGGGTGCCCCCATTTGGCCGGCTCGGCACGCGCGTTCCGTTTTTCGCCGATCTGGATCGGAGGCTTGCAATCCCGGCCGGCGCCGGTTTCGCCGGGCGCTCCCGTCCCGGTCAAGTGTGCGGTTGTCCATTTATTTACATGTGTTTTTATGTGCCCGTATTTTACCGGTTCGTGACGTTCCGTCCCGTGCCGGCCAAGTGAGCGACAACCTTTATTACAGTCAGGTAAAATACTTTTCTATACCATTTTACACTTTTTCGAATAGATTTTGCGATGCTTAGAACCATGCCTGCTTGTCTACGGCTCCCACTCTTTCGCCGGTGTTTCTATCTTCTTTTCTCGTTTCCATCATTCCTACTTCGTGCATGGTTGTAATTATTAGGGCATCTCTTTTATCGCACACCATTTTATACAGAATAATGGGACAGACATACAAAAAATTACTTCTCCTTTCTTTAGCTTTTGTGAAGGAAAAACAAGCATACATTTTCGATTTGTTTAACTGTTCATCTAGCATTGGTTTTATGTTTATGCAAATATGTAAATAATAATAAAGGACCAGTTATCTACAAATAACGAATGTCCTTTTTCCCAATACTTGTCCATCAATGTTATTACAATTTGATCAGATTTTTCAAGTTCCATATTATTTTCAACGATTTCAGCTGTGGAACCAGTATATATAATACAATTTAAAATGTATCCAGTCCGGCAATCATATATCAGAAATAATTTTACACCCAATGGGTTCCTTTTCGAAGGTATACATTGCTTAAATGTAAGTCTACCATTAAAAAGCAGAAGGCTTTCATCGATACAAAGATTCTCATACGGAATAAAATTATACTGGAATGAGCTCTGCAGTTCGTTGACAGGTAATTTCATTTTAAATAATAGATCACCATTTTGTTCGTCACTTTTACAAAAATGCAAAATTTTCATAATAAAAAACCACTTGTTCCTTTTCATTATTTTGCCGAGTATTTACCTCTTTAAGCTTTTTTACTATAGACATCAGTAAAGTTAAACCAATAAAGCACATAAACTCTTCTCTTTTTAATTCACTTGTCTCTTTTAAGAATTGCTTGTTATCTTTAAAAGCTTATAATATTTATTAGGATTCTTCAACTATTTTCCCAATCAAATCGTTATTATTAAACAGCTATTCAAAAACTATTAAAGGTGTAGAATTTATATTAATATTTGGATTTTTTATCTCACTATAATTGTTTTCAGTAAAATCATAATAATTAGGGACCCAAATGGGATTATAAACCCATACATTGGACTATGAGATACTTTTTCTGCATTTTCATCTTCACTACCTAATTCTTCAATTTCACAATCCATGTCATCCATCAACATCATCATCGTTACTTTCCCCGCTAGACTTAAATTGCCCAGCATATTCTTCCAATTCCTATTCTGTTAGAATTTTTCGCCATTATGTAATCCATTATGTATGCTAGAAAACAAACAAAAATATTTAAAAATAAAATAAATATAAAACCAATTATTTATATCTATAATCATAAAAAAATATAAGTAATAGTTATTCAATGGTATAAGTTGGTATTGTCGGGACTTTGCAGCCGTCGACATGAGAGACCGATTGGTTGACAATAAATTTCAGCAAAGTTATTACAAGTGTCGATTTAGTTGGTCGAAGTAGGCCTCTATAATTGCATAGCAACCCGCGTGTGGGGGTACTGACGTGCAGATATTATTAATACTCACACACTAACTTTTTATCACTCATTTAAATGACTTGTTACACGTTCGTGGTCTGATGAGCCCAGAAATGTCGAAAGCTGTTACATTCGTTGTAATTTCATTTCACCGCAATATTTTTTTCTACGATTAATTAAAGGAAATTTCAAGTGTACGTCGACCACTCGGGAGCTTTAAGTTCTATAAATAGAAGTAAATTGATTAATAAAGACGTTTATTTCTTCCAAAACTGCTTAGTTTGAATTACGTGAATTCTTTATTGGACATTATGGTGATTGTCGCGATACCGCAAGTTTATTACGCGATTTCATCGCATCAAATATTAACTGGAACACGACGCTAGTACGACTAACGAATCAAGGGTTCTCAACCATCAATTCCCAACACTGCTCTTTTGCACGAGAATTTGGGGATTAATTATGCAGCTGTTCATTACGTCCGATTAATTATGGAAAGAAAAGGGAAAAGGTACGAAAAACGGCTTCGAATTATTTTTACGTTTTACGAGTAATAAAGGTCACGTTAACGCCTAGTTGCAATTTTTCGAAAATACACATTCAACACTAAATTTCTTAAAAAAAAACTCAACTAATTTATAACACAATTATAAGTAACGTTGTTTAGTATGATGAATTCATGGCAGTAACGGTTTATTCGCTGTAGATTTTTCGCAACTAAATCGTAATTTCTATATACTGGAGGTCGTAAAACTTGCAATGCTATCGATCGCGATGATGAAAAGCGCGTCAAATTTGAGAATTCCACGGATTCCTTCCAAGCTTGCAAACGGCATCCTTCCCGTCCGGGGTCAATTTAATGAAAAGAATAGGTGCTGACGACGTTTAAAGCCACCCGTTTCAATAAGGGAAACGAAACGCTTCGACCTTTTGCGAGAAGAAAAAAACACCTCTGGAAACGGGAAACAAAATGATGACGAACGCAGGTGATTTCGCCTAAGATTGTAAAGTTCTGTGCAATCCGCCTTGCCTTCGTCGGCGAAAATCAATAGTGTCGGGCAGTAATTGCGACGAAAATTTAATATTCAAAGTGCAATTTTCGTATTTGTAAAGTGATTAACAGCGGTCGTCTTGTGTGCATTTGACGGTTGGCGCAAAAAGTGCAATTAAAACGGAATTTTACTGCAATCGTTACCCTTTTCTTTGGATTGTGGATGCCGGTTTTGTGTTGTATTATGAGCAACATGTTTGCACATTCATAATTTTGCTTTGTTTTGAGACAGATATAGGAGGAAAATGTATGAATTAATTTTCTTTATTATTAACTTCATTTTCAGATCTAACCTTGCAGCCACATTACCCCCATGCCCTTTAACTGTACATGTATTATTACATTCTTCCATATTTGTTTATCAAGATTCGTGTTAAAGCAGCTCCCTTTGAACTTCAGTTACTTTCTTTCCAGTTTCTATAGCCATTCCTATGCTATTACTGACCTAAACCTAGACTATTTCAGTAGCTATGTTCTTGTTATATTATTAGACCCTTGTAAGCATCTAACACATTGTACAATATCAAAAACTGAATTATTTAATCCACCATTTGCTGCAGCACCATCCACATAGACAACAGCCCGCAGGGATCAGATATTTTACACAAACAAAAATTTAAAATTTTTTTAAATTTCGCACAAAACCAAATTATGGATTTTAGTCTTTAAACTTATACACACAAACAATTAAATGGAGAAATTTGTCGATGAGAGTGAAGAAATTTCATAAGTAAGTCATTTCAAGGGCGCAATAAATTTAAAATTGTTACTATGCGCATTATTCCTTCCTATCCATGTATGTCATAATTAATATGAACGCGGAAGTTAAACGAGGAAAAAACGAAGCATAAATAAATTACAAAACACTAAAACCAACTAAAAATACAATTCAATTAAAATACAAATATTACTCGTTGGGGTTAGAAGGATCGCCATGAAATATTACTTTTTTCAGCCTGATCCTGATACTGATCCTGATCCTGGCAGGATCGCCATGAAATATTAGTAGTGGGGTCTTGCCGTAAATGATACTCGCCCGTAGTGTGATGTATGTATTTATTAAAAACTCTACATAATTGTGTCGGTTGCAAGGTCATTCGTTTGCAGCGTCGCCGAGTGGTTACTGACCTACACTAACGTCGAACGTTGCACTTCATATTGACGGAACTTTGTCGATGATTGTCTGTCGACTATCTATATACGACTAACTGTAAATGTTCTGAACACTTCTATATCACTAATGTTCGAGCCCTGCAAGCGGCTATTTCTAATTAATCGCGAGCGGCTTTCCAAATCAATTGTCCTCAATACCAATTATTATTTCCATTCTTGGTGACTGCAAGTATAACAAATGAAGTCAAAACAACGACAGTTTGCAGAATGCGAATTACTACTCAGTGAGTGTTGTAACTGGGTGGATTGTGTATTAGTTCATAACCCAATTACAGCGTACTATTACAATAATATAAAACCACAGTTAAATGAATGAAACCAAGAGAACTGTAAAAGTCAAATTGATAAAGTAATAAAATATACATTAAACAAAAAACATTAAAATATAACCAAATGAAACAAAGGAAAGCAAAAAATGTGAGCGCCAAATAAATAAATTACGAAATACCAAAATCAAAAGTAAAGAAAAAATGGAAGGTGTGAGTTATTTTTTATACAAAAATGCAAGAAAACCAACTAAAACAATATAAAACTAATAATGAAAATTAAAAAGAGTTAAAGAGGAAACGCAAAAAATAAAATTATATATAAGTGAAAATAAATGAACCACAACTAAGCAAATTAAACCAATATAAACGATGAAATAAAGTGTAGAAAGCACACATATTAAAGTAAAAAACTTAAAATTAATTAATGTCACGAAACATAAGTAAAATAATATCGAAACAAATTGTAGAAGAGGAAGTAAGAATAAAAACTGAAATCAAATCGTAACGGAACAGAAGATTTGAATTAAAAAAAAAAATGAAAACAAGAGAACAGAAAAAGACAAACAATAGAATAATGTAAAAGTTTACAAAGTAAAGTAAAAATCAAGTCAGCAAAAAGTAAGCAAATGAAATCAAGGAAAAAAGTGCAAAAAATTTAAAGAATATACAACTAAAATATCTAAAGATAATATATCAATTTTGTCAAACGATGGTTAATCTTATAAAATTATAAATGTGTTATGTGTAAAATTATCAGTAAAAGTCTCAATTTCTTAGAGAAACAAGAAATAATTATTAGGAGAATAACTTGGCCGATTTAAAATGGTTGGCGTGTTCTTGTGTCATTTACTGAACAAACTAGAATGTCTGGATATAGTCTTTTTTAGACAAACCACAAATAGAATTTGAATAAATTGTAAATGACCGTTCAACAAATAAAATAAATTTTACACTTTTTCCATTACATCACCAAAGATATTCAGTGTAAAAATATATGAAGTACTGTACTGTAAGTTAATAATAAACAATATATTTTGCAATAATGTTACTGAATAGTATTGAAACTAACAATTATCAAAACATTCGCAAATGCCTATACCTATAGCACAGAAGAAATATTTATGTAAAACAAATTCAATGACAGGCTGTCATCAGTGAGGTAATTTTTAAAATTCTAAAAACAATACCATAAGAATAGCAAAGTTCTTTTATATTATATTTTTGTAAGAGTTAATATCGTTCAAAAGCAATCACAAAATGCGCGTTAAAAAAATTAATAAAATTTAAAATTGATGAAAAGTCTCGCCGGTTGAACTCGTAAAATGTCCATCCCACCACTACAATCATCAATCTTGCATAAATTCATAAATTTAAAATATACATATACAAACATATTTCGATGCCCATGATACATATATCAAAACGTCCACCATTCTTTTTGCAATATTTAGAATTTATTAATTGCATACGAAACGGTTTAGTTATGTCAGCACTGCGAACAAATCAAATGATGAATTCTAATTAAATATGCTAAAACCTAATACCCAAATAATGTAATTTGTTGTTAAAAATAATTCATGGCAAACATGAATAGTTTTTAATATTGATAAATAATAAATTATATTTGTTTTACATTATTGATTATCATCCATAAATATTAGTATTTAATTTTATGTTTAATTAGAAAGGTAAATATCAGGCGATACAGGTAATATGTACAGTCGGCGGCAATTTAAGCCACTGAACGCTACGTAAACACGTCCAGCAATTTAATTAATAAATAATGCCTCAGTATTAAGTATACAACATAGCAGGGTGGTGTAAATAGTGGTATTGTGAAAAATATATTATTAATTAATATCGTTCGCCTTACAAGTTATACATGATTTTTCAAGGGAGTTAAATTTTAAAGTGAAATATTAAAGTTGTTAAGAAAAACATATAAAACTCATATTTCTCATTATTAATTGTTTGGTACTGATAAAACGTAGTACCTATTTTTTATTGATATTTTTTAATAAAATATATTTTCATTCAATCGTTTATCATAGATGGATGTGGGAAGAAGCAAAAGATTGAGAAATCAATTTTAAATATAAGTGTAATGAGAATTAATAATGAATGCGATATCTCTATCGCTTCTTATGAATAGTTATTTAAATATACTACTATTGATATAAAAAACAAAAGAACTAAAACAAAAATATAAAAGTTGTGTAAATATCGAAACGCTTATCAGTTCAGTCCGATTTGAGAAGTACTACACATTATGTTATCAATACATTTCATTGAAAATTTAATTACTCTTTGATATTCCAGAAACACATTATTAGTTAATTGCTAATAATCCGTTACAATTTATTTGCTACAGTTTTATGGCATTTCAATTCACTTAAACTGCTGCGAAGTGTGCATGAAAATAAGGACGATTCAAATCAATACTTGCCTATAGTAATTTACGAATTCTGTTCTGCGCCTTTTTATTTTATTTTATAATAATTTTATTTTATTTAAAGATAATGACTTTTATTTCTCTTTGTTACTCATTGATTCGTCATTTGTTTCTTTTTACTATATGTCGTTAATTTTTTTTCTTTTTCTGAATTGTATTCAATTAATTATAATAATTTGTTTTCTTGTTTTGTATTAGATTTTGTAGAAGACTACAACTTTTGCACTAAATCCATAACAATTTATATGCCGTTATGACCCACGTTGTATTTGTTACAACAAGTGTTGAGTTAGCCCCGCGTTGGGCGCTAAAGTGATGTGGTAATGGTTTAATTTAACTCCGCAAAACGACAGTGTTAAATAGTTCGACTGTTTTGAAAGTAGTAAACGCGTTTCCTAACTCAGGATATTATGGATGAAAAAAATCAGGGAACTTCTTGTCAACGTGTTAGCTCGTTGATGAAATCATTTAGTTGCTAAAACTTCGTAAACATTAGATTTCTATCGAGCATATATCGCTGTAATTGAAACAATAATTGAAAACCAAAGTAAAGTAAAATTGATGTTTATTTGTTTTTCTGAACACAATATGTGCTCCTTGGTTCTCGGGTTGTGAACCGCGTTGTGATGACTAACTGGTGGATCGCTAGACAATATTGTTTCTGGGTTACTACCCTTCGTCAGTAGCGATTACCAAGAACCTTAGTTGTTGAAATACCTTTACATGTAGTGGCCATCAAAACTTCTTTGCGCGAGCCAATTACTCCTAACGAACCACTGACAACAGAACACTGACAAGACGATACCTTGTCTAGCACCTTGCGAAGACTAAACAAGACGACTGTCAAATGTCCAGCGTCAACATATAAAAGGATTGTTGCAATTAAGTTCAAAAATAATTCAAATTGAAAATGTGTCTTGTCAAATATGACAGAAAAATGTAAAGTTTACATGAAAGATGGACGAATCTTAGAAGAACAATTCTCCTAAGTCAGCGATGATCGTTCCTTTACATAAACCGTAGTAGAACGTAAACCGTTATTTTTACTTAATTTACAAATATTTAGAATTAAAGCAACCAAAAACTTTAAACACACTGAATACAAAATTGATTTAAACTTATTTCATCGAATTAAGTGCCTCATAGTCAGGTTATATAGTTGTAAACATCCGATTCATTCATATAACTTAAATGACGTGACTACTTAAATTTTGTATTGCTGTGGATCTAACGTAAGGGTGATATACATGCATTGGATATACAACCCTAGACGCCTTTTAAATGATTTTTATATATCTGCACGATTTTACTCCAGACGGATATATGGTATCTAGCTTAATATTTTGACACTTTTCTTTGAAACAAAATTATGTATTTTCTGTTAAAGCAGTTGCCGTTTGGCGTGAAATCAGAGGTGTTTCCAGGCAGAATTAAAAAATAATAAGTATTTCCGGTTAAAACTGAAGTTGCCGTAGACAGTAAATGAAATGTCCTCGTAAGTAGATTTAAAAAAATCGTGAAATTACCAAAAAATGAAACTTTACTTTGTCAAAACAATCATTCAAAAATTAAACAATAGAACTAGTTCAAAATGACAAACATTTCAAGTCGGGCAACATTTTTAAACAAAAAATAAAATAATAAAATAACAGTTGCAGCTTAAACTCGTTCTAAAACCACGACCTAACATATTGCTTTGAATTTTAATTTGCATTCACGAAACATTTATGAACGATAAATATACAAATTTGTATATCGATTTTGCATGTACTTGCACTTTATAATTCACATTTTTAGATTGATTACCAGTTGTCAGATATCACATTTCATTAACTTTTTCAGTCAGAAATTTTATTAAAAAACGCGATAAAAATAAGCGTGCTGTCTACAAGTTCGCAAATTATCAACTCATCATTCAAACAAGTGACACAAATTCTCCATTCTTATGGGTAAAAATCAACACCTGATTAGCCACACATTCCACTGGATTTCACCACTGGCAAAAATATCCAACTTTATGTATAATTCACGTAGATGAATACTAAGGGCGGAATTCATAAACGCTCCTTAAGTGGATTTTACACTCATCTCATGTTTCACTCACCTCGCACTCAACTTAGCGCATCCTCACACCAGCCTCATTATTGGTATTCAAAGACAGAGATTTTAGTGGTTATGGTTGGCATCACTGCTATCGTTCGTCGTTAATGGCATTACTTCTAGTGATGCAGTTATCCGAAACAATATGGATGGTAAGCGTCTGTTTTTTCCGGCGACAAAAAATTATTTTAAAAGAGCTCGTCACTAAATATAAAGACACAATAGAAAATACAGGAAGTGATTCTGTGACGACAGCTGAAATAAAAAATGATGAAAATCACGGATGAATTTAATGGCATTATGGGGCAATCTCATGTAAGTATTCTACTTCCGAGGGTTGTGTAATGAACTAATATATGTACATTTTTCAGAGGACGACATAGCAACCAATGAAATGTTGGAACAATATGAAGTGAAGGAGGAAGCAGGAGCTCGCGCAGAGCAAAAGACAGAGAATGTCCACAGGTTGTGGTCCTAATAAACAATTTCCTGAACACCCATCTGGTGTCGACGATGTGCTGAACTGCGTTAACATCGAATTAAGCGATGATGTCGATAGCGACACATATGCATTAACTGTAGAACCATCCACCAGCGCTGTAAGTGCCGATCTTGCTGCAGAAGGTATTGCTGTCTTAATTATATTACAGTGAAGTTAATTTCTCTTTCATATGTGCAGGTTCTTATGACTATCAGCAAGAGGATATCCCCATCGATGACACTCCAGAGGCACCTCAATGGTTCACTAGTGCACCCCGACAAAAGAAAGTAGGTTACGTATCGAGATGTACTACGAGCATCGAACGGGAACTCGAGATGCGCTTGTGCCGTAATGAAAGGCTTATGATATTCGCATTGTACGTGAGAAATTGAGTTGGGTGTGTCAAGAAGAAACACACAAAATGGATCTCGAGCAGAAACAAGAAATGCACAGATTGCATATGGAGAAAATACACAGAATACAAATGGAACAGGACCGGACCATCTTGGAAGAAAAGAAAATTAGTTTGGGAATAATGAAGGACAAATTACACTTGACAAGTCACACCAACAAAATAAAAATAAAAATTACATTTTGTGTTTTATTATGTATAATTTGTAAGAAGTAAGATGCACTTGTAAACATGTCACAAAAATTAAAACAGGTATATTATTGGACAAAATGTCGCTGTATAAAAGCTGCCCGAATCAAATTTCCCCTTTGTTGTTCCGGGGCTGCAGCCACTGCAACATCTTTTTCTTGAAAATGCGGGTCGCATAAAAAAGGACCCCGCTGTTATACAGCTATATTGTGTAAAACAGCTGTCGCTGCAATAATCCGAGGGGTGTTTCGCAAATTATTGTTCCCCTTTTTATTTATTGCACGAAATCGTCTCCAAGCAGTAAACCCGGAATTCTGTTCTCATCAAACCGAACCCTTACAGAACTGTTGTTAAAAACCCTACTGCCGTGAGCAGAGACTGGCCATATAATTACAAGGTCCAAAATTTCCAGCTGTGGACCAGCAACAACTTGAACGTTAGGCGATATCTAGGTTTTCCGGTTCGATACATTTCTACGGTTGGACCACCTGGACTTTTTATTTCGATGTGTGTACAATCTATGCATCCTGTGACTCCCTGAAAGTGTGCCAATACATAAAATTTGTTACGGTTTACTACATACTCTTTAGGTATGCTTGGAAATTTGATGTACACCTTGAGAGCATCTGTAATTGTACTCGACACGACGTTGATTATTCGGCACACAGTGCTTTGACTAATGCATTGCAGATCACTCTCTGTAAAGAGAAGGCAATTGAATATTACCCTGCGTTTACAAATTTAAGCAAACATTTACCTGGTAACTGCCTGTGGCATAAAAACGCAAAGCAGCGCATAACTTCAATATTGGTGGTACAGGAGTCCTCTATGTGTATGCTCGGCTTGAATTGGGAACAATAACGGTAGCACTATTTCTTCTATGACAAACCTCGAAAACAGAAACCGTTGCCTTAATTCCGTGTTTGTGTACCTCTCCAATGAGCACATCCCTTAAAATGAACCTAAAAATGAGAAATAAATTTGCATAAGTATCGAGTGTCGTCTAGTTATTATGTTTCATAGAGCCCTATAATACAACATGTATGTTAAATATTTGAAATAAACTTACCTTGGTACATACAAATACACGCCATCGTCTTCCACATGTTGCACAAATTCCAAAAAGTCGTTTTACATTTCAATAATATGCACACTCGATAAATAAAAATCGTCGACAAGTCGACAAATAATATTAATTTTACGATAAAATGACAATATGACAGGAACGCTCAAGATGACAGTTGCGATACCTTACTTTCCACGCACTTGAGTGAATAGTGAGTATGGATCGTTTATGAATTCGAAAATTTTCTTCAAGGTTGAGGTGAGGATGAGGACGCCTTAAGGAGCGTTTATGAATTCCAAGTATACCGATTATACATACATCGAAATAAAATAACTGATAAAATAAATTTGCAATTGCATCGCTTAAAACCATAAGCAGGATTATTAAAATTGATTTGAACATGTTTTCTCCAACGATGTGCCTTGTTAGATGTTAGATCGATTTGAACTTCATGTACTCGTATCCTGCATGGCATTACTAATAACAAATATGACCACCTGTTCTGGATATAGCATGTGGTTTAGACACATATTTTTTTCATAATTTACGTATTAAACTATGAAATGATTCGCGCATTATTTTATATATAATTTAATAAAAATTTTCCGCATTGAACGTATTTAGATTTATGTACATTATGTACACTCGGCAAGTACTGACAGGTTTGAGACATTTGCATAATAAAACATTACTTCGTTCAGCTGCATAAACAATATACCGTCATAACATACGTTTTCCTTGGAGCTGCCAGCACGGATGTATCCTCCATTTTGCTGCAATGAATATATCATTGTAAACATATAAACTTGTATAATAATAATAGAATATACTTCTTTCAGATATACGATGCAAAATTGACATAGAAAACAATTTAAACAATTTTATGTAACATTTCAATAAGTTACCTTTTAAAATTTTAATGAACATCGCTTATGACAAAGCGAAATGTCGATGGAATGCAAACAGTGATAGTTGTAGTGGTATAGAAGGGACTTCCATTACGGACCTTTCAAATGAATGTAGCCGTGTTCCTTTGATGTCAAAGACATTTTATGCATGCGGTGTTTGTCATCAATGTTGACTTCGCCGATTGTTTTTTATTAAATCTACGACTGCATACATTTGAAGGATTTATGGAATCATATGCATTATAATCTGAAGTTTTCGTCGCCAATACTTATAATAACCCAATTGTTACGTACCTCGACGTTAAAGAAGAGTTGGGGCACCAGCAACTCATTGAATATGGGTGTGGGTTTCTTTCTAAGTTAAACAGTGTTCCACAAAATTTAAAGCTAATTTTCGTGAATAAAAACTTTTTTTGAATTACCCCAGACAAATTAATTGTAGTTGAGTGAAAATAAAAATCAATGAAGATAAATGTATATTATGCCCATAAACGAAAATGAAATCCACATGCATTCAACTAGATCTCTATACACTGGCAGTTGGTGTATAAAAAATTACCACACTATAAATAAAATGTATGACGTTAGTGTCATATATGACATATATTTGTACATATACTTACCAACAATTTTTTTGAAAGGATTTATAAGAGTCGTAAGAACTTAAAGCGTAAATTTGAAATATTGAACTTACCATCGCGGCAACTACACCGCTTACACCACGGTGCACACTTCAATTGAAAATAAATTGGAAATCTCTATTACATATGGCCGGAGAGTACGTAATTATGTTCGGTATTGTTGGAAGAGCAGAGTCTATGTACGTGGTCAACGGTTAGAGGAAAAGGGAATCAGTCTTCCTGCACTAGACGACCAGCACGAGGATGTGAAATCGTGTCGATGGTGTTATATTCGACGCAAATACGCTTTGGAGCTAACTATACACATCCCCGATCAGATTAAAGACAAAGCATGTTAAATTCCACATTGGCTATCTTAACTTACGAGCTTTTGCAAACGCTGCGGGATACTAGCAATTTTGAAACAAGTACATAAACATCCAGCCTTATCTTCAAAAGTCACTACGATTCAATAACTAATAATAATTTTAAGGATCGATATTAAAAGATTAAAAAGTGCATGGGGTCCTCTACGAGGTGGTAGTAGGCGACTTATATTTTCAAATCTCATGACGTCAACGTCGAAAGATTAATTAATCGTATAACCGTGGAGTAATTTCTAACAAGTCGAACATTGTAGTATTTTGAAAAAAAATATCGCGATCGCTTCGCCAAGGGGAACAAAGGGCGCCCATAATTTCGATGAGCTAACCGTATTCTGATTTATTATGATAATATAGTTATACATGTTATTTTTCCTTCATTATCTCGTATCGTGTATTACCATAACAGCACATCGTATTCTGCTAATTTACATCTCAAAGGGTGCCTGGTTTGCAGCTTCATATAACGCCGGCAAGTAATCATATATAATATGTTAAATATTTCCTAAAAGTAAGCCACTTTAATAAATTCATATGAAGTTTCCTCCAGATGATCGTACAGGCGGAGGGAAGTGGGAAATTTAACGGAAAATTTAACCTGCTCCGAGATAACAAGATCTTTTGAGATTAATAAATCATGTTGAAGCTTCTTGCTTTTTATTTTAGCATAAATGTGACGTTGAGTCGGATGGTTATGTCTAACGAAGGAAGTGTCGCAATTTTGGCCTCGTAAATAATCTTGAGCGTTGTATATAATAAAATGTAAGAAAGAATGAGATTTAATTACTGCTTAGGAGTCGACTGTTAATGTTGATTTAAAATCTTTGTTTTGACTTTGTTAATTGTTATTGTTATTATAAAATAATGTTTATAATAACAATCATCTTATTTTGAAACTATTTCAAATATGTATCAAACAATATTAATTACATTGTGAAAACTAATAGTAAATAATATTAGAAATTATTGTGTATATTTGCTTTGAATTATAAGAAAGTTTTATATGGAAAATACGTAAAAGGAACACATTTGAATAAATAAAAATTAATTTTGCATATGAAATTTGAACTCCTAACAAGTCACTTGTTATAAAAGTACGTTATTCAGCATTTGCATACGACTTGTCATGTCTCTAATTAGAAGCGATTCAAACCAAGTTTCATTTTTACGAGGGCACGATAATAATTGAGTGGAGTTGCAGTTTTAGGTATCGGAGTAACTACGTGAATTAATTTCGGAAAAATAAGTGTAAGATGCGGTAAAATTTAGCGAAACGTCAAAATGAAGTCTAATCACTATTTATAACATTTTTAAATTTCATTTGTATTATTGATACTTGTAGCTATTTTTTTAAATTTTGTCAAATATTGATTTTTTATAATTGAGGTCCCGGATGCAATAACGTGCGGAGCACGCGACAGTGGAAACAACTATTGTCCAACCGATCGATATTATGGGGAATTTTTTTTTTCGGAAAATGGATGAAACAAAAATACTATCTTGTGCAACTTTCCGCATCTTTTTTACCCGAACTATTTTTTGATCCGTCAATTAATTTGTCCAGAAAAAAATAAAATAGAGAAATTTTTTCGTTCGACAATTCAATTAATTTCAGTGCTTTTTAAAACTCGAATCGCGAAATCTCGGGAACTATTCGACCAAACTAGTTGACATTTTTAATGGAACGCTGTGCCACTTCACAGTCGCGAATAAAGTTATTACAATCGTCGAAATAATCATTTGTTGGATAATATTCAATAAATAATCAATTGCGCTATGAAACCATGTTCTTTTTTTTTTCGACTAGCGAGGAAGTTTTTCGCTATTGGTCTTGCGACATTCTCTTTGCGATATCATTGTTCCTTAGACTATAACGTAAATTTTGATGTATCACTTGGCGTGATAAGTTTAAAACCTGGAAAGTTGTTGCTTTGTAAACAAAAGGTTTGTTTACCGCGTCCGACGCGTCAGGCGCTACATTACTGCATTTTCTTCTTGCAAGCATAGATTAATGCCCAAATTACTTAAGTGTTTATGTGATAATCGCGAATGAAGCATACAGTTATTCTTCTATGCAAGTACGCAATCAAACATACAGCGCATATGAATGAAAAAATTGCAATACGATTACCGGTTGTAAACAAAAGATTATTTTCGTCACACTCGCGATCGTATAAGGAAAAGCCGAATAATTATTATTGTTTTTATATACATTATTTATATTTATACATATTTATATTTATACATTATAACAGCGAAAGAAATACAATGAATAGTATTAACTTAATTAATTTAATTCTTTACTCTAACACGCATATCATCTAAATATGATGTAAAATAATTTCTACCTCCTGGAGTCAAATATCGTAGCAATGCATTTAAATCTTTATTTTTTTCTTGTGAAATCCCTATTTGTTTAGCTTCTGCAGCATTTACAATATCGTCAAATGACACTGTCGTCTCTATTTTATAGGTAATTGGTTCGCCATCATAATCGTAGAAAACATTAATTTGACCATTCCCAAAATACTGAATTTTAACTGTTTTACTGATCTTAAGTCCTTTCGGAACTTTATATTTTTTTAAAATTAAAGATTCAAAATCTTTCACCGTGCAGTCTTTCTGTTCTACAATAGTAAATGAAAGATTTCGAGCACTTTGTACCAAATCTATATAATCCCTTTCAGTTTCAATGTGCTCGAGCAATTTTTTTTCCGCCCGTACATCCCAAAATTGCGATCACATTGAGAGTACGAGTGCCCCCGAACCGGATAAAGATGGCATATTTCCATTTGCAATTTTCGCGCCAAAAGTGATAAGAAAACCATCGTGATGTGATTAAGATTTTGACCTCCACACGCATCGGAAAATAAAAATATTTTATTATAAATATTTTGTTTTAGTTCGGACAGAATGACATGCAGAAGAAAATTGCAAACAGTATTTCCACCTTTTTTGAAAACACCTTCTTTGAATAGAAACATGTAGCTTCGCGAACATTCTTCTTTTCTACCGTGTACATGTACATTGAATATGTGCAGCCACATTAGTCGAAGGTAAAATTGGGCGGAAACCGGAAGTTTAGGCAACGGAAGGTTTTGTCCAAAATCGAACTCGAGGCATAAATTATCTCTACACATAGATAACATTAATTTTTTTTGGTCGGAATATTTTTTAACATTTTATAAATGTTTCTGCGAATCAGGATAATTTTGTTTGCCCAGTTTTTCATTTTCATAGCAAGTATCGCAACATTCGGTTCGAGGCAAATCAAAAGTAAAATTTACAAAATGGTTAAAATATTTTGAGTACGTTGATTCTGAAAGCGGAACATTTTCATCGCCTGTTTTTGCTTTATAGTAAGCAAGAAATTTTGCATACAAAGTTTTTATAGTTAAATGGCTTTCTCTGAAATAATTTAGTTCCGAATTTTTTCGAGCATAATGAGATTTTGAATGAGAAATACTTTCGCAATGCTCCAGAATCATTGCTTTCAAATCGTCAGATAATTTTGTGAAATCACTACTATGTTTCCCACGATTATCAGAAAAACCTTGATTATCCTTTTGCTTTTCTCGAACTGTGCTAAATCGGCGTCTGGTTATACCAATGACATTGCACAAAAAACCTTGACAAACTGAAACATCACCACGCGGATTAAACTGATGAGGAAAGTAATAGTTCCACCTTACAATTTTTTTTTTGTTGTCCGAATTTACATTATTAGCACTGTTATCCGTACTATTAAATGAAGATGTGGCTTGATCTTGTGACAAATGATCATGACTCATTCTTATGGTGGAAGTTAAAAGAACATTTTGCGCTGCGAAATCACCCAGTTCCAGAATTCCACGTGTAATTGTTCTTGATTATCGGTTTCGATCTTTGTATAGCAATTCTTGGGACAGCATGATGAGACAGAATGAAACATTTTTAATTTACATTTTTTATTGTAAATGCTGCAGAAGCCAAGCAAATAGGGATTTCACAAGAAAAAATTAAAGATTTAAATGCACTGCTACGATATTTGACTCCAGGAGGTAGAGATTATTTTACATCATATTTAGATGATATGCGTGTTAGAGTAAAGACGGTGAGCAAAGCTAGTGAAGATAAAAATCTAACAAGCAGGAATGAAAGTAGAAGAAACAAAAGAATCTACACCCTAATAATAGATCTTTTTAATATTTTAGTGATGTAATAATTAGAAGTTAATACTATTCATTGTATTTCGTTCGTTGTTAGAAAAAATGTATATAAAAACAATAATAATTATTCCATTTTTCCTTATACGATCGCGAGTGTGACGAAAATAATCTTTTGTTTACAGCCGGTAATCGTATTGCAATTTTTTCATTCATATGGGCTGTGTGTTTGATTGCGTACTTGCATAGAAGAATAACTGTATGCTTCATTCGCGATTATCACATAAACACTTAAGTAATTTGGGCCTTAATCTATGCTTGCAAGAACAAAATGCAGTAATGTAGCGCTTGACGCGTCGGGCGCGGTAAACAAACCTTTTGTTTACAAAGCAACAACTTTCTAGGTTTTAAACTTATCACGCCAAGTGATACATCAAAATTTACGTTATAGTCTAAGGAACAATGATATCGCAAAGAGAATGTCGCAAGACCAATAGCGAAAAACTTCCTCGCTAGTCGAAAAAAAAAGAACATGGTTTCATAGCGCAATTGATTATTTATTGAATATTATCCAACAAATGATTATTTCGACGATTGTAATAACTTTATTCGCGACAGTGAAGTGGCACAGCGTTCCATTAATTACTCGCGATTCGAGTTTTAAAAAGCACTGAAATTAATTGAATTGTCGAACGAAAAAATTTCACTATTTTATTTTTTTCTGGACAAATTAATTGACGGATCAAAAAATAGTTCGGGTAAAAAAGATGCGGAAAGTTGCACAAGATAGTATTTTTGTTTCATCCATTTTCCGAAAAAAAAAATTCCCCAAAATATCGATCGGTTGGACAATAGTTGTTTCCACTGTCGCGCGCTCCGCACGTTATTGCATCCGGGACCTCAATTATGACAAAACTTTCCATATTTGGCACTTTTGACAATTATGTACAATTTTAACATTTTCATTTTAGGCATTTTTAATAATTTTGTGAATTTACGATGATATTAGTTTTTTCATGTTTTATATTTTATAAATTTGTATATATACATATCTACAATCAACGTCGACGTTTATTTCATAATTACTATTTTTAGTAATTTGACAAAATGTTCAACATATTTGTTATATTTTGCATTTGCGTCAAATATTGATATATGATAATTGTGACAATTGCGCATTTTGGACAATTTTTCAATTTTCCAATAATTATCTCGAGTTTTTAACATTTTTCACAAATTTAACATTTTCATTTTAGAAAATTACTTTTGTAATAACTTCATAATTGTCATATAATTTTTAATTTTTTCAATTTTGACATTTTTTTAATCTTCGCTAAATTTTTAAATTTCGATATTTTCTCTCTAGTATTTTTTATTTTTTTATTTTTATTTTAATTATGATCAATGTGATACAATTTTAACTTACAATTTCGATTTTTTTGGAATTTCCACATTTTCTATAATTTTTGCAATTTTCTCCTAAATTTCCAAAATTTTACACATTTTTTGGCATTATAGCAATCAACAATTAACAATATAAGATTCGAAAATTTTCCATTAAGTCGATATTTTAGACAATTCTCACATTTCGTGGCATATTTCACATTTTTTACAGTTTTCAGATATGTGGATACATTTAATCTTTTGAATTTCACCAAATTTCATTATATTCTCCATAATTTCATCAATTTTAACAAACAATTTTTATCAATATTCATCATTTTTATTTTGTCGATTATTTTTGCTTACAATTTTTACATGCTTTGTATTTTATTTGCATTTTAGATAAATTTAATTTTGTCGAAAACGCAATTTGTTTTTCATCAATTTTGATTTAAAAATTTGAACATTTTATTTTTTATAATTTCAAGGTTTTTCAATTTTCACATTTTATATATATTTTTGACAACTTGCAAGAAAATGATTCGCAATTTTTTGTATTTTTTGCATTTTGGTAAATTCCTTTTCCCTAATATTGCAATTGTCATCAAATTTCCTTTTTGTTGACATTTTCACATTTTGTTTACAATTTACACAAATATGGGAAACAGTCTGAATAATCATTTCTCCTCCTCCATTTTTATACAACAAATAAATCATGAATAAAATGTTGTCGTCCAACTAAGGTACATTCTACCTTTAATTAAGTATCATAATAAATGTGGGTGCCGACCGTGATTCAAAACATTACGGCAAACGGCCAAGCATTACATTCCAGGAACTGTCACTGGACCCTCATAAATAATAAATATAACAACGATACGATATTTGGTGCAAGATTTATATGGAAATTTGAACATTTCCGTAGCAAGACCCTAGATCTAAAAAGAGCTGGAATGATGTATTAGTTCATGGTTTTAAAACAAATTTAAGAGCAATAAAGAAATATAAATATTTCAGATTTTTAAATATATCAGCAGGCAAGTTTGTGTTGATGTAATTACAAATCGATTAAAGACAACGCATTACATGGTTTTAGGTTGAAAAGTTGTAAATAGTCCATGGTGTGTAAGCGCTCCATATCTACTTAGTAATTAAAACCAAATTTTAAAACAAATATTAATAATTAAACCAAATGGAAATTGCATTAACGCAACTAACCCCTATCAATGTACTAATTAAACGAATGTCAATGAACAATGACAAACAATTAAATAGTAAATATCTGAAGAAGATTGGAATGCAGCCACAACGTGGACTGGATAAGGGAAGCTTTTACTAATAAAAAATCAATTTGCAATCATGTAACGATCACGTAGATTCAATGGCTCTCATGTTAATTTAATTGATTGTTGTAAAGCTAGAAGCTAAATTTTGCGAAGACATAAGTAACAATCTGTAGTGGTCCGCATTGAACATATATTCAGTTATGCTCCGATTTTCGAAAAAAACATTTCAAATGAAAGTTGTTTAAAATGTCAATATGTCTTATAAGAACAATTTCTGCGATAACTCATACCGTTTTTGAGATAAGGACGAGACAATTGAGCAATTTAAATATTTTAAAAATTCCCTAAATTATATAGTAAATCACAATCCTCTCTCAGTTTCCAGTTCAAAACTGTACTAATTTTGTTTACCATTAAATAGTTATTTAAAATAATTTTTTAACATCATAGCAATTAATTATGAACTTCTGCGATTACTTCAAGCATTTATCGAGAATCGCTCGATTATAATATTTTTTTTAATTTGGCATTTGGTGTCGGCATTATTCATCCCACAGTTTATTGTACCTTAATAGTTGGGACCAAATGCTTTCTTCGTTTAAACGATCACAAGAAAAAGCCTAGATTGGAAAGGTGTATATTACGTTTGCTGTCTTGTGCATGCTGTTTAAAGATATATACAGGATATAAACGAAATTGGAGACTTAATAGTAAATGGTAATTGTATTTATTTTGATTTGACCATGTCGAAGTTTTCAAATTTAGTGTTAGGTTACCAATATTCCCCGTAAGTTAACCCTTACACACAAGGGTTAACTTACCACATTATTTTCAGAACAGATGAGATGGTCATGGTCATGGGCCAAGGTAGTGCTTATTCTTAAAAATAAAACTTAGTCAGTTATTCAGTAACACATTTATTCTCGATTTATTTTACATGAAATGCCCGGAAACATTTTTTTGCTTGCCCAAGCGAAGATTTTTCGCATTTAAAGTGCGATTTACCTTTGCACCCAGGTTTTTTACATATTCTTGCCTCTTTCTGTCCGTTATGGATAGGAAGATGATTGACTGTATCCGTTCTAATACTTGCAGAGGGTTTTACTTCAACATTTTTACGCTTGACTACAACTGGTGAACTTTCGCGGCTAGAGCTAGGACGTCCACGCTTTCTTTCAATCGAAGTCTGTCCACATTTGACCAAACTGTTTCTGATTGCAAGTTTGAAGTGCAATAAATCCAATATATTACGTTTGACCCCATTATCTATGATGCAATCGGTCCGATATTCAAGCCAACTATTGCAGATTGCTATATCTATTGCGTGAAAAATTAGTCACAATGTCAACCTGGATCTTTGAAGACTCTATAAAAACTTATAAGGAAATCCATTTTGTCTACTCCCCCCATTTAGCCATTATATTTTTACTTTCTTATACTTTATGTATATAGGAATGATGACACTTTAAACTTAAGATTTGTATATAGCAAGGAGGAAAACATCCTATTTCGAAAGCAGTATCTCAACCGGAAGTGGTCGTTTACTCATATCACATTTTTCCATCTCTCGAAAATGGTACATGTTATCGAAAAAATTATTCATATTGATATTTTAAACAATTTTCATTTGAAATGTATTTTTCGAAAAACAGTGTATAAGAAAGTTCAGTGCAGACCACTGCAAATTTTTTTATTACTTCTGGCCTAGACACTTGTATATAATTTTTAGAGGTCTTGTCTCATCTTTTCACTGTGTCCTTTTCTCCAATTCCAACGAAGTTGGATGCAGTGTTTACTACGCGATTATCATACGAATTTACCATAACTATATCTTGGTCTGCACTGTACACTTGTTCCACGTATCCGCGTTGTTTTTTCATTATTTACTTATCGGGTAAAAAGGTAGGTTAGCAAAGCGGTTCATCCTCGCTGTGCCAGCTGCTAAAATTTTGTGTATGGAATACTAATTCTTCGACTCAAGTCGATCACAACAGCAGCTCCTTGTCCAAACTTATTATGTAATCCTCGGTCAATTTCCGTACTTTTGCCCTGATATATAACAAAGTCGTAAACAATGCCAGTCTCACCACAGAGTAAAAATAGTTTTATACCCCAAGGATTAGGTTTTCCTTTCATATATTGTTTACTGGACAGTTGCCCTTTGAATGGACACATTTGTTCATCCACACAAGTTTTTTCTTCAACATTCAGGTCTACACATTTTCTTATGATATCAAAAGTGGGACGAACTTTGAAAATTTATCAGTATTATTGGGATCTCTTTCTAGATTGTTGACTAAATGCAAATTCGTCCTTAGTTGATAAAATCTGTTTCTGGGCATAGATTCCCGAAATGCAGATAGACCGAAAGTATTTTCCTAATATATGCTAATCCTTGGAAAGCCTAAGCATCCCATAAATAGATATAGACCAATGAGGGTTTCGATTTCTTTTTTATTGGTTGGTTTGAATCTCGTAGTTCCGCTTTGTAATGCGTACATTAGTTTTTTCTACAATTTGGTCAGGTTGGGGGTAACTTAACGACGAAAATATCCAATGGGCGCCGGAATATCATTTTGATTTATTGGCGATTCTTCTGGGGGCTGCTATCCTTCCGAATTGAATTTCAAAACGTTCTTTCTGGACCACTTTATTTGCGACTTTTCTGTAGTTTTTATATCGCTTGTACTGGGAATGGAATTTCTATCAATCTCTTGTTCTAAATCGCGCTATTCTATTTCTGACCATTTTCATAATTGTCAAAATTAATAACTAATTCTTCGTTGTTACTATTTTCAGCCATTTAATCAACTGCTTCATTTTCTTGTGCTTCGATTTCTTTGTATAACTGTTCTTCCATTAATTCTGCGGCTCACACAAGCTCTTCGTCATCTCCATAATCCGAGACATCAAGTCAGAATTGCCTCCATTGTCTAGTTTATCCAATATGCCAACCAACGATTTCTCCACACCCATGCCGTATTTTTATATGAAAATTTTCGATTTTCGAGCACCTATAGTAAGAAAAATAGCTCTGTTGTATCTCTACATATTTTAAATAGAAGAAATGTAATGAAAACATTGAATTGAATATTCGTAATAATATTACTCTCTTGACTTGATTTATCCCTGATCATGGACATAAAATTTTTAATCCCCAAAACAAATTCAGATAATATCTGCCTCACCAAGTTGCTTAGAAATTATTTTTGAACTGTTGAGAATGTATTTCAAAACTTTCGGTAACGAGAATTTACAAAAAGTTACCTAAACGAGTATAATATAACAAAAACTTACCCTCCATGCTGCCGGCTGCTGAAGCACATTGATAAATTGACATATTCTTTCATGAAAGCAATAAGAGATAAAGCCCTAAGGATACAAAATCACATTGTATAAATGTCCAAGATCAGAAACAAGTGTATTTCATGCACCCAAGTAATTTGGGTTGTCCATAATAAAATTCGATAAACTATGATCATATACATACATCATGGACATCAGTATCGTGTACGTGTATCGTGATTAGTGATTTTATAAAAAATAGTGGACCACATATTTACTTTAATTCTAAAGATCTAATAGATAATTAAAAAGGGTGATATTTCAAATTTACGTTTGAAAGTCATGTAACTGTTTTAAACTATGTAACTGTGTTGAAAGCCATGGACGCAGATAAAATTTGCATTATTGACATATTTATCTCGTTCATTAAAAGTTTCATTATATTTATGATAAAATGTATCTATTTCCAAATAAAAAATATTCTTCAGTCATATTTATTTAAAAAATATCTTTAAATTAAGTTCTCTTAACTAAAATATCAAGTTGACACTTGAAATAAAATGCAGTGAGTATTATAAAACGATACCTCATTATGAGTTTTTCATCAAGAAATACGACCTACAGATTGTTAGTAAAGCCGTCCAATGAAAACGTTAATCGATGGGCTATCTTTGGAAATTTATTAGTTCACTTGATAGCGTTGCCAATGCATGATTGTAATAAACTTCACTACCATTGTTAGTTTTCCTCTTGACTTACCTGTTGCCTTCCGTATATTGTGGGAAACCAATGAACGTGGTAACGTGTCAAAGCTCAAATATTAAAGCAACTAATCGATTGCGGACGAGCTTCCGGGTAATTGTCTTCGAAATGCCTCCGGCAGTAGAACTTATAAATAATTCAAAGCACCTAACTTAATGACCAGATCTCCACGTTCCCTGTAAAAATACGTTTTGGTCAAATGCAAAACAGGTACGTGGCTAAAAGTGAACTGTGCGCCGCGTTTTTCTTCGTTTTGTTTCCGTATTGGAAATTACGGCTGCATTGTATTTATGAGATAAGAACTTAGCCCGTATTTCATTTTTAGTGTATATCCCTTTGAATTCATGAATAGATTCGAGGCGACTCCTAAATATATTACCTGGTTTCAACTTTGGGGACTTGCTGATATATGCTCTTTCGGATTACTAAATTTAAATTCGTCTGTAATTTAATGACTATAACTTAGTGAATAGGGATAAAAAAGACACGTTCTATGCCCAGTTTGTGTTTTTCTTAAGTTGTGTAAGCTATTAATTGTTGTACATTAGTACAAAAATTCTATGAGTCGTTGGTATTGAAGTTCACAATGTAATATAGGTAAATACAAAAGATATTTGAATCCTAGCGAAAAGTTTATAGTTTATAGCTATTCTATTTAAAATAATAATGGAATTATTGACTATAACTTAATAAAATATGGACAAAAATGACTTACTTGAGCCCCACGTTGGGCGCCCATTTTTTAATGTATGACGATACTTATTAGAGAGGAAGATTCTGTACGTACAGTTATCTTGCATGTTGTTAAGTTCTGCAAGGCACTAGTCGTTGCAAAATATCCATTATTCGTAGGTTTTGAATTCCAAGACAAAATATATTTACTCTATCCTAACGAAAACACCATAGCTTAATATAACAGTTCTGTAAAATAATATTGGAAGCAGTTTAACACAAAGGGAGCTAGAACAATGTATTAGGTTAAATAAAATAATACAATAATATCACACATTCTGACATAACATGGCAAGTGCCATAAAAATACTCAAAACAACGTATTAATTTCATTATTTTGGAACGAAATTGGGCAATAATGTTGAAAATACATGCACCGTAAATATTTATTACAAAGTAAAAATATATATCGCGTTAGTCCTATCACACGAATTCGAAGGCATGAAGTCAATGAAGACAATGTTTCTTATGCATTAAAGTTATTTTAACAGTTCAATATAAAATAATACTGAATCTCTGTTCAATATCACAGTGTGGAGAGTACGTAATTATTTTCGGTATTGTTTGAAGAGGGGCGGCCATGTATTTGGTCAACGTTTTGAAGGGAAGGGTGTTATCATCTTCTCGCAACAGGCGAGCACGAGGATGCGGGGTTGGCGTCGGCGGTGTGAAGTCGACCCAAATACACTATGGAGCTAACTATACGCGTCCTTGATCAGATTAAAGACAAAGCATGTTAAATTCCACCTTGGTTATCTTAACTTACTAGCTCTTGCAAACACTGGGCGATATATAATTAATTAAAAATCTCTATTCAGCATCTATGAGTTAATTATACTGGTGCATGTGTGATAGATTGTTTAATTAGTGCATTATTGAAGGTTCACCATTGGATCAATCTTTCCATGTTTTAAGATCAAACGCACGATAAATATTTCTAAATTAATGAACTCGAGGATTTTACAGTAACGGAACAATACAAAGAACATTCATCAAGGCATCCGATTAAATGCAATTTATAGTCGTAATATATCGCATCAAAACTTTTCAAATATCGAATTATCGAAACGTTTAAATAGCTAAAGTTTCATCGCACAATCGTATTAATAAACTGTAAGTGAACTGTTGCGAAAATACAATTTCTCTAATGCAGCATCGTCGATTTTCATTGCCTTTGTGAGTCCCGAGCAGATTAGCCCGAAAGTATTGATGAGTTCGTGCGGCACTTTCGAGACACCGGCACTTTATAAGAGCACTCTTGCTCATCAGACAGTTACTTGAGTTAGTGGACGCTTTATTTACAATTTGCGAAACTTAACTTTACTGTACAATGAGGTTGTTGAATGGCGCGCGAGATAGGACTGGGTTAACGTAAATATCTATCTTCTTAAGCAAGATTAAGTAATAGTTTAAAAGCTGATCTAACTTTGTTGCATCGGACGCAAAATGTTACTCGGGATAAAAGTTTCATTACTCTCGTGCTCCGTCTTAATGTAAACTTACGACCGCACGGAAATAACTCTTTTTGTTTGGTTGCTGGTAACGCATGGCAGTGACTGATTTTAAATTAATAATAAATTTTAATTAAGTGTGTATTGTAACGGACAATCAAAAAGGCCTGCATAGCGAATTTGTATTTGTCATAAACAGGCGTCCAACGTCAGGCTAACAGTACATATTGCAGAGTATAACTCTGTTCTGCCATACTTATACAATAGTATGGCGAAACTTTAAAAGAACGGGAGACACAAATTAAGCGGTTAATGTTGAGGCCAAATTAATTTTCATTTACAAAGGGGTTTGGTACCATACTCATCGTTGCTCAAATGGTCTTAGGAAGGTCTAGGTCTTTGCGCACAAGCTTGTAGCACTCTCAAATGATCGCATACACAAATATTGTACAATTCGAGACCGTGCGAATAAAACAAATAAAAATACATGAAAGGTTGTAAACACGTCACCAAGATCCTAGATTGCGGTTATCTGGTATCTAATACTCGCAATGCACGCTTGCTAATGAAAGGCTTGGGGGGAGTTTGATTGCGCGTACAGTTATGAACATAGCGGAGCCATATCGTCCCAAGTAGCCTAGTATTTCTACGGGTTTTCAGAAGAATAGTTTATTCGAAATTTACAACGCACACTTAATCAAATACTTTGGATAGCTGTATACAAACAGAAATAGAGTTGAAGTATTTCATTTGGCCAATCGCCTTTGACTCATCAAAGAGCACTACCAAAGCTAATTTCCCTGACGAATAGGCATAGTGCCATGCAGTGACAAGTGGGGTTCAAACAAATACAATAGACACCCTAATGAAATAAACTACGCGAAAGTTGACCCTCATAAATGCGTAACATATTGTAGGGTTGGGTTGATCTTCTGCGCGACCAGCAGGGTTTTTTGAAAAATGTAATATCTAAATAGTTTTACTAAATATTTTAAGTACTTATATTGTAATTTAAATTATATTCAATAATATAGGATTCAATAAACCTTGTCTCAGCCCTACAGTCGTTAAACATTCTTCCGATGTGCTTCTTGCTCTTACATAGTTCTTTGTGTTGTTGTACATTGCCTTGATACCTTCTATAAATGTATCACTTACCCCTTTTAGACTTGAGCTCTCCCATACCTGGTAATATCGAACGCTTTCTTTATTTCAATAAACACTATATATATGTTGGTTTTACCCTGATCGTGTGCTCCTCTTCCATTCCTAAACCCGCTTTGTGTTTATTCTAGTTGGTTTTCCACTGTTCTTTCTAACATTTTAGCGTTACTTTGGCTGTTACGCATAGCAATGTGATTCCCCTATAGTTGGCACATTCTCGTTTATACCCTTTCTTGTGTATTGGCATTATTATTCCGATTGCCCGGTCGCGGTATTCGTTGTCCTCTCCAAATTTTGTTAATTAATTTTATTAGTACTTTCAAAGCATTTGTTCCTAACTTCTAAATTCTTAATCATCTCTGCCACTATTCCATCGTGTCTTGCTGCTTTACCTCACTTTAATCTTTTCAGGGCCTCCACCACCTCGTCTTTTGTTATATCTTCTTCTTATTGTTATTACAATTTTTCTTTGCTCCTGCTTACTGGTTTCTTTCTCGTGACTGTTTTTAATAATTTTTCGAAGTATTCTTTGCATCTCTTTATAATTTCTTCATCTCTAGAATTTTCCCCTCCTAATTTTTAATGTATATTGTCCCCTGTTTTTTCCTTGTCTAAGTGTTTTTAGTATTTTAGCAGTTTTTGGTTTCCTAGGTGGTCCCTCTATAATTTACTTCCACCTTGTCACTCTCTTATTTTCGTAGTTTTTACTATTTCATACACCTGCCTGGCTGTTCTAATAATTATGGTTTTTAAAATTAACCATGTCTCTTCTATATTTAGTCCATCTATTACCCCTTCCCGATTATCAATCTCATTTACAACACATCCTTCATACTTCTTTGCCGTATCCATTTCTTTCAGTTTGAATGTTTGAATTGTTTCTATGTTTAAGTGTTTCTTTTCTATGTTCCTGTGTACTGTATTTGTCTTTATTCCTTCCATCCTTATTTTAGCTACGGCTAAGTAGTGGTCTGAATATCCCATGTTCCCTTTTTACTCTTGCATTTAATATTTCTCCTATATTTCTTGTTTATTATAACATAATCTATTACTGAACGTTTCTGCTAGTTTTCTCTTGTACACTTGTGTTTATGTTCATCTTAGTATCTCCGACATTTCGCTCCAATAGTTAACATATTTGTTTTGCTCTCTATTTAGTATACATCCAACTCCCCCTTTTGCCTTTATCCATTTATATTTCTCTATTTCCTAATATATCTACCTCTGCTTTCTCAAATTATTCCTCCAGCTATTTTTCTTTTCCTGTCCAGCTCCTGATGTTCAATGCCTATTTTTTCATTTTATGTCCTCTTCTTCATTCTTTTTTTTTCGCCATCAATTTCTAACTTCCATATCCATTTATGTTATTGCTTTTATCCCTATTAATAGCCCATTTCGTCGTCATGTGTCCTATTTCTTTATTTATTAGCTTTATTGTGCCTCTCTCTCTCTTTGTTGGTTGTATTTTGTCATCCACTTCGCGCAGCAATCCCGTTCTTTTATCCCATTTCCATAGTATTCCATTTATTATTAGTTTCGGGTGTCCACTTTTGACCCACTTTCCCCGTTTCTTTTCGTTCTGTCTTATTATTTTCTCTCTATTCACTTTCTTGTATTGTTAAATGGTTATTTATGTATATCATCTCAATTATATTGGTGGCTAATTTCTTCTTATTCTTCATTATTTCTATTTCATCTCCATAGTTCTAGTTTCACAAGATATATATTTTGTCCAAATGAATATTGATATTTAAAAATTCAATTCTTAGGTGTAAGAAATTTGTTTATTTCGGCATCGATAGCGATGGATAGAAAGCGCGAGATGTAAATAATGACGAAAATATCGTTTGCGTATGTCATTATTTATTTATGTCCATACCTTAAACAACAGAATTAATCGAACAATAGGATAGTAATACAAAAATTGCTAGTAAGAGTGTGAAATTAAAATAAAATATACTAAACGTATATAAAAAAATAAAGAAATGCATCAAAACTTCTTCCAACAACATGAATTAGAGGTGCATAAGAATATATCTAAACCAGGTTGCGTTCATTAATACAGACTTTATATTACTGAAGGAAATGAACATTCTTGACGCTAACGGATATAAATTACCACCCAGACTAGATAATAGTATTGCAATGTGAACATTAATAGTTAAATGTGTAATTTTTCCACTATAGCTCGGAATCACTTTACGTAAAACGAGCAGCGATAGAATAACGTCTATGTTTGAGAAACTCAAGCTAGAATTTGTGTGAATAGTTTCCCTCCTTGTAAAACGATGTTTCAGGCGCTAAAATCTTTCCAATGAATACGTGCAGTTATTGCTCCACTTTAAAGTGAATGAACGCACAATAAAGATTTCCATACGTGAAAAATGATTTGATGATGTACTTTTAAGCGCCGCAATATGTACAGCAAAAAGTAAACTTGCTACGTAAGATATGTTCAAGTTCGCGAAAAGTTTCAGGCTTCTCCAACTGGGTATCATTCATATCTTAAGCGATAACATTATATTTCATTGTCGAAGACATTACCATGCATATTGGAGCCATCAATGATACTATATTCTTAAAACGACATGAAGTTAGTTCGCATAGTAGATAATACAATCATTTCTGGCTGAAAACTTTAATATCATCTGAATAAAGTCAAGTTTAGTAGTTAATATCGTTGATAATCGATGTGGCGAAATAAAGGCCCGAGAACGGGCCATTGTGATTCTCCTAAATTAGCAAATAATAATGTAAAACAATGTGAACTACGAAATAATTCTACTAAGATTCACTTCGAAAATACACAGAAGTTTTTTTTATTGTTTTCGCCACTTATTAAGTTACGCAATTAGGATTATTTCCTGGTTGATATACCTTTTTTATCCAACTTAAAATAGCGCATCGTCTAAATATGCCGAGAAACTCAGTATTAATAGAAGAAACGAAAAAGTTGGCACAATGAATACTAGAAAACATAAAACAATGGAATCAAGTCGGGTCATAGAGTCATTTTAGGTTTGAGTTTTCTGATACTCATCAGGATATATACCTCCTGCATTTAACTAACATATGGAACATTAAGTATATATGTTAATTCAATTGGTGAATTTGAATGTGTTTTGAAAAAATCTGCAGTGATCCGCACTGAACTTTCTTATACTTAGTTATACTACATTTTTCGAAAACACTTTTCAAATCAAAGTTGTTTAAAATTTCAATATCTTTAACTTACATAAGAATTTTTTTTTTCAAAATAGGGCGTTTTCTTTTCTGCCATATAAAAGTCTTAAGTTTAAAGTTTCATAGCTCTAGCTGTAATCGTTTGGTCTCTAAAGCGCGCGCGCGCGCGTACTCACATGGATCCACACCCACACCCTAGAAGAACTAGAACAAGCATTGGAAACTGCGCGAGGGTCGGAAATAAGTTTAAGTAAGTGGAATGGTTTTACTATGCTCAATATTTTAGATAAAGCATTATAACCGTAAAGCCTATATTGGAACAACATTATTAGCTTAATATATAGTTTAATATATGCAATATTAATTATTAACAAAAAGTCACATATATGCACATGCACACATACACACACTCAAATATATATACAGTCAGATGCAAAAATACCGGGTCATTGGGAAATTTTTGCAACAAATTTTTTGTTTTAGTTCTTTGAATAAAACTTTTGGTGTTTTACAATCAAAGAGACCATCAGTAATAAGCGAAAATAAAATTTAAAGGTATCCATTCTTCACTACCTATTGCTCATTCGACATTATGCACTGTCATTCTCAGGGCAGATTGGTGTGTTGATTATGGTTCTAAGTGCTGAAGTTTGTGCGAAAGCTGTTGCTCATGTGGCAGATGGAAGAAGCCAGAGGTATGTGTCGAGATTCCTTTATATCAGTCTTTCTACCGTCCAAAGAGCACTTGAGCGGTTTAAGGAGACCGGCAGAAATACTCAGAAGGCGGGATCTGGCAGGCATCGAAAACCTACTGCAATCGATGACCGATTTATTGTTCTTAATACTCTACCGATTCGTCATGTGACTTCAGTGGAGACAAAAAACCATATCCGTGTGGTTCATGGTACAGCTGTGAGTGTGTGGACAGTTCGTCAAAGGATACAAGAAGCTGGCTTAAAATCTTATAGACCAGCAGCTGGACCAAAATTACTCCCACGTCACCGAGTAGCCAGACTTCAATTTTCTCGCGAACATTTAAATTGGGCATTGGAACAACGGAGGACTCTACTGTCTACTGACGAGTCTAGATTCTGTCTACATTCCAGATGGAAGAGAACGAGTATGAAGACGACCGGGACAACGATTTGCGGAGTGCACCTTTAAGCTCCGGCTTAGCCATGGTGGAGGTAACTTATAATTCAAAATAACTTCACTTTATAACATTATTCTGTATTGTAAAAATAAAGGTACTTTACTCTTGAGTAAAATTGATATTTTTTGACTTCGTATACGGCTTTCACAAAACCAATAATAAAAATCCAACTTAAGTAGACACACTGTATAACAATCAATACCATAGCAGGCTATTGTAATATTTCAGCTAACAGGCATAGTGCAAACAAACTCACTTTATTTTAAAAAATCCGCGACTTTTTGGAGTCGATGTTACTTTGATCACGTCATGTCGATGCAACACCTCCGAGGGCACATAAATCTTACCTGTTGATGTCTTATCGCAATAAGCTGTTGTAGCTGCTGCTGTGGTCCATTGATTTCAAATCAATGTGTACAAAGTATAATGAGATGTATCCCATTCTTTAGACATTTGTCTAAGAATTTTTTTAAAAAGCAACCCCATTAAATTCTAACACATTATGGAAGACTTTGTTTTCGATCTTCCACTGTAGAAAAGCACCGGGAGACTACGCTCCATGTATGTTTGTTCAATTTCGATTACAACTAATAATAACGACAAATTTAATCCAAGAAAATGTTTACAATAACATTTTACTGAAACGGTTATTGTCTACGTACATCACATAACGTAAATAAACGTTATATTTGCATTTCTTGTTAACGGTTCTGTTTATCTTACGTTTCATTACAGACGCGCGCTTGATCGTTTTATGACACTTGTTTATAACCGTTAACGTAAGCTCTATACATTTTTCTTCGCTCAGTTTTTGTTGAAATATACCAATCAGTTATTTTTAGGACGCGCATGTAATACAATATTGCAGTGCAATTAAAATTATTTCGTCGAATTCGCTGCCTGTCGCTTTTAAAGTGCAGAAATTCTCGCCGCGACGGTTAAGGAGATGGAAGCATAATTTTAGAACATTTGACGTAAACAAATTGCTCGGTACCAGCTGTTGTCATGATGAATGACTCGAAACCATAGGTCGATTCGTTGAAGAGTGAGTGGAGACATTAATTCAGGGAAATAATTGGTGGTGGCGTCGAAATGAAAACTAGTCGAAAAATACTGCGGGCGTGGTTTAGCGCACCGTGAATTAAATTATACAAAAAGCTCGGTGAGCTTTTATCAGGTTTATTGCAAACATCTAAACAATTTAAAATTGTATTCACTGGGTTTTCCGATTAGTTCTGAGTTTCCTTGTCAAAGAATTTACTTTATCCTGACATCACGTCGATCTACGTTAATGATGATTGCTTGAATTGTTGCAAATATCAATACATATTGTTATTGATGTTTCAACTTCTTGAGTGGTGTTTTATTTTCTTAAAACATCTGTCTGGGCATGAATCACAATTTGCATCAAGATGAAGTAAGTTGCAATATTAAAATTTTTCATGTACCATGAATTGCAATGCTTTACAAAACGTTACCTGCATCCTCGTCTAAATTTACTGCGCTTGTGTCATGTGTGGTTTCAGTGCACGTGTTCTATGAAGGTGCGAAGCTACAAACAGACATTGTTTCCGGCGCTTTTATTATACATCCAGGTGCTAATAGTACGTCTAGGAAACTACTCGTTAGCTTTCTATACTAAGAAGATATATATTATAATGTATTCATTATAATAATATGCATATTATAATTTTCGTAATATGAAATAATTTCCAATAAAGGAGGCAGTGAAGAAATTACGTAGCAAAACCGCATAGACTAAAACGCAATAAACCATACGTTTATAACTGTGTATGGTAAAGTAAAATATCCATTATTGTGGATGCAAAAGGGTAACATTATAGCTCGCTTTATATCGACGTGAAACTATATAATCACAATTTTAAATAAATATTTCTTGTCCTGATAGCAAATGCCGAGACAGGTTCTACATCAAAATCATTGACACATATTAATTTATTTTGCGATTTTATAGATAACTAATTATCTCTTTTTTTGTTTCAGGTAAGGAGAATTCTGCTACAAATTTCGTGAGTAAAGTATACTTGCTTATGGATTTCAATAATTGTTCATAGAATTCAAAAAACGCACACTAATAGAATTTAACAAAAGGGGTGTGTACGTACGATAAACGACGGTAAAAATATCCCGTCAGTGTTTACACCGATATACCACACAGCTATGATTTAACCTGTTACGTACATAGAAAACGTAGTAAATTCGCTTTGAGGTTACACATTCAAACATAGGTAGAGGTAGTTACACTCCAATAAACCGTGTGGATTGAACGTGCATCGAATAGTAAAAATACCAGCGACATTGTACTCGCACAACGAACACTACTCGATAAAGTAAATTGCAAATATCCGTTGGTGCGCGTCAGCATTTTAATTCTTTTTTATTGGAAGTGCAAGCATCCTGGACAACTAAACGCCACATTGGTGACGACGAAAGAATTTACTATATATCAAAAATTTTAATGAAAGGAACTAAAACACAAATTGGAATTTGTAAAACAATGCGAGTTAACTTAAAAATTATATTTTTATAATTTTTAAGTTATAGTAACTCATAATCCATTATGGTCTTCAGGTTCAATTTTGCGAGTTAACTTAAAAATTATATTTTTATAATTTTTAAGTTATAGTAACTCATAATCCATTATGGTCTTCAGGTTCAATTTTTGTTTGCCTCAAGACGAGAACATATTAAACGTTTTTGGAACGTCGTATTTTCAACTTTTAATTTTACGTCGCATCAAATATAAACGAAACGCGAAAAGACTCGTTTCATTAAACATTTAACATTGCTCTCAGGTCATACATTTTGCAAAGTTTTCAAAAACTAAATCAAACAACGTACAAGTTTTCCTGTCGAACTAAACGAATCCAATATTTAAGATAAACAAGGCTACATTCAAAGTTTTGTTGAGTTACACATCATTCCTTTTACTCGTCGTAACTCTGGATATTTCTCCTTCGACACCGTAGGCGTCTTTATTAATCGATACACAAGTTTCCACATCGCAAAATCCTTTAGTTTATTTCAATATCAGTAAAATTTCATTTGTTAACTGATTGATCTGATGCAGAGCTGTAAATTCGGAAGTGTTATGGCAAACACGTCCATCGAATATGTTTAGATAATTTTTGTTGGGCCATTAGTGAAGCTCGAGTTGAGTATTAGAAAGTTACCTTCAACTTTTAATCGATGCGGAACGAACCCTGCCTATAAATTACCGATGTTAATTTCGGCGACGCGCAATTCTAACGTGAGAGTATGAATTATGGCCTAATTGCCGCCGGGGAGGTATAAAATGACTAATAAAACTTAACATTTCCTTGCTGATTTTTTAGCGATCGATCCTCGTTTTTTTAAATTTAGATTATATAGAAATTGTATAGATTTTTTTTTTAATTTTAACTCGTAAATGGCACTGTTCGATGTCTATACGATTCGATAGTATTTTTGCGTTAGATGAAAAAAAAGAACGTTTGTAGAAGAAGTGTTGAACCTACTCATTACGTTACTGAGACAAATAAGTTGAGCAAAAATGAAATGTGCACGTGTTATCTAAATCTTCCTGATAGGGATACATATTTACCTGTTACAATGTTCAATGCTATATGCAAAATAGTCCACTAATTCCACAATTCTCAAAAATGTAAAATATTCATAACAAAAAATTGCTGATTCGCAAAATATTGAAATCGTAAAAATTTAAAACCAAAGTGTCTAAAAAGGGTACGCTATTGTTAGTTTCCTCTTCTACAGTAAATTGAATGTCAGGATGAGAAAAATTAAAAATGCTCAGAGTATAATGAATTTGTCCTTCTGGAAAGATAAAATTAAATCATCTACGTATTTTTTTAACAACACTATTTCAAAGGGTACCACCAATAATATATTATTATGGGTTTGATAGGTACATAAATTTTATGTATTTTCGGTAAAGAATAACGTTTCCTTATTATAGAATTATATATCATCAATCCCTTTAAAGTTCCTCTATATCTAATAAGTTCCTTAAAAACCCATTAATCTCACTCTGTGGATTACTCTTTATCAATCCGGGAATTGTATTTTTTATCTTTTAAAAGATCTTCAGTTTTACAAATATACTCAACTTTATCCATCGCAACAGTAATAGCCCCCTTGTCGGCCTTCAAAATTAAAATGTCTGTGTTATTTTTTAAAAAAGTATAGCATTTATTGCACCAATCAAACCAAACATTCTGGGTACCACACATTTTGAACATTGACAGGAGTCCAAACTACTTTATCATTATGCACTAGTCCGATAAAGTACCACTTTATGTCCTATATTTTATGTCATAAAACAGCTGATTACGGTCGAGTCAAACATAAAATGCTTTATGTCAGCAGGAATACCTGTCAAGGTACGGTCATCGAACCATTTGTCATTGTTATTAAAAAAAAATTACGTTAGTCCTTGGTAAGATTTTTAAATTTTAAATAATTCGCATTGTTTGTCAAAATAAAACAATTTTTGAATCTTTTAATTACTAAATTATTAACTTCACAGAACACATGTAAGGGAACAGATAATTATGAGAATATAATTCACGTGTCACATGGTATATTTTGCAATAATTGCAATAGTTAAAATACAATAATACAATAAAATCGCAGAATAGGCTATCAGAACTGAAATTGTTTACTGTCAAAGTGACAGAAACTTTCAATGGACGCACCGATGTCAGGAAATAGTACTATTAACGTTCATTATGTTCTGTCACCAAATATAGCACGTGTTATGATTAATCACCGATGATACCACTCGTTAAAACCTATAGAAAATTGAACTCGTGCTTCGCACTCGGTCGATTTTCATCGGTTTTAACTCGGGCTATCACCGATGATAATCATAACACTAGTTATATTATCCCCGACATTAAATGCAATGTTTCTCTAAATACCTTAAGTCTGATCCGTATTCCAGATTAAGAATCCGCTGTCCTAACTTTCCTTTGAATCTATCGGTCTATCGGGTATACAAAGTTTTTCTTACGTTTAAAATGGGTTTTTTTCAAACGATCGCTACGAACTACGGTATCGAGGCATTGAGTACAATGAAGAAATGGTTATCGACATCGAATAAAGTTGCTAAACTGAAAACAGCACGATTTTTCTGTTGAAATGTAGGAAGTATCAAATTCTACCTAAACACATTACGCAGGGATCAACAAATGTTAACAATTTGTTGGCCACACGAAATTGTCGACTTTTGAAGAAAACCCAACAATGTTTCCGTCCTTACTCCAGGTCACATCCTGATTGGGGACTCAGTTACTGCAACAGCAGAACTGATCTCAACAAGATCACAATTAAACGACTTTCTCGCTGGCAGCTTTTGCGACAGATCAGGTAAAATTTTGGAAACGCTGGCCCAACGAGCAACTCATCCAACAGGACAGTTCAAGGATAACTGTTCGGGTTCCTTATCCAGGGGATGACAACGTGCTACGAGTCGTCGAACTTGGCGAAGAAGCTGCACATCCTGCCCAACCAGACGCAGGCGGACGAAAAGCGGCAGTCGTTTGAAAGGATCCTAACCCTTTCAAGGCGGGCGGCATGTTCAGTTCGGCATATGTACATTCTTGGCCATTTAAATTATTATATGGCTCTCGGGATTTAGATTAATCCTCTTAGAAACCGTGAACCAAATGTCGGACAAAACTTCCCTTTCTTTCATCACCTTAAATTCATTCTTCTACCAATCACGACGAGTTCTTCGTCTTGCATCTAAGTGCGGACATTTCAATCTCACCAATGACAGAAATGAACTTTATTATTTAAATAACGTTTTCATCCTTAAACAGGCAGTAACCAGACAACAGATACAAAGTAACAGTTATATATTGAAAGTAACACAGTAACACATTCAGTGTATCAACATCATTCAAGACAACAGTCTAACAGTATCAGTCACACATAGCAACAGAACAACCGTTGAAGTAACACCATTATTCAAGATAACTTGAGTAGTAACACAAGTGTTATTCACTTGAGCATTGATCAATTAGCAAATAAGCTAACACATCGCAACAGTGCCAACTGTAATTGTAAATTGTAAATAGTGACAATAACTAGTTTACATAGTTTAAGGAATTTATCTGCAACAAGCCTTCGAACGATAGAATAAAGCCCAGACGACAGCGACGCAAATCATTGGCGTAACATACGTGAACGAGAGACGTACTCGAAGTTCTCATCGAACTTACAACGAGTCGAGTGCACGCAGTTTATTCGTTCACGTAGTGCAAACACCCTGTAAAGAGATGCCTCTCCACATCATCACGGATCCTCCACCAAAATGGACACGTTGACGGAAGTTACAGGTAGTATAACGTTCGCCAGGTCGTCTGTACACCGACAAGTCTGTCATAAAGCAAACCTACACTCATCAGAAAAGATGACATTGGCCCAGCGGTTTATGTCACAATCGGCGTGTTCACGTGCGAAATGTAATCGGGCTACCCCGTGCTCTCTGGTGAGAAATGAGAAGCGAACCTTCAGCAGGAACATGAGCTGTTATCTCATCTTCTTGAAGACGGATACGAATAGTTTATACGGGAAGCTGTACATTTCTAGCTCCTAAAAGCTCATTCTTGAGAAATTTAGCAGTGAACGATCATCTCGTCGGGTAGTAGCTCTTTAGCGACCTTGCCCAGGCCTTCTTCTGTAGTCCCTAGTTTCCATAATCGTGCTATTGCTCTACTTACAGTTAAAGGCTGTACTCCTAGCATTCTAGCTACTGACCGCATGCTACGGCCATTTTCAAGCAGTGTGATACAGTTCACGGTTTCTTCATATGTAAGATGTAAAGACACACGTTGCTAAACATTCATAACAACACTTTAATCAAAAATTGAACCGATCTGACTAACAAACTACAACATTTTAAATGCCCTTTACTGCATGTTTTCTGCACTTATCAAAAAACAGGCAGTAACAAAAATTCTTTTTTTGTATTTCGTTTAGATGTCAGTCGAACAACGATAAAACAAGTCACATTATAAATTTAAGAAAAAACAGTTCGTTTAAACATATAGGTTTCGCAGTAATTATTATTTTTACGGGTAAACAATAAATAATGACTAAAAAAGAATAAAATACATCCATTCTTTCCCCCGTCAACTCAAACGTCTTGTTTTAATATGACATTCCTGTACCTCAATACTCCTTCACACAAAGAGAACTTTTTTACATAAAAGAATACCTAACTTTTTCATAATTTCCTAAATATTATATATTACTATATTCATTAAGAGTACAATATTTAAACTCCTTGCGATATTCAATGGACTAACACAATAATTAGATATCCTCGTATATCTTGTAATCATCTCTAAGATGAAGAAGATTTTCATATAATTTAGCGCGCGGATGCCGCGGCGGCTTAGTGAAGCATATTATCGATCTGCACCTCCAGTTTGTGTCACAGTTAGCTGGTTGGAAAGACCACTTCGGCGCTGCAACGAAACGATTGCATTTTCGCTCGTTTTCTAACTAACTATTCTAAAGTAATCCATCAATGTCACGTATCCTGCCTCAATCGGAAACGATCGTTACTTCTTATAAAAATGCATGCTAGTTTTTCGTTATTTAAATGTTATGGTTACTACAAAGTTACATGTAATAATATTTTATGCTACAAAAAAAAAGAAGTACTATTTTCGGTTACGGTGAAAGGAATGATAAATAATAGGTTGGTAACTGGATATTACAAACGTTTGCCCCCCAATTGATTGAAGGACGAACCGTATGTGCAGACGTACAGTAAAACCATTAGAGGAACTGCGCGATATTTTCTTTTATAAATCGTCGAGTAAGTATATATGAATCTTTCTTTCTTTGAGATATCTTATGCACACAAAGACTCTCTCGTCGTATACAATGCTCATTATACGTTATGCAACTCAACTTTTCTTTTTCTGCACTTTAACAACGGACCGCGCGATTTTCTATGCAGATTCTATGAATACAAAACGTCTTGAACGAATGATCAGAAAACAGTAAGGAGTCTTTATTGGATAGTTAAATATTTTCAGGTACGTTTTCCTCGATTCGAATTTCATCGTTGAAGAACACTATATGTAATTGACTTTTGTTTATACATCGTTAAAAAGAACTTTCAATAGACGTGGTAGAAGAAAAATGAAAATATTAATAATTTTAAAGTCTGTTCTAAATACAAATTTCCGTATCTTTGCCTTTTATGACTACTGATATTACAACTAACGTTGTAAAATAACAAAAATATTAATTATTAATAAGTTAGTTCCTCTTTATACTGAGTGTTCCAAAGACTTGTTCCTTGCTGGGTCTTCTTGAGGAACAAGTCGCACACATGCATATAATTTATTAGACATCATTGGGTGATCCTGTTATCACTTTAAAATTAAATTTGTAATCCCACGTCCTTTCTTATAAGTCCATTCCACCTTCCACCTGCCCTATATTATTTCCCTCCCCTTGCTATTCCTTGCCGTTTACCACACCACTGCTTTTGCTTATAACACCCGCTTCATCACATAATTGCATTTTGTTGCCCTCCTGAATTCGCTAGCATTTACATTCACATTGTACCTGTTCCCATCCACCCCCTTAAGTCCTATTATTATATTCGTTTTTTGTTGAACATTTGGGTGGGTATTTTGGGCGACAGATTACTAGGCCCGGTTGTTTTACCAAACCGATTGTCAGGCGCTATTTGGACGGCTGTTTTGGAAAGACAGGTAGGTCTACGCCAACAATTTATCGCCGAATTCGTTCGTATGGCTTAGCGTTATATCGACCAATTGTTCGGCTTCCTTTAATCCCAGAGCATCGAATAGCCAGGTTCCATAGGTGTAGGGTGAGGGAACGTTGGGTCGATGAATCAGCTTCACTGATGAATCTCGGTTTTGCCTGTGGCAATCTGATGGACGGTTGCGTGTCAGAAAACCTAGAGGACAAAGGATAAATATGCAATTTGCACTTAGACTCCATTCTGATTTAACGCCGGGTGTTAGGGTTTTGGGTGCAATACAATTTGGAAGCCGGTGAACTCTAGTCTACATTCAAGGAAGTCTCAATGCGGCCCGTTATAACGAAGTTTTGGAGCCACTTTTGTGCCATACCTTCAAAGACATCGCAACAGTGTTTTCCAGCAAGACAACGCTAGGCCACACATTGCAAGAGTAACACAAAGAGTTTTTTAAGACAATAATGTCAATTTACTGCCATGGCCTGCAAGATCTCCAGATTTATCGCCGATTGAACATTTATGGGACATGATCGGCAAAAGAGTCGAAGATTTTCCAGCGCCCATAGACACTTTGGCTGAACTTCGAGTTCAAATTCAAAGAGCTTGGGAAGAAATTTCGCAAGCAGAAATTGATCATTTAATTTGAAATATGGCCCGGCGCAATGAATGCATTCGTTTTGGAGGAGACACCACGCATTATTAATTTTGTAACATTGTTCTTGTTAGAGATTTTCTTGAAATTGTTACCATTCATTGTCTTACTTAATCCCAAATTGTCACCAAAATTTCAAGTTCGTGCGCTCCTCCCTTGTGCTTTGCTTTTTTGGCGATCAGTGTATATTCGTATTTATCATACTCATTATCAAAAATCAAGCTTCCGATCCGTCCTATTGTATTCCCAAAATTCTTCCACTTATAATGTACATATATGTATACTGACGAGCATTCTGATTCATACCAATTACAAGTTCGCAAGGTCCCAACAGGATTGGTTATTCAACACATATACCATATATTCATTAAGTCATTACTTGCGTTGATGATTTACTCATATTCTTGACTAACTATTCTTCTTAATTTATTTTTAAACCACTTCACCTAACGACGGTAATGGAATGGTTAAGGTTGACGTGGAGATACAGGAATAATTGGAAAATCGTTCAAACTAAATGTAATCTTATGGATGCACGAAGCACGAAATCGAAGATCATTTATTAGGATTATTTAGACGAACACTGCATTTGCAATTGCATTAATACGCGTACGCGTACAGGAAAAGAATTTTCCCAAGATAAAATACGGACCAGACATAAAATTACGTTACGCTCACGTAGGCGTTATATTACTACGGTTCTGAGAGAAGCATAAAGCAGAATATTGTACATTGAATTAACCGTTAATATTACAGTGGCGTGGAAGTTAATTGCATTTGCCGTTCAACTCCATCAAGAAAAAATTTCGCCGGAATGGAGAGCGGGGCACTCTGAGACTTTAACACACGTAATATATATGGCTTAAACTAATTTTGTTTTGAGTCAGAATTAGTAAAATGAAATTTGAAATAAAAAAAAAAGTTCTGGGTTGCATGACTTGATGTCTTTGGTCCATGTATACAGGATGTAAACGAAATGAGTGCCTTAATTACAACTGGTGATAGTACGCAGCAACTACAACAGTTTTCCGAATATTTTTTTAGAATCCCAGATTACTCTTCCGATTCAGATTTCAATTATCCACTTCGTGACGGCTACTCCAGTAGAAATTTCAATTTTGCAGTAGAAAGTGTGTAACTATTATTATTACCATCGACCATTAATATGGAATTATTACGGATTTCAGAGAGTAGAATCTCGCTTGTAATTTATTTGGGTAGATAAAATTTAATAATCGTTTTATTGGATTTTATGTAATTTGAATTTCTGGAAAATTTTATTCTTGCTAATACCATTTTAGTTCAACATATAAATAACCTGTAGCTGGCTTGAGAGGATAACTTTGTATTTTTTTGGCTAGCAACTTTTAAAGAATAATTTATACATTGAGATTAACAATATAAATCACATGTATCTGGTTCTATAAGAAATCTTTGTTTTCTTATCACAAGTATGACATTGAATATAAATTAAGAAGTAAATTTTAGGAAGTAGAATAAATAACTTTAGCTTGCCCTGGAATAGAGAGGTGTAGTTTTCGACGACCGTTTATCATGAGAAACTAGCTTTAGCGAAAATGAGAGAAAATAGGATATAAATTAGATGAATTTAGGGGATATTAAGATAATTTTTTAAAAGGAGTTACAACGTTGGTGAGTACATATTGCGTCGCCGGCGTGTAACTGTACCTTAGTTACCATAGTTCGTAAACACAGCTTAGAAAATGTATAACCGTATATTCAAAATTAAATACATATAAAACGCCGCAATAATAATTGTTCCAATGAACGAACATATAAGCCAAGCCCTATCCCAGGAAACATTGGATCGTCACCAACAGCGTTTTTGCAAATAAAATAAACATTGCCTTGATTGCCAGTAACGACCAAATCAATGTTTAAACAATTGGCAAGTTGTCCAGACGTGCTATGGTTCGAGTTATGATCTTCTGTATTTCCCTCTTGTTGAATGCGGCTGGTGATTCTATAAAAAAGTTTGCTTTCCTTTCTGTGTTTGGTTTAAGATTTTTAATTTCTCTTTCCATTTTCCTATTTCTATGATGCAACCTATATCCTATTTTATACGCTCCCTTTATTTTTGTTTCTACAGTTACTTTCTTTTTTTCTGACTTTTTCCCTTCCTTCTATCAACGTTTCCTCGTTGTCTGTGTCTATCCTTATTCCTGATATAACAAGATTATTACATATTTTTTCTTTCCCTGAGTTTCCTATTTTCTTTTCACCTTACGTTACATTTTCTGTAATCTCTGCCTTTTCCATTTTCCAATTTTGTTGCATAATTTTTCTGCTTCCTTATGTTTTTTTGTTTTTTCGTAATCTTGTGAAATTTTGTTTTCACACCATTCGAAATTTCAAAACCATTTCAATATGAAAAGAATAGCTCAGCCATATGAAAAGCAATAGCGTGTTCATACTAAGATGTAGAAATAACAAATTACGCTGCATTGATACAAAAGGAAATGAACTTCCAAACGTTTATGTGCGGAAATAGTGCTCCTCAAATCTAAAAGCGAGGTGCAGGAAGGTGTAAATACATCGGTTGCGGGAGAGATTACAGACATAAACAGAATAGACAGAATAAACAAGAGACACAATCAAATAAAACACTATCAATTAAAGACCAGCCAGAAGCTTGGAACTTAAACCTAAAAGAAGAATTGGACCGTATCCTATTATAGATTGGAAGGAAAAGAAGCTGAAGAAGAATATAAGAATTACGAAGATGAAGAGGGAGCATATATAAATACAAATAAGAGATAAGTAATATAATAAATGGAGTAGATATAAATGAAGAAGCAAAGGAAGAGATTAGAGAAATTCTGCTACGAAATACCACCGTATACGACGATACTATACAATTCGTTAAAAACTACCAGCATGTTATTGAAATAGATTATGATAAACCGCTATAATGTCGAAACTACCCAATACCGTATAAATATCACTGTACTTTTAATATTAATGGTAACATTTACGAAATTACTTTGCTTCGTTTGAACTCATATAAAGCCCGAGCGCTTTAATTCGTGTATTAAATCGAATTTTAAATCAATCTGAATCCTTTTGTTGCCACTACTTTGACGATATTGTGATAATTGTATGATATTCTAATGCCCGGTTTCACAAACGTTAATCGGCCGTTAACGGCTTGTTAACGAATCGTCAAAAGTTTGCCGATTCGTTATCGAGTCTTTAATCCATCGTCAAATATTTGAAAATGGACAGGTCAAATACATTTGGTATTTGACGATTGATTAAAGACTCGATAACGAATTGGCAAACCTTTGATTATTCGTTAATAAGCCGTTAACGACCGATTATCATTTGTGAAACCGGGCATAGGACTACAGAAGAACACACTAGACACCTACACATTATTATACACACGTTAAATACGGATGGTTTAAAGACTAATCTGGAAAAATGCCAATTTGCAAAGAATGAAGTAAATTACTTAGGATTTGTTATTCATAATGCAGGTATAAAGTTAAGTACAGAAAGATTGGAAGAAATACAAACAAAATTTCCAGCGCCACAAACAGTAAAGAACATAGATAATAATAATAATAATAATCTTTATTAACCAAACAACAGCAAAATGAACTACATTCGATGAAAGTGTAACACTAAACAAATATATAATAATTTCAAACGAAAATTTCTGCTGCACATTATACTAAATATCAATTATATTATGAAAATAACGATCAAAAATCCAGATTTGGTTAACGGGAATAGGGTCAGCTAATCAGCTGTTATTACTCCCATCCCCACTATATTAATATAAAATTAATACTCTTATATGCGAACTATGGTACACTTCACAAATAGTATATACTAGGTACAACATCAACTGCGAACGAAATCTCTGCTCGATAACTCACGATATACTCTAGGGAATACAACATCACTGTTTCAGAAACAAATGCGTTTTGAATTTTAATATGAAAGATGCAGCTGGCAGGCACTGCAGACTATGAGGAAGGAATACTGTTGTAAAGCTTTACTGCATTGAATTGAAAAGAACGAGTAAAAAAGGCAGTTTTATGAATGGGAGGCGTTAATATACCTCTACTTCTTACATTTATATTAGGAACATCTGTCCTGAAAACTAATTTACGCTGAAGGTAAGATCGTTTTAGGATTACGACTATTAAACTACTACCATAGATTTATACACAATATGCTACACAATCAATTCCACTTCTAAAGTTATTGAAAAAGAACATTAAATGGTTATGGACTAACGAACAAGAAAATGCGATTAACATCGTGAAACAAAATTTCGTAGAAAAACTTACCTTATATCATCCCGATTTCAATCAGGAATTTATTCTACGTACCGATGCATCACATTTCGCTATCGGAGCCGAACTTACAGTACCAGGATGGAGTAGTTTCCTATTCATTTCGTTTCCGAGCTTTGAAAGAAAACGAACTTCGCTACAGTATATCTGAAGAGGAAATGTTAAGTTTAGTTTATAGAGTAAGCAAATCAAGGTACTATATATCGTTTCACAATCGAAACGATCATGTAGCACTTACAGCCCTTACTACTAAAACTTTAAATAACAGCCGAATACATCGGTGGAGTTTAACGCTGAACGAGTACAATCAGAAATCTTGATCGCAAATATAATATTAAAAAGAAAAGACATATGTGCACCACAACAAATTAAACAAGCTCAACAGGCAGAAGATCTAGCGCACATTTTGCAAAATGCACAATCAGAAACTAAGAAAATGGGCGAGAAAGAAGTATACGTGATGCCGAAAGAAAAGGCTTTGGAGATAATAAAGTATCTTCACTAGAAATTCGGACACGTGGGTATCAGAAAACTATGGTTTATATTTCGCGAAGCCTATATTGTAAAAATGACTACAGACTTGTCAAAAGTATAGTTCAAAATTGTCATAACTGCCAATTAAATAAAGGGAAAACTTTTACCAACCAGCACACTATGGGCCACATTTACGCGAAGGAAAAATTACGTCATTTACGATCTTTCCACTAAATATATACAACTGACACCTACTAAGAACTGGAATACAAATACAACGATTAAATATATTAAGAAATTTATTAACGCATATGGTTACTCACGAATGATATTGACGGTTAATGCTACTTATTTTACAAATGAACGATTTCGGGAACATCAAATTATACCACACCAGCATTCCATGATATCCATGTTCGAATCCATGCGAACTACTCGATGAGAACCACCATATATGGGCTTGAAAAATACATCAAATTGAATATATCTTGAACCACACGCCTAATACGGTACACCAGCAAGCTCCTGTGTATCTGATGAAGAGACAACGCCCTGACTGACCTTGGAAGAACTCCGATCTTTCCGATTTGGCAAATACCACCCAGAAAATTAAAGAACATAACTTAAGAAAACACAAAAAGAATCAACTACAATTTTGAAAAGGTCAACATATCGAGTTCGAATTAGGAGACTTTTTGGCATATTTTGGGCCGTACTATCAGCCATCAAGTTTGTGATACTTTTGATTAACACCCTGTATAACAAGACAAGATAGATGCATCATAGGAATGGCGAAATCGAACGATAAATTAAAAATATTAAAGCAAGCACAGAAAAGATACCAAACATTTTACAGAATTACCAGTGGCACTCAAAAAGAGGGAAATGCACGCATGGGCCGAGGAAGTTGTTACGCCTTAAAGACAAATTTTATAGTACCATGGTAGGTTATTATGCGTTTGCAACTTCAAACTATTCTAAAGCATATAACTCGATTTTCATGATACATTGGGTTGGGGAATTATGTCGAAGCAATATTTCAATAGTTACTTGTTTCACTATTTCTAGCAGACCTGTATGAATGACAAACAACGCATCGCCGGAACGCTCCGTCTAAATGTTTGCTGTCGCCGTAGATATAAGTTCGTAAGTAGCAATTAATGAACACAGGAAGTAGGTTACGGATTAATAGAGATTAAAAGTTGAGCAATCCCGGGTAATCAGTCTAAGGAAGCGGGATAAGGGAGAATTAGGACACCGGAGTTTGTCAGATTTAAAAGACGGGCGCGCTCGAAACGAAACATCCGAAGGTTCGATCGATAGTAGATGCTGACAAAACGATATAGGCCGCCAACCTAGGCACAGCTTGCGCGGAATTAGCATTACGGATACTGTACGTTCCATTGAATTTGAATGTGTTCCAGGTCTCCCATTACATCGCGAAAGATATTTTAACTGCGGCGCATTTCACATTCAGAAAACGTGTCGAGTTTTTATCGCGCGAGAGGGATTTTTTCGGAACGCAGCGAAAAGGCTTTTAGTGTTGCGTAAGTGAACGTGGGAATTTTATTCGACGATGTATGCATTTTAACTGTCAGGTAGGAAATTGGACGGAGCGGCCATTTTTGCAACGTTATTGTTAGGATCGGTGAAAATATATAACAAATATAGTAAGTAATTTAAATAGGGGGGATAAACCGCGGGCTAATTGGATATATCATTGACGTAGCGTGAAACTTTTTTTAATTCCTACAATTAAATATCGAAATGTAGTCCATAAGAATAAAGAATATATACTACGTAAATATTTAAAAAATCATCGTCGACGCATACAATCAAAGAGACTGTTACTCCAGAGAGGCACAAGTTGAAAATTTTCGAACATGTGCTACAGAACTCGTCGGTTACTAATCAAGCAAACGCTTCGGTCACGTCGATCTATAATTATGTTGAAACGTACGAGATCCAAATGGTGCTAACGTTAATTACGAGATAACGCTATATTGCATGATTTCACAATTAAAACTCCTTTGCAGAGACGGCGTTTGAAAATTACGAATGAAGATCGAGCGCCTCGATGCACCGTGGCATCCAAACATGGCTGCGCATGGTGGAAAACGCGCAAACAAGATTACACTATTACCCCAGATACGGTGGAAAACGCAAGTTTATAACGATGTTGCCGCAATAAAACTGCGAAATGCATAACACATATTTCGTATCGCTTTAAAATACATTGCTATATGATATTCAATCTATGCAATTTGTGCTGCGGAGCAATGGGGTATTTATCTTCGTTCGTCGTTATGCAAGTGCAATGGTGTGCGCGTTATTTTATAAGTTGCATAACATTTTTTTAAATTGACAAGTAAATCTAGTGCCAGTTGCCAACTGGGAGGTAACTAAGATAACTAAGCGGACAAATCACTGGGCTCTTCCCGGAAATGTATGATCGAAGTAATAGGGACATGAGTTGGTTTTCACACCAGACGGAAATATTAACAATCGCGAGTTGAAATATTGGTAAACAAATTAACGTAAAACCCCAAATGTGGCATCATTTTGTGTTTACGGATTGAACGACACCACACAGGATCGTGCAACTTTCAAAACAATCGATCGCTCAGTGGATTCCACTCATTTTAACTTAAAATTCATACAAACACTCAAATAATTATTGCAATTTATTTGAGTCTAAAACGCGTTTATACCTAACTTTCTTTTGTGTGTAGAAAACTTCATACGGTACATATGCCACCCCTTGACCCTCTGTAGACGTGGAGTTAACGTCTGACTCTTTTCTCTCTTGGCCCGCGAACTTCGCGCTGTAAGTCGACAATTGTGGTGTTCAATATATTCCTAATTATCATTTGTAATTTACTTTAGTAAAATTAAATTATGAAATACGATTTTTTTTATAAATTTAGGTAAATGGCCGTTATTGAAATAAACATTCCTGGAGAATGAGTGTAAAAAGTCTGCAAAAATAGGGAAGAGAGAATAAATATAGAACAATAGTTACAAGGCTCTGCAAACATGACATATCAAATAATAATTGACAAAGATTAATCTGTTTCGCAACGGAAAGAAAAATAGTGGCAAAAAGCAACCAAATTAAAACAAAAGGAAATGTATAAACGAACATGGGTGTCTCTTAACGGTATTGTGTGTGATTAATGAATTAGATCACGTCCTAATAGGCAGAATTACAAATGTCGATGATCCTACATCGCGTAAACACCTCGTTATTTACATCGAAATCGTTAATTTACCCTTAATCTTTATCTGAATCATATCTGCAAACGTTGTCTTAGTTTTTATTTTTAATAAAATAAGGTTTAGCTACATTTTTATCAAATTGTTCATTTGCATCATATTTAAATGACGCCTCATTAAGGTAACAGGATGGAGCAATTTAAGTAATTCAGGATTTAAGAACAAGCCAAGAGGCGCTGGGAATGACACGAGGGATTAAATAAAAATCCAAAATAAAATTACTAACGCAGTATTAAAATATAATATGCGAGTAGGATGGAATAGGACTGGGTAAAGTTTAAAGCCGTTATAGAAAAAGTTAGGATAAAAGAGTTGGTTCAGGTTCAAAACGATGGATAAAATTCAATCCATCTAATATAAGATAAGATAAGATAAGATAAGATCTTTATTAATCACGTATGTCAGTATCAACTGGATGTGAAAATTCAGACATTAATATTAAATACTAAAATATCAATAAAAAAAATCCACAGAAACAAGACACAAAAAATATATATGCAATTATAAGACAAAAAAATACATACCTATGATTGCATCGAATTGTGAAACGTTTTGTTGTTGATTTTATGAGTGAAAACCATAAGTGTTTTACTAATATTGATCAATAGTCTATTGCGATCGCACTATTTTGCAAATGCGTGCAAAACTACATTAAGTTTAGTGGTCAATTCGCCTGTGCTATTCAAATTTACAACTATGGAACTGTCATACTCGTACAAAAAAACAGTACCACAAATTATAGCTTCGGGTCAGCCGTTTATAAATAATAAGAAAAGGAGGGAGCCTAGTACGGAGCCTTGAGGTACTCCCAAATGTAGATTATAATCATTGCATAGCTTGCAGAACCAATCTTAACATTCATCTTCGATCAGTCAAATATGACTGAACATTTCCTCTGAGACCTAACGTGGCCAGCCAACTTTTTGTTTTATATTTAAGTCATGATTTATTCATTGCATGGAGTTTCTGTAGAATAACCTCTTCTAAAACCATGTTGGCACAAATTATTGATATTGATATAAACCTCTATCCAACCAGTAACAGCCTTTTCAAAAATTTTTGAAAATGTGCTAAGAATTGCAATAGGCCGGTAATTATCAATAATATTGACATCGCCTTTTTTAAAAAGAGGTGTCACAGATGCAATTTTCAACACATCCGGAAACTTTGTAACTTCTACTGAATGATTCAGTATAATCGCGAAGTGTTTCGATATCACATCTATACATACTTTTATTAACTTCACTGAAACATTATGATTACCAACTGAGATTTTGTTTTTAGAATTATAGACGCGATTTCATTCATAGTAAAAGGCATTAAAACAACGTTTGCTTGACGTGACGATTGTTACATTTTTCAGATCATGAAGTACCAACATGTTTTGTACTTCATGAACTTTTTTTTCTGCCCAAATGTTCACAACAGTATTCCATAATATTTTATTCGAATTGGCGCTATGTATTTTATTCGCGTAATATGTTTGTTCAATCGATATACAACCCAATCTCAACACGACTCAAGATATACAGTGAAAGGTATAAGGAATTGACTATTAACCCAACATAAAGCAACAATGGAAGATAAAATAGCAGCTCAGAAAACCCAGCTTAGAGAATCAAGGCTGGTTAGAATAATATCTTATTGAATAGAATAGAAAATCAATTCAGGATGGCACACAAACCTTGTTCAGGATAGAACATAAACCCAGGAGAGATAAATGTGCCAAACGTACCCTGGCCAACGCCGACTCTTACCACATTCCAGTGAAGATCGAATTGAGATATGTAGAAATAAATAGCAGTAATAGTATGTACAAGGCGAGAAGTACTATAAAATAGAACATTGAAAAGATCTAACGATTGGCAATGAATATAGGAACTACAAGTAAAGAATTACAAAAATAAAAGATGCGACGAATATAGATGCGAAATGGAATTGTGAGAAGAAACAGTGACAACCTAACGGGGGCAAAAAAGCAGGTACAATGAAGAGTGTGAAAATATATTAGAAAACGAAACGGTCCCTTTTGTGACTAACAATGAGACAAATAAGGATACCACAGTAGACTCGGTTATTTTAAAAGTGGGGAATGAATTTTCATAACGGACCAAAAAGAAATTTTTATAACAGGAGGAGGATGACTTGATAAGATAAGTCGACAAAGACACAAGAAAAACAGAATGAACAGAAATATATCAAAAACTCTGACGAAGATAATATTATGAATGACAACAATTACATAAGATAAATAAGATAATGATAATAAGTGAATGGTTAAGACAAAATGGAGATGAGTGCTACAAGTACGAAGCCATAAATTAACCACTGTAAAAGAAATGATCATTATATCATTACTACAGAGGCAGTGCTATTAGACATATTCTAAAACATAATAGGACTAGTAGTAAGAAGACGACTAAATATACAGAGGGTAAATGCAACACTCACCAAATACTAGCATTTGTTTTATGAAATCACTAATTATATTTGTATTTTTCTCCTCTTCATTTTGATGAGCTGTTCACTACGTCGACGTTTTCAAATTGAACGAAGGTAAATTAAACAACATTTGTTTCTTCTAACGATGACAGAGTTACTTTGACCGATAATATTAACTTTGTTTTGTGAACAAGCTATGTTATTTTCTTGTATTATTAACGATGTTTTTGAATTAAAATCACACGATGTACCCGCTGAGGTAGCAACACAAATTTACGAATTTATTTTCGATGTTTCTATGTTTCTTATTTTATTGCTTTTCCCTCCATTTTCGTAAGCAATCTCATTTCAGAACTTTGTATTTTATATATTTGTTCCCCCGATATAGTCTGGCCTTCCGATCTAAACCTAAGAACTGGCGTGACTACTTTCTTGAAAATTTCATCTCTATTGAAATTTCTTTCTTGGATACCAGCTGGTTTTTATTCCATTAAAAAATCTGAATCTGCCTGCTGCTCCTGTTCTCTACTTTACTTCTTCTTCAATTTTTCGTCATTTCTCCATCTTCTGTCACTCTTACCTCCCCCCGTATTTAAAGCCCTTGGCCTGTTATAACTTCGTTCCACATATTTTTATTTCACGTTTACTATCATATTTATATCCATATTAATTTTTTCAGGTATCTGTTGTATATGTTTAAGTTCTCATTCAGGGTTTCTTCTTCTTTAGCAATCAGGCCCATAACATCTGCATACGCAAGTTCCGATATTTATATCTCCTGCATATTGTAGCTGTCCCTATGTACTTCATAGTTTCTCGAGTAACTTCCTTTTCTAACACTACTGCGAACAGCAGGTACCTATAGTCATCGCGATGATCTTGTTGGAAATTTGACATTTTTATGAACAATGTACAATTGAATTGACTACCCTTGCATCTTTGAGCATAGTATTATAAATAATAATGCGTTATGGTCATTCATGTCACATTATTGCAATTGCAACGTACTTTTTAGTGTGGAGGACATCAGCTAACTTCAAAAAAAAAAAAAATTCCGAGTGCTACATATTGTATTTCATATTATTCTTTCAAGACAGACACACAGCTGCGTGTTGTTGGGATCGCACGAAACTTACGCGGTTCAAACAAACGATTAGCAATAAACTACCGATATGCGAAGTACTTCTATGAGAAAAACTTAATTAATAGTCCTATTTGATGGGGCGCTCGAATTTAGGACAGCTATTGCTATACGCCGTCCCAGTTTCATGTCGTGTAGCGGGGTTCTGATGGGGATCCTCATGGAACAATGCGAATTTACGCGATAATCCCACGTAGCGGCGTTGAATAGCAGCATTCCATTATCGGGCGGCGTTATCTTGTCAAAGCCGGACCGTTTGTGAGAAATGGAACTTCTAGATAGGTGCTTCATTTATTTCATTTATTTATTCCGCTTGTCAAATGAGGTTTCAGGGATAAAAGTGGACGAACGACGTGCGTTTACAAAGCCGTCGGTATTTCGATTTAAACAGAACGTTTAGCAACAGACCAAAGTCGTCCATCATGCCGACAAAAAACGCGAGGACAGGTCGCACGGCTCCGCTGCGTATCCAGGGAGAAAAATGTATTGAAATTATGTCACCAGAAATCAACGGTGGGTGGAATTGAAGGTCATCGCTTGAAATGGGTTTTGCCTTCGTGGCCGTCGAAAGCTCGCATCTTTTTATACGAAATGGTTTCCCCTACATTGACATAAATTGTAAGTCAACTAAATCCAACAACGACAACAGGTATAAACAAGTATTTGCATGTGTATCTTGTGTTTGTAAAATATTGATACATAAGATTATATCAATATCATATGAACCACCAGAGCTATGGGAAACCAGAACCATTCTATATATGTATAAGAAAAGAGACTTAAAAGATGCGGAAACTTCAGATATCTTTCTTATGTACATACAACGCATACAATGTTGTACATGGAAAGAATACTCGAAAACAAATTAAGGAAAGTACGGGAAGTAATGAAAGAGGATTAGGATTGACATAGTGTAAGATCATTTTTATGGTGCAAAGTAATTGAAAAAAATGCAATCTACTCAATAAGCAATGAAATCTGGGAAAATTTTACAACGTCCCTTGGCTGCTATCATTCCCGATCGCTTGTTCGACCAGTATGTATGGTCATTAGTTTACTAGTATTTATTATCGGTATTTTTTAACTTTATGTAGTTCTCAGATCTCAGATGTTGGTAACCGGATTCCCTTGCATCACTTGTTACAACTTGTAATTATTTGTAGATTGTAATATTGACTTCGTCTTTTCTGGTAATTCAATTAAATTATGTTGTTCTTTGCAGTAAGTATTTTACATGTGTCTATTCTCGCAATAAAATTCAATTTTCTCAGTAAATATGAATACATCAAAAAATTTGTTTATAATAAATATTTTCGTAATTTAACAGCCATGAAAATATTTATATGAATAAATACGTATTCCTCGTTCCTCCTCGTTCGTGGATTTTTACATGCTTATTGCAATATGTTTTCATAAGAGACATTGAGAATTCCACTGCGTTATTATTACGATACATAACAGCTTCTTTGACGTGAACAAACAACACGACAAAAACAAAAAGAAACAATTATCTGAGATTAGATCGAACAAAATTCGATCGAACTCAATATGGAAATGTCCCAAACTCACCCAACCGAGCTTTATTTGAATAGAGTAACGTTCAGTTTGGTTATGTCATATGTTACGTCAGGTTTGATTTTGTTCGAAATCCGTATACGCTCAATGAACCAAAGTTATGGGTTAAGTTGCGATTTGTACTTGGTTGAGAAAGGAAAGGATTCATTTGCAAATATTCACAACCCAACCCAGCTATGCAAAGTGCTAAGCCCAGATGATTTGAACGGAATACATGTGAGATTATTTCGGATGAATTGGCCCAAAACAATAATTCATATTGCAACCAGAGTTAATAATAAGCTAATAAGTTTGGTTGCGATGTGAATGCTGTTGGATGACTTCACTTAAATTTGTTAACGACATATCTTTACGCAATTTGAAATTAAATTGGTTAGTGAGGTGAATTGGCTAAATTTTTATTTGGATTGGTAATTCATGGGTATCCAATTAATCGTAATTGGATACCCATGAATTACCAATCCAAATAAAAATTTAGCCAATTCACCTCACTATTAGCTCTTTGTCTTTTATATTCAGCTTTGTTATATTGCATAATATAATAGGTAGGTTGTGTTCAATTGTGTACCCTGAAAAATTAATGAGTTGGGTTGATGTTTTCTCTAATTTGTTGATGGTCAAACAAAAATATATATATTTTCAAAATTAAATGTATGGGTGAGAAATACTAACACAACTTAATTATAGTTTCTTGTTAATTTTATATAGATTTAGTTGGGCTTATTGAGCTTGAATTTTCATATTATTTATATTTGAGTTTTATTTGATGTGTACATATACTTGGGTAACGATTCAATTTATTTATGAAATTCTCATACGCTCTGCATTTGCTCCTATTTTCGCCATCGTAAAAATTGCACGACCGTCTTCATTGAGCTAAGTGCACGTCAACACAACAGTTTCACCCAATTGTATCACACCCATTCGTAGGTCTGGAAGCCGTAACCAGTCCGACGATTCCAGAACTACCAGCGAGTGTCGGTGAAGATTACCTTGAGAAAATCACGCCGACTCTGAAGTTAACGTGCAGAGTGTCGCTGGACATGCTGAATATAGTCGAGTCAGGAAACATTCCAGTAATCCATTCATTCCAGTGACCCCAGGACAGTCGACGGGGCCACCGAACGATCTCCGAACAGCATCTCACGTCAGCAACGTCAATCTCGACCGATGGAAGTTATTGCGTGTCGAATGCCTAGGTCGATATGCATTCAATGCGGCACCGTTCCCGGATAAAACAACCGGCTAAAATTAATAAATAGAAGTCGGTTCGATAAAAGAATTAAACGAAATACAAACCAATAGGTTATGTTCAGATTTTCAAACGCTAACAAAACAGGGTTGTCAATGACAAAAATAGAAAATCACCAGACAAGCGAAACATGATTTCCACCGTTCGGTCGCACGTGGGAGATTTTGAAGCGGTGGATTTGAAGAACGGAGACCTTTTTAAATATGATTGTACGTCCGAAAACGATGTATTCGACGAGAAGTCCCGCTAGGTTCCAGAAGCAGAACGAGGTCCATGTAACATCCGACGGAAATCTCCAGGTTGAAGTCGAAGAAGAGTGGTAAGAGTTTAATTTAATATTTTTGAATTTATCCGTTTATTTTTGAGTGATAAGTTTATTTTCGTTTTATTAAGATTTAGTTATAATTTTTGGTTTGCATTTTTCGCTGACAGGAAAGTATCGTTGTAGCTTTCTGGTTAGAAATAAACTAAATTTAAACAAACACGTCGTTAGAAAAGTATCGTTGTAGCTTTCTGGTTAGTAACAAACTAAATTTAAACAAACACGTCGCTAGGAAAGCATTGTTGTAGCGTCCTGGATAGCAATACATTCATTAAACAAACCCGTTGTGGAGGAAATATTGCTGGAGTTTCCTCGATAGTTAATAACAATTAAATATAATTTACCACTGGGATATGCGTTATATTTCACGCATTACGGAGCGCAAAAAAGTATTTTTTCAGAGCGAAACGCCCATCTATTTAGTAGTGCAAGCGCAGCGGTTCACCGTACCGAAGAGACAGCACCAAAATCAATTCCCAATTGGGTGGGAAATCCAACAACCAAGAGTAAATGTTGCAACAGGTCCATGAAGACGAACTGGTGGATCGCTAGACAATATTGTTATTACCCTTCGTCAGTAGCGATTACCAAGAACCTTAGTTGTTGAAATACCTTTACATGTAGTAGCCATCAAAACTTCTTGGCGCGAGCCAATCACTAACTGTTTTAATTAATGTCCGCTACACCATTGAGGTGTAAGATTACACCATCCTTCGTGTAAATTTTACATTTTTCTGTCATATTTGAAAACACATTTTCAATTTGAATTGTTTTTGAACTTAATTGCAGCAATACTTTTATATGTTGACACTGGACATTTGACAGTCGTCTTGTTTACTCTCCGCAAGGTGTTAAACAAGGTATAGTCTTGTCAGTATTCTGTTGTCAGTGATTCGTTAGGAGTGATTGGCTCGCGCCAAGAAGTTTTGATGGCCACTACATGTAAAGGTATTTCAACAACTAAGGTTCTTGGTAATCGCTACTGACGAAGGGTAATATTCCAGAAACAATATTGTCTAGCGATCCACCAGTTCGTCTTCATGAACCTGTTTTAATTAATGTTCACTACACCATTGAGGTGTAAGATATATATATATATATATATATATATATATATATATATATATATAATTTACACGAAAGATGGTCTAATCTTACACCTCAATGGTGTAGTGAACAGTAATTAAAACAGGTCCATGAAGACTAACTGGTGGATCGCTAGACAATATTGTTTCTGGGTTATTACCCTTCGTCAGTAGCGATTACCAAGAACCTTAGTTGTTGAAATACCTTTACATGTAGTGGCCATCAAAACTTCTTGGCGCGAGCCAATCACTCCTAACGAACCACTGACAGCAGAACACTGACGAGACGATACCTTGTCTAACACCTTGCGGAGACCTGTTTAATTAATGTTCACTACACCATTGAGGTGTAAGATTAGACCATCTTTCGTGTATATATATATATATATATATATATATATTGTTTAGCTCTTTGTGTTTTTCTTTGTAAGTTCTAAATGAGCCAAATGTTTATGTTTATTTATTCTCTTTTTTTATACTTTTAAATATTCCTATGTTATTTTAAACATGTTCGTATGGTGGGTTGCCTAATGTGGGGTTTTTCTTTATATATTTTTTTAAATATGTGTAATATAGAGCAGTATCTGAGTGCTCTTGCTCAGGGTATATCGTGGGCGGATGCGAACCCAATAAATCTCAGGTATTCCGATAAAGGTAACAGATAACTTCGTTTTATTAACAATTAAATAACTACTGGTATAATTTCCAAATTTTAAACGGTGGGTGTATAAAAATGTGCAGGGAGTTTATTTTGTAACTAATCCCCTATAGGAATATATTTTTCTCCCTAAGCATTTTATTAGTGAACCAGCTGGTGTGTAAAATCTTAATTCTAACTGTACTGTGGTATTAGTGGAGTATATGTTTATAAATAAACTTAATTAAGGTGAGTTAAGGTGTGCAGTGTGTTCTTATATCTACGTCTACCTGGTAAATTGTAACGTTAGGTTGGGTTGGGTTAGCGTCCAAAATGGCTGCCGCTTGGATCGATGGATCGATGAACCGGCGTCGGGCTGTAGGGTCCTGGCTCTGCAGCTCAGCAAGGCGCCTATGGGTTCGGAGTTTATAGTCTTCGTTTTTTTTTCACGTTTGGATGTGGGAGGTTAGTTCTTTATAGTTCGTATCACTTTGTTTACATTTATAATTAACTTATTTTATGTTTATAGGTAAAAATATGGCTTAATCGGTGTTTTTACGGAGCCCGAACCTTAGCACGTCTGTACTCTTAACTGGTCGATAAAAAAAACTCCAATTGTTTTCAAACATGACTTTTTCGTCGTTACGGTCAATCATGGCATTGTTTATTTTTTCTACAAAAACGCCTTTGGAGATGATCCAATGTTTCCTGGGTTACGGCTTATAGGTTAGTTGATTGGAACAATTATTGTGGCGGCGTTTTATGTGTATTTAAATTTGAATATACGGTTCTATATTTTTTACACTATGCTTACGAACTAAGGTAACTTAATTTTTATACAAGCATTGCTAATCAGTAAAATTAGCATAGTGCTAATGAGTTGGTGGGTAGATTTATGTCACAAGTGTGTAATCTTTGCACTTTTTACAAATTGCAATCCCATAAACAAAAGAAGACGAGATTACCTCCAAGCACAACCTCCAAAAAAATCTACAGGTGCTGTGGAAAATTTGTTTATACCCACAGGTTGGATAGTACTTTTTCGGTTTCTATTGTAGGAAAACACGTTCTGCAATATATTGGTCGCGGGGTCGCATATTTTCTATAAATTTCTTACAGGTTTAATACAGCAATGCCAATTTCGTTAGTAACTGGAAGTCGTCGTTGTGTATGGTCTGGTATTGATTTAAGTAGAGTGTGTATTATTTTCAATGCAATCAATTAATAGTTGTACCAAATAATAATAGTAGTAGTAAACCTTTATTGGCATTTCTTTCCCCCTAATTTACAATATTTACAATACCCCTGTTATTCTACTTAATTTATTTCTTCTACCACCTTCTCTTGCTGCCTTGTCAATTCTCCTCTTCTCCTCCCTCCTGTCCATTCTTCACCCTCTCCTGGCCTATCTGAAACATTTTGTTGTCTTTACCTTTTCCCTCCTTTTCCTGCCCTCTTCTCTCTTCCTCTTTAGCCTCCCAAGTAACTCCATTCCATTCCCTTTCTCCCCCAACACCCTTCCCCAATCCCCGTCCATTTTCTCTTCTTCCCTAGTTCATCCCATTTCTTCACACTCCTCCCAATGTCTCCATTCGTCTCTTTGTTTTCCGCATACCTCATATCTCATGTAATCTAACCCCATCCAATATTTATTCGCCTTTTCTTCATTGCCGTACCTAAACCTCGCCATCATCTTTTCCTCATCCGGCGAGTTTCCTCCTCTCAGGTACTTCGGACTCCTTCCATATGCCTGTATCCGTTTAAGCCTTGTATCATATCGTGAATTTAATTTAAACTAAAAACAATGTAATATAATTAGCCTTTTAATGATCGATCCTAATTTACCTTTAACATTTAATATTGTTCGTTAGAGACTTTCAATATAAACGATAATAATATTTCTTGCACGATATACCAACTTCGGATTTTTGAGTGTCTAAATTATTATTTGCAAACAACGTATTAGTGATTTGAAAAGTTTAGATTTTTCGGTAAAAGTTTCGATATCGTTCTCGCTGCGCTATTCCATAAATTGATCCTATTCTTTTAGATATTGCTGTTTGGATTTTGCTGGCAGAATGCTCAAGTTAATGTGTTTTGCCGCCTATATACTTTCCCCAGGAGTACACACATCACTTTCACTCGCGCCGATATCCATCATAATATATAATTGATATTATCGAAAGCACACGACTGAAACTCAAATAATTCTAAAGTAAAAATTTGACTGAACGCAGTGACAACCGAAGTGACACTGACTGCTAAATAATAAACGCTCAGCCGAAGAGTGAAAAAATGACACGCGATGTACATTTTTAACGCTTTCGCATATTTTGAATTCTCACGAAAAAGTATGAGTTTAGGCATTTACATGAATTTAAAAAACATTATTGTTTATAACGGTTGCAAGGAATAGTGTGTTATTAAACACAAAATTTGAAAAAGCATATGTTTAAGAAATGTTAATTAATACGTTTAGGTAAAATTTCATTAAACGCGCAAATATTCTTTAGCATCAGGTATATAATTTGGTGATGTTCCATAAAAGTTGGCCTATTTTTTAATATTATATTGTCTTAGTAAGTAAGTAAGATGTGTGTGTGTATGAACTAGCCAATAGGCAATGTTCGAATCTCGATGGAGTAGCTGAACAATATAGAGATTTCTACTAAGAACCGATTTCTGAATTATATGTTAGAATAAATCTGGGAAAACCTTTTACGTGGCCGGAATGATTTGGCTATTGTTCGAAATTCAATTTCTCCTGTTCTAGTTACTCAGATTCGTATTCAGTTGAAGCGCTGGCTTCATTCTTTGGTGAAATAACGTGATAGTTTTAGATTCATTCGTCGAAGTTATTAGGAACGTGGCGGGTAATTGTGGTTATGCTTACATTATGATAATAATATGCAGGGATATATTGCTCACAAACAAGGTCTGCAGTTACGTTAATGTTTATCAAGGTTTCCGTCGAGCTTAACACAAGCTAATTACCTTGATCAATATCAGCCTTGCAATGCAACTACATTGCCTTCGATTACTATAATCATTATTTTTTTAGTGATTCAAAGCTCTTTTTGTACAAATATCTTTCAGTTGTTGAAAATATTAGACGAAGATGTTGCTGATCGTTACTCACAAAATAAAATGCAATTTGGCATCAATTTTGTGAAAATTCAATCGAATCAAAACATAACCTGGTAGTGCGACAACGGCGCCGTAAAAGACATTAAAAGTCTGCCTAATATAATACAAACCCTTAGTACAGATTTAAATTTGGAAACTTAATCCCAAAACGCTAATCACGCGAATCTCCTCCGAGAACAATCGCCTCTCTGCAAACCGGGAAAATGCAAATTATGCAAATCTTAAGGGCTGGTAAATACATAAAACGTCAGTGACGACATTAAGTGAAAAGAAGGCACTCGGGACGAAAGTTCGAAACAATTAATACGTGAAAATCACCTCATATACCTCTGTTGCGAATGCGAAAGGGGCTGATGGCATAGCAATTGGATTTCTTAAGAAATAAACAAGGGCTACATAAAATATGATCGCCGTTCAACTACTAGATCAGATACGGGATAAGAATAACGCATCGCTGAAGTAAAATGTAATAATTCTACCGTTTCGATTGGAAAAGCTGCCGGAGTTTCCTAAATTGGTTACATTTTTTTAGAATAAAAATTTCCGTTGCATAAGTCAATTGTAGATGCTTATGCCAATTAAGGAATTTTGGATAGCTGAGGAAATTTTTCGCGGCAGAGTACCGGCGCTAACAAGGAAATCCAATCAACAATCAATCGGCGGAAATAAAAAAGTAACTATTCGCGCAAATCTACGAGATAATGCGAAAATTCAGCGAGCGGATCTTTTTTAATTGACTTTTTGCTTGAGACGTCGAGGATTTTAAAAAATGAATTCGGCAATAAAAAAATATAGCTTGGTTTAGATTAGGTTTAAAAGTGCGGAAATGGACGCTTTGATTATAACCAGGAATATATTTAATTGCTTTTTCCCGCTGCCAATCATGTAAGTCGGTTCTACATTCGTAGCAACATACCATGTAAGTTGACAATTATGTTTGTTTATATTATTGTCCTTAACGACGGAACTTAATATTAAATAACTTGGAATATAATAATTTTGAAAACAAAAATGGCTGAAAAATTTATTTGAACAAATTTGTACCAAAATAACTATTTATTGAAAAAATTAAAAACAACACTGCAATCCGAAAACGAGGGATTCTTCAAAACCACGTTTTCAGAATTCGTTAAATTAATTTCTTGAGATTCTTTTATTCCACCTTCAAACGTTCATTCTTGAATTTCGTCGTTTTGAAATTTACTCTTCTCGAAATTTTGAGGAGCTGATACTGCTTGCGTTTGGGACTTGGAAGTAGATGGCATTTCGAGTCCTGTCGACGCAGCACAATTTGTTTCTGCCACATTAGACGACCTCGATGCTCCATGCCTCTTCAAATCTAAAAGGTCTCCCCCAGAATTTACTAACTACGTAGCCGATGATCGTCTAAAGCAATGTCGCGTGTATAAATTTGCATCCGGTAAGTTTAAAAATTTTGCAATTATCGATGGCATTCTAGCAAATGTGTTTGCCAACAGGTTGATTAACACATTTTCCATTTTGATAACGCATAAAAAAACGAGGGCTGATAGCTACTCCAAACTTCTTACGAATTTCGTAATATTTCTTGAAAATCTTTAAATAATTGATTTCTTCTTCGGGACTTTCAACAATCATGAAGCTCCTCGGTATATCATTTTTTGACTGTGGAATCTTGATTAGTACATATTTTTCATGGTCAACTATGTCACGTAGTTCCATTTTGCAGAATTCATCCGTTCTGCAACATCCTGCAATCCCGACAATTGTAACGATCTAAAGCAAATCAAAGCAAAAATATAGTTTGTCTTCAAGAAAAAAATAGGGTTGCCTTAATTAGAAGATACCTTACAGGTTCTGCTTGTGCCAAAAACTTCAAGATATGTTCTCTTTCCAATACTTGCGACTTCTTCGGTATATAGCCTTGCCTTGCAATTAATGGTGGCTTTAAGCATTGAGTATTCGCACCATAAACTTGCCGGTGATTTTAGTTGTTGCGTTCTTTCCAGCATGTAAGCAAGCATTATCTTTTCAGTAACCGACGTCACATTTTTCCTACAGCACCACTTTTTGAATAGTCCATACGTAAACTCCTATCTGTCTCTCGATTTTTGTGGCACAGAACTTAAGGAGGCAATCTTTGCCGCTTCTTCTATATCATCAACATCCATATTTATTAATATTTACTAATCACACAAACGACCACAAATTAATTTTGAGAACTTTATTTATAATTACATTGTTTATGTGACATGACAACACACATCCAACCCAACTTAGGACAAATAATATTAACAAAATTAATTGCGATTAGGTGTCAAATCAAAACAATTTCTTAATAAATTTAGATAAATTTTGTTCTGGCAGCGGGAAAAATCTAATAAGTAACACGGAATGTATCGACAATTAACATTTTCGTCAGGTCACAAGCACCTGCTTCGCCTTGGCTTGTACGTGCCTGTCTCAAATGTTAATACGTCCTTACATTCCTTATGACTTAAATAGCTATTAATAAAAATAAAATAATAAGATTATTTAATAGATTTGTAAGAGCGAGTTCAAACACTGACATACTATATAGATGAAATTTTAACGAAAATGTATTTAAATTCGGAAAATGTATAGCAAAATAATTTAAATTATAAAATAAATGAATATAATGTCATACATGCTCACAGTAACATTTTACTTCCAAAATGCAGAAAAATCGAAATTCAAATTTTGGAACTATAAGCTGTGAAAATCATCAGGCTTATCAGACATCCACGCATATGTACATTGACTGATGGTGGAGTGACAATATATTTGTGAGTGAGCATTAACGCCACCTAGACGTCAACCTCGGATACAACCAGGAGACCTCTGATGGAATGTTCACACGTGTGTGCGCGTGCTTGGGTGCGCGCACCCGTGTGTATGGGTATGTGAGCTTGGTGAGTAGTATTACATTTGCCGAGAAACAAATAGTATGAAGAAAATGTGGAAAGTAATATTAAACAACAGAGATTTTTACCGAACCTTGTAGTGGGTTGAGAAAATATTTATTCAATGATTGACAATTTAGAAATTTCATGCTAGATTTTGCATTGGCCTGAGAAAAATAACTATTCAATTAACAATTTTATTCATTGAAAATTATCTATCGGTGAAAATCACAAGCAAATACATCAAATTTGATTATACCTTATGTCCCCGGATTGAGTTTACAATACGATTGACCAAAAATTTCCGAATTGGAATTTCATATTTTGAGTCTGCTTGGTCTGAAACTTATTTTTAGTTTACTTTCGATTTTTTTAAATCAAGCAGGCAAACACTATTTTAGTTCTAGGTAAACTACCCTTCCGACAGTACGTCAACGTTTTATTAAGAAAAGTTGTTCAGAATGTAAAGTTACGGCGTTGTGCCAATTTTCAGAAAATCGTAAAAATATTGTCATTACTTCGCAATGAAAATGAGTTTTGTGATATTACTTTAACGATATGAATAGATACCGACCCATATCATACTACAATAAATACTGGACATGTAATCGGTGGTTTTATTAAGCCACCTCATGTTATTATTGCTGTTTCAATTGCAATACTGACCAATACTGGATTTGATCAAAGTAGGGCGATCGTTATTTCTTAGTTACACTTTGGCGTACTGTGAACGGAAAAGGTAGTTTACCTAGAACTAAAATAGTAGTAAAATGTGAAGGCCTACTTGATTTAAAAAAATCGAAAGTAAACTAAAAATAAGTTTCAGACCAAACAGGGCGGAATCCCGAAACATGAAATTCCAATTCGAAAATTTTTGATCAATCATACCTATTGTAAACTCAATCCGGGGACATACGGTATATTACACGAGATCCATCAACAATCGTGCAAGTTTTAAGTATAAAGCTTATATAATCATATCTTAACAAAGGTGCTTGTTTTCTTCAATCACATCATCATAACATTTAGCGCCGAACGCAGGACATTTTTCATTAAAGGTATCAATAATTGGCGTCTTTTGGATTTTTCGCTAATTTTGTATTATCAATGTTGTATTTTTGACAATTTCGATGCTTGCCTACTTGGACATTTTTCATTTTTCCAATCATCAGTTTTAATTTTTTTCTACCGAATTTTTTATGTCAATTATAACTAGGTATCAATTTGATTATATTTGAGCTATAGAACGTGTCATAGCTAAAATGAAATTCGAATTATAAAACCTATGAATAGAAAAAAAGTTTCAGTATGTCGTGCTGACCATTGGTTAATTTCCAAAGGGGAACGCGTAATATCGTGGTCTTGACGGAGTATGCAATTGTTTGGCTTTAAATTAACCACCAACATTTATTTAAACAACAGAAATATACAAATCATTTTTATTCGACATAGAACACTGCGACATAGAACACTAGTCCGTCCCGATGACGATGACCCCGAAAATTTTAGTAAAATAAGAAAGTAAATAAGGTAAATCAAAAAACTTACTGTAAATTCCTGTCCGTTGTTACCTAGACGTTGAAAATTTAAAAAGTAATAATTATAGCATTAATGACGGGGAGGAGTGGGCCATTGTGGCAGACTGATACAATTCGACATAAACTTATTATACATTTGTTAATGACTTGATTCTAATGTCCTGTGAAACTAAAAGTTGTGAAACCAGACATTATTTTGAAAATAAACATTAATTTAACACCAAATATTAATTTGAAACCAAACGTCAATTCGAAATCAAACCTAATTACGAAACCAAACATTTCTGGGGTATTAACTCGAAAACATAATTTTGCATATGTCGAGAATATCGACAGTAAAATTAAGGTACGCTCGTTTAAAGCCAAGTCCGCTTGCACAGGTGCTGTGGTGATGCAGTTTCCATCGAATCCATTGACACAATGCGCCGTGATGCAGGGATGCCATCCATTACTGTCGTGCCTGATGAAATCACTAGCCGGACGTTTACTTCACGATCACGCGGTTGGTGTCGTATGTGAGAGGTAGTCTTGCTTCCTTGCTTCCATGAAATTCGCGACCCAATGAGCAACTGCATTTTATAACCGTTACTGGCTCTGTACCATGGCTAGTGGAAACATGTTGGGGCGTAGAATTGGAAAAGCAATATTAAATCAACACAAAATATCATCGATGAATTATGTATTTAAACAAAATCATGTCATGGTTGCAATAATTAAACAAAAATCATCGCTTAATTTGTATTACAACAGGTAGTTCATTATACCAAGTTCATTGTCAATGTTTTTCAACAAGTTCATGATATGGTTGCAGCAACTAAATAAAATTCATCGATTAATTACTCTCTTCGTGTATTACGGCAATCAGTTCATCATTACACTAGGTTATGATAAATGATAAATAATGAAGGGTGTCGGATCAAGTCGGATTCAAATGGGCCATTTATAAATCGAAACGCAAATGCAAAGATTTTGTTTTCTTAGTTTTAGACATTTCGCTAATCACAAATTAGTTTTAGATTCTATCTTTCACGAGATCAACCTAAACGGTCACGCACACGCATCTGGCTTTGTAAGGCTACCGTTGCGAGTTGAGCCTTCACTCTCATTGGTCAATACGGAACATTTCGAATGAAAATTCTCTTGCTTAATTTCAAATTTCAAGCCCATTATCGAGCCAAAATCCAACTAAACGAACACCACTGAACTATTTTAAGTGAAGTGACTTTGCTGTTAATAAACTTCTATCGAAATCATACATAGTGTGTTGTACAAAATGTAAATCGATTATGTTATATTTTTTTATTTGACACATTTCAAAAATTTTAATGTGTAATTGTAACATGTCCTTTACATTTGCTGAAATTAATTCTTATTCTAGACAAGTATATGATATCAAAACACTATGCCATCCCTTAAATTTTTCTAGTGCTCTTGCACTCCATAATATGGGTTCAGCCCGAAATTTTTGTCTAAAATATTCATTTCGATTTATTTGGTTGAACTTTTAAGTCGCTGTTTCATCATCATGTCATGGAGACGATGTTATTATTTTATTTTTTTCAGAATTTTTTTGCTTACTTTACAGTAATTTTTTCCAGTTATCAGAACTTCCATTATAATTCGTATAAGTGTCCACAATTGATTTATTTTAAAGTGGCCGTGTAACGTTTTAATGCTAAAGAAACATCAAATACAAAACAAATCAAACCAATTGCGGAAATTCCACCATAATAACTTTTCCAAGCGAAAAATGATGAACATTTTACTTCAACGCGTCAGCGATACCTTATTCATGTCTCGTATCTAATCTAGTAATTGCATGGTGATCATATTTTATGAAGCCCTTGTTTATTTCTTAAGACGCCCACTTGCTGTGTCTTCAGTCCCCTTCGTGTTCGCAGCGGGGGTGTATAAGTTGATGTAATTTTCGCGTATTAATTTCTTCGAACTTTCCTCTCGAGTACATTCTTTTCACTTGATGTCGCCCCTAACATTTTATGTTTCTACTAGATTACTATTTGCATAATTTGCATGTTTGCGGTTTGCAGAACGACAATTGTTCCCGCATGATTAGCGTTTTGGGATTCAGTTTCCAAATTTAAATGTATAACTACCGGTTTGGATAATTTTAGGCGGACTTTAATGTCCCCTACAGTCGTATGACAAGGTTAATTTTTTTCTGTTGATCATTCTATTTTTGTTCCCTGGGAGATGTATGCACAGTCTCCACCCTCTAATATTTTCACCCATTGAAAGTTATTTTTACTACAAGGAACTTTACAGTAATCGAAGGCAATTCAGTCGCATTGTAAGTCTGATATTGATCAAGATAACTAGCTTCCATTAAGCTCAACGGAGCGGCTTTGATAAACACGTTATTGAAAATACAGACTTTGTTTGTGAACAACATATCCTGAATATTATTATCATAATATAAGCATAATAAAAGTCATTACCGGCCACGTTCCTAATAACATTAACGAATAAATCTTTAACTCCATGTCACCAAAGAGTGAAGCACACGCAAGAACTGAATGCGAATTTGATTAACCAGAATATGAGCAATTGAATTTCGTAAAATAGCCAAATCATTCCGGCCACGTAGAACTTTAACCAACATTTATTGTCACATATAATTCGAAATCTATTCTTAGTGGAAATCTCGAAGTTCTTCAGTTGTTAGATCGACTTTTGAACCGTCTCCTAACACGTTTTATTTTTTAAATCTCCGCGTCGCAGTTTGAAGGAGATACCGCGAGTAAATTTCGTTTTATTTGGTCGTTTTCATTTGTATCCGACCGCAAGTTATTCCGTATAAGACTAGTATATCATTTTAATGTCGCTAGCGGGAATAGTTTGGTTACACTTTATAGCCAGTTTATTTAACTAGTCGGTTTTTTGAGCAAGATTTATTCGACGCCGCAGTGTCAGTGGTGATATTGCGAAGGACATTTCCATATATTTGTAACGAGTGGTATACGATCTCGGTATACTATGGAGGTGGGTGAACTTTTTTATATACGTAGGTGTGATGATAACATGCAACCATCGGGATGCTCTTATTAATTTATTTTACTGTCAATCAGTAAACTTATTTCTTCTTCATTCGAATTTCTCTTCAAACGATATCCTGCAGTAAAGTTGCCTAATTCTACGTATGACTAACTGATATTTAAATTATGAATATACGAATTTCTTTGAAATAAATAGTTATAAAACCAGCAACTATTACACGGTGCACGTATCATCTTGGGGATTGCATATTTATAATTAGTGTTCATGAATTTCACATCATCAATAAAGGAATTTATTTTAGTTTTACATCTTAACTTAAATTGCCAATATAATTATATTTTCAAATAAATATTTCGGGTGGGTGTCAATGAGAAATATATTTCTATTGTGGAAGATCATTTCGTGTAGGACAAACTTTAATCAATCGTAAGCCTGGTTACACACTGGGCGATTTTTACCGCGGCGGTAAATTTGCCGCTGCCGCCGATCTGCTAGTGGCGCGAAGAAACAAATGGGAGCTTACACATTGGGCGGTAAAATATCGCGCGGAAGATTTGCCGCTGACGGTAACTTTGCAGCTGTCAACTGCCACTGGCGCTGGCGGTAGTTTTGCCGTCGCTGTGTTGTCAGTGGCGCATGGGAATATATTGCCGCTTTGACATTGAGCGGATTTTTACCGCCTGATCAATTCAATTTGTGAAGTTATTTGCTTTTTAGATTGAATATATCTTCGATCCCACACGTACATATGTACTATCGTGCACAGAAATAATGTCCCTGTACTAAAACAAGCGACGAAAAAGTAATAAAACAATAACTTGTTGCCGGTTCATTTATATTTTTCAAAATAACTATTTAAATTTTAATCACAATAATTAAGCGCAAATAAAATACGTGAACAAAAATCTTAGGGAACTAAAACAAAGGTGCAGAGTCACGTACGACAAGTGATTTCTGTTGTTGCACTTGTGCCGCTAATAAGCAGCGGCACTTTTACCGCTCAATGTGAAAACGTTTCAAATTTTGTAGGCGGCAGCGGCAAATTTACCGCCGCGGTAAAAATCGCCCAGTGTGTAACCAGGCTGACTGTAGTCGAAGGGAGACAACTATAGATGCGCAGTGGATATTAACATCTAACTGGCAGGATTTGTCAAGTCTTGTTTTATAACTTACGCGAGGTGTGTGATTATTGCACCGATCGGGAATGTGTAATATTTTGTAAGGTTAAGATTCCAACAAGAGCTTTTAAAAGAATGAGAGTGTATATAATCAACTTCATAAGAGCGTTGACTTTTTTATAACATCAAAGATAGCCTTGCCGTAGAGACTATCTTGGAGAAATTGGCAGGAATTTAGAGGCAAGAGAGGAAATTGCAAGTATTACAGTTCTTTGAGGTAGAAAGGAAAATGGAATGTGATTCGCGGAAAATACTACTTGTTGTCAAACCAAGTGGATGACTCTAATGGTCATATGTCAACAGAACGCTCCATAACTTCATATTCAATTTCGGGTGCTGATGCAAATCTATGTGGAATGAAGGCAAATAAAAGATGAAGGATACGGAAGAGGAAGAGGAAAATGAAAATGAAACGGAAATGGAAGAAATACAAGTGTGGGTCAACGTGGAAAAAAAGTATTTTTTGACACCAAACTAGTAGCCAGTTAAGTTAGACAGATACTGTGTACATCCTTGAAATTGAAACTGATGCCTTGGAACATAATGTTGATGCAATAGCACTTAATAGTCTTTTAACTTAAGGAAATCTAGAACAATTAAAGTAAGAACAGGCAGAAAATATTAAATATTTGTGCCGAAGAAAGTATTTTGTGACCAAAAACGTTGACAGCTAAGTCAGATAACATGGAATATAATGTTGATGATATATCACTTACTCCTACTCTAATCCAAAGAAATAGAGAACAATGTAGACAGAAAATATAAAATGTTTGTTTTAAGCGAAGAAAAAGAAATGGTTATCTGAATGTCAGGTATTTAAAACTGAAAGGCTACCAATCATCGCAACTGAGGAAAATCAGGAACAATTAACTTGGGTGTCTGCATTGCCGGAGTCTAGTAAACAAAAATACTCAGGTCGTTTCAGTGGATCTATTATTATACATGAATAGTTAGCAGGAACCAAGACGTTGCCCCTTGTCGTCATACGAGTTAGTATTATGGAGTGCGTTCGAGGGATACGTTAACTCAAGGGATGTCTAGATGTAGCAAAATTCCTAATGAGCAATGTCAGGCAAAAGCTGCGGGCGTCCCTAAAGTAAACCTGAGGCTATGGGAGGCCTAAGATCATTAAACTGCTCCCAGTTGACATTAAAAAGGCAGCGGCTAAACACCTAAATCTTGTAGAACGTAGTAAGTTATTGGAAAGTAGAACCTGAATATATAGACCCATCTCAAGCGAATCTCCGGTCTAGAAGTGATAACAGGAATTTATTTTCGATCCTATTGCCAATTCCATTTTCATGAATCCTTCATAACATTTATAGCGCCCACTTTTAAACGTTCGCGCTTTTTCTTCCTCATCCATCTCCAATATTTACAGGTATAGAATTCAGATATTCTAAATCTATTTCTATTTTCTGGAAAATTTTTTGCATTTGGTGTTGGCTCTATTGTTATTTTTAATTAGACTCATCAATTCCAATAAGTGCAACAATCTCGCTTTTTGCTTCTTTATTATTCTTCTTATTGCAAGTTCAATTAATTTCCACTTTCCAAATATTTTTCGGAACTGTCCTTAAACATTGAAAATTGTAAAATTAACTGTACATTATAAAGAAGCACAATCAGATTAATCGGAAAATGTGAAGGGTCGAGTGCCTAATCAAGCGGTGAATCAAGTAAATGAAATAACAAGATGAATGCAAAAATGAGAGCATACTTGTAAATTGTGCAATATAAAAGAATGGGAAAGAAAACATCACCAAACAAAAAAAGACAACAAACAACATTACCTTGAAGCGGTTCTATGGATCGATGTCTTGATTGAAAATAAGGACGAAGGAGGAAATTAAAAGAATGGTTACCACTAAACCGAATTAAAATTTGAAATAAGAAAATGTAAGTAGAAAAGTGGAACGCCATGGAAATAGCAAATTATGAAGATGGACATGAACATGAGGCCTTCGACGGTGTCAGAAATGAAGAAGCACTTGAAAGTTTCCTGAAAATACTAACAGAAAAACATGAACATTGAATGTTGCATCATGTATTTGGGGGCAACTGTGGACTAGAAACATGGTAATAGCCATATGAAGCAAGTATTTGTTCCAGCCGTATCATACCCATGAAATCACGTGAAACCTTTTGCTTTTTTATTCGTAGCTTTGTGGCGACTCACATTGGTAAAGCGTGGCTTGCCAAACAAAAAAATCTGGTTGGCCTATATCAAATTTTCTAGATTGATTTTACTTGGACACAAAAATATAAATAATTTATGAATACATCAGATATAAAGAAACAAGTGGCAACTTTTACACTAATAAGGCAACAATTTTTTATTTTCTAATTATTATAATGTACAAACATGTGAGGAAGCGAAACAAGTAACACAATAGTATTTGTCGCACTGCGCAAAATTTTATCTAGTGGACTATTTTTTGCAGCCATTTCCCTTCCCTTTGGGTTAGATGTTTTAGCATAGCAAATACAGCATCGACGCCTAGGGGTGTTCATATATCTTACAAGTTTAAATTTAGTAGGGAAATAGCTACTTCCTCTCCAAACGTCGTAAGTGACATTGTTTGTACAGTTACTGGTCTAAATAAGACGTATGCATTCAGTAAAGCAGCTCCCATTAGCAATTCCACAGCAATGTTTCTATACCATTTGATCCTCTTTTTCACAGGAGAGGATATGCTTTGATGTGATCAGATAAGTTAACGAATGTTTTGCATTTGTTGTATTCTACAACGATATCAGGCTTTTCACATTCCACATTCAGACGTGATTTTACGTTGACCATTTAACCATTACGCTTGGTAACTAAAATAAGTACTACCACTTAGTTACCACAATCCCTGTTTTACTTTCTTGACTGACATGTTCACCTTTCTTTAGCTGTTTTTTTATAACATCTTATGGATTATCTTAGCCAGTTGTAAGGAAAGGAACCACTGTTCCGTTAAAGCATATTTGCTTTTTGGTCCAGAACTTTTGAAAATCATCCTTCAGGTTATTATTATTATTTATTAGGGGTCCAATTTTGCAGTCTGTCAGAAGTTGTTGATTAATTTGAAAGTGCCCATTTGCTAAGAATTACTCAAATCTGTTTTGTGACATCACACTTGCCAATTGGTTTGTGTAAATTGTCCAGCATGCCCATCCATGTAATGCTATGAAAACCATAATTTCCTCAGAGTTAGTATCTTGCCACAACAATTAGCTTAACGGAAAAAAGGAGGTTTGTCAGCATTCTTAAATAAAGCATAACACATCTAAATCATCTTGTAAACATTTACAGTCATCAAAAGTAACAATTTTTCTAAAAAGCTTGAGTTCGTCAGCATACAATAAAGCGTTGCCTTTTATAACGGAGACAATGTCATCAATGAACCTAATGAAGAGTAGAGGACCTGAATTAGTACTTTGAGGTACTCCGGAAGGTAACGTGAAAAGGCTCTGAAATGTAGCCTCCATGTCCAACGACATTAATTCTATTAAATAAATAATTACCAAGTAATTGAATAATATCAGTAGATAATCCAAATCTATCGAGTTTACGAAGAATAAGAGAATGCGGAACTATATCAAAAGCTATGGAGAAATCCGTATATATGTTTATAACTTGTTATAACTTGTTTCCGATCCGCCAACACCTCCGAAACATAATGTGTAAACAAATAAATTAGAAACTGTTGACCTACCTCAGAAAAATCCATGTTGAAATGAAATGGAATAATACTTTCTTTTCTAATAATTAAGCATATATTCTTCGACATTGTTACCGCTTACTTTCTTTGCTTTGCTCGAAATTTCATATAAATAAATTTGTCTCACCATTTGCCAATCGTTCAGTCAATTCATACTTTAATTTAGCTTTCTGTTTATAAGATAATTTATAAGAATTGCAAATAACAGAAGTGGAAAGATTAAGGCTTTTAAAAACATTTTTTATTGGTCGTGGTTGATTATTTTTTGGTTGAAAAAGTTCTGTGAGCATTTATGGTTTTAAAATGAACAGATTTTTATGTTATCACTCTTTTACGGCAAGGTTAACAATGACAAAAACGCTAATGGTTAGAAATCTGAAGCGAGAAACCTGGGGAACCGAAGGTACACTGTCCTATCTGATGCAGGATAAATTCATTTGCCATTGATAATTCTATAAATTTAGCATATAAATTACTCAGAATATTTCAAACACTATATGAACAGATTACAATTTAAGTATCCGTAACATTTCTGGCAAGGAAATTGACGAATTAAAATTTCTTAAATATGAAGCACGGTTCTTCGAACCTTATGGTGTTAAATGATATAGAAGCAAAAGGATTGAAGTTTATCGTAGATTTCAATTGACTTTAGCGGCACCTTGCACAATAATACTCTGATTTAAAGAAAAACTATGGAAGGAAAATTCTGCTAGAACTGATATTGATTAATGGTCTTTTACGACATTTTGCATTACATAGTATTGTATTTATTCAATGCAAGTATATTTGCAAAAAATGTCGATTTCAATTATTGATGAGGATAGAAGTATACCGTGCGGCACTAGTTAGATCCGAGGAATTCCGGAACAACTATTACAATAATTAATAATTTCTCTCGACTAATTAATTCCGCCATGAGAGGCTGTGAAAATCACATCACAACGATGGCAAGAGCTTAAAGCTTGGTTTGCGTAGCTTAGTAATGTCGTCGACCAAATGCATTTAATGTCGATTTGTAATTGCTAATAAAAAATACATTGTATTATTAAATTAACACTAATTGTATTTTGAAAAATATGTTCATATACACTTTTATTATACGCTTACGCTTTAATTGGATTTTGTTAAAGACCTAGGCATAATTTGTTATTTTCTAATTAAGTTCGAGAAAAATATGACAATTAATTCGCCCGGTTTCCGTTCGTCGGGTATTTCGGCGAATAATTAACTTCGTATTTTCTCCGCGGGCCGAATTCACCCGCCCGCGTGCCCTTTCATTATTTTTACGTATCCAGTTTCGCAGCACTCGCATCAATTAGTACACGATCCCAACAATGTGCCTATTTTAATGAAGAATGCGAAACTCGTCGTATATAAATTCATATTGGAAATGATTTACGATGCGCTCATTTGAAATTTAAAACTAAGGCAGCGATATTTCTGTCGGGGCGCTGTTCCATTTTCATTTGAAACGAAACAATATATGCAGTAGCGTTTCTACAATTTGCATAAAAATGTGTAATTTTCGCGAGCGAAAATATGTTTGCATACGTTAGCGTTAATAGCTGCGACAGGGTAATCTATTAATTTTATATAGACATGAGGAGCACATCAAAGTGAATAACGGCGTTTGTCGGTGCCTAATCATGTGCAGATGAAAGACACCAGCGACGCTTTAACGCGATTATGCCGCGTTGTGTAGATTGCGTCGCGTCATTGTGAACGTTGTTCAGTTGCTGTAAAATAATAGCTAAATGTTTAAATGAGGACAAAGCCGTGAAACACTAAACACCTGCGAGTCACACATACAGAGCGTAAATTAGAAGCCTTTGTGCCGGTGATAAATAACATATTTCGCGTTTCATAACCTTTTGTTGTCATAATTGAAGTTGGGCATTGGAAAATATCATCTTTAGACGTAGGCGATTTGCTAGACTGTTTTGATTGTTACGGAAACTTGTTATCTAAGCTCTGCATTATGTTCGCGATGTAAGCAGATCATGCGACAAATTTACGAGGTCATCCGTCGATAACACGACGATTATGTGGACAGTAGACAATAAACTGCCAACGTCAAATAAACCACTACCCCATACTGTGAAGTATTTGCCCAGTCAAGTTTTCCAAATGTTAATTTAAAAAATCTCCAGTACAATTCGACGCGTTTGGTTTTTTAATATTTTCAATGAATATTTGGGATTTTTTGAGTTTATTTTACAAGTTATAATGATTATTACCATTTATGTTGAGTCTTAAAATTTTTTTACGACGAAACAATTTGTGATTACAATTTATAATCAGTTTTCAAATTTTAAGAGATTTTTGCGATTACATTACGGTTTTAACATTTTGAGTTTGATTTTTTACGAATTACAATAATTCTTCCCGCCTTTTGTGATATTTACGTTCCTTAAGGATCGTTTAATGTTTATTATTTCAATTTTCGATTATATTTATGATTTTTCATAATTTTATTTAATATGTTAATTTTTTACGATTTATTTTCAGCATTAACTTTGTACTATCTATGGCTACTTGTTCGATTTGTAGCAATTTTTAAATTATATAGACTTATTTGGATTTTTAATTTACAATGATTTTCTACGTTTTAACGATTTTTAAATCGAATTTAGTTGCATTATTCAAAAATGCGATAAACGAACTTAATCAAAAATTAAAAAATATGCAAGAATCTTAAAATATTCAACATTTTGACTTGACATTGCTACTTTCTAAAAAGTCTCCTTGTTTTTAAATTTTTGAATATTTAATTTTAATAAACAATTTTCTTTTACTTTAGAAGAGATATGTATTCAGAAAATATTAAATATATATATAATTTTTTATTTGGTGGGGTGGGAGTTTAAAAAGAGCAATGATATTATCACATTGAATGCAAATAACATCAAATATGCCAAAATTACAAAATATTACATTTAAAATATTTGATTTATTAAATTTTGCCATTTATTTAGGCATTTCTTAGAAAATTATTGACATTTTTTGAAAATTTTAAGTACGTTTTCTAACAAAATTTTTAATTTTACCGCACTAATTTCAAGTATCTCACGAATTGTGTTCAATTGCCTTTAGTTGGATTGGTTTAGGTCGCGTTGGGTAGAGTACAGTACTTGTTTCAAGTTTTAAAATGTAAGTATATTTTTCAACGTCAAGTGCTGTTACTCCATCTCGGGTATCGGATGCGTACTTCATTCCAACATGAAATTTTGGAAAGTTTCGAAAAAAAGTGAAATAGGATGGGGCAAGTAGGCGAGTAGGGGCACAGGGTACCTATTGAGACATTAATACATAAATTTCCGCCATGCCAATAACTTGTTAACGGGCGCATTTTCTTTGCTAATCTGGTTCGTTTTGCTTGAAATTTTCCTTTAGCTGACCAAGTAGGTTAATATAGTGCACCCCGTTGATTGTTTCACCCTTTCTAAGATAATCCACTAAAAGAATAGAATAGAATCCCAAGAAAGCGAAGCCAAAACTCTTCCGTCCGACCAAACTGTTTTTGCCTTTTTCGGAATAGGTTCTCCTGCGGCAGTCCATTGCTTCCATATGTTGCTTAGTTTCAGGTATATAGTGGTGAAGTTTGATTTTTGAATAAATAGCATAAAATTTCATAGAAAATGACAAAATGGACACGAAGAAGAGATTTTCCAGAATAGTTCGAAGTGCAAGCGAATATGGACAGAAGCAAGTTCTTGAGTAAATACTGTAGGACTGGAACTACCCAAATCATGACAGGTTTGTTGGGCAACCATCATAAAGGTTCCGTAAATCAAGTGACAGAAATAAAATTGACAAAAGTAGCAGAGGAGTTAATATACACTGCTCAGGTGAAACTGCAGGTAGGAGGAAAAATAGATTCTTCAAAAATACTAAAGCCCAACGCTAGGCCAAAGCGAGCAAAATACAAACAAGCATACTAAAAGTTCAAGCTTCAAGATGAAACTATTCCATATCACTTGATCTTCTGAAAACTTTAGCTATGTTTGTCGAGGTTGGGCTGGGCTTTCTAAAACCAGTATAATAATAAGGAGCTTCTTTGCCTCGGGACCAGACAACAACGAATTACAAGCATGACGGACTGGACCTTATAAAACACCTTTGCATACTAATTAACAAAATTCTACACAGAGCACATGTACAGCAGGATTAGCTTCATAGCTTCAGAGCATTGCGATCATCATCTTCAAAAAGGGACAGAAGATATACCCAGACAATTACACATGAATCACATTATTATGCATGACAATGAAACTGTTTACAGGGATTCTAAAGTATACGTTGAAAAATACATAGCAAACAGGGAAGAACAACAGGGCTTTAGGCAAAAATGGTATACGAGGGATGCAATTTTCATCGTTAAGCAAATCAAAGAACAGGCAATAGAGTTCAATGCACAGGCATGTATGTGCCGTGTGCGACATCATCAGGACTAAGAGGATGATAAAATAATAGAACAAGTGACCTTTATTAATTTGGGGTATAGTATATAGTATAGTAGTAACAACAAAATGATTATCATGGTATGTTATGTCGACGATGCATCGGTCAACGCATAAAACGAAGGCGACCTCCAGAGGAAAATTTTCAAGTTTTACTAAACCAGAGGCAATTGCCTGTCCGATGTAAACTTGCCATCGAATATAAGACGAGCAAGTACCTCGGGAAACCAGTCAAGAGGACACGACCCAGGATGTCTAAGGGATATCACCTGAGCAAATCAATACATACATCAAGAAGGTTGAAATCTATAAAACAAGTGTATGACGTACGGCACAGAGGTGCGGGAAGAAACAAATGGTACGATGAGGGAGACAAAGAAAGAGTCACGCAAACAGGAAGACCGATTAACTCATGTCGTGCAAAATCAGTGTGAACTCGACTAGCGGGTTGATCCTCAACGAGATGGAAGAAATGCCACATAGGCGACCCCAGAATGAACAGATCGCAAGACATCAGGAAAGAATAATAAGAAGAAGAAGCTTGATCACTTGATCACTGATCACACATCGTTTGAAATCCTTGTCACGTATTGTTATAACACACTAAAACAGTCGCTACGGACAACCAAAGTGACTGCTTGCAGTATAGACAGGTTCCTCACTGATCATTGATGAAACACATCCAAGAAAAAAAATCAAAGGAAATTCAATATATATTACATGAATTAGACGCACCACTTAGTTTAAGTGCTCTCCTAACATCAGATGAACGAATATATTCAGTCGACGAAGACATGGTCTTGGGTGAACGAGGAACTCTCCACACATGATGAAGACATTTCTTCTCACAGATGAGTAGTAACATGTTATATAATTAGACAAATATAAAATTAGTTATTGTACACTTATTTTTCTATGATAATACAAAAATTGAACTCATAATGTCATTTGAAATCTCAAATAATTTTACACTGTCAAAATAATCCACTGACTCGGTCAATTTTTCTTCAAATTTCCTGGAAAACATAGACAAGGGAGCGCCGTTGTTAAAGTACATATCCACGTATAAATTAGTCAACCACCCTTTTTGAATTAAGTTCAATCATTGATTTCGATTTAAACCCATTCAAAAATATGTCGTATTAAATAATTATATATTATAATAATTATATTGTGAAAAAAATATTGTTTATAAAAGTTTTGCAAACGATAAAATTACCTGACGTAGTCGGCAGCATTTCCTTATAATGAAAATAAAGTGTTCGGTTGGGAACATTAGGATAACGTCAGGGAAACAGGTCGCAGTAGACCTCACGTTCGTTTTGACTATTAACTGACCACGAATTTAAAAATCACAAAATAAGCAATAGCACAAAAACACAAAAGTTGTCACTCAAAGAAAGGGTCACAGAGTATTAATTCAGCCGAACAAACCAGCAAATGGCAATGTTGGCTTCAAATATTGGATCAGTTTTAACTTGGATCAACTTCGAGTCTTACTGCCTGTAGCTAAACGGGACGAAATTAAAACAAACGTAACCGAATCAAATTTAATGAGTGTGGTTAGCTCAACTCGTTGCAATCTAAATATTTCCTCGAATTGTAGCATTACATTATAATATATACCATACCATACTTTTAGACCAAAACTAAGCCTCGAATATTGTTGTCAAAAATGTTTTGCCTCTAAACAATCGCAAAGGAATTTAAGACGAACCTAATGTGATCGATCTAAATTAGTAGTGAACTCAACAAAGTCCAGTCACAAATTTGGTTGACAAAAACGAGAAGAAGTTATTGACTGTTTCATGAGAATGCTATTCTATAATTCTTGAAGATTTTCTCTTATTTTTATATTTCCTCCGTCTAATTCCAAAGATATGAGAATCTGAATTCAAACTCAATTGCATCCCACAGATTTCCCAAAGGTAACATAACCTGAATTTAAATATTAAATGCAATTTGCCATAACATGCAAACTTTTCACAGGAACAAAAACCCAAATTTAATCGTTAAAAACAATTTTAATTTGCCACAACGGCATAAATTTAGACAGTAGATACATTTGAGTTTACTAAAATAGCAATGGCCAACATATCACCTCAAACGACACCAATTCTACGAAACGATTACTGCGAGATAATATCGGACTATAAACCCGAGCTAGATTTATTCAATCTTGCGAAGCACTCATAAATAGATTTTACGATGCTAACGATGCTAGTACTTCCAGAATATATATCTCATAAACGGAATGATTGCTAAAATCAAAGGCAATGGAGCCATTGTCGTAGCCAACAGACAAGTCGATACTTCTCGTGGAAGCGTATCAAGATAAAAGAGACCATTTTACCTTAAATATAGAAACCTGTCCGTGAAAAAAAATTGCAATTAAGCTACGTAAATTTAAATTATAACGCCCAAGCTGCATCAGTAATGTATAAAGTATTTCGAAGAGCAGCCCTAAAAGCGTAATTATTCGATCTAAAAGAACGAATCTATTCAGAGCTACGCACGAAATATTCCGTTAATTTACAAACCGATTTAAATATTCTTCTTACGCTAAAATTTCAACGCGAATTACAAAAAATATTCGCCCGTAATAGAATGTAATTATCCTCAGCAACAACAAGTACAACAACAATTATTGCAATATATAAGATTCAAAAATCCATATATGTTTGCAGATAGCTGAAGCTGAACAATTATAAACCAACCCCAATGTCAGGCATTATCAATCTACCAGCTAGTTAGTAACCGTGTTCAATACTATCACAAAAATTTCAAAAAATCTATCCAGTCCTAATTCAACAAATGGAAATGCCTGAAATATCTCTTGCAGTTTCTTTAGAAGGTTATATCACATATACGATAACCGAAATGCTCGAGGAAGAACGAAAAAATTAAACTTTTATGTACCAGCATTGATGGAGGACATTATCTACCAATGGACTGAAATGCTTATCTGATTCATGAACCACAAATACTTTCGTACAACCACGAATTGCTCACAAACAATATATCCAATTTATAGTTCAAAATCCATGTTGTATTAAAACTCGCCATGGGGTCACTCAATGAGGGAGGGAACTGCTTTAAAATTCCATGCCCTGAACTAAAAATACCCAAATTAAAATGAAATTTGTTCGAAACAGTGTGTTTAAGCGAAAGAAGAAGTCTAGAAACTCGAGAATAATCATTCATGAGAATTTAAACTTCGAATATATGAAGCAACTAGAAAAGATGATAACTCAGAGTTTAGCCCCACCAATACAGTTAGATACAATAAATTCTTGCAAAATATTGAGAAATTGTAATTTTGCTGTAATGATTATAACTTGATTAAGAGTTATTTAACTTGCAGAGTGCAGTTCGTACAAATGTCGAAAAGTTTTGGTCAACTTTTGTTTAATATATATCTGAATAATGAAAAACACTTAGCTACGCAGATTATATGTATACTGAAAGTTGATTTTCATTTCAAAATTCATTTTCAAAATTATGGCATGTATTGTCATTATTTGAAGTTTTTGAAACCTCCCAGCACAGCTACTTCCCGGTCTTCCCATTATACGTAGAATTTTTTTTGTATTATAAATTTGTCCGACACTAATCGTGAATTATCCTAGAAAATCACTTCGTAGGATAGGAGAGACTGCACCAGCCTGTAATATAATTGCTTTAGTACGACAATTGTTACGGTGGTTCCCATTTTCCGGATTATGCACATAACTGTACTTAATGCTTTCATTAAAAGTGTACGGTGATTCTTCCAAGTTAACTTGTTGTTCATTGCCAGACCCAGGAAACGAGCAGATTCAGTCTGTTCAATTGACAGATTGTTGATTCTTAGTAATAGTGAACTGTCTATGGATTTGTTGACCGCCTGGAATTGAATGGCTTCAGTTTTCTTCACATTGAGTGTAATGCCGTTGTTAATACATAGTGTGGTGGGTTATGGTCATACTTGTGTCATCTGCATATAACATTTTTGATGGCATTGGACATATGGTACAAAGGTCGTCAATCATAATTATGAAGAGGAGTGGTTCAAGAATGGTGCTCGACGGCACACCCCTCTTCATTAGTCGCGTCTCAGAGATCATGTTGTATGTCCAGAATTGATGTGTTCTGTCTGACAGGTAAAACCGAATCCATTCCAAAGCATTTCCTCTCACTCCTTTCTTTGATAGTTTGTCTAGTAGTTGTGCATGGTCGATGGAGTCAAACACTCTCAACATGTCGAAAACAGTCCGACTATTTGTTCCTTGCTTTCTAGGGCTTTGCAGATGGATTTGATCATTTGATCGATGGCAGTAGCTGTAGACATACCTTTTCTGTAACTATTTTGAGCATGATTTAACTGTTTGAATTTCTTCAAGAACATATATACTCTGGTATGAAAGCACGTTTAGAAAATTGGAGAAGCAGTGGTTCTTGAGACATATCGACCGGTAATTGGTGACATCTTGCGGACTGCCTTTATTCTTAAACACAGGTATAGTTTTGGAGTGGTTTAGGTTGATGCGATAGATGCCACTGTCAAACGACTTGTTGATGATTACGCGTGGTGGATCCCTGACTATATCCTTGCAATCAAGATTTTTCCTGGGATACCGTAGATACCAGCGGATTTTTTTGCAAATTTTTTGTATATTTTTCTCTACTACGGTAGGTGTGATGGGGTGACTAAAGATACTGTTGGTCAATCCTCCAATATTTATGTGGTTTACGTTGTTTACATGGGGTTTGGAGCTCTTCTCCACAATATCGGTAGTACACTATTAGAAGACACCACTGTACTAGTGTCCTCAGCAAACATAATCAAATCATTACCTGACATAAAATTAATCATATTGTTTACAAAGATCAAAAACAATATAGGACGAAAATTACTACCCTGGGGTACGCTACGTTTGATTGGTAGATTCAAAGAACTTGCACTATTAATACCATGAGGAGCACTGACATATTGGCTTCTGACCCACAAATAACTCCTGAACCAATCAACAACAACACCACGAGCACCATATAAATTCAGCTTAACCAAGAAAAGATCGTGATCAACTCAATCAAATACGGGACTCAAATCACAGAAAACACCCCAAGGTAATTCACACGCATACAAGCAGCTAAAAAAGCTACCTATAAACTTATAAAAATTGCTGTAATTGTGGAATGATTTGTTCTGAAATCATGCTGAATATCATATTTATCTAAGTGTGAAATTAATCTATGCAACACTGCATACTCAAAAATGTTGGAAACACTAGATGATATAGTAAGTGGCCGATAATTATTAACATCCAACTTACTTTCATTTTTATTAAGCGGAAAAACTACCGATATTTTCAATTTATCGATAATAATATTCCAAGTTCCAATCTTTAACCACTTTGAACTTCCACATGCGGTCCCTGCCTTTGTTTTATTTCAGCTGCACTGACGTTGCGTGTACCTTGTTCTTGCCTCACCCTCATTTCTATTTCTTATGATTCTCACATGTCATATACATTTCAATTATATGACCAAGTCCTTAATCTCAATATCACTTAGTTTATGAATTTACCTATTTGAAATGCTTCCTTATTTTCTTTAGGATTGCAATTTACATAACAACAATTTACAATATTTTCATTCATTACCATAGCCAGTAACGCACAACTTCGATGGAAATATGCTCCACACATTACACAATCCACGTGTTGAGTCACCTTTTTTGGCACCGCTTGCAGTTTATGTTCACATGCATAATTATGTCTGTATTTGCACAAAATGAATTTATAAAGTTCCAAGGAAATAAGGATTAAAATTAGTTTTTAAAATTAGTTTTTCACCGGCCAAAAGAACGACGACGGTCAAGGTCCCGTCCATCCGCACTTTTACAATCCTATCGATAAATCGATAAATCATGGCATCAATTCAATTACGTAGATAAATCTCAAATTGAGTGGATTTTAAAATAAGTATCATGAAAAAACAGAATATATACCTTTTTTTTCCTTCGGGAACGTTAGAATTGTATACAAAGGTTTCGCAACGTTTTGGTACAGAAATCCAGAAGCCCATGCGGATTGAGGTCGAATCTACAACCTAGAAGAATCGTCAGCTACAACAACAAAGTAGTCCCCCATTATGACGGTGCTTCCTGGAAACAAAAAATAACCACGACGAAAAGAGGAGCTCAACCTGGTACACTTGGGTTTGCAACTTCTAATGATCTTTCTATACAAACTCGCAAATATTTCATTGAATTAGTACGTCGTCGTCATGTGATAATTAAACATTGTTAATTTTGGATAACCGTAAAAGCCATCTCTCAATAAATGCATAAAATTTATCCAAATTAGCAAATCTGTTAATACTACCGCCGCAATTTTTAGACATCATTGTATCTGCCCCATTTAAATTTTGCCATAATTCGGCAATTGATTTATCGATGTTAAGCAACCATGTCGTACCTAAACGATCTATGACATTGCTGAGTTTGTAGAGGTTGCATATGATAAGGCACTAGCACCATCCAACATTAAATTCGGTTTTAAGAAAACCGGTATTTATCCTTTTGATGAAGATTTATTTACAGATGAGGATTTACTATGTAGTTTCGTCACTGATTGACAATTAAATTCTGATGATTTGATTATGGAAACAGAAATTGTGCAAACATCAAGAAAACAACAAAATTTGCACAAAAAATCAGCATATGCATCACCGTATTTATCACGCGGTATTTAAAGGCTATCATCCAATGACATAAGCAAAAAATACAAGAGAAAAACAATGACGAAAATTTACAATTCACACAAAAAACAATAAATGCAACAAACCTATTATCGATGTTGTTAATAATATCGACATTTTTTTAAATATTACGAAATATTGAGCATTTGCTTTTAAATTTTTTTACTTAAGGTAGTGCCTGCCGTCGAGCGCTTTTGTTTGTTTTGAGCGATTTCTTGAATTTAGAAATCTACCCAAAATTTTAAAAAAATATTTAGAAAACAGCCTCCCAACCCCAAACGACACATTTTACAGATTTGTTTTTTGTATTAAATGGTCCGTGCAAGGTTCTACATTTAACTATGTTTTAAAAGGTTTGCCCCCCCCTCCTATCAAGATGAAGAGATCCATTACACTACTTAAAACTTTATTTTACTGTTCTCCGATCAATTGTCGTTTCAGTTTATTTTTTTTTTTAATTTATAATTTTTCATTAGTACTGATTTTCAAAGGTTGAAAAAATATCAATTGTCAATATTTAAAACACCGACTCAAAAATAAAACAATTATTTTTGGGTTAACACAATATTTCACAAAAAATACAACAAAACCATTTTTATATGTTTTTAATAATTCCTGAATTTTTAATGAGAAATTTTCGGCACTTTTGACAATTTTCCGATTGTCGACATAACGAATTTGTTTTCAAAAGTACGCCGAAGCACAAAGAATCCAACAAAACGACAATGTTTTTTTTTTAATACTTCTATATATTTTTTAATATAAGAAACATTTCAGCAGTTTAAAAAAAAATTGTCGTTTTTTAGGACATTAATGGCATATTTTCTAAAATACGTAACAAAATTAACGTATCAAAACAATTATTAAAAAACTTTGCGTTTATGGAATCGACATAACGAAAATTACAATGTAAACGAACAAAGATACAACAAAACTGAATATTTTTAATAATGTTGACATTCTTTTTTTTTTTCTTTTTCTTAAACCATGAACTTATCAAAACATATCAAAAAAATAAAAATAAATAAAAAACAAATAATGCCAAATTCATTGATTCGGAATAGAATGAAGATGGAGAGGAGAAGAATAATCAGATGACTAGGTTGTTAATGATGAAACTAACAGTTTCCTGTAAGATAACAAACGTGACTATGTAATGTAAAAAATAAAAGTGAGTTTTTTTACAATTTTACAAGAAAACATAGTTAGACTGTGATATTCAGTGTGCAATTTTTTTGACAAACTGGAAATCTTAAACATCATTTTATTTTCCCGGAAATCGAAGATAGGGACTTGATATCAATGGATGACATTAGAATGATTTTACAAACACCTAACATGCAAGGCACAAAACTTCAATAAAGTGCACCTGTATATGAGCAGTATTCGCATTTATTACTGGTTCGCAAAAAAAAACATTGTAATTGTAAAATTAACTATTAACTAATTTAAAATGTATCAAGTTATGAAGTGTAGCCTCGAGTATGCAGTTCTCTCATAGTCCGTCTCAGGCGATTCTTAACCCTGATCATGCTTAAACATGCGAAAACACTGTATGTATGTAGTACATAAGTATACACTTTTGTATATCCTAAAATCTCACCTTTTAAGTAAAAGGGACAGAATATTCAGGCTATGTTGCTTTTGCTTTACATCTGGAAGAAACATTTAAAGAACTTGCTGTACTTATTGTAAACTGGTTGTACAATTGATCGTGAACTGCAAAGTATTGTTTATTTATTGTTTTACAGAAAATGACGCGTTTATCTAATTTCCTACACAATTTCCATGCACAATTGAAAAACGTTATTTCTTTTTCATATATTTTTGAATGAAAGGTAAATATATTAAATTCGATAAAAAAATCATAACTGATTGAACAAAAAAAAAACGAAGGCGCAAAGCGTAACAAAAAAATCATAACTGATTGAACAAAAAAAAAAACGAAGGCGCAAAGCGTAACAACACGCAAAACAAACGAGCAAATTAATTGCAATTTTAATTTTAATTGAAAGCAATTGAAACTTTTTAAGTCCGTCGCAAAACTGCGATTCTAAACGGTCCACTTTCCGCTCACGGGGCGTAAATGATGGGATAAAACCAACAGCGGGCAGAAAGCACGGTGTAATTAAATGTTTAGCAATTACTCATACATACACACCAAACCGCTGAAAGTTCATCTGAATGAAATAATTTTAATTACTGGGTACATAAACTAATTGCGGCGCTAAAATTATTGGGCCAATTTATCACGTCGTGTTTATTATAAACTTGATGGAGCCGTTTTGCCAGTCACCGCAGAGCACGGACGCAATTAACAACACTATCTCTATGAACGCGCTATCTCCGCATGTATAGATCATATCGTTTGAATTCGCCCCGAGCTTTATTTAAATAGCATTATATGGGAGTTGTGTTAACGGCGCATATTAATTTAGGAAGTGCATAAACGTCAAGGTTTCTTTGTGTGCGATGCGAATTTGTATCGTCGGTGATTCGCTATTACGCGATGCTAATTGCCAGGATTGTTCAAATTTGCCATTTGCAATTTGTATAATTTAAAACTAGTTGTATTGTCCATGATTTTCGTATAGACCGCCAATAACAATGATTCAGAAAGCGCTTGAACCACGTTAATAAATGTTCGCGAATTCGGTTGAAAAGAAAATATTTTTATTCAGCTGAAAACGAAAATGAACATAATTATGATTTGGGGCCATATTCTATGAAATTCCTGCATGCAGTCTTTGCAATGATCATTAATTAAATTTCCTTTGCTGATGCTCAAAGTTCTCGCTAATTAAGTTCCACACACAAATGTCTCTGACACGTTTTTTTTTAATTACACAAGTTTTGTGATTTAATATGAATCCGTGGTGTGGTGAAACACGTAGTTTGAAAAATGAATAAAGGGTTTTCCTACATCTATGTAATTTTGATCATCTTAATTATCTAATGGACCTTCATTAAATCGTCATTAATATGCTATTAATATTTGATAAAAATGTTGGATAACTATAGGGGCCTTTCCCTGTTTTCTAATTTAGCAGCATTTTCAGTTCCCTCGAGCACGTTTTTTTATCTTTTAAATGCTGAGCAATTCTAGCACAAACCAATTGAAATTTTACGACTGTGACCCATTTTCTGCGTTTTGGGGAAGCGTATGGCAAAGGTAAGCTCGGAAACGAGGATTCATATATTTAGTATATGACAAAACGTTGAGTTCTAATCGGGCGAAGATTGTGCACACACAAACTACCTCCCTAAGCTAAACATAAGAGGCGATGTAAGGCTATATTGTGCAAATCAGACTAAAGTAGAAGATAAAGTAATCCTACGAATGTGCAGGAGAAATGGGGATGTTAGGAATGAAAATTTGATCGCAAGTGGGAAAAAACTAGAAAAACAGACGTGGAAACAGTAGCAAGAAACCAAAAAAAATGTGGACAGGCAAGCACTAACTAGTTAGTAGAGTGATAGTATAAACGGCAGATAAGAAAGTACGAGACAGTGGTAGCAATTGGAACGAGAAGGAACATTATTTGAGGAAAAGAGAGACAGAAAATATATAAGTTGTCAACCAACCCCATGAAAGGCAGGTATGGATCAATTATTGGCGGTATTAGTAAGTTTAAGGGAAGATGTAAGGGATGCGTAGAACAAAAGAAGGAGAATGAGACTGTAATAAACAGTAGATGAAAATTAACGACATTCATAAAAAGGAATACCAAGAAAAAGGGGGCAACGAAAGGAACCACTTGTTAAAGTAGAAAAAATGGACGTAAGTAGAGCACAATGGAAGAAAGTTATGGAAATGTAACATAAAGGAAGACGAAAACATTGTAAAATTGGGAGTTGCACGATTCTTCCAAAGATATTCATAAATAGCTCACGGGTGTGCGGTAGCTAAAAACGGAAGTAAGGGTTCGGTTCACAGGACGTTTCAAATGTTGAATATAGACGACGATTTAATTCAGGAAACTATACGAACTATCATGGAGACCTAAGAAATGGGAAAATGTGAAGGTGGCATTGAAAATGTGTTTAAAAGCGAATGCAGAACACGAAGACCACAACCTGCGACTTATTCAAATTTGCGTAGTTATAACCAATGTTATACACCCTTCTCGAGCGATAAAGGGGTGCATGTAAAAAAAAGTTGGGCTGTCCCAGATAGTATCCAGTTCTTTTGGTGAAATATGTTCGAAGCTAATATTTGACTGAATATGGCTCTATTAATGCCAGTCAAACATAAATTTATATAGCTCTAGCCAAATAATTGCAGTACGCGATGTATCGGAACAAGTTGAAATAAAACAAAAGCGCATTCTGACTTTAAACTAATCACCAACATTTATTAAAAGAAATCGGTCTAGTCCTCAAAACGAAATATTGTTATAGTGAAAACAAACAATTGGCCTTGCGATAGCTTAAAACAATTTTTCCGAAGTAGCTGTACGAGAGCCAGGCACTAATCAACAAAACACATATGTTTGTGACAAAAATTAATTTACAAAGACGATTTTTCTCAACAAAAAACAAAATGTGTAAGTCAAGGTGGAATTTTTCAGAAGAAAAATACATAAAACTCCGTAATTTAACAGGTACGGTAGAAAAGGTGAAAAAAGAAAGATTAACTTGTTACCACACTTCAACGACGACGTAAATCGACGCACAAAATAGTCGGTGGAGGTTCGGTGGAGCCGAAAATGTATCCCCCAATGGGAATGGTTATCTAACGACGCCTTAGTTTCGTGAATGGCGGTGCAAATCCCTAAAAAAACGGAAGTGCAACCAAAAATTATAGGCGCACAATTTCCCAAAAATACACGGTTTTTCCAAACTCAACTCGATGATGGCAACGGAACAAAAGCAAGGGTCTACCTGCGACCTCCGGCTACCGTGTCGGTCAAATACAAAAAATGCAAAAGATTAGCGAGCGCTCTAAATTAGGCCGCCTTTAACGCCAATCCGCGCAGTGGTTGCCTACCACAATGTAGTTTACTTAGGCAAAAATGTACGTAAACATCAATAACAAATATTTTGAGAATGAACATAGCGTGGATAAGAAATATTTCTGCATTATATTCTGTAAAAATATATTTTATTCAATACCGTCTACAACCCCTCATAGTAACACAGCACTTCTCAATATTGAATATAAAAATATAATATAAATAGGTTACATATAAACGAGTTCACTACCATGTATATAAGTTTCAAATATTTCGAGACTAGCCCGGGCGACAACTGCATGCACATCAGATATGAACCGTATCTCGTTTAACTGCCAATAAACTTGCATCGCCCTGTTTCATTCATACTCATCTTATTCGATTCACCAGTTCTAGTAGAAACTCGTAATCGATTATAATACTCGTAGGAGATTATAATACTGTAGATATTTAGTGAATTGTTTTGAAATATAATTTGCCAATATGAAAAAGATAAATAGCTATTTCTATATGTTTTATTTTTAGTAGGTCAAAATAAGTTCGGATTTTCACGTTTAAGGAAAAAGTTATTCGAAAGTCCGTTTATGTTGATTAGTATCCTGTTTTAGCGGTTACAAGTAAAAAAAAAACAACCTTTATTGGCATCCTAATTTTTTTACAACCTTTGTATAAAACCATAATATATCCCAAGTAATTTTAATTCAACTAAATTTCAATAATATATTCAAATAAATAAATGAATCCTATCTTTCTCTTGCTCCAATCCCTCCACGTTCTTCAGTGCTCCTTCCTTTTCTCTCCTGCCTTCTCGGCGCTCCTTTATTTTTGTTCCACTCCTTCTCCATTCTCGTCTACACACTTTTTCCATTCCCTTCCTTTCTTTTTCTCTTCCTCACTCCATTCTACCCCCGCACAGTCCTCCATCCAATGCCTCCATACATCCAACCCCTTCTAGCGGAATACACACCTTCTATACGTCTCATCCATCCAGTATTTCTTTCCTTTTTCCTCACTCCCGCACCTAAACCGTGCAATATTTTTTTCTTCTCTGCATGTTCTCTCCCCTCTCAAATATTTCGGCCTGCCTCTATATATACATATCTCCTTGTATCTTTCATTATATTGCGCTCTCCTCATTTTCCCTTCTCTGACCTGCACGTTCACCTGCTTCCATCTTTCCACCATTTCTCTCTCCACTCCTTCTCCCTCCTCTATCCTCCTTTGTACTTCCCACGTCGATAGCCCTGCCTTCTCATATAACCTCAATCTGCTTTCTTCCCATCTTGTAGTGCCCTCTTTAACGCCCCCTGTATCATTCTCTCCATCTTGCTCTCCTCTTTCACTCCACATACTTCCACCCCATACATCAATATACTCCTCACACACACCTCCCACACTGTCATCCTTTCTCCAAACTTCCATTCTCCCTTACTCCACAACATCTTTACTAACCCTTCTTCCGCATTCCTCGCCTTGTAGCATACATAGTTAATGTGCTTTTCTGTGTTCACTTGCAATTCTCTTTTCTCCAGATACCTTCCCATCCTTTCTGCCGCTCCCTTTAACCCCACCTCTGTCTCTGCCAATATTACAATATCATCTGCATATGCAAGCGAACAGATTCTTTTATTTCCCACCCTCACTCCCCCCTCCTGTCCTTTCTTTAACACCTGCTCCATGTCCGATACATATAAGTTAAATAGCGCTGTACTTAACGGACAGCCCTGCCTTAGTCTTCTTGTTGTCTTGTCTTACAAATATTCTAAGTGCTTACGATTGTTTGCTTATTGTATAAGTTATATAATTTCTTTTGTAGCGCCCATTTTTAAAATGACTGAATGCAATTGTAACAATGTTTATTATATATATAAATTGTCAAAGGTAAGCTTTTTATCGTAAACCTTTTTTTACGATATACGTAATCTGGTAATTACCGACGCCTAATCTCTAATTGGGTGGAAGTGTGCGAAATGCTCGCAATAACTGCAGAATGCTTTGTCACAAAATTACGGGAAACACTTCACGGTATGTTAACCGGATGTCGTAGTTTCTGATAACGGTCCTCCTTTCTCATCAGAAGAATTTAAAAATTATTTAAAGTTAAATGGCATACACCATAATTTATCACCACCTCACCATCCCGCTAGTAACGGAGCAGCAGAAAACGTAATGAAAAATGTAAAATATTGTTTAAAAAAGGCATATAGCAGTAATCAAAATATAAACATTTTCATGCAACATTTTCTATTCGACTACCGTAATACGACACACTCTACAACGGGAGTAAGTCCAGCTCAATTAATGTTTGGACGTAATCTTAAAACTCGTCTAGACTTAATTTTGCCAAATCTCAGTCAATATGTGGCCAATAAAGTTGAAAAACAAATAGAAAATCATGGTGGTAAACCTAAAGAGTTATATATTGGTGATAAGGTGATAACCGATAAAGTCGGAGCCGTAACCTTTGAAGTAGGAACAGAGGGAGGTAAAAGTGTACGTAGACATTCGGATCAATTAAGAAAAAGTAGATTTTCCTTGCATCCTACTGTTCCTACAGAAAACAAAGATGAGACGGTTAATGACACGAATACGAATGAGATCGAGAACGAAAATTGTGACGGCGGTTCAAGCACTAACATGGGTAATGAGGAAAGTTGCAATATTGAGCCGAGATCCAATTTGTGATCAAGGTTGTTGTGTTGGGCATTGTATATCATTTTGTTTTAATTGTATTAAGGGGCTATTACTCTTTAGAAGCTTGTTTTTAAAGTAATTTTTAGAAATTATTTTTGCGAAAACTATCAAACCTACAGTGTCAGGACCTCATATTAAGACATATTTAAACTGATAACACATTTTTTTATGAAATGCGTTATAGAAATTTATACAAGTTATGCGCTGTTATATAGGTCGCGGCGTGAGACGCTCGTCCAATCGCGCGCACGGGTTGCGGTGGTGCTCAAACAAAAAACTATTTTTTTTCTAATCTATTTGACTGTAGTTATCGTCCGAACTAGAACTAAGCAAGTACAAATATTTTTGTCGAAATGGCAGCTGTTTAAAGATCAAAGTAGAATTTTTTCGAAAAATTTTCAACGAAAACATCAGATTCGGACTGAAATATTCAAGCTATCAAAATAATCATAGTTCCAACCATAAGTGAAGGTTCCTTCAGTATGTGTGCCAAACCGCAACTCAATCGGTTCAATATATGTACGTCGGCCAGTTACGGGCGCACGAGCAAGTAATAAACACTAGAGTCCAAACCTCGCACTTTGATTCATCCTTCCCAAATATACAACAGTACAACAGTAATAAGGTACATAACAAAACAAAGAATATTCGCAAATATGTATAACTATGTTTGCTAACAATAAAAATAATGAACATCTTTTATCAATATTTTATTAATTCCAGACGCAACACAACATAAGCGTGTAGCACCTGTAATATATATTATTGTCAGAGTTTTAAAAGAAAATATTGTCATATTTAAAAGAAATATATATACAATAGCACGATTTCAAATTTACCACGCGTAATACATATTTTGCCAAGTTTTAAAAACGATGCAAAAAAATAACAAAATTTATTTATAGTAAAATCAAATGCTCGCTCATTTTTGAACAATAAATTGATGAAATCTAACAGAATGTAACATGTATGATCAAAGAATTACCATCAACGTAGCATCCGACAATAGTTCTAAGCAAACTGAACAACCGTAAAAATATACATTGTAGAAAAATCAAACATACGAAGAAATATTAACGACCGTTTTATCAATGGCATTGATAAAACGGAGTGAAGAGATAACATGGATAAATTTAATAATGACGCAACTTCAATTACTTACTGAACGATTTGGCATCGATTAAACCAATCGTTCGCAATTTGGTCGGTGGGAATGTTTCCCACATACGTAAGCAATGAGTGCGCAGGCGCTCTCTGTTCCGAATGTCCTGACGACCGTCAACCTCATACCACTCGCGCACCATATTGGCCCAGACCTCAATGGAGTTGAATTCGATGATTTAGAAGCCCACGGAATTAAATCGATCCCTAGGTGATCTTCGAAGCAAGAAGTGTGTATGCCATTGTTATCGTAAACTAATGAAATGGAGTTCTGGGTACAGTATCTGCACACTCGTTAACATGACGTTTTCCAAAATGTTATTCGTCCACTATGTTTTACAAATGTTTGTTGACTGTACGATATAATAAACAATTTCTCATCACTAAAAATAACATTTGACGAATCTCCATTTGAAGGATTTTGTACAAAAGCGATTCTATTTTGGCTTTGGTTTATGTTTAAATATGTTTTTCTAGCAGGTCGGCTGTTGCGGTAGCCGTTATTAGTAAAACGACGCCGTATTATATGGCTGCTGCAACCTAAATGTAAAGTTCCTCTGCGACTTCTTACATTGGCAAAAGGCCGGCCCAAAACGTTGTCGATAAGACGATCGATGTCTTCCTCCGTCATTGCTCTGGGGCGATCACTTCTGCCAACCGTTCGCAGTGGATGTTCTTCCTCATTGGCTTCTCTATGCCTCTCCATTCGTATATCATGCTTCTCTGAACACAAACATTTTATAAAATTATTAAAGAAATAATAATAAACAGGCGAAGTAGTTGCAGTAAAAAAACGATTGCTGACACAGTTTTATACCGGCACACGGGTATTTCTCCATTGAATAATTGGAAATAAAAAATACGTATAAATCAACCTGCTCTATTATGTCGCCAACTGCAACTCCTTCTGGCGAACCTCAAATGACGAGTGCATGTTGAGACGTTTAATTAGGCTTCGTCGTCTCCAAATATTTGGCAGATACCTTCATATCAATATTTTTTTCCTCAACCCTAGAATTATGGCACTTATTTGAGTTTTTTCCAATAGAATAAAGAAAAAACTGGCAACATTCACAAATGAATTGCCCGTATAAAGAAGATATTATCGTCGTAGTTTTAAAGATAAAACATATTTGTCATAAATTTTTAAACTATGACGGACAAATGTACTGACAATAATAAAAAAATAATTGTAATACAATTTTTAAGAAATATAATTCTTATATATAATGATTAATTGTTCATAAAAACTCTAGCAAAATACATTTTTAAACAATTTCCAATATTCCTATTACGTTACAATTTATGCAAATAAATCAGCGGTTCCTCCGGCATTTGAGAGGGTCATGTTCATACCTGCAAACTCGTCAATCTTCAGATCTGACATGCATGTAGTTGTCGCCCGGGCTAGCCTTATTGTAGTACTTATTGTACAATATAGCACACATTAACTCGGTGGATTGTACAAGCATATTGAGACGGAACTAGACTACTTTAACTATGAAACGCAACATCAGCACTAATAAGAACTATTTAATGACATGAAATAAATATCAATCAAATTTTTGAAGCCAAACTACATTTGAAGCGGTGAGTTTTAGGCGTTATATTTTACAGTGAAAGAGTTGTAAGTAATTCAACCAATGAAGATACTGAATTAGTAATTCAAGAAGTTTCCATATTTTGGCAAAAAGAACACACGATTTCATCATAAAGTTACTCAAGCTCTATGATGTACCGATACATTTATAGAAAATATTTACACTAGAATTGCACACAATTAAAAAGACAGGAGAGATTTTTTGCGATATCGATATCTTTAACGCAGCTCATTCAGATGCTTTTGGCAGATGAAGAATGCAGAGGATCGAAATTTCTTAACGTTTCCGCACCAAAAAGGAAGAATGGTCTTCCATGGTTGGTGTAGACCAAAAACGAAAAAGAAGGAAGAGCACTGCAGTGGAAGCTGTCAGCAAAAAAGAATCCGTGAGGAAACCAGTAGCAAAATATCGATAGCAAACAACATATTTCACGATCAGGTAGCTGTATCAAAAACTTAAGTCGCCAAAATAGTGGTTGTGGTGATGACAGTGCAAATTCCTTTGTCATCGTTTAGTATGTATCAGCAACAGTTTCAGGAACTCGAAGTACATTGCAGTTTTTTCTATTTTCAGTTTTTGATAGAAATCGTCTTTGAGTATTAATGGCTACGACAGTAGGTTTTGCGGGTGATATAGAACATATTTTTCAAACTTTCTTAGCAAAAATATAGATAGCGAGGTAATAGAAATTCAACACAAATTTCGCCTAGTGATTCGCTACGATGAAACTCCAACGCACGCAGGTGTTGAAATTATTGATGGCCTGGCAATAATAGTTATTTGCGGGAAAACATCCCGCATGAGTGCATTTTTAAAGCGACAAAGGAGCGAATACTTTTTTGCACGAGTGCACCGAAGAGGTCTTCACGCATGAGGATTGTACAATATGTTTTGTACGAAAATTTTAATGACCAAAATACATTCAAAATTGTCATTTCAAATATCGAAATTCTTATCTCATCCACGTCCGTATATGGGGAATGTTAAGACATTTTAGAATCATATTATCATTATAAATTAATAAATTCACCTAATTGACCATTAGGTACTTTCCAAATCACCCAAACATCTTTTTTCACTTAGTATACCAGTTTAGTTTAGATTTTAATTTCCAATTGCCAAAGCGTTACGATAAATATACATAATAGTATATTGTGTACCAACGCCAAGGTTATCGATGTCGGAAAACAAACGAGGACGAAGAAACCCTTTTTGGCCGTGGTGCACACAACATTTTTTAGGCGACCCTCATACAATTACTTATACTTTTTTGATATAGTTATTTATAACAAATGAACAATTGTACATATTTGTGACATCTTCAGACATGTTTTATGTTTTCTTTGTTTACATTCGAAGTTATTTCAGCTATATAAAAAATAATCACCCAATAATTAGTTGATGTATTACCAACAAGTTTTTACTAATGTAAACAAGATGTACAGTTTGACGTTGCTGGTAGTGTGATTACCTTTATATAATTCCTGAAACTGTATGTAGATGACGTCACCGTATTACGTCCAAAAATGGCCAGGACCTGTAACTCATGCTCGGTTACAACGGCAATTTATGGATTCAAGATATACCTGTTTTAAGTTCAATTTAAGTTATCCCACGGAGAGAAGAATTCGACTAAAAAGAATATGACTTTTCTTGCTTAAGTATACGCTCGAATCAACAGAGCAATTAGAGCACATTGCCATCATTCCTATTAAAGAATCAATAGACAAATTATGAGGATATTTGCCAGGGTGTGGCGAAAAAGAATTCCAACCGTCTCTGGCACATATTTCGGGAAATTGTGGCTATATCCTTATTTGATTACAATGTTCCAATAGCGGTAAACACAAATATGTCTCAAATTAAGCTGGAAGGTTTTGTACCTCAAGGACTACCAAAACATGGTGGACGAAGGGGAACTGAAAAACTTATCATTTCAAATGAAACTTGTCAAAGTACATCACGGATGTGTATGTGGTAGTAGCGCTTTTTTTTAAATTTAACTCACTAGAGACCCCTACCAAACTCAAAATCCACAATATGTATATTTTAAGTTGCGTAGGATCCATTTTAAAATATTTTGTTAAAGTAATTGGAGGGTTGGGTTGGGTTTCCCGCCATTTCGTTTCTTGAAAATTACATATCACGGCTGTAATCGGAGAGACCAAGAAACATTTCCAACATTTGATATCAATGGAATCAACTTTGACGTTTTATTCAGCTTTTGGTCATTTGTGTCACTTCGTAAAAGGAGATATTATCAGAAGCCCAAGAAGGAGATACGAGGAGGGAGGACTAATGTCCCATAAAATTGCTGCATATGTCTATCCTTGAAGGAGTCCATATTAAATCAAGGAGTCGTTTAAATAACTGAAATCGGCGGTGTTTCAAGGATCTTTGTCCTCACGATACATGCATCGCAGCTTACTTTGGAATCGTAGAGACTAACAACTTATATTGTATTCTATGTTCATTAAAAAGATTCCTCAGATAGATTATGTATTCCATATTAATGGTTTTTTATAAGCGTGTACCACAAAGTAATCAACCTATTAATTTAGAAAGTACCATAACCGTATACACTAGATTACGTTTACATCAGCTGTAATAATAGCTTGACGGCATTGCTAAGTACGAAATAATTTTACGTTTGGCAATAGCCAGATTGCGGAGGCCGATGACCGTTGCTCACAATAAACGTGACGTTTAGCACTGCCATAAAATTATAAGTTATTAATAATGGATGGAATTTGGTTACGATAACCTATTTATAAGTTATTAATTCAAAATACAATAACGAACAATTTTCAGTTCTTTCATCATTTCCACTATTCGTTACAACACTTGAACCATCTATTTTCTTGAAGATTTCAATAATTTCGAAAAATGTCAAAATTACGAGTCACATTTTGTCAAAATACAAAATGTAAAAATTAGCGGTGCCAACATATGAAAAATTAAAAAATTGTAAAAAACAGTATCGCAACAAAATTACCAATAGCGATAAAAAATAATAAAAATTTTGCCAAAAAGTGGAAAACCAATTTAATTGCTAAAGATACACAAAGTTTCAAGTTTGCAAGAAACCATTTTTCTAAGACGTAAAGAGTGTCATTTGAAAACTGAGCGAGAAGCTATAACAAATAGCAGACCGCGCTTGAAATATTTAGGTGCAGTTTTAATTAATTTTTTTGGTATTTTGTTTAAAATATAAATAAAATGACTAAATGGCAAACTGTAGTTGCGCAAACCGCAAAAATGTGAAGCTGTCTAATGTTCGTGGGACCTTTGGCCAGAAAATTGGGAAAATGAAAAAACTGTTCAGAATATTAACAATTGAAAAGTGCAAAAATGTTAAAAGAATCAAATTTCTTAACTATTGCAAATATGCAATATTGTCCAGAAATGCAAAAATTGCAAAATTTACACAATTAAGTATCTCTGTTACATTAAAAAATAATAATCATATTAATTATAATATATGTTATATTGAAAATCATGATTATAAACGTTACTCGGATAGTACAAATCACAATTCGGATATAAACAAAATAATCATGAAAATGTGATTCGACTTTTGCGTATATGATCGCGCGACGCGGCACATTCCAAACGAAACAAAATCTCGCTCGAATTATGCAAATTATACGAATCCAAGCCATTTGTACTTACAATTACCAGATCGAAAATTTCACGCTTCTTAACCAAAAACTAACTATACGCCCACAGTTTAGCCGGTTATTCATTTTTAAAGCGGAATTGCCCACTAATTGCGATGTTTGCAGTTCGCATTTTAATTAAATTTTAATGTATTTAGGGTTTTGCTACATCGACTGAATTGCATTAACGTCTATTTTGAATTGTGGACTTTGAATAACCGCAGCGTTATTTTTTGTTCATTGAATCGGACGGTTTTTTTGCTTCATCTCACAGAATATACCAATTAATTACGTTAGCCTTCTGAAACTACAGGCTTTATTCAAGCGCCGTTTCGTTCCACTTAAGAAATCAATTTATGTGAGTACGTGATTGTAATGAAAATTTCGGTGGTGGAATTGATCCGCACACATTGAATTAAACTATATTTTTCGTAACGTATGGATAGATAAGCTCACAACCTGTACGATGGTGAACTATCTGGAAAGACGACACCGACATGCTTTATCTAACTGATATGTTTTCTGTGTCACTGGGTCATGTGAATCCAATTCTTGCTTCAGATGTTTAATCTAATTCTGTATGTAATCTGAAAACTTTACATATTAATACATTTCTTAAATTAAACACAATTTGAAAGAATTTTAAAAGCATTTAATCAGATGAAATTATCTACGGACGAAATTAGTGCATAGATACTTAAATGAAAGACTATATTTACTGAAGAGAGTAGGGTGACTGTTGTGCACCACTGCACTGGTAAAGACGTAATTGACGAATATGTAATTGTCCGTGAGATACAATGGGCGACAATGTGTAACAGTGGCTGCATCTATGTTGGCCGAACTTCATAGTCCAGTATGGGGCGGTTCCTTTTTGCGAATAGTACACAGTAATATATTTGATTTCCATTAATTTCTTTATCCCACTGTTTCAACTACGAATAAACTAAAACAGTAAAGTCAAAAATATCGTCGAACGTTAAAGCTGTGAAGAAAAGCAAGCTCAATTGCGACGCTTTCCGTTCAGTAAACGAAATTTTAAATGTAGTGTTGAAACCCAAACTTTTGATAAAGCGTAGGCAAATAGTTATATTTAACAAGTATAATAATTGCACTTAAAACTTTTAGTTTCTTCAAAAAAAAATTATTACATACATTGGCAAGTTTGAAGCTTAAAATTTTAACATACGTCTTCTTGAAGTCACGACACCCAAAACTTCCCGATGCAGTTCAGGGTTAGTAAACCCAAATTTTTCTGTAAGTTGTGGTACAATGCAACTAGATATAACGCAACCCATTTTGGGAATATTTAGCACATTTGTACCGTGACACCATAACCTTGCTTCAGTCATTATTATTCACTTTGTGACATTTTAATCATTTATTTAATTTTTTATTTTAATAACCTTAAACTTATGATAACACATTCCTCATCTAAAGTTTAATAAATCATTCTTAACATATTGTACGGCCTTAATCTTGTGCTGTACATGTATTTACTTAGTGTCGTAGGCGGGTGTAGGGGTTGCAAGTTGTTGTTAGCCGCAAAAATCATTAAAGGCGAAGAAATTTTGTTGTATCACTGTATATAGACCACGTATACCAGTATGGAACGACAACAGCCTATGCATACAAATTATAAGATAACAGCCTATGCATAGAAAGTATTGAGTCGGACTCAATTCGTGCATTCTAAGGAGTTGTGTTAATCCAAATAGCAGCAGTAGCTGATTTATTTTCTTATTCAACAAGGCTTCATACCTTTTAGAAAGTTGTACCAGAAAATTTTCAATAAAATTGAAAACAAACGAAAAATATCTCAAAAAGTTGCAACGGTTACCAAATTGAAATTATGCAAAATTCAATTTCGTACCAGGATCATTTATTTTCATAACTAATCACATAATTAGAACATCAAAATAATGGAACAGCATTTGTTTTTAAATATGCGATTTTCAAAATAGTTTAACCACCTTCTAAACGACTGTTTATAAAAATTAAAGCTATTAATATTTAGCTAACCATTAATGAGTAACACCGACTTAATAAAAAATTACTCAACGAATACGCAAATGAACAAAAAACGCGATTAACCAAGATATGAAAAATTAAGGCAATAAAATAATAAAAATGCTTTTAAATATCGAGGCCAAACTTTATTGCTTTATATTACGGCGATAAAGAAATTGTGGTTATATCGATCTACAGTAGCAGGCGTTATGATGTAGGATAGTAAACACTTGTATAATGAAGGGAAATCAAATCGTATCAAAGAAATTGCTTACTTAAAAATATATAATAATAGCAGAAGTCAACATCGAGGAGGTACGCGAAAAAAAATAAACAGCTGAAGACTTGTACGAGACCGAGTGCTGAAGCACTATTATCGGTGCCAAAGTAACACGGATACACTATATTTGAACACCTATATTAAAGAAACTTCGACTGGACGTAATCTGATATGTTGTACACAGAGTGGAAAGTTAATTTTTTCAACATTATACATACTTTAGCCGGTAATCGTAGTTTTCGTGATGTCTGTTATCTCGGTTACAAGATGTCGCACGAAAGCGGTATGTAGTTCCAAGGAAACCTCGACTTGTGCCTATCTAGGAACACGCATTGAAATTTAATTGTACCCGTTATTTAATATTTTTAAAGTGAAACGAAATTTGCGTAAGTTTTGGCGATCGCACAGACTCTTATCACATATTTACAGCCGGGACCGGACTCCGGACAATATGCAACATTTGTATAGGAATTAAATTCAAAATTTCAAACAGTTCACTTATGAAATATATAAATATTAAAATTATTAAATTTGTGAATAAGGGTCAAGGTATTATTGACATATAAGAAAATACACGGCTCTGTTAGTGAAAAGTAAACCCGGATAATAAGAATAGTTTTGACCATTATCGAGGTGGAGTTCAACGAGTAAACGGTATAAAGTGACCATCTGGTGCAGGTCAAAGGGTAATTATTTTGCATATCGGTAGCGTGGGTGGATTTTTGGAAAAATGCCGTAAATGCTTTATAGGCGAAAAAAATAATCACGAAATGAATAAACAACATTATGAGGAATGGTACCGGCACGTACAAGCTCCTTCTCATACAATGCTAGATTATCCTGGAGGGAAGATGACATGATTGCTTGGTTGGTGAAACACAAGGTGGTATTTTCGGAGGGACTTACTAATTTTTCAAAATTGACTAAACCAATTGCAGTCTAAGCCGCATCGTTATCAGAAGGCACTACTATTACAAACTATTACAAAGCAAGCAAGAGGAGACGATATGAAATTATTGTGGTTACTACCTGTAACTCATTGCGAATTTAATACTATTGAATTAAGTTGAGAATACGTGAAAAATAAAGTTGCAACAAGAAATAATACTTTTAAAATTTACTTTTAAAAGGATGTATTGAATTTAGGTCGGGGAGCAATTGTGTTGAGCATTGTAAGAAAATTGAGATATCGTACATAGAAAAGAACACCTTATAGAAGAAATTATGAAACTTAGGAGATGACGAGGATGATGAATTGTCGGACTAGGCAAGTGATAGTTATGATGACGAACAATGCAATGATGAAATTGATGTCGATGATGCTCCCTTTCCTCGTTGCATCATAGAGGATGTTACACAAGGTAGTCGCCCAGGCAGAATTACCCAGCGCTAGACCGAAACCGCTTCCTACGTGGGAAATCTGCGCGAACTTTATTGGAATACGTATCTTGCTCCCAATAATCAAATGAGTACAATTAAATTTCAATAAGTATTTCGAGACTGGCACAAGTTGAGGTTTCCTTAGAACTACATTCCACTTTCGTGCGATATCTTGTAATGGAGATAACAGAGATCACTAAAACTACGATAACTAAAGTATAATGTTGAAAAAATTAAATTTCGACTCTGTGCACAACATATCAGATTACGTCCAGTCGAAGTATCAATTTTTTTTTTGAAAGGTTAAGTAGAAAACAAATTATAAAGTCGGGTATCCGCTGGATATCACAAAAATCGGATGCTTTTTTGCTCTTACCTAGTGATTACTTCTGAACGTAGCTCCACAAAGAATTGAACTTGCAGTATATTACTTCGATTGCCGGTTGCAGCATCGTATATATCATTTTTTGGTATAGGTGTTCAAACACAGGGGACTATTACTTTGGCACCAATAGTAGAAGCAGAGGAACATCGATATGAAGGATATTTATTCCTTTCGATAGCGCCCTATAGCAACCTATTAAAGGCTGACATATTTGTACTAAATCCATATTTATCCGGAGGTGTTCACATCAAATAAATCAAACCAAATATTTCTCAAATAGGTTTAATAATTTATGATCGATAAATGAACTATTATAACAGTGACGTGAAAGGCTACGATATGAAAAATTATAAAATGATGCATTTCTTTGATCTCGTAGTTCATGTTGCGAGAAACATAATTCTTATCTAAGCCATTAGGCTTCAATAAAATTTTGAATAACACGAAACAGAAATAAAAATATGTAATTATTTATTCACTTGTAAGTTGACACATGTTGGCGTATTAGTTAAAAATACTAATACTCAACTGACTTTTATGTGGTCATTAAATTTCTCCGGTACTTCCAAATTTTCATATATTAGTAATATTGCCACAGCTTTGACTTCCCGTGCGTTCCATATCTACTTATAATGCCTAAATCTGTTCTTGCAATCCTATTTCTTTATTCATTGAGTCGTGGTGTATGTTTATTTTTGACTGCTTGTTCTCGTTCTCCATGTTTTTGTATCGTACTGTCTTCTTAGTCTTCTAAGCTTATGCATCCTATGTCCATCCTCTAGGTTTTCACTTCTATAGTCATTTTTTAAAAAAATTGTGTCTCTGTTTTTACCTTCCTTTAGGTTCTCTACCGTATTGTGCGATGTAAATGCACAATAGGAGAGGAAATCAATCAAATAAGTATGGTAAACGTGAAAGCACGAAAAAATGGCGAAACAATAAAATTGTAGTTAGGATTAGCGGTAAAAAGTACCTGCTACGGCCTAAATATATACACAATGGATCTTTGTGATCCTCAAAGGTCAAGGATATAAATAAATCAAATAGACCGTATAACGATATAACAGAGCATACACAAATTATCAAAATTGTAATGAGTTACAAAGATGTTACCAAAATGGAGGAGGAAACCTCATAGGAAATGAAGAAAAGCAGCTTCAAGAGGTTCAATTATGGACAGGATATTTCGCAGAATTGGTAAATTGCAACAGGTAACATAGGGACCAAATAGAGTGTTGAAGCAAGGGGAAGAGAGTAATGGAAGCTCCAAATATGGATTTAGTATTGAACAAAAAAGTCCGGGCGAAATGGAAATGATAAAATTGATAAAATGGAGGAGAGGCATTGGAAAAGAAAATACTGGAGTCGTTTGGACAAGCTTTATTTTGTCCAATATTTAAAAATGATAAGGTGCATATAATCAATCTTTAGTTGGGCAAATTTGTTAGGTGGTCGAAATTTCTTGCAGTAAACCTCCACCGTGCAAGTTATTGCAAAATAAACACGAAATGTGTTACAGCTATGTAGCTGCCGCGTTTTCCATAAACAAGTCGATGGATCTCATCAATTTCCAGTGCTTTAGCTACTTATTTCCAGCGAGAAACGCATTATCCTTAAGAGGATGACACGATAACTTCTAACAAGATTCATCCCCATCTCCCTGCAACATTTATCAGATTTAATTGCAAATCCTGTTGTACACGTTTTATATACGCTCCCTGCAACCCAACCGCCGTCGCTTCAATTTGCGGGACTTATTAGACTGATATTTTGATTCGAAGCTAACTCATCGCGCTAATTTCTTAACGACATGCAGACACTGAGCGCTTCCGGCGTAATCATTACGAGTATCGCGTTCCGTGACGCAGCTGATGAAATCTTAATTTCGATGGACGGAAATAGCGGATTCGCCAGCTACAAATTTGAAGTTTGCGTGCTTCCAGACATTTGAGACGCAAACTGCCGCTTCCCTTTGCGAATTCGCCGCCGTCGCTTACTTATTTATCGAGGCTTTTATGCGGCGGACACGGCGACAACGGGGACGTTCGCTACCGCAATTTGTATCGACCGCGTTGTTTCGGGAATTTCGACGAATTGCAAAAGCTGCACATTCGATATATGCGCAAATATTTGTAAATAGTAGCTCGGCACGGTTGGGTGCGTTTAAAATGCCCGATTATACACGTGGAACGCGATGTTTGTAATTAAAATGAAATATACATAAATGATGAAAAAATATCATGTTTCGAGTGAAACTAAACATTATATTAAATGGAAATGCAGGCCGTTGTTTTTTACAATGTTGTGATGCTGGGAATGCAAATTATATGGATTAATATACCTCGATTTGATGGGTAAATATTTAATTTATAGGACTTTGGTTGGAGATTTGCATAAATGCGATTATTGTAATCATTTGTTGTAGAAAATTGTAAATGAACTTACTCTCCGATACAGATCAATACAGGAAGTGAGCACGAATGTTGTAAGAATGGTATACAAATATAAAATGGAACAGTTTTGGAAAAAATAAAGAATTGGATCCAAAATGTATACAGATATAACAGCAAATAACAATAAATATGTTAATGTAAATAACATGGCACTTGTGAAATAATATCTCAAATCATAATGTGGATGGTCTTTATACATTTCATGAATAATATTCATGTGCACGCCAACCTGGGTTCGAATCTCCAGGTTGTTTCGGAGACAGAATTATTCTAGAATTAATATCAAGAACTCGGAAAAGTCTTTCATTTTATTTTCCTTGTAGCAATTAATAGTGAACACTTCTTTCTATACACCATACTATTAACTAACCAGCAAAAATGTTAATAATTGAATTATTTATTTTTAAACCATTTTCTTCTCAATGTACCCATAAAATATTTGGCGTTCAACATTGCACATTAAGTTATTTTTAGAGAATAATCACATTCCCGACAGATTATTATACCAAATAACAATTTTAAGAAGAAGAAATAAGATATCTCACTAACTCAAAGTTGATTAAAAGTGGATACAATAAGTAAGGTCACGTCAATGGGTTTTTTTGCAAACTTGTCGATTCTTATCTTAAAACACATACGAGGTGGATCCGAAAATAAGTAAAATCGTTTAACAGAGATTTCACTGAAATTAAATTCATTGACAATACAAGCAATTCGGTCGTGGTTTGAAATTATTGTTTTTTCGAACATTGATAAATAAATATTATATGTTTGAAAATTCTGAGTTAATACGTAACGATTATAAGTTGTAGGGTCACATTTCGAAAATATCTTCAAGGAAAACATAATGGAATTGGAACAATTTTAGTAAGTTCATCCCCATTTCTTTTTCATATTACATATAACAGTCACGCGTCGTAAATTATACTATAGGGTCGCGTTATTTTATCAAAAAGGGCGCAATTATTACCACAAATGTACACTAATGACCTAACGATTTTCGCATTAATTTTATTATATTTTATCGAAGCGTTAACATTTTTTGTAGGTCTATTGCCTTCAATTATAATTTTGGGTATATTTGTTTTTCTTGAATTTGAATTAATCCCTTTTTAATTTTGCTTTTTTCAATTAGTTTAATCATATTTTCTTCCTTAATTTATTTTTGATTCCATCTTTACATTTAGTGTCTTTTTTTTATTGCTAATTTTTATTTTCCTGTTTACTTCATTCAGGACGAATTTTCGAAAAAAAGAGACGGGCGTAACCTTCCGAACACTAGTGTAAGTGCAGCGAAGAATTTTTATCTTGCCGATGAAAACAACCGTGTAATGCCTGGAATGAAGGACTACGTATCAATCGTCAAGGACGGGAAACGTACTCAAGAGCAAAAAAGGTTACTTCTCACAATATCACTGATCTGCATAAGCTGTTCAGAGAAAAGTTTCCTGAAATCCAGATTTCTTTGTCGAAATGTAGGCTATTGAGGCCTCAAGAATGTATTTCGGCTAAAAAGCGGTACTCACAACGTGTGCGTGTGCAAAATTCATGAAAATATGAAATTGAAAATACACGGCATAGTGAAAGAACTCAAAATGAAAGGAGTCGGCTTCACCGATACATTTCACGAATTCATAAAAAATTCAGTTTGTAAAAATGCATCATCGGCTTGCTTTTTTTCGACTTGCAAGAATTGTCCCAAAACTGAGTCCGTTATCGGAAAATTAAAAATTCTTCTCCAAGATAATAATGTGACGGAAGTGAAATACAGTCAATGGGCCTGCACCGACAGGTATTTCGTCATACATTTATTTACAAATAGGTCTCCTTTATCTACACTTTTTATGCAACATTTTTACGATTTTTTTCTGCATTATAGATGTAATATTTCAGAAGAGACTGAAAGCGGACGAATTGCCGGTCGTCGTGAAGCACGATTTCCTCGCCAAGTCTCAAGCTTCTTATTTTAGCCGAATGAAGAATGAAATCAAAGAAGGGGAATTCGTGATAAGCATGGATTTCGCAGAAAATTACACATTTCATGTACAAGATGCAATCCAGGCCCATCATTGGGCAAATACTCAGGCCACTCTCCATCCTTATGTCATTTATTACTGTCAAAATGGAAAACAGAGTCACGATAGTTTCGTCATCATTTCTGAAAAATTTGTTCTCGATTCAAGCTCGGTTCATTTATTTAATTCAAGAGTTATAGAGTACTTGAAAACAAAATTTGGAAATGAAAATGTCAAGAAAGTTATTTACTTTTCTGATGGAGCTGCATCGCAATATAAAAATAAATTCAATTTTATTAATCTTACGAAACATTAAGAAGATTTTGGGATCAGTAAGGTAAGGGTGCTTGCAACGGTATTGGAGGGACTGTAAAAAGATAAGCGTATCGAGCTACTTTGCAACGAGTCGATGCTAACCGCATCACTAATCCTCGAAGTTTGTTTGAATGGGCGAAAAATCACTTCTCAAAGATCGAATTCGACTTTTGTAATTTAAATGAACATGAAGCGCATGAGAAATCTTTGAAAGCACGTTTCGAAAATGCAAAACCTATAAAAAATACACGGCAATATCATTGCTATGAACCTGTATATGATAGAAAGATTGCTTGTAAACTGTTCTCAAATGACACCGTTTCCGTTGAAAATGTAACGGAAAAAAAATAAAGAGTAAATTTCAAATTCCGTGTGTAGAACATGGTAAAATCGGCATTTGTTTATTAAGAAAATAATTTAAATTAGCAACAATCACGAATAGCACGATAATGAGAATGTTATCGTTCACTTAATTCCTTAACATCCTCTCAAATTTTCATCAATTTTGTACAGATAGTTTACGAGCAAATGATTTTTGAATCAAGCGATGCAGAAATTTTTAAACGCGCATTGTTAATGAACGAATTGATTTTTCTCAAAAATGTTCATAACGTGACTCGATACTAATGAGAAGATTATTTTCCAATACTCAGTTCTAATTTTCCTTTCAACGTCAAAAATCATAGGCTCATTTGGGAAATTTCTACTCCTTCATCAGCTTCTTTCGAAATGGGTTCAAAAATAATTGAAAACATGTAGAAGTACAATGTCTATTTAAAGATGGGATCAGCAATGCTTATTTCTGTTTGCCCATCATTTTTATAGATATTACTCTACCTCCTTCAGCAACCGAGTGTCAATAGCCTTTCATGAGATGCCATAATACACAAACAAAATCATGTCTACTTAGGAAAAGCTGCACTACAATTTTTTCCTTTGACATTGTGGCATGTGACTACATTTGGTGAAAAAATATGAAGTAGTTCTTAGGGTGAATTTTACAGCACAATACAGTATTGGAAGTATAAGAACTCCCGAGTAAATCCTTTAATCATTGACAAAATACATATATTAAATAACAGCAAATTATACTCTATGATGAGGGGTCGTTGGAATTATGTTTTAACAAAAACTACATTAATATTCTAGTCAAAACTTAAACGATGTTCCCTTAGCTGCCATATAACCACATGCCGGGTTAATTATCTCACTAAACATTTCACGTAGCAACAAAATTGACATTTTAACGTTTTGCTGAGGCTTCGAGATAGCGATGTTTTTTAATTAAAGAACTTTCTTGCACACACCCACACATACATTTTATATGAAAACACATTTTCACTTCAGTGGTGCGTATCCAATATACGATCATAAGGGAAATAACGCGTGACTTATTGTCTCGTAGATGTAGCTTTGTATCATTTCATTTAACCGACTTTGTATCACGCTTTTAGATATCCTCCCCGGCGCGCTATTGCCCTACTTTTATTTCAACATTTTTTATTACGCCTCATACATGTGACATTTAATGCAGGGGTCACCGTATTATGTTGCACAAGGCGTGTAGCTGTCCATCAGATACGACAAATGTCAAGGGTAAATATTAATTAAATGTGATCTTTTCGCGGTCACACGAATTATACGTCGCGCATAAAGTTTAATGTCGACGTGAAATTCCATGTTGGGGAATTCCTTTAATGGTTAAATTCACAAGAGTGCTCTTGCTTAATTTGATTCGAATGATTGTTTTATTGAGTTTAATTCCTTTCGTTAAAATGTTACGGTTATAATGAACATAATTGCTTGAATACGTCATATTAGATTCTCGTCGCCGTTTCATCCCCATCTTTGCCTCTACCCCGATTGAATTTTCAATCTCTGCACCCCTAAGAATTGGGGAAAGGGTTGATTTAATACATTTTAGTATCTGTTGAACTATTTTTTCAACTTGATTTCTTCAATAAGTCATTTAAGCTATTCCCCTCTCTCTTTGTGCATCACACATTGTATTCCTGGGAACTGGGGAAGCAATTCCTTTCAAACATTTCGGCATTTATTTTCATATTTTTTACAACCTGATCATCCATTTCCTTTAAACTCTACATTCAATATCGCCATTGCACCAAAAAGCTTCCTCCGTCCATCGTTATTAACCCCAAAAGATGTTGGCTTCTCATACGTAAAATTACTGTTGTATTCAGCACCCTGATCTACCAATATCGTATATATATGGTTTTGATTTTTCAACGAGTGCTATTGTTACTTGTCATCTTCAGGTCTTCGGTAGGTTTCGTGTTCTCGATCTAGTATTCGGTATCGAACTGGCCTTCGTTGGCGTTGGTGCAGGCTTATATACCGTATACCCTAGTTGGTTTCCGGTCGTTGGTCCTGATTCTTTCGCTAGGTTGCGTCGTTGGTTCTTTTGATTGTCTGGTGTTTGGCGTCCGTTTCTTTTCTTTTGTACTAACTTGGTTAGTGCTCGTTTCCATGTGAGTGGTAGACTTTATGTATCGTCCTTCGCGTTCAAGTTGTTCGGTCGTTTTTCGATTTCTATGGCTTCTCTGATGATTCTTCTCGTATAGTGTTCGATGTTGGCTATCATGTTAGTGTTTTCGAAATCGATCGTGTGTGAGGTGGTTTTCACGTGCTGGCGCAGGTATGAGATTCTCTCGCCACAGGCTTCCATTCGTTTCTTCACAAGTACATCTAAGAACGGGAGTTGGTTTTCTTCTTCGACTTCTATGGTGAACTTGGTGTTTGGACGGATTCCGTTTAGGTGGTCCAAAAATATGTTCAGCTGCTCTCTTCCGTGGTTCTGGATTACAAATCCGTCATCGATATATCGTAATCTCGGTTTCTGATTTGCATTTTGGAGGGCTCTTGTTTCATAATCTTCCATGAATAGGTTTGCCAGAACTGAAGAAAGGCAGTGTCTCGATAGTTCCAGGATGGGTTCTGCAGGCTTGTGTTTCTTCTTTATGATATCCAATGTTTCTTCCACCCTTATGTTTGTGAAAAGGCAAAAGCTGTGACGTAAAGAAAATAGTTATACCATGCAATTCTATACAAATTTAACCCATAAAATGTCTTTCATTTCATACATATAAAGAAAGAGAAGAAAATTTCGGTTAACAAATATCTAACACATAAGTATTCTTGTATGTAACAGAGACAATTTGTAGTAATGGTCAATATTTGATTATTCTGGGGAACAGTGTGGCGTGAGAAATAGTTCATGGGGTCTAAAAATGATTTGGAGTAACGGTTTCGGGCAAAGAGAAACAAAGAAAAACCAATATTACCATCTAATCATTGCACCACACGAACCCACGATATATATCAAGAATTTAAAGAAAAACTACTCTTAGATTAAACTATGTTATGAAGGTGACTTAATACAAATTAATAAGTAATAAATTATATATAATTGCCATAATCATTAAATTCATATACATTATATAGGTCAACCGCGTCTAGTCAAGTTTATATTTTTAAATACCATTCGATCAAGTTTGGCTTCAAAATTTAATTTTATTCCGCTTTGTTCATTTGTTGAGTTGTTCCATCGACGCCCTTCTATATTGGAAACTCTGCATTTCCACAGCCGGACGTGATTTTTAAACGAATTCTCGCCGACCTTTGTCGGTCGAAGTTTAGAAATTGCGGCGCTAATACGAAAACTGACAAAGGCGGATGTGTTTCACAAAGAACGAATGAGTTTCCCCTACTCTAGTTTCAAATAACGTACTTGATTTTAACCGTTCGTTGCCAAGCTGGACGTTCTGCAGCAGTATATCGGAGTTTACTTTGAGAAAGCGGTCTCTAAGTCGTGGATAAATTAACTTTTTGGGAAAACCATAGTTAATTTATTTTGAAAAAAAAATTGTATCGCTGTCATTTATGTTACGAATGCGTATCACGTGATTATTTTTTTTTGTCAGGCGTTGTTGACGGTAAGTTTCAGTTAAAGGTTTGATTTAATTCAAATGTAATTTTGATTTATAATGTTGGTTCTAGTAACAGCGCGTAGTGTAGTTCAGGTAATGTTGTTCATATGTGCAGATTCATTAACTAGAATCTATTGTATCTTTTCCTATTCTTTGAAATTTTAAACTAAAGCTGGTACATTAGTATTTTGTTCACGTGCAATTTCAACTTACGATTTTCGTTAGAGTTTGCATTTTTAAAAGATATGCCACTCACTGCAACCACTAAAATCACATTGAAGGTAAAATTAAACTCTACGACTTTGTAATTTCGTGTAAACTTTTACATATTTCAGAAAATATCGTTAAATATTTTACCCCCCCCCCCCCACTTTATAATATCCGCCGGTGTATTACAACGCAACTTGAATCTGCATATCATTCCGCGTCTAAAAAACTTTCAATACCGCCACCGGGAACAAATAGTTTAATCTAAAGTTTCTTCTGAACATAATGTATCCCCGGAGCGCCTACAATGCACGAACTTCTGATGTTTTGGGCCGGAGTGGTTTACTATCGGAAATTTTAGTTGAGCCAGATAACCACTGCTGGTCGAATAAACTTCGAAAGTGTACACACATTTGCATAATAATGGATTTGCATCGTTAGCTTATTAAAGAATTCAGTTTGTTGCCGCGCTAATTGTTTAGGTACAAAACAACATCGGTGAGCTCACGAGCTGCGAAGGAAATCGAACATTGTCAGGATTGTCCGCAGGGAAGGTGGTCCAGATTATTTCATGAATAATTACGAGCCTCGCGCATGGTAAATAGATTATGAAGCTAATCAACATTCGACGAAAATTGCCCAAAACGTGCTTCTTAATTTGCGACACACGCGATAAATTGAGAACTTTGCGAAATATGTGGACGGAAATATGCAAATGTTGTTGTTGGTAGAGGGGGTGTTTTTGTTTCATGGCGACTTCAGTTGTCAATGCGTTCGTGATTTGGCTGCGGTTGTTCGTAACTTACGGCGTATCCAATATGTGTCGCCTCTCTCATAATAATTAGTTTGCAACCGCGTCAGCCGCAACATCAAATTATGGTGTTTAAGCAATGAAAATAAGGGGAAACTAGAATAATTATTAAACATAGGTAAAGTCTATAACATTGATTACCTGGTTGCTTACTTTATTATTAATAAATAGTTCACGCCTGAAAAACAATGTTCTTTAAAAAGTTGAACACCAAGACATCAGGAATAGCTGTTCATGGTCAATCATCCAGTGATCAAAAAATTGCTCTGGAAATGAAGAGAGACTGGATCTCCTCATGGGCCTGTACTGGAACTGTAAGCTACGAAGGCAGTACCACAATTGCTACAACAAACGAAGCTTAGATCCACTACGTATTAAACTCTTAACCTGCTGCAAAATCCCTGATTCCTAAATGGAAACACAGATATGATAACGTGGTTATTGCAAACCCGGCCGCTGAAGAAACCTAGCGAACAGGTCAAAGATGCTGTCGTTTAAGAAGCGCAAGCTGCCTTTAAAAAGGCCCGAGTGCAAAAGACGGGACATGTGAGAAAGGTGGTATCGTTGAGACTAAAAATCCGGAGGACTTGTAGATGAAGAAAAGCCATGTAAAAACTGATGGCGAGGGAAACTTGGATCTCAAAGTCGTCAAGGACGACAATAAGGTACTCAAAACTGAAGATTTATTGACATAACCTTATAAGAGAAGTAAGTAAAGATTCTAACGGAAATACACGTTTTGGCCTTCCCTGCATCGATTCTGACTATTTTCTACATGACCTGTGCGTATATGTGTGTGTCACAACTTTTAAAAGCTGGTGGATAATGAGCAAACAGATATTCAGAAAGAGGGGGGATAAAAATATATCTAGTTGAAAGCATAGAGTAGGAGGGACACATAGAGCAATATAACGTTGGAATATTTGAAGAATGCAGTACAGTTGTGATGAATGCTGAATTATCAGCCAAGAGAGAGATAGATACACAAATGGTAAACTGTGTCATGAAGATATTCCAGAGGAAATGCAGACTAAATCTGGCTGATCTACAGATATCAGTAAACCGAAGGAGATTAAGGCACGAAACATCTGAAGAGCGTGGAACCTACGTTGAAGTGAAGGGAAATGTATGAGAATGTGTGTAATATTACCGGCACCAATAATACGACTAAGCGAATTTATTTAAAAAATTTCCAATAGGGAGAGATGTACGAATACGAAGTCGTAATTGCAGTATTGCAAATTGAAGAAGGCGAAACCAAAATTGTGGGATCTAATCATACCAGATGTGGTTATGAGCTTGTTGGCAACACCAGCAGACATGAATAAATTATGCAAAGGAGAAATACAAATGATGAAGATAGAATTCGAAAACGGAAATCAAGCCACTAGGTATATAACGAGAAGACTTGGCAACCCGTGTCATCATCAAGCTATAGCAGGTGCAGGTGGGATTCTGAAATGTGAAAAATATTTTTTTCCAACTCATTTTTCACTCATTAGTGGTGTATAAATAATAAAATCACGGCAATAAATTTTCCAACTCAATTACGAAATAGCCTGAATGCGAATTTTTTTATATAAAAGGTAGCAGAAGGCTGCGCTTGTAATCTTCGAACGTGTTGCTCATCTCGACTAATCTTTCGACAATGTTCACGTCTCGTGATAAAAAGTAGTTCATTTTGCGAAGTAGCTATTATGTATATAACATTGTTTGAGTTTTTAATATATTTAACTTTCGTAGTAATCAACTTTTCGAAATACTCGAACCGTCTTCGAGGTATGAAAAAGAACAGTAGTAAACAGTCCATTCTTGTTAAGACATTGGTTATATTAGTTATTTTTTTCGATTAGCCCCACACGATAGCCACACCCACACATTCCGGGAAGATGTACCTGAAACATTTTTATTGAGAATATTGTAACTTTTCCTTAACGGAAATTAAATTGTGACACCTGATCATTTCTATAGGTTCAAAATCGTTCGTGGCGTGTGTAATTTATTTATGACAAAAATTGGGCAAGTTGCATTTAAGTTGCATTTGGCTCGTTTCTAATTTCTAATTATTTTGTAAACATCTATAATGTTATCGCTGGATCTGACATATACCTAGTATGTATATGCAATATGAAAAAATATATATTTGGATATGAAAATTGCTCTCAAAGTCAGGTATTTTGGTTGCAAATTCAAGTTCAATTCTTGTTAGTGTTATATTCTCAGTGGCTTGTTAGGAGTCATTTGCTATACCTTCAATAGAAAATGTTCTCATTGGACATTATTTTATTCACCTTTGCTGTTATCAGAAACCTCCAGTAGGATACTGATAAATGTCACACTTATATCAAATCTCATTCTACACCTCGAATATTTCAAATAATCGACGTAGTTTCACACTAATTTAATATTCACGAAAATTCCCGCGACGCCATTGTCTCCTAACGAGAAAGAAAACCAGACAATTTTAAACGTTAGTGCGGCCTATATTTCACCATTTGGTAAAACTACGTCCCGCGCTTTTTCTCCAAAACCCGCCTTATTTATTTTAATTTAAACGAAAGATTTACCTTCACGTTGTAAATCTGCTCGGTTTCGCATTATTAATTTATTATGCCCTCCGCAAATGTATTCGTTTCATCGTAGTGCGCTCCGTAACGCACCTCGTTTTATTTTTGTTCCCGCTGCGGACGTCTTTACTTTTAATTTTCGCGAGATGTTTGCGTATTTTCGGCGACGCTATCAGTCAAAGTTAATGAACGGGAAACGCTGGTTAACTTTTCCATTTTGATTGTTCATTTACTGGAATGGATTTTAACGATTTTATTCATTGTATTTATTGTGTCGTAAACTATCGACGAATTACACTTTTATTTCTCCAAAAAAATTACATGGTCGTGCTGCTAAAACAATGTTATGTAGCACATGTAGCATCTATACCGTATGTCAAAGGATTGAGTTTACAATAGGTATGATTGACCACAAATTTTCGAATTGAAATTTCATGTTTTTTGATTGTGCCCTGCTTGGTCTGAAATTTATTTTTAGTTTACTTTCGATTTTTTTAATCAAGTAGGCCTTCACAGTTTTGGATATTTTGACAATGTTCGGCCTACCTTGATAAAATCCAGTATTGGTCAGTAACAGCAATGATATCATGAGGTGGCTTAATAATTACAAAAACAAGAACAGTCGATTACATGTTAAGTATTTATTGTAGTATGACATGTGTCGTTATCTTTCATATCGTTAAAGTAATATCACAAAACTGATTTTCATTGCGAAGTAATGACAATATTTTTACAATAAATTGCTAACGTTAGAACAGAAAATATATTTAGTACAGTGTTAGGCACGTGGAAAAGTTACCATTAGTTAAGGAACTGCGACGAAAGATTGAATTCTGCAGCGACGAAGGTGGAGGGTTTATAGAGTAACTTAATACTTGTTTTTTGTTTTAATAATTTAATTAAAACTTTCTTATATTTTATTGTTTTTCTGAAAATTTGCACAACGCTATAACTTTACACTCTGAACAACTTTTCTTAGTAACACTTTGGCGTACTGTGAACGGAAAAGGTAGTTTACCTAGAACTAAAATAGTGTTTGCACAAATGTAAAGGCCTATTTGATTAAAAAAATTGAAAGAAAACTAAAAATCAGTTTCAGACCAAGCAGGGCGGAATCCCAAAATATGAAATTCCAATTCGAAAATTTTTGGTCAATCATACCTATAGTAAACTCAATCCGGCATACGGTATATGTAATTGAATAGATGAGTGCATAAAGATGTTTAGTCCAAAAAATCCCAAAATGAGTTAGCCATCACATCTCGTTTAGAATATGTAGACTCAGCTATGAGCGGAAGGACGAGACCAGTCCCTTATATTTACTATGGTTGCGAGTCCCTTAAATTTTGCAGTGAGTGCAAAAACAAGTTAAGTCCTGGACTAAACACGTTTATGCACTCATTTGTTATTAGTAGTATCTGCGCAGAAACAAAAATGGTGGTAGAACAGCTGACCTAGGTGTCAAAGCTTCTATTATAGTATAAGTAGAGACGCTCTAGTTTGTTGGTTTAAACGAATCCTTGTTTATTTACAATAATAATATCTTACTGAAAATGAGTGATAGCGAGCTTAAGAATGAAAGTGATGAAAATGTTAGCAGCCAAGGAGGTAAACGTAATAAACGGAAAAGACAGGAAAAAAATTGGAACAGGTTTAAAATAAAAAATTCTCGTTTAAAAGGAGAAGAATACGTTAACTCTAAAGGCTGTACTGTTCCACAACCTATCTTACCTGACAAGCACGCCTACAATGAACCGAAGGCCATAAATAGAAAGAAAATTAAAAACTTAAAAGCTGTGCTGCAATACATACCTCAAGAGTACCTTCCTTTTTACGAAGAAATAGTGAAATGGAAGCAAACGGACGAAATCAAGAAACTATGAAGTGATTTTTACATAATAAGTATTTCTTTTTTTAATTAGTTTGTAACTGACAAGTATTATATGCATTTTGTTCTAAAATAAAACTTTTGTTCGCTATGTACTAGAGGCTGAGTGCATAAAGATGTTCAGTCCACCTAATTAAATGTTAATTAGCGGTGATAGCAAAAATATATCAACACATCTTATTCTTGTTCATTACATAATGTGATATATTTGATATTTGGAAAGGTTTTACGATGATAATTACTAAACGTAAAAATCTAGAAAGTTTTTTTTAATTTTCTCAAATTAATAAATTTGGACTAAACATGTTTATGCACTCATCAATTCAATTTCAAATGCTGTACCTTAGCCTAAACTTTAAAGGTGCGTATTTAACCCCATATTTTTTACTTCATTAAACATTTGTTAAAAGTTCACGGTATATCTTTGTTCAAAGTTCGCTAAACGTATAATTTGTCAAATGTCATGGTCAAGGCTAATTTCCGCAAATTCTGGGTAAGAATTTAATCAAGTTATCGATGTGACGTTTGCCCCTTTTGTGCATCATTGGGAAACAAATAAATTAAACGAGCAGCTCAATAAATAATTGCGATAGAGACGTTCTGAATAAGGTATCCGAAACTGGTTTAAACTCTGGGGAAAAGTAATTACGAACCGCCGGAATTATCTTGCAGGGATCCTATTCATTTATAGCGTTCGCTATTATTTACTCCTACGGCCGATTTCGTGCGATCGGCGAAGTAATGGATGCCGTGAAGTTAAATTTGGTTTCGAACTTGATTATGGGCCTGGATTGATCGGCACGTGGGTCAGTCAATCGGATACGATATTTGCAAAAATTGAAGGGTATTAATTTACTTTGAGATTGTAATTAATTCGGCTTCATGTGCACAAAACTAGGGCAACCAACAAAAACAATATATAATTCGTACCTTCACAATGATTTTATTTCTTATGCTTTCACACCATAAAATTGCAACGATCTTCCATCATGGGCTAATGGGCTTGACCGGTTGTAAAGAAAACCTCAAAATATGAGCGCCACAAAGTAAAACACACTTTTCGCTTAATATATGTCGTCAACTCTAAAAAAAACGTCCCGTTCTGGGCTACTATTAGGGTGTATGTCATTCATTTGAACGGCCGAGCGAAAACGAAAGTATGACGTACAAGAAGTCAAGTTTCGATTTCTTAATGACACACATCGAGTTACATCGATTTAATTTAGAGTTGTAGTAATATATTTGTAGAGCTATGTAAAATTCTGATGTTTCTTAATTCGAAACGTACCAATTTCCATGATGTCAGATCACCAGTGACCTTGATGGTCGAGCTCCCTATATACACTGGGTTTCGAATAAAAGGCACCACATAGAAGGAGTAGCCGGAGACGGCGGAAAACTTGTGTGTAAACGTTTCTTGTATCGTTATTTGTTAGTTTTATTGCTGTATTTTTGTGGATCTAGTTATCAGTTGTCACTGTTTTGTTTGTAAGTATTTGAATTATTTGTCTGCAGATTAGCATATTGAGTTATCGAGAGAAGATTAGAACGTACTCTTCAACAATTTTAAGGACATGTCGAGGATGGCAGGAAGAACAGCTACAAACACGACGTAGAGGCAGTAGGCATCATAGAAGCACTAAGGAACAGGAAGATCGACTGTTGAGAAGAAGTTGTCTCCAGGACTCTTGGGAAACATCGCGCTCAGTTGCAATACACTGGGTAAGAGAAGTTGGTCACAGGGTCTCTATGAGCACAATTTATCGGCACGTTCGCTCATTTGAATTATGATCATACCATCCAAACTCCCGTATTCCCTTAATAGCTCAGCACAAGTAGCCATACTTCAGTGGTGCCAGGCCAACATTGGCTACGTGAATGGGATGATGTCATTTTCTCTGATGAGTCTAGGTTTTGTTTATGACGATATAATTTGCAGTTTGTACAACGAACGAACATACTGGCCTAACACCTGGTTTAATGGTTTGGGGCGGCATGAAAATAGAAGGCCGCTCTCCTTTAACGTTTATCAGTTTAAATGCTCAACGTTACATCGGCAATGTCTTACAACCAGTTCCTCCTTTGCTTCAAGAACATCCAGGAGCTATTTTTCAACAAGATAATGCGCGGCATCATGTGGCAGTACTAACACAAAGATATTTGAAGAAAGTAACGTAAATTTGATACCTTGGCCTGCCAGGTCGCCTGACTTATCGCGTATAGAACGTGTCTGGCAAATGATGAACCGAAGACTGTGTGATCTTGCTCAGCCTCCAAACACTATAGATGAATTGCGGCAACAGCTTCAAATAGCCTGAGACGAAATACCCCAGAACGCAATAGATCATCTACTTTCTAGTATGCCTAGGGGGGTATATTCCTGCATTCAAGCATGCGGTGATGTTACACATTATTGACATTTCTTCAATAAAGCGCTGTGTTTTTTGCAAATTTCCAAATCATTTGTTTGTGTATATATATAAAATAGCTTTACACAAAAGTTTCAGCCCTCTCCTTCCATTCCTTCTATGTGGTGCATTTTATTTGTAACCTACTGTACAATACATGATTTACAACTAGTTAATATATTTTTTGTTCATATGGGTTGTTGCATAAAATAGAATAAATAAATTTATTATATCCTAATGACTGTTTAGATTATGTATATTGTGGTGAATATTACCAGATCAAATTTGTTTCCATTTATCAACTGATGTGTTATTAGTCACCGAGACATTCTTGCTCAAAGCAATTGCGCTATTTTAGTTTTACGTAATGTCTGCGAATCAACATGAAATATTTAAGAATCGATCGCTTAAGCAACTTTATTAGCCTACGTGAAGTCGGTCGTATAATTCCAGTAGTAATAAAATGTCGCATAAACTTCCACGTTATAGCTACATTATGAGGATAACAAACAATAAAGCTTTAATTATAAATGATTTAGAACCAAGGCGAATTCAATTTATGATAATTGATTTGCAAGGAAATTGCATTCGAATCACGGCCAAGTAACAACAAATCGATATATTACTATACACAATTTTAAAGTTGTGTTCGGAAATGCCCAGCTAATAATTGCGATATGCAAGAAGTTAGCATCAACATTAATTCAATCGTCCTTAACGTCCTAAAATTAGGCACGATTATTTTTATCATTATTACACATATATATACAGTCTGTAAACGAAATTAGTTCTTAAAAATTGAAAGCACTACATATATCATAGTAAGTTTATCAAACAGTATATAAATATTTAACATTATTCATAAATCAAAGTACTAAGTAACAGTGTCGAGCAAAGCGTCAACGTTTAGAAAACAACTCCAACTGATTAATTTACTTTTATTCAATTTGAAAACATCGACGGCTCGTCGAAATGAAGGGGAGAAACATTCAATATCATTTTGCGATTTTAAATAAAATATATTATTATTCAGGGAAGCTGCGGATGAAGAAATACGAAAATTCCGCTTTTCAACAAGTGTCACTGTTTAAATTATTGAAGAACTAAAAGGAACTAAAAGTTACAAGTTGCATCCGCCCGATTTTAAATTGTATGGGAAATATTTCTATATAAATGAAATGATCACACGATGTTTATTTGTATTTTGAACGAAGCAATCTTTGTTCACATTAAAGGAGTAATCAAATTAAATTATTTTGCCGGAACAGCTTGCAATTATTGCTCACTGAGTAGATGATCAATGAGCGAACTGGCTACTAATAAAAATATTATTTTTATTATTTTTTCTTTTACGACACGTAGCATGAAAGCACAAAGATTTAACTTTTACGTATTATACATTTTTAACGTATGTTTTATAACACTTTCATGTAACAATAATTAAGTATAATAATGACTGTTTATTGTCTACTATCAACAACAAATATAAACTACAACACAAAAAATCAAAGAAAGATTGTATAGAAGAAAAAATCTGCAGTGGTTCGCACTGAACTTCCTTATACTTAGTTATACATCATTTTTCTAAAAAAACTTTTCAAATGATAGTTGTTTAAAATTTCAAAGTCCTTAAAGTATAAGGAAGTAAAAGCAATCAGATGCACAATACTTGTTAACCACGTATATTACGTGTAGTAAAAATAAATTATTTTTGGATAAAATTGAAACCTCTATTTATCATAGTTATAATGATCCGATTTAGGTCAAATATGCGCAGTTTTGTTCAGTAACTTGTTGCGATTTTGAAGGTAATTTCATAATGCCTCTCTCATAGGGCAATCGAAAAGGGCGTTGCACCTGGAGAGGTCAACGCCTGATTGCATCGTGAGGCAGAAGACGGAGAGTGAGAGGTTAGCGGTGGGAGCAGGGAGAAGGGCGGTATGGTACGAGATGGCCGTGAAATGGGGCATAGATAGCTTGGGGAAGATAGTGGTGGAGGAGCCAGAGAAGAGGGAGAGAAGAGGAGGAGGGTTATCAAATTGGGAGGTGGCAAGAAGAAAGATGTACGAGAAGGCAGGGATGTCGTTGAGGGAGGTGTAAAGGAGGAGAGAGGAAAGGCAGCAGGTGGAGAGGGAGTTGGTGGAGCGTTTGTTACAGATGGAAGCGCAGGAGAGAGGGGGGAAAATAGGGGAGCAAGGTACAGTAAGAAATATAAGGAGCTTCAGGTGTACAGTGGGAGGCCGAGATACCTAGGAGGGGGCAAAACGGCAGAAGAGGAGAAACTAGTATCGAGGTTCAGGTGCGGAAATGAGGAGAGGAAGAACAAGTGCTGGATGGGTGATGATTACAAGAGGTGCGTAGTTTGTGAAAGAGGATTAGATGAATGCAGTCACTGGTGGGAGGAGTGCAATGAAATGGTATGGAGCAAGGAGGAGGAGGAGAGGGGTAGACATTGGAGGTGGACGTTAGGAGAGAAGGGCGAGGGAGCGATGTTGTTAGGGGAGTTAAAGTTGACGAGAGGGTATGAGAAGGAGGGAAGCAGAAAAAAAATAACTTATGTTGGAGATGAGGTGACCAGGAGGTAGTTCGAGAGAAAGATGGGACAGGCCAGGAAGTAGAGGAAGTGAGAGCGAGAGAAGGAGCTAAAAGAGGACAGGAAGAGAATATGATTGAGTGGTTTAGAAGTTGTGCCGAGTTTTATATATATATATATATATATATTTATAATTTATTTCTTTTCTTTTTTCTTTTGTCGTATTTCTTCTTAGAAATTTTATTTCTTTTGATGGGATTTTCGACAATTAAATGACAAAATGTTTGTTAGAACATATTTTACTATTAAAATATAATATGTTTATCAAAAACGTTTCGGCCAAAAGTGGCCTTTTTCATAGTCTGTAATTAAATAAAAGTATCATACATATATAAATGGTCAGCATAATACAATTGGTGGTAATAATTTTATTTACATTATTAACTCAATTATATTAAGTGTCAAAATATTAGTAAAATTGAAATGAAAATATTATTATTGAGTTAATAATGGTTATTATATAATATTCCTAAACTTATTATTTATTACAGTATACATATGCAAAATTTGAACATAATATTGAAAATATTATAACAATTTTCTTTTCAATATTATGTTCAAATTTTGCATATGTATACTGTAATAAATAATAAGTTTAGGAATATTATATAATAACCATTATTAACTCAATAATAATATTTTCATTTCAATTTTACTAATATTTTGACACTTAATATAATTGAGTTAATAATGTAAATAAAATTATTACCACCAATTGTATTATGCTGACCATTTATATATGTATGATACTTTTATTTAATTACAGACTATGAAAAAGGCCACTTTTGGCCGAAACGTTGTTGATAAACATATTATATTTTAATAGTAAAATATGATCTAACAAACATTTTGTCATTTAATTGTCGAAAATCCCATCAAAAGAAATAAAATTTCTATATATATATATATATATATATATATATATATATTGATGTTTAATTATGGAATTTGAGGAATGCCAAATAAAGGTTTATTATTCTTAGAAGCCCTCCTCCCTATTGGCAAAAAAATGAGGTCCGAATTAAGAGTCGTGCTGTAGGGGAGCAGCTCATAGTAGATAATTCCCTCCCAATCCCACCAAACACAGAAAAACCTTCCTATGCGTCAATCCTGGCTTGGCCACCGTTTCCGTCGGCTAACCGCGATTCTACCACAACCATTTTCGCTTAACGTTGTCTTAAGTGATCCACTTTTCATCATCAGTCACCAACCGCTTGAGAAATCGGTCGATTTTGCTGTGATTCAGCAGCGATTCGCAGATGGAAATTCGGCATATGATGTTTTTTGCGTTTACCCATACATCGAGCTTCTTTTTGTATCCAGCCTTATTCAAATGGTTCCAACCAGCCTTTTGTGCATCTTTAGCTCTTGGGGAATCGAAACAGTGCTTACATGTCGGTCGGACTCGACAATGTCCATGATTATATCGATATTTTCGACAATTCGCCTTCCAGTGCGTGGTACATCTTTGACATCGAAATTACCGGAACAGCATCGACGAAACCAAAATTGCGCAAGATTGCCTGTTACATTATCAGGACAATAAACACTATTCACATGACTTGCGTTTTCGCCTTTATTGAAGAAAAACTAAATATATATATAGTGTATTTTTAATATATAGTGTATTTTTCTGGACATTATATCTCGTTTAACGAATAGATGCAGAATAGGCCTGGTCTCAGCGTCAACAGCCAGTTTCACACGCTACATACAAATTAAAAAACACCGGAACGCAATCACGATTGCCGAATTTTGTAGTTGCGTATTTTGGGATTGAGAAATTCCACCAATATAAAACTTCTATTCAAACTTCGCGCACTTGTGTGGAGATGCATATCTAATGGGTAAATGGGGTATAGTATCTTTGACGCGCGCTTAAACAAAACTGTGACTCAGTATTGTTTTGTGACGTGCACGAAATGATTTCAGGCGTTCGAATAATTTTTTTGCTACCGTTAACAACTCGTCAACAAACTCACATTTTCGTAAACAGGACCTACTCGTTTGGACAGGCGATACAAAAGCATCTTTGACCTATTAAAACGTACTTAGACGAATACGACGTAGAAGAAATTATGTTTTGATTAATCAAAAAAATGTTATTATCAATCTTATCGTTTGATTTGGATGACGAAAGTACCTTTGCCTACAATTTTCAATTAGAAACATTCCACTCTTAAAATGCGCATGGCAGTTAGTTTGCCGTACCGTTCGTTATATATTTGATTATTTTTAACGCATACGAATCACTTTTATTTATATACAAATCGCCAATCATAAATTTTAATTCAATTGCTTATTTTTCTAATAAAATCACCTAAGAAACATAGGTTAATTCATACTGATTGGATAAAATAGTGTAACGATAATTGAACATGTTATTGGCATAACCCTACCATTTACAAATACATTATGTTTCAATCCTTGTATTTCCATCCTAGCTCTCTCCGGGCGACCCTTTTCTTCACCCGGCTCTTAATCCCCCCTTATCCTCTCTTTCTTGGTGTCCTCTCCTGCCTGCATTTCCCTCAACGCCCTTATGCTGTTCTCCTCCTTCAAGTCCTTTAGCTTCACCAAGAATCCCACCCTCTCTGTTCTTCCCCATGCTTGTTCTTCAATCTCCTAATTTCCTCTTCTCATCTTTTCCCATCTTCACTGGACATGTTCTGTTATCACTTTTCATTTTCATTTTTTTATTGGTTAATTTCGGACATTTTATTTAAAATTAATTGGATATCTATTACATCAAAAAGTATAGAATATTACACAAATAATAAAAATTGCCCGTACATGGTATTGTTGCAAAAGTATATTTGACATAGTTACATTATAATTATGACTCGTTTAAACTTCTTATATTATATGAATTTAGATTATAAAATTCATTGTCAATGGTAGCAATTTTTTTTCTAATTGAGAGTTTCTTGTAAATAATAACAGTGCTCCGCCCACTGCTCATTGTCTTTTACATCACGCACGCATCAATTAATTATTATCGTTTCGTCAGGGCATCATAATGTAGTGTCAAATGACAATACAGGCACATAAAAGCTGCACCATGGCCGGAGGCGATTTAAACGCCAGGCCATAAAATCCTCAACAGTGATCTGATGACGTATGCGGTCTATAAATCATTTAAATAAAAACCATCAAACGCACTTCTACACACCTGATGGCAATTCCGTCTTAATTTTACAATCGTATTTACTCATCGAATGTTTTAACATTTTATCGCCCTCGAGAGTCCATGTTACCAGAACGCGATGTATTTGCGCACTAAGTAGTTTGCTAAATATACCATCAATCACACTTTGACACATCAAATGCAATATAATTGATTTATGGTTTCCGGAATGCTCATGAATTAATGTCACATCGATATGCCTTAATATCTCGGCATCTACGTACGTCACGTTATATAAAAAATTGTTTTCGAAGATATCAGATGTTAACGTAGGCATATATTGATTAAGATAAGTTATCTTCATTTAAAAAAATAACGTGGGAGAGAATTAATTTCAACTTTGATTACTGCTGCTGTAGAGACGTAAAATATTTACAAAAATTGGCACTGCGACTTATGGTAACGATAAAATTATGCATAATCTTATCTTAAATGCATTTATTTTTAGTTGAAATGCTCCGATGTCACGATACCGCGGTGACTTCCGCTATCGCTGCACACCAAGTCGGCTGACTTATTTACGATCGATTTGCACAACATCCAGATGAATAGGGGGCCGTGCGAACTACGACATGAAAGCAAGGAAAGAGAGCAAATAAATAGCGAAACACCTGGTTGTTGGCCGTCTTGGAGATAAAAGTAAAATATAAGCGATTCTTAATAATCCCGGAAACTAGCTACGACAATAACCGGGTACGTATAGTATTAGAAATGTTATTTGCCGGAGATTACTCCTCGGAATCGGCTGGTTAATGTTTGCTGGATAAAATAACGGAACGATAAAATTCTTGATATCTCAGCCTTGGATTTCTATAGTAAAGTTTTCAATTAAATAGTGATTTATTAACTATATACCATTATTGGTAAATGAATCTGTGGACTATGAAACAAATTAACTGAGCCAAGCAATTGCAAGATGAGGTCATTAAAAACAAACTTATCAATGGTAAGAGAAATTCAAAGAAGTTTAAAAACGTAAACATATCATATTGAGGACTACAAATCCAGCCTTGGAGGTGGACACCCGTGACGGTCAGCTAAGCTCCCAATCCAACCTGATGTATGTTTGTTTTTCTGAAACATTTCTGGAGTTGTAACCAATGCATAAAAAGTAATATTTTTTCTTGATTTTATTTGGCGTAGCTACGTCACATATAATATTTTAGTAATCATCGGAAAATACTGTTTAGTTTTTATTTTCATTTCAAACTCGTGCGTTAATAAAAAGTACGACAGTTTCGCTACGAAGAACACGTAAATAAAATTTAGTTTCAAAATCCAGTTTGAAACCGGAATTGATTGCCTTTCAGTTACCAACATATTTATTTCACACGAAAGCAATGAGCAAGTATTTAAACTACATAAAAACTAGGAACGTTCGTGTGAGTGTACTAACATCATCTATACGTCAATACCCACACACTCGTGCTGCTGTGTGATGATTTTTAACTACACTATTGATATTTAATTAACTGTTAATGTGAATTTGTAGCACCAAATTAAGATTGTCGCAACAACTTTATTTATGTGCAATTGGGTCATATGTCGTACAGTTTGCGCAGCGTGTTGAATGAAACGCAGCTCGCAAAAGTGCGACTTTGTAACGATTCGCGTGGCCTGTTTAGTAGAGACTAGGCGACTAACCTTCAATTAGTGCTCCTTTTCGTGGCAGTTTTTCAATGATTTAATTTTAAATTTCTATCTGCTAAGGAGTCACAATAAGTTAACAATTTGAGACTACAATTAATATGAACAAAGTTTTATATATACTCATTGACATAAACTGCACCACCTAGAAGGGGTGGGAATTTTTGGACCAAATTTGGCAGAAACATTGAACTAGTCTAAGGTAACAATTGATTAAAATTTGTTTTGCAACGTATTGACTAGCAAAGTATTGTGTTTTACGGGGGACCAACTCAGTGTTTCATTTCTGGCTGAGTTTGATGAAGTGGCAAATTTTAATTCTAAAATATTGTCCATATATGTATATCACATATTAGTAAAATGATTCTAATCAATATACCGGAACTGGAGTGGAAGCAAATTTTATTTCCAAGAAATACATTTTGCGCTTTCCTGCACGGCTCTATAGGCTAATGAAAAATTTTCTTATTCAATTTCGAACGATAATAAAAAATACGTAATAAATTTAGGTTTCATGCCGACTTGTAATATAATTTCCCACTTATTTGCGCGTTTTATTAATTTAGGATAAATAAACGCCCAGCATATTTGCTGTCACAGTTTAACAGGTTACATGAAATTCGATTATCTGCAAACTGGAACACATCATTGGGGGCCGTGTTGCGAATTTTAATTAGGAACATATAAAGGACTATTTACGAGTACGCGTATAATGTATTAAAAATTCCCATTCGTTAAATTAATACGACCTCGGCTATTTAATTAAAAAAAACGGCCAATATTTCGTGAGTAATGTCGCATATTTGCATGATTTGTGCCGGGGGCATCTAATAAACGCATTGAAGCTAGCGTTAATGCGGTGTAAAAATTGTTGGTAAGATGGCAATATATACTGGGCTGAAATCTGTTTCTTCGTTCTCAGGTTCCCCGAAGGCTAGCTTCGAAGTTTCGGCGGGGTCCCATCTGTCATCTTCTGATAGCTCTTCTAAGTCAGTAAGACCAAGAAGAACTACCTGAAGATGGCAAATAGAAATGCCATTGCAGATTTTTTCAGATGGATAGGTGGAGGTGATCGGTTCGCACCATGAATTTTGATTGCAACCACATAAAAAAATATTTTAAATTAAGGTTCTTGGCTTTTCGCTACTGACGGGGTGTCATTTTTGATATGACGTATTTTAAATATATTAATTTTTATAAAAATAATATTGATAAGTAATGTTGTTTCTGCGCATGTCTAAAGTCACTAAATATATCAAATACCGCAATCTATTAGGCCAAAGTGTTAGGCAAAGATACAGCATTTTTGCCATAAAATGACGACGGTTTTAGTAGCTTTCACGATTTTATGTTTCACTCTGTGATTCGCTAAGTGTCAATTGCTCAACAGATGTCGATTATTTGCGTCTTGCGTCAAGAATTCTGTATTATTGTTTTTGTGCGTGCTTGAGTGTAAATACAAAGTCAACAATGCCTGGATGTTGTTGCAGAAATAGCACTATAATAGTATTTTGTGTACCAAGGCCAAAAAGTACTGTTTTTTCGTCCGAGTTTTCTTTACGACCGAGGCGTAGCCGAGGTCGGAAAGCAAACGAGGACGAAAAAACACTTTTTGGCCGTGGTGCACACAACATTTTTTAGGCGACCCTCATAAAATTTTCAAATTTATTGCAACATTTACTTACAATTTATTGACATAGTCATTTATGACAACTGAACAATTGTACATATTTGTGACACCTTCAGACATGTTTATGTTTTCTTTGTCTACATTCGAAGTTATTTCGGCTTTATAAACTATAATTACCCAATAATCAGTTAAAAAGTCTATCACCAACACGTATTTACTAATGTAAACAAGATGCACAGTTTGACACTGACGGCAATGTTGTTATTGTTATACAATTTCGGTAACTGTCGGTAGATGGCGCCACCCTATCGCGGACGAAAAATGAAAGCGGACGAAAAACGATTACTTTTCGTCCGCGTTTGACGACTGAAATTTCAATTTTTCGTGTCGGTCGCCTAAAAAAGACATTTTCATTCCCGAGTGCTCAAAAAAATAGCGAAAGAAGAAAAGTGTGGTTAAGTCTAATTTATCGGCAATTTTAATGACAATTTTACAATTTGTGAAGTAACTAGTAATAAAAAATCACGTTACGAAAGGTTTGTTGGCAGGATGTGAAAAAACTTCTTCGACCTCCTGCCTTTCCTGATTTGTTGGTAACAGATTTAAATTGTGGTGGAGGTATTTGTAAACGAAAACGTACAGAAGATGAAACTATACCAGAACCTGCTGGCGTTGAAATTGCTGGAAGAGATTTAGAAAATAGCAGTGCAGAAGAAGAGTTCGAAGTGTTGCATGAAGGTGAAGCCATAGATATTTTAAGAAAGAAATTTCAAAAGCGTAGACAATATAAAAAATAAAGCAACAAGCGGATAGTCCTTTAGAGGGTATTTTTAATCAAGATCAACTGGGTGTTTTGAAAATTGGTGCATATAAAGGTGCAGGAAGAAATTTCATTCAGCATTCGTGTTTGCCCAATGAAAAAAGTATTTTCTGTACCAGACCCTGTTCATATTCTCAAAAATCTGGCCGCAGCGCCGACAAAAGGTTACAAACTTATTTTAAGCGATAGTCTTATACAAAAATAACGTGAGAGCAACGTAATTATGTTCTAGAGCTGGCCCTGGAAGAGGGAGATAGACATACCATGAATGTGTCATTTTAATCCAATAAAATAGTTTATTTAAACTGTCACTTTTTGAAGTATTGTCAACCCCGTATGATCACTTTTGCCGATCCGTTTCACGTTTTGTTAACTTGTTTAGAGAGACCGGCAGTGTAAATTATCGATTCCGATGTCGGTGGTGGCCATATAATTCATCTTTCATTTAATCTAAATGTAAGGGTAGGTCCACCGATTAGTAACGGCGAGTAGTTCTATTACTCAAAATTAATCTAAGACATGCGCGAAAACTTCCAAAGCCTTCCCTGAATCACAATTCCGTTGCTCACACGTTATGACTTGCCATCAAATGAAATATCAGTGGAACCATGGACGTACTGAATCTGTCACATTTTGACAAAATGAATTCTAAAATTAGCGTGGCGTTGATCAATAATGATGTTGCAGCAGGGCTATTGTATTGTATTTCCAAAAATAGAATAGAATACATATGTGGTCACTCTACATTTTTGAAACTCGAGGCGGCACTGATCTCCCTGGAGACAACAATAATAACAACGATTTTCAATCAATCATACAATTTGTTATTAGTTAAAGGTTTAAATAAAGTTTATCAAATAAACGGTAGTGTGTTAAACGCTACATTGGTGACCCCGATATAAAATGAGCACCGACAAAACTCTGAAACCACAAGCCACAGGTGACGGATACACACATTCCGGGGCTACCTCACCGACTACCCCAAAAAGCGCCACATCGGACCTCGCTAGCCCCAATGGCTACGTATTGGCGACTCGCGCAGTGAAATTACCGCCTTTCTGGAAGGATAATTGCGTTTTGTGGTTCGTACAAGTGGAAGCTGCGCTCGAAATCGCTCAGATTCGCGCAGATGCGGCAAAATACAGATATGTGTTGGTACACTTAGACGAGGCAACCCAACCGTTCGTCGCCGATATTATTACATCGCCACCAACCGAAGGTAAATATACTGCTTTAAAAACAAGGCTTGTAAATGCTTTCGAAGAAACTAAGCTTCGCCGCCTCCTCCACCACGTTGAGTTCATCGAGGGAAAGCCTTCACACTTCCTCCATCGTCTAAGAAACTTAGCTGCCGGAAAGGTACCCGACGCTATATTACGTACACTCTTCTTGGAGCAACTTCCTCAAAACGTTCGTTGTGTTTTGGCAATAAGTAACGCCAATGACTTGGATCATCTGGCCTTGCAGGCAGATAAAATTTTCAACATGCAACACAACATTATGTCTGTTAGCAGAAACCCAACCGTATAACAAACCAGTGACAACGCAGTCAGCATGCAAGCAGCCACAAATTCGGCATTCAATATCGACGAGTTAAAAGCAGAAATTCAGATGCTGGCCGCAGTAGTGCAGAAAATAAGAAGAGATAATGAACATGATAATACTAAAGTATTCAGCAGTGGTGTTTGCTACTATCATACACGATTTGGCAAAGAAGCAAAAAAATGTCGCCAACCTTGCTGCTTCAATAATGAGTTAAACTAGCAAGGCCTTCAGTAATTTTGGTAGGCACCGCTGAGGGCCCTTTTACATCACGCCTACAAATCAACGATACAAAAAACCATCTCAAATTTCTCGTCGACACCGGCGCTGACATTTCAGTGTTACCAAGGAGGATCTTTAATAATTGTAGACCATATCACAAAAATGCAAACTTCACACTTTTTGCAGCGAACGGTTCAACAATACATACCTACGGCACTCAATCGATGGCAGTGGACCTCGGAATCGGACGAACTTTTAACTGGGTATTCACAGTTGCCGACGTTGCACACCCCATACTAGGTGCTGACTGTATTAAGCAAAATATCTTGCTAGTCGACTTACGCAACCGAAGATTACTCGATCCTCAGCCAATTAAAAAATTGCTTCACTCAGCACCACCGCTCGAAGAAGTCAATTCAGTGGCGACGAAAGGACCAGTTACGTCAAAACTACCGTCGCAATTGGCTCGACCAACTACGTCAGCATTCCAACCAGTCAACCGTCTATCACAAGTCTCATCCATTACATGTAGTAATCCCGTATATGAACAAGTGAAACTATTCGAAGCGGTGGCGAAGCCTTTTGGTCTTCAAAAACCAAACCATGGAATTCAGCATCACATCACGACACACGGTACGCCAGTAGCAGAAAGAGCACGTCGACTTGCCGGCGAAAAACTCAAAGCGGCAAAGGAAGAGTTCGATATAATGCTTCGACAGGGTATCTGTTTACCGTCAAAAAGTGAATGGGCAAGCCCGTTACACCTTGTTAGAAAATGACGGAAGCTGGCGCGCCTGCGGCGACTATCGCAGACTAAACAGGGTGACAACACCTGATAGGTACCCTATACCTCACCTTCGCGATTTTACGTTTCTAATGCATGGCTGCACGGTGTTTACCACGTTGGATTTGACCCGAGCATATTATCAAATACCTGTCGCACCAGAAGATCGTCCTAAAACCGCCGTCATAACGCCATTCGGGTTATTTGAATTCAACGTCATGACATTCGGGCTGTGCAATGCCGCACAGTCGTTCCAGCGACTCATGGACTCAATTTTTCGCGGTTTAGAATTCTGTCACATCTACATCGATGATATTTTGATAGCCTCCACATCGCTTGAGGAGCATAAGAAGCATGTGCACATAATTCTCGAACGCCTTCACCAACATGGCCTTTCCATCAACGTCAACAAGTGCGTTTTCGCCAAAAATGAGGTAACTTACCTAGGTTACACAATAAACGCCAAAGGAATTAGACCCACCGCTCAACGCATCGAAGCCATCCGAGACAATCCAATTCCGAAAACAATAGTCGAGCTACGTCGATTTTTGGGGGCCTGGAATTTTTATCGACTAAATATTCCTCAGGCCGCTGAGATTCACGCCCCACTTGTCGCGCTTACTGCAGGCGCCAAGAAAAACGACAAACGCTTCATCGTATGGAACGATGTTACATCAAAGGCCTTCGACAATTGTAAAAAATCACTCATTGACGCAGTACAGTTGGCATATCCCGCTCCAGATAGTACACTAACACTTCGCTGCGACGCTTCCGACCAATCTGTTGGAGCAGCGTTAGACTAGTTAGTGAACGGTGAAAGACAACCTTTAGGATACCAGCAAACTGAACAAAACAGAACGCAACTACAGCGCTTACGACCGCGAATTACTCGCCATTTACAAAGGTATAAAAAATTTTAAGTATCTAGTGGAAGGAAGGCACCTGGTCATTTTAACCGATCATCGACCAATTTCATTTGCACTAACACAGGCCTCCGGCAAAGCTTCCCCACGTCAACAACGGCAGTTGCAGTTCATTAGCCAATTTACCACTAACATCGTACATGTGGCTGGTCAAGACAATGTGATAGCCGACGCAATGTCACGGATCGAAGCCATAGTTTTACCTACCTGTATTTCTACACAGGATATCGCGGAAGGACAAAATCAAGACGACGAAATGCAGCACCTTTTGAGATCATCTTCAACGTCACTGCAACTCAGTAAACAGAGAGTGCACAACTCAAATATTGAAATATTTTGTGTACATACATACATCACTGGGTATACACAGACCATATATACCATGTTGCTTGCGGCGCAAAATTTTTCTTAACTTGCACAACGTCTCGCATCCCAGCGGTAAGTCTACGCAGAAATTAATTAGCCGACATTTGTGTGGCCACACATGAACCGCGACATTTCAAGGTGGGCACGATCTTGCGATGCTTGTCAGAGGAGTAAAGTGCATCGACATGTCAAAAACATTCCACAACATATAGGAATACCAAGCGAACGCTTCATGCATGCACATATAGACATCGTAATAATGCCAAAATGCGGAGATTACGATATTGCCTAACGATCCTCGACCGTTACACCCGCTGGCCCGAGGCAATACCACTAAAAGACATCTATGCAGAGACGGTAGTAAACGCATTTTCAGCGGATGGATAAGCCGATTCGGCGCACCGTCAACGATCACCACTGACAGAGGCTCTCAGTTCGAGTCCAAATTTTTTGATGCATTCACCAAACTCATCGGTTGTAATCGTATCAGAACAACGGCTTATCATCCTGCTTCAAATGGCATGGTTGAAAGATGGCATCGATCACTCAAAGCTGCAATTATGTGTCATGCTTCATCGAATTGGGTCAACACGCTTCCAGTTGTTCTTCTGGGCCTTCGTACAAGTTTTAAAGACGACATTAAAGCGAGTACAGCCGAAATGCTCTATGGCACCACACTTCGCCTTCCGGGCGAATATTTCATCGACGAAGAGATGGGTCGTGAACCACAACATTTCATTGAGAAGTTCCGACAGTTCATGCGAGAAGTCCGTTCTTCACCTGCGGCTCATCACAACAAGGCACGAGCGTTTGCACATAAAACATTGCATGTTTGTACGCATGTATTTGTACGAACGGATGATGTGAAGAAACCTCTCGAGCAGCTATACCGGGGTCCATTTGAAGTATTGGAGCGAATTAATGACTTCATTTTTAAGGTGGACATCGACGGACGTGCAACGACAATTTCAACCGAGCGGCTTAAGCCAGCATTCATTGAAGCGAATGACAAAGAACCCACACTAGCATCAAGCGGTTCCAGCTGGCCTAGCAACCCACGAACTTACCGTAGAAAAAAGGAACTTATACATCCGTGACTCATCATGCTTACTAGAGTCACTCCGGGGGGACTCTTGTGGTCACTCTACATTTTTGAAATAACAACGATTTTCAATCAATCATACAATTTGTTATTAGTTAAAGGTTTAAATAAAGTTTATCAAATAAACGGTAGTGTGTTAAACGCTACACATAGAACAACGACTGCATTAAAGTAATGCATCGATGGTTTAAGTTACTCACTAGTCGTTATTCTGGTTCGGCCATATCTTTACAAAATGATGAGAATTACAAAGAATATAGAATTTTTGAAACCCGTACAAGAGATTGTATATAATTTGACCATCAATAATACGTGGAAACCTTTCCAGACGGAAATTATATTATCAACAGAAAGTGCACTAGATATACAAAAGATTTATTTGCAACAAGAAAATTTCTATAACCTAATGCTTGGCTGGTTAACATTAACATAGGACGCCCTAGAGAACGCATTTTTTCACTCCGATGTAGGGAGCCTGTACCAAATGCCCATGGGTTCAGAGTATCATTGAGATTAGTTTGTATGTCGCAATTCCTAATGACAATTTCCACCATTTAGTGAAGTATTATAAAACTAAATTAACTAAACATGTTGTGGAAAACTGTGTGATGGAAGCAGACACCGAATGTATTGATGATGAAGTTATCACAGAACTGGAGCAAGATTTTGGCGAGGACTTCAGTATTGATGGATGTTTAGATGATACACTGCAAGCGAGCTTATTTTATTTAATTGGTTCCATCATTTATAAAGTTAAGAAAACATCTTGCTGTTGCCAGAATATAAGCGAGCCTAAGAATTCTAACATTACATCTTTAAATTTATTTACAAAATTGAAAGAATTTAAGGAAAGTGTATTGGAATTTCCCAAAAAAGACTTACAATTACAATTACATGTATAACATTGAACTATTTTTTAGAAATCATCAAGATTAAAGTATAAGAATTTGTTAAGTGTTGATAATTTGCTAAAGAAAAGTTTGATGAAATATCCTCCTTTAGTGGGAATTCCAATGTCATATTATAGTTCAGAAAATTATTAAAAATTTTTTCAAAACTAGACTGTATTTTGTTTTAAATCAAGCTTCAAAACAATTTAATAACAGCGTTGATGCAAAATGTAGTCGGAGCATAGCAATGCGACAAAAAACAAATTAGTTGTGTTATTTACTTAGTTTATCAAGACATGATTTTTCCAATTAAGTCTGAAAAAGTTTTAAGGAGCAATTTCTTTTAAAAAAATAACGAGCTACTTGTATGTAAACAAACGTTAAAAGTTGGCATTTTTTTTTAGTTTACATGCCTAAGGATTGCTGCTGTATTTTGATAACCATTTTAAATTTGGCCTTTATTTTGTCAAAAAATGGCTGACCTTTGCTGTACTTAATATATTTAGTGACGCGTGTCGATATTCGATTCCCATCTATCGGCTCATTTTGTAGTACAAAATCGTGTCAAAGTTATTTTAGGGTTAGAGTGACTTCTTTGCTCTTAAATATTTAATCTTAAATTTTTCTTTACAATTTGTGGTGAAATGGCCAGCCAAATACCAGAGATGGTACATATCCGGCTTTGCATGCTTTTTGAGTTTCGCAAGCGTAGTAATGCAACAGTTGCTACCAAAAATATTTGCGATGTTTATCCAAATGCATTAGACGTTCGTAAATGCCAAATGTGGTTTTCTAAGTTCAAATCCGGTAATTTTCATCTTTCCGACTCGTACAGATCAGTAAGACCAACAACTTTAGACAATGACGTGTTAAGGGCGGAAGTGGAAGCAAATCGACGTCAGACGATGGAGGAACTGTCAAATACTCAACCAACTTTGGTCGACCATCCAAGAACATTTGCATCAGACTGGTGAAGTAAGCAGAGCAGGTGTTTGGGTTCCACATAATTGATATTGAAATATTTGCAATATTATTGAAGGAATTAAAACAATGTAGGCATTTTTACAATGTATGTATTAAATTTGCTGCAAAACCTGGAGTTAACATGTAAATTTAGCTCTATTTATTAATCATATATATCACGCCGAAATTTTCACGTTCATTATAGACCGAAAACATTTAATGTTACTGCTTTTACACTATCATATCGCTAGTATTTTTAACTTAGGGTAAGTTTGATCAAAAACCCTGATATAACACATTCTCTTAATTCTTTATTTAAATGCTTAAGTGATTTTATATAATTTCACCACAAGTTAAATGTATTTGTGTTAAATTATCAATCAAATTTCATCATGGTTTGATGTGACCAGTACGCCGGTGTTGAAACTGGCCATTTTAGTTCATTACACCATATTCCTTTACGTTTATATTAAAAACCACAATACACCACAATAACATCAACCTTACCGAAAACACGACGTGCGAGCATAAACTTCAAACGTTACATAATACCTTATTATATAAATTACAAGCTAAAATCTACCCTTTGAAGTAAATTATTTAACGAGGTGTCATTTTCACCTCAGCTAATCCTTCTATGTATATACTGCTGGTTAAACTTTGATGAAGGTATTACGAGTTACCTTAAGTAGTAATGTTATGCTATGCGCGTTGAAATAACAAGGGTTAAGGTGCGGCTTAATTCAAAAAAATTTTATGGAACATAATATCGACATTTTTGTTGACCACATTGTTGAGGTTCAAATATTAATTTTATAAATAAAATTGTTATTGCTTAAAAAATGCATAATTGTAGTAATTTATTATTGCCACGTGGCAATAATAAATTATTACAATTATGCATTTTATTATACTGGCCAACCTACGTATGTTGCTCAGTATATGCGAGAAAAAACACGCCTATACGACTGAAGTGGAAATTATGGAAATTGTTAAATTTGTTTAAAATTTATTTTCGTTCTAGGAAGTTATGTTGCGTATATTTTGAAGAAAATAGGATTATACTCTACAAATTTAATGCATTGTGTTCTAGAGGTTCCATAACGAGATTTATTCAGGGTGTTGCCAGTGGTGAACCCACGGTAATTGGCGGACAAAACTCGCGTTCACATTGAAAATACGTCGAACGACGCAATATAAATTCAAATAAATTTCAAATTTGTATTAAACGCTCTAGCGTAGATGACAACTTCCCAATCCCAACCCTGCAATAGAAATTAGAATTAAGTTAAGAATACATCACGCGCAAGTTTTCGCGCTGGAGAAGGAAAGCTGATTGTGATCCTTTTGAGACCATATATTAACGCGAACTTTAAATAAAGTTTGATGGCAAAGTACTCGGCGAGCTATCTCAAAGTAAAATTCCTCCTACAAAGTTCGCTGCACTTGCTTTTAAGAAAGGAAATAGTTGAGGTTTTCGTTAAAGATGCATGGACTCGACGACGTATTGTTTTAATGTGGTAGGTAAATTGGAAATGTTTTCGTTGCGTTTGAGGGTTTTCGTTGGAAATTGGAATTTTTATTTTCTTAAATGGATTCGTTCGATTTTAACAAAAATATTTCGTATATTATACTTCATACATTTTTTTTTAGAAACCATCATTTACAATTACATCACAATTTTAATGTTTTTAGCCAAAAGTATATAAAATATATTAAATTCACGTTCAGAACCAACGCCGTCAAATATAAAATAACATTGGTCCTATTGAATCGGTGAAATAAAAGGCAGTATTTTAGATCCAGCGTTCATTAATGGCAACGCTGACATTTCGCATCAGGGATACACTTCAGGCCTTTGTTCGACTGCACTCTTGTTAATTACATATGATTTCTTACAATCATCCCATTATGCGAAAAGAATACATTAAAATGAATTGTCGCTTAATGCGAGTACAAACAGTCATTAAGGACGTCTAAGAACAGGGGTAATTTTATCCAACGTAAGAAAACACGCTAGAGAGATTCCTTTGAATGTTGCTAATTGTAAAATAAAAACATGGCAGCAAAGCGGATTTTTGTTTTGGTGGGGGTTGCACTCGTCGTTTGTAACTTTGGGCCTGGAGGCATTAAATTACAATCAAACATATAATTGCACACGCGCGACTGGATATGTCCGCACGTACAATATATGTGACAGAATTCGGATGAACAATTAAATTAGAAAGCAATTACGAGGCAAAAATTAAAGCTACAAGAGTGAAAATAAAATTTAGATAGTGTAATAAATATCTTCACGAAATTTTTTATCACTCATTGGGTTGGGTTGGTCTGTTATTAAATGTTTGATAGTTGAACTAATTCTGTGAAGGTCGAATTTACTTGGGAATAAGATAAAATAGCGGGAATCGTGAAATGAAAGCGGTTTGCGGGTATCCTTAAAAAACAAACCAAGGTAAAGTTTCTGTAATTATCGGACAAAAAATACTGCATTTCGATAAATTAGAAGAAAGGATACGATTTTATTTTATTACATTTTAGTCCCCTTTGAAAAGTCAACATTTTGACAACGATTTAACTAACTTTGATTGATTTTCAACGCCTTTAAATATACCTAATTATTATAGTATTATTTGAACTAATTTCCAGTTGTTTCGTTGCCAAGATTATTTGAAACTGAGACAAAGAAGCTTGTATACAATTATATAAAATTCTAGTAGTTTTGCCTAAATGTTGGATATATAAATTTCTGAAAAAATTATAAAAATATTTGAGTCCTATATTAAATATCTATTATATTACCACTATAAAATAGTAAAACAAAACAAAGGCAACGAAAGCACACCTTTTACAATAACAAAGTTACCAGTACTTCCTCTTAAAGGGAAAATTATTTTGTTTATGACTATTGGTATTGTGTAGGCAGTCTATTTTTATTGGATTTTCGCTAATAACGAACGTATCAATATATTCTACAAGTCCTTTGACACTGTGTTTAGAGAATTCTTAGTATGTGCTATAGGATCTCTTTATTGTTTCATTTCGTTGAATTACGTCTCGTCGCTGAACCTATTAATTATAAACCTGTGCTATTTAAAATAGTACACAGGAACACACTTTGGATTGGTATATAAAAACTGTAGCGGTAATGGTTGTGACAATAAACGATAAAGATAAATAATGATAAAGTTTATTAACATCAAGAAAAAGAATTTGTGAGAAGAAATCATGTTTCGATTTTCGAATTTTCAGATTTTTCTACACCAGCTCATCTAAAAAATAAATACATTTCTTAATTAGTAACTCTAGTTCTAATCGGGCATAACTAAACGTGGTGATATACTTATGTATATCAAAGAAATGAGATGGTTTAGGTCTTAAAACCTAATGAAAATTGACGAAAAATTAAGCTAAATTTTAGACTTTTTAGTTGCAAATAACTAAAATAAGTTATAGTATATCTAAAAAAAAAATGAAAACAAGAAACAACATAATTCAAAAACTGTGCCGCACAACTTGGGGAGCATCGGCTTCCACTCTGCGCTCCTCTGAGTTGGGTCTGAATACTAACAGTTGATAAGGCAAGTTTGCGCTCCAGTTTGGTTAGACAGCTCACACATACATAAAATAGATGCGCAGCTAAATAAAACCATGAGAATCATTGCGGGTGTCGTCAAACCAACTCCCACGCAATGGCTTCCAGTCCTAAGCCACATCCTACCCCCTCGACTGCGTCGAATAAATGCTCTCACGAACAAGTGTAAAAAGATCATGAATAATCATGTATTTGCCCATCCATCAGGATATTTAATATGCTAACCTAGACGACCACCAACAAGGACGGCAAGGGTGGCCGTGGAAGATGTGTTCAACCTTACGCATGGACTCAAGAATGGATTGAACAACAAAACAATAACATGCCGTGCATCAACCAAAAGCCACCGGTTTTCGACTTACCACGTAAAACATGGTCCAGGCTTAACAGAATCAGAACCCACCATGGCAGATGTGCATACTTTTTACACAAATGGGGCAAGTAACCATCACCCCTCTGTTAGTGCGGAGAAATCCAAACCATCAGATATATCACAGAAGAATGTACCATACGATCATGTAATGGTAAACCTTAGGATTTCCTGATAGCAATTCTACAGTCGATAGACTACATAAATAGACTAGATGCTTGTTTGTAACCTTTTAAAGTATGTCTTATGTAATGTTTTGTATTTGGAATTCTCTTTTTTAATGTGTCTAATAAATAAATAAATAAATAAAAATAAATAAAAAACTTAAAGAAATGTTTACATTTTTTTAATAAACGTCGTTTTATCGAAATAAATTCTTATCTCAATCGAATTATTACATTATGTTCCGTGGTATGCATATAATTTAGTAAGTATAAATATATATATTTGTAGCGACGTACAAATTTGTCGAACAACTGCTTTATGGCGGAAAGTATCAGTTTGTTCTAGTAGTGTCAGTTCTCGAGGCTTAACAAGTGTTTTATAGTTGCTTAAACAATTAACATTATAAATAACTACTGGACTATTTAAAACTTGCATGACCGCTTTTAGCGTTGGGGAATTGGTATGACGACAGGGAATTATACAAGAAGTGAAGTGGCTACATTATGGAGTTTTTGTTAATAGTTTGCTCCGGTTATATACATTTTATGTGGGATACTAGTAATTGCGTGATTTACAACCCATTAAATTTAATTTAAATTTCGCTGATCACAACATGGGAGATGGCCATGGGAAACACCTATGTAACATGTACTTGTCGTATGGTCTAAAGAAGACAATTAGTGAGTGTACTCGAATTCAAAATCAGTTGAGTTCTATAATTGATAACATTTTCAATAATATTAATGTAAACTCCGCAAAGCCCGAGATTATCTACTGTGACATTTGGGATCATTTTATGCAATGTGTTTCCTTTGACTATGCCGATCCCTCCGAAAATGTTTGTAATCACGTGTATAAACGATTTTTAATTCCGTTTTAAATGTGAATAATTGTATTTACTTGCTCTCTTTACAGAGCTGGAAATTTGTATATAACAACAGTGATGAAAAATTCTCCGAATTCTTAAACATTTTGGTTAAACACATGGATTCGGCACATTCCCTATGAAACTATATAAAATTCAAAATGTAGCTAAATCTAGAAGGGCTTCGGTATCAAAGGCAATTATTAATGAGGGTGTTCTCCTTAGAGACTTGCATTTGCACGTCTTATTGAAACAAACAGACGATCATGAATTGCTAATACGATACAAGCTATTAAAGAAACAACATTTCTTGCGTATAAAAATGTAAAAAAACACTTTGATGATAGAATGGCTTTATCTAGTAATAAGTCAAAAACAGCTTGGCGTATAATAAATAATCATAACCTAAGCCCAATATAAACTTCAACAACTTTGCTAATGTCTCCTATGCATGAATACTGCTCAGTAAACGGCTTGGCCCTCAATAATAGCAACACTAATATGCTTTTATATTCGACAAAGGATCTTGATATCAGCCTTTTGGTAAAGTTGAACAAGGACAGTGGCAAACAAACCGATATCGTAAAATTCTTAGGAGTTCCTTTAGATTCAAATCTGACCTGGCCCAATCATATGGGTATTTTGTTAGAAAGGTTATCTTCGGCCTACTTCGTCTTATTGTAACTTCGCAAGCATGTGAATCTACACGTTTTGGAGATATATTATTATGCTTATGTACAATCATTCTTAGTTATAATATTATATGCTAGGGTAATTGTAGTCGTGAAGTACTAATACTACAAAAAAATCATTTGCACCTTGAACACAAAAGCTCCTCGATATTCATGTCGAAATTTGTTTATAATTTATAGATTCTAATTACACCCTTGTTGTATATCCTTAACTCTGTACCTTACCTAAAGTCAGAGTCATATTTTGTGAATTACAGAAATTAAATCAAAAATTATTCACTGAGACCTAACTACTATGTAGCTATCCGTGAGCATAAACTGTCATGCTCGGCAAATGGGCCTATGGTCATACCAATAAAATTATATAACAAACTCCCGGTTCCAATAAAGGAGTGGTCAAATTTCGGCCAATTTAAATTAAAGTCAAATCATTCCTGTTAAGGAACAGTTTTTATTCAGTGTCGGAATATTTAAACTGCACTGGTGCAGTCGAGCGATATTTTTTATTATTTTAACCTGGTAGTGTTATTTCTCGTATTGCTATAAATTATTTTTATACGTTTTTTTATTTTTTTATACCTTTTAATATGTATTTTATAATCACTATACTACATAGAGTATTTTTTGTGATTATTGTGAATATTATGTATATGTACAATTTGTATATTCTGTTGACGATTTTTAATACTTGTACTGCAAGTCTGATGAAAATAAAATTAATATTACTATTATTATTATTATTATAAGCCATGTTTAACTCACACCCTCAGAATTAGCATCTTTTTTATGCTAGTGGAAATATGCACTAAAGACAACAACCTAATAATATATTTTACACCACCATAACATAGATCGTTTATATTTTAACTTCACCTTCTTCATTCAGTCCTTAAGGAATTGGGGTTGAAAAGGGTGACTCGTTACGGTTGAAATAGTTGCCAGATGCACGGTTTGTCTGGACATGTTTCAGGGTACATGGCCTATTTTCAGCGATGTTATTTGTTACGAAGTATACGAATAATTTATTTTGCTACATCTTCAATTGATGTTGGCTTAAATATCAGCAGGCGTGATAGATTGTATAAGTTCGTTCTGGTACGTGTTTAGCCACTTCAATTAGGCTTAACATTCAGAAGGGAAACTTATGGGATTATATTGACCCTTATTTAAACAGAAAATAAAATTCCGCTTTGTAATTTAACCAACCGCAAGCTTCTGGTCTACGACTACGTTGTTCTCGATAATATTTTAGAAATTATTATTTAATAGTCTCTGTGTCAAATACAAATTATTATCGACTATGCAGTATGCGTGAAGAGGGGAAATACGGAGATAGCAACTTAGTCGAATTTCAGTCATTTCTTGACAGTGAATTGTTGAAGTCAACCCAACCCAACTATAACATTGATTCGTATTTGCAAATCTTTATATCACCTCTTTGTTTTGCTTTAGATTACTTCTTGTCTTCGTAATGGGGCAGTATTGTTGAACAATATAAGGGCCCCTTTTTCAAAGAAGTGCTGGTCTAGTCTATTGCATCTTGGTCCTTCGTCGTGGTTTCTGATACTTGTGTTCGTTGTAGGCAACGCGTGGTTGCTCTTCATCTTCTACCAAATGCAGTACAATACAGAGTTTTCTTGCTAGTGCTGTTCTAATTCGCTTGAGGTTGGTGGATGAAATTCTGTTATCTATTATCAAAAGACCTTCTATAATATGTTTTGCCTGGTCTTATTATTTATTGGGGATATTAGAATGTTACTATTACTGTAGTTCTTTGTCATATGTTGCTATATAATAATGAATTTGTCTGATAGAGTTAACCATGTGTTGCCACGATTGATACGATTATAGCACCCATGGGTTGATGTATAATCAAGCACAATTCTACGAGATGTCTGTTTATTATAGTTATCTAGTACATCGTATTTTAGTCTATGCGAACAAGTACCATGGCATGAAATTCACTCTACGATACTCCCAGTGACATTGAACTGTAACGTTTATATATTAAATAATGTGCTGACGTTATGCTTAATAGATATTTGTTTACCAGTGTAACGTCCTCATTTATGTGTAATAGTGTGTAATTGATGATACGACATACTTTAGATTATTGCGAATTCGTTTCGTACATTTTTTAACGAACTACATTTGCTGCTTGTGGCTCTCCTGTGGAGGCTTGTAATTCTTACTTCCTCCATAGCCTACTAGCATCGACACAGATCCCGTTGTGATGGCTTCCATGACAATAGTACCGGCTGGCATCTCGTCAACGGTTCATGAAACCCTGGCTGCTGATTGCCTTTTTCTTTCATGCATGGTTCGATTACCTTGACCTATGAGGGTTTATCGTCACCCATCTTTACTACTTGTGACATTGAAATGTAACGTTAACATATATTAAATAATATGCCGACGTTATGCGTAATAGAAATTGGTTTACTTGTATGACGTCGTCATTTACATATCTGTAACAGTATGTAGTCGACGTCATGTTCTAGTTTGATTATTGGATATATTGCATCACGAATCAATTTCGTACATCGCGTGCCGCCACAATGTTTTCACTATTTCTAATTTCGCTAATCAGCTGATATCGAGGTGGGGGTTCGCATTCATTGTCTTAAGGCACTAGACCACGGTGAAAAATAATTTTTTTCCTTATTTTTTTTCTTCATTTTCTGAAAGATGCATTTGTCAAGAATGCTCTCACCGAATATTTTAGAGAAATTCGTCAAATTGATGGAGATACAGCATTTTATGTGAACCGTTGCTAGCGTACGACCGCGCCGAGCGGCAGTCGTACGATTCGTATATATAATATCATTCGATTTGTTCGGTCCCACATATGTATATATTAACAATTAATGAAGTTAGTTTAGATATGCGCAACCCAGTGCAAAATATTCGCTAAAATTATTTCGTTTCGACCCTCAGAATATTTTGCATACGAAATTAGTCCCAAATTCACGGCTGTCCAGGTACAGATGGTTCGACAGATAACGGTCGGTTCGATTGTTTACATTTATTACTCATTTTTCCAAATTAAAAACCCAAAAAATCTTGTACGGTCACGTACAAGACGTTATCTATTTCAATACAATTGCGGCCCGATATTAAGCGCTGAATTCCCCGTTTTAGATAAGCCGTCGCGAAACGGCCGCTAATATTGCATCAATACTTTTTAACAATGGTCACATTGGCCTCAGAAATGTATTGGAGATATTAGGCATCAAAATTGGTGACGCACTCTACCAATATTGTCAAAACATCGACGAGAAACGAATATGCGAAGCCGAGCACGAAGCCGAAAAAAGCACGCATGAGGGTCGTCTTCGTGCAAAACATAGAAAAAATAATGATTCTCTGGACGCTGAAGAGCTGTTGTATGGTTCAGGAATAGCTGACTAAACGTAAGAAACAAGAAAAAATAGACCGAGAAAATAGTTAGTTTGTATGTTGAATTATGCTTCAGCAAAACTTTGAACGCGTTTTTCTCGAAAACTACTTTTTCAACCTGGTTGACAGCATATTAGAAAAACTGTACATCCGATTTGCATGCACCAAGTCTTAAACTGTTCGAAAATGTGGTCTCTATGGCACCACGTAGGGGTTTTTTTATAATAAATCTCCTTCTATTTTTTTTTTTTCATATGAACGATGAAAATTTTTCATAAAAATCGAAAATAAAATTCGCTGGTCCGCCATTTTTTTTTCCTTCTAGATATCAAAATTCCCCTACGTGATGCTATAGACACATATGTCTAGTTTCTAAATATATTTTTATTTTATTTTTTAGATCAGCCGTATGGCTTAATCGCTGTCAACCACCGCGCGCGCAGTCTCCTCTTAGGAGCGGCGTACACCGCCAACTATACTTTAGATTCAAGTATAAAAATTTGTATACAGTCTTCTATATGCATATATTGACAATAAACATTGATGAAATGAATTGCATTCATCATTCGCTTGAAAATAATTATGAAAGATACACCCTCGTACCGCGCACGCACCGTGGTCTGGTGCCTTAAAGCTTCGCAGATTTCATCCGTGGAACTGAACTTCGATCTGATTGGGGACCACTGGCCCAAGACATATTCCTTCACTTGACTTGGTTGCAGTTTGTTTTATCCTAAACGTGACAAATTATATTATTATTATGACGTACTTCGCTTAGAAGTACTTTTTTTCTAACTAGTAAATTTCAACATACCTCATTACTTTCTTATGCTTAATGAACAAAGAAGTAATCAAGAAAGTTTTCGACTAGGTTTCCTGGATCTTTCACGACTATTTTTGGCATGACTTCAGAATGTTTGTGATCGTGCGCCCAAACTACTGAACCAAAAATTATGAAACTTAAAACTGAATTTGTATATGGCGAGGAAAACAACCTACTATTTTTGAATGCACATCTTAACCAGTTTGCTGAAAATTTATTCAAGTATAAAAAGTTTAGTGCAGATTTTATAAAAATGTTAACATGAACAGTAAAATATTGAGATGAATTTGAATGAAGGGATAATACGCCGATTTTTTGTCGCCACCCATGTTTGGCGAGACCTATTATTTTACGTCCATTTAAAATTGCTGAAATTGCTTATACCCCGTAAATTCGTATCACTTGAGACTATCAATAAATTAAACAAGGGTAACATAATGATTTAATGGCTCTAAATCAACACTCGTCCGGAAAGAAATTCAATGGATTGCGTTTCCCGCTTCTATGGAACTCGCTTTATATTTTTTTGTTTCGGAAATTATTTTAAACTTAAAACTTTCACGATTTCTTTCTTTCACGATTTCTTTACTAGTTAGAGGGGCGGTCGCTTATACAGCATTATTCAGGTCTAAGTTTCTAAGTTTTCTCTTTAGAATGTAATTTAAGTTGATCAAGTATTTGTCGCGTAACAATAGCTCGACTTTTGGCTTTACACGAACGACATCACAATTCAATGAGCAAAAACTACGAAGATAACTTCATAGAATAATTTTGTTTTTAAACCTACCTTGGTTTAACTTTTCCACGATTTGCAATGCACGTAATTTGATAAAATAATACGATATCTTACGGAGTCGGATTAAACCGTTAAGGATTATGGATTTCATTGCTTCACAGATATTTTGAGGATGCAAATATGTGCATGGATAGTCCCCCAACTCGACATTTACCAATAACTATTTAAAATATTTACAGAGGTTTCCATATGTCGACGTACATATATACATATTTTCAGAGAATTCATTTCAAGGATGACCTACAAGTCAAAACAACCGGGGGATATAAAATCCACAAACGGTTATGTCAATATTTATTGAAGCTTTTACGATCGGACGAACTGTGTTGTTTGTATTACCCATTGATGAATATCTACGGTAATCCATCCGTTATGTCTTGCGCCGAGAAATAAATGCCGGTCAGTGGTTGTGCTTTTAAGGCAGTCGTTTGTTTTACTTTCTGCTAACTGCAATATATTTTCCCGAGATTGCCACGTTTCGGCGTTATAAGAGGTCGGTGTGGGAAACTAAAAGTATATTCTGCGCGAGAAAACAGGAGAGATTGTCAACGTCGTTGTTTATGTGCGAATAAAGCTCCACATGTTTCCATTGCATTACTTGGAAGTATGCTACAAATATGCTTTCCAAGTATGATTGCGATGAAAGAATCAGTTGCAAAGTAATTTAGTGCATAATTAGCCGATTATTTTGTAATTATTATTTCCATCATTGGTCATCCATGTCAGAGAAAACTGGTTGTATATAATATAAGTATAATATAGCATTGATGGATTTAGAAACGAAGATTTGTTTCTGTTTCGTTGGATTTCGTCGAAAATATTTGTGCAATTTTTGTATTTTAGGATTTTAACACAATCGATCCATTTTCGGTCGAATTTATTTCACTGGACGTTACATTCTCGCTATATTGGGTCCCCATTATCCATTCAGACCACTTTCTGCTTAAAGGTAAACCGCTTAAAGGTAAATTCGAATTCATCTACACGATAAATATAGAAATACTCTAGCTGAGTTATCTACACGATAACTATAGAAATACTCTAGCGCAATGGCAAATACAGCACTAGATACTTTTGGACCAAATTCAATAGTCGAACAATATGACTGATTACAAACTACCGAAATATATAAACTCGTTTTAAAGCAAATTCATCGACCCTAGACGGATGCACATAAACGCAAAATGAAACCAACGATTTTTCAAAAGATGCGAATTATGTTGACGGAGATTATAAGCGCCAGCGTCCCTGTTTTTTATTTTTAATTGAGTTAAAAGCGGCTATAAAAGCGGTTTTCATTATAAAATTAATCAACGGAATAAATGTTTTGGAAGCTGGATAAAATTATTTATCGACAATTAAATAAAATCCATATAATTTTTAATAACTAAACGATAATTGAAATGCGACCTTTTAGTAATTTCGAACGCAGGATGAAATTTAAATTTTAATATGTTTTTGAGTGCTTTGCCGCATGCCGTATTGAATTGCTTTGTACATATTTTACATGCGTAACATCTACGGCACTAAACAAATGTCGAATTGCGTAGTTGGGTGAATGTAGTACACTTTTCAGTGACCTCTTTCGTGTAACATTTTACAGGCTTAGGTTTATATCGTACTTTCGATGTTTAAGATTATTTTTCTCCATGGTTTTATTTTGATTACATGGATTAAAAAATACACTAATGGGTCTACTTTGGAAATTTGTGTCTGTTTAATCAATTTATAGGAACTGGGTTCATTAAATATATGTCAGCACTTTAATCGAAACTTAATGTTGTTTATAACCCTGGGCATGCACATGTAATATCCACACACCAAATTGTCCTGTCGATCAATATTAGTGCTTTATCCGACGAAGCAAAACTTCTCTAATGCGACAAATTACATTAATCAACGTTTATATCTAGATAAGTGAACCCATTTTAGTTCATTGTTCGAATATTTTGTTACAATATTTTCCACGGCTGCCAATATTATATATATTCTTATTTTCTTGTCCTTGGATTATGTGAATTAATTGAATCTTCGAATTTTAGGGCACGGACAACAATTGTCTCGAATGCCAACAGTTTCGCCTATAATTAATCGGCTTCTTCAGAGCTACATATAACAACAATAAAAGTTTCTCTTACTTAAAATTGACCATGTATTATTGTATTTTAATTCCTTTCACAAACATTTATAATTTACTATAGAGAAAGAGGTAGATAATGAAATCAATTGGAGAGTGGAGGATGGGTGTTTACTAAACGACTGGTATATAAAAGATATATCTTCGGGGAGATTGATTCATTTTTATTCATAACATGACATCGGGCAAAAGAGAAACATATTACATAGTTTAAAAGAAAGGGTACTGAAGTTAAGTGACGAAACGTTTTGGGATAAAAATCTGAAGATAATAACACAGTTACTCATATCGAATACTTATCCTAAGCGTTTTGTTAATAACATTCTGTACAACACACGCAAGACCCCTAACAAACCAGATGCCAGAATAGAATCAGAAAATATTAGATATTTCTCTTTGCCATATATTAATGGACTATCAATGGACTTCAGTTGTGAAAATTGATAAATGTAAAATTGATTTTTACCATAAAAAACTAGTAATGGGCATAATCGGAATATTTCAATAATTGTTTATTAATAATCAATATAATTTAATAATCGACTAATATTAGTAGTTAAAATGAGTAGTAGTAGTACCAATACTAATTAAAATTTGGCAAAATGATTTCGCAGTTTTTTAATTTTGAACATATTTTACATTAAATAAATCTATTTTTTATGAATTTAAAAATGTAAAAATAACGAAAGTAAATTCAATTTCCACGCAGAACTATTTCAGAAAATTCCAAAAATATTTATGTTTTTTTATATTATTTATAGTTATAATTATAATTAGCATTTTTTGAAAATGTTTACATGTACAAATGTAAATGCAGGATTAACTATAGAATGCTTTTTTAAAATTCTATGAATATTTAAAAGTAATTTTTTTGTGTTCCCTTAATTTTTGATTATATGTTTTGGATTTGTTCGGTATTTTTAATATAATACAAAAAAATCGTGAATTTATAAGCAGAAATGTGCCTTTTGTGCGTTTGCCTTTTTGGAATTTTTAAAATTGTATACACCTGATATACAGAAATAAAATAATGCAAACAAATGCAAGGTATGTATAATTGCAAGCCCAATATTTCAAAAAAAAAATAAATATTGGTGAATTTAACTATGGGCTCCACATGTCACTACACGTTCGCTCAAGTTACATCAAGTTATGCAAGCATAAGTGACAAAATGTTTATTTGTGAGTATTAACTTCATCTAGGCGTTGATATCTCCACACTCGGCTGCTACGCAGTTACAGTGTTGCAAGCCTGGTTCGTCCAATTAATTCGGTACTGCCCAGACTTCTACCTTCTTTACAGCCGCAACTTTTTGCCAGTCATTCTTGCATGGCTTGATGCACTTTCAGCGAATGTATACATGATGAGCTGATGAGCCGATAGATTGCGAAACGCCCATCATCATCTGTTACATTCATTGAAATTTATTTTCAGCAGAGCGGTATGTCGCGCCAGCGGCTGCGATGTAGTTACCAAGTCAGGGGAGTACCAACTTAGTTGATAAAGACAGAGTTATGTAAAGGCGTAGCAGCGCAAGTGTGGGGTAGTTACGACTAGATGGCGTTAATATTTATTCATATATTGCCGGTACATGGTAACTCTGTACAACTATAAGATTAAAATAGTTTCCCTAGATTGGCGGTATTATCGGAAAAGTAGAAACTAAAAATACTTCATGTTATTTTTGAAATCTTCAATTTAAGTTGGTAATGTGTTGGGTTGAGTCGGGATGAAATTTTTGAAGCGGCAGAGGTTTGGATACACATTAGTGAGACAAATTTAATCTTAGTTAATGGACAAGCTCAATCATATGGTTCATCAAAATAATAACGAGCAAGAATCAATCACAATGATACAGCCGACGTACGTAAGTTAAAATTAACCTGGGTAGAAATTGTAAATTGGTGTTAACCACACATGGCCGTCTCTGAGTCAGGTTAGGAAAATCAAGGGGAAGCTCACCAAGCACAATAGTTTCAGGCATATAATAGGTTGACCATTTTTTTATTTATTTGCAGAACTGTTGGGACATCTGGACTATCTAGATATAAAGGAAGATGGCTAGCGATTTCTTAAAAAAAAATGCTGGCTACTAATGGAACTTGTATGTATGACTTCCCGAAAAAGAATATGGTTGATATTATGTTTGTTAACACATTCGCATAGATTTTGTCGTCTATGCTAACTAAATGAGACGACAGGGTGTTGAACCTTAGCTCCACCCATTATATTTGATAATTTATGGCCAGGACTAGTAACAAGACTAACTTTGCCCTTTTTGGCGAAGTAAATTTCTACGCGCCTTTTTGCTCCGCAGTTTTTATATCAGTGCGAAACCTTTTCTGTTGCCAATAATTTCCTTAACTCTGGCTTTACGTAGCATTTCTATTAGTCCATAGCATGGCTGGGTTCACGGAAAAGTTGCCCCCACACTAATCCATTATTTCCTTCGCTACTTTGCCCGAATCCCTCCATACGCTTTTGGATACCTTTGCCGAACTTTTGCCGAAGTTTTAACCAGAAATAGATATTAGTAACCTAAAATTTTAATACTACACAAATCGTTCAGTTTCAATTTTATAGCCTACATTCATTCTAAAATCATGAAATAATACCCACTCTAACAGAAAATAATTTCTAATTAAATCAATCCAATCTTCATGTTCAAAGTATCTACATACATATGTACTTGATATTTTTTACAATTTTCTATCAAATTTAATTTAAAACCATGAATTATTCAGTTGTTATTACTTATTGCATACTTTTTTAGATTATTCGAAATAAATAATGCATTAAATGTGATTAATTAATTAATGACGTTAATTTTAACATTATTGTTATGTTTTATGTAATACTCCGCCAGAAAATGTATTTTACCAAAACAAATTTCGTCGCAGTACTATATGTAGCTAATGAATATGTGCTGCTCTGGCTACTACTAACCCAACTGCGAAAAGACATGTGAAAGCCCTGTTAAGTATTCGATCAGTTGTGATATTGATATTGATATAAATAATTCCGTTAATGAAAATATTTGTTTCCTTATTACATCGGCTGCAAATATAAGTGCTTTCATGTAACTATGTTGTCGATTAGAACAGTGGATTTTATGCACAGTGCGTGTTTGTTTATCGCCGTGTTTTAATTTGTGTAGAAAAGTACAAAGTGTAATAATTTTGCGGCGCGCGTACAATATGCGCGGGTTTTAAACAGCCCTTAATTCTTCTAATAAATCTGGAACGCTTATCGCGCATCAAAAATTATATTTATTAGATATGTGGCTGTTAAAAATTGTACGCTGCGTTTGTGTTTCGTAGAATTAATTGCAGCTGGGGATCTTTTGATTGCGAAATAAATAACGCGCTTATGCAGACGTAATATTTGTTATAAAATATAAATTTGCGAATATCTACAGCGCTTTGTGCTGCAAAATGATAATTTTTATTTGCATATTTACAGTGGCAAGTTAACTGTACTCGATCAACGTCATTATTGCCGCGTACGCTCACATTTAACTCCATTACAATTATTACGTTGCATATTTTTAAATTTTAATTTCATCGATTTGCGCAGTCTGGAGTGACTTGCGGATATATCGGTTGATGTACATACGCGGTGTAGGAGAAATGACAATTTCTGAAAATAATGCAATTTCTGGTCTTTATTTTTCCCCTAGGACAAAGCGAAATTTGGAAAATTTTAATGTGGACGTATCTGTCGACGAACGTGCGCTGTGTCCTGTCTGATAATAAATGTATATATGAGTGCATACAGTGTTAAAGCAAAGTCAATGAGCATAAAGCATAAAACTCAACAGATGTAACAGGTAGCAGAGTATAGTGTGGAGGAGATAAATTAGGAACGTAACACAAGAAAATGTCGTGGTGAAAAAGGTGAGAATAGAACTATTTTATTTGAGTAGTTTATTCTGCAACAAGCCTTCGAACGTTAAAATAAAGCCCAGGCAATAGCGACGCTCATCACATGGTAAAACATGACAAAATATCCACATATGTTTTCGAAATCAAATCAGGATTCAGGGAAGATGATGAAGATAGGATATAGAAAGCCACTTATGTACAATTGGACACGGATGTCGAATACACGGAAGAAATTAGTTCGTAAGGAAAAAGCTGATCCGACAAAAAAAATTACTACCATAGATCATTGGGAGTGCACTTAAAGACGACCAGGCAATAGATGACACAAAAATTATTATTGGCGACATGGAGACAGATATGGGAAGCAGCCAATAGGAAAATTATAGAGATGATGAGAAGAAGATTAGAGGAGCTCTAGGAGAATCTGAAATGAAAGAGAAACAGTGGAGAGAATGTGCTAAGGATCGCTAGAAATTGTAGAAAATATTGAAAGAGTATAAACTGGAAAAAATGATTACCATATTAAACAAAGCCCAAGCCACAAAGCACTGTTAGTGCTTTTATATTAAATGTGGATCTCATGCGTGACTTCTGCCAAGTCTGGAAACGCATGAGATTGAGATGTCTCTGAAAAGTTGTGTGGGAGAATGTAAAGTAGCTAATGGTAACTGTAAAGCAGGCCTCAATATGTTTTGATTTCTAGTTCGCCCAAAGAAACGGACAAACACATGTTACATTTTCTATATAAAATCTAAAAAAAAAACGACACGAATCGTTCTCGCTATTTTTTGCATAAAATTTCCTTAACAACATTCGTGCAACTTTTTCATTTCTTTCATTTCATAATAACAGCGAAACTATCATTCAAGTACACAAACATTATTTTTTACAGATGAAAATTATTCATATCCATAGCATTTTAATGCATCATTAACGTCACTCTTGGAACTGCATTTATAGCACCAGTACGCTAAACTTTTACGCCTGTAATAAATAATGAAAACCAGAGGCAGACTTTTTAAAGATAATTTGTTAAAAGGACAATTAATTGCGTTAAATATGCCTGTGAAGTATACCATTTAAGTTTGGGGACGTCGTTTGAAGCGACTTAAAATCGTGTTAGATTTCCACGCTATTAATTTGTGTAGATGACTTGGTTCGTTTCAAAACTGCGATCTTCTCGGTTAGATGGGGAAAGTTGCGGACTTTTATGAGTTTTATTTGTCGTGTAAATCAATGAATTGTAAACTGTCGCAATGAGCTTACTGTCGAGACTCATCTGCGGCGATAAGGAAACTTTCACGACACGTCTTAAAATGGACTGAAATGACGGTCATATTTTAAAAAATAGTCGCCTTAAAAGCTCGTCCAGTCGGAAAGTTTACGTCGTTTAAAGCTTCATCTACTACGCTTTTTATGGGTCGACGTGTTGGACTTTATTAGCGGAGCATTTATGACGTCACGCCAACAGCGGTTTTAATGTCTGCGGCAGGCATGCAGTTAAAACCATTCTCAGGTGCAACACAACGAAAACTTATTTCACAGTAGACAACATGATGTATGTTACGGTGTGGGTAAGAAGTGTACCAGATATGTGGCTTCACCGGTGAACTTGTTCTTGGAATTAACGCTTCGTGTTATTCTGATGACTTCCGAACTATTTAATTAATAATGAGTACTAGCTCACGTATGTACGTACCTTAACAATATAATAATAGTGTTTGTAGCGAAATGTAAGTTAGAATGGTTAAAGTTTCTGCGGTCGACTTGAAAGTACGAAGACATTATTTACCTGTCTTGGGTCATTTGTAGAATCGTTTATTTCATGACACGCTACAGCTTCGGAGTGACTGAAATTTCTGAAACGAGGTAAATAAGCAAAAAATATTTTAATGGCATAGTCCACGAGCATCAACGTGATATATTGCTCACGCTGGGACGTTACTTACAAATAATTCATTCGTAAATAATTATATTTTTGTTGGACGACTTAACGTCCACGTATAAAGAAATTTTATTTCAGCGAACAAACGAAGTGAGTATTAATTTGTTTGAATCATCCTCAATTCAATACTTCTAACAAAAGTAGTTAATATATATTGTTATGAAGTCATTGTATCTGAAAATGTATACGAATAGAATTTCATTAAATGAGCAGAGTTGAAATGTAGTAAATTAAATTGTGTACATATTTCGTGGTAATTAATCTATAAATATTTAAACTAATAAACATTGTGAATAATAATTTTGTAAAAGAGATTTAATCTTTAAGAATTTTTCGCTTTGAAAATATGTGGAATTTTGAAAATAACTTGCGTTTGATTGTCAACAATTTTATCACAATTTATTGTGATCATTTTAAGTTTCTTCATGCTTTACAGAAAAATCACATCTTCAATTTGTTCAAGTATTCTCAATATTCTCATTATTTTTTACAGATGAAAATTATTCATATCCATAGCATTTTAATGTATCATTAACGTCACTCTTGGAACTGCGTTTATAGCACCAGTACGCTAAACTTTTACGCCTGTAATAAATAATGAAAACCAGAGGCAGAGTTCTTAAAGATAATTCGTTAAAAGGACAATTAATTGCGTTAAATATGCCTGTGAAGTATACTATTTAAGTTTGGGGACGTCATTTGGTCAAGCGACTTAAAATCGTGTTAGATTTCCACGCTATTAATTTGTGTAGATGACTTGGTTCGTTTCACATAGTTTTGTAAAAGAGATTTAATCTTTATGAATTTTTCGCTTTGAAAATATGTGGAATTTTATCACCATTTATTGTGATCATTTTAAGTTTCTTCATGCTTTACAGAAAAATCACATCTTCAATTTGTTCAAGTATTCTCAACTGCATTTCCATTCGACGTAGTAATTTGACGTTATGAACAAGATAATTATTGCCCGTCCCCTATTGTTAACTTTTCCAAATAATAGGCTTCTTCCTACGATTAAATATACTATTCTCTATTCAGTCACATTAAGTATTTTACCATTGTGTTACCAGTGTTTCTCCTATCTATCAGTTCCACCCCCACGTCTCTCATAGTTTTATAGAACAACAACACATTTATCATTCCTGACCGTTTTGTTATGTGCATCTGTTTCCCCGAGCATTATTTCATGAAATTTTTATGATAATTTCTTCATAATTTTTTACCTATACTTAATTGTAGATAATAGTATCCTTGTTGAGGAAACATTGACCTCTTTTCATCTACTAACAATTTACCACCTCCTTGACAACTCGTCCATTTCTTCAATGATATTATCGACGTTATGGGGCATTTGATGATAGCTTTATGTCAAATATTTTTTTTATTATGAGGTATAATTTTTTGTTTCATTTGCTGAAAACTTTATCTTCCCCAATTTTCAACTTTTCCCTCTCGTGGAATATATCCCAATCCTGATTTATTTGTTCCGTCATTTGTACTTGAATCTATCACCATCATTAGCAGCTACTTAATTCAGTTGATTTTCTATTCAAGCGTATTTAAAAATTGATATTCCTTCATGTAGCAAGAAAAATGTACCTAATTCAGATGAAGAACTTGGGGTGGGATAATGTCAATGTGCTAACGCAATGCTGCCATTGCAAAACTGGTTTATTTGCGAAATCTGTGGATGGTGGGTAAATGCAAACTAAGTTAACAAAAGGATTCGTGGGTTTCGAAGTTTCGTTGTTGAAGTGTTCAATAGTTTAATGATGTTTGCTTCGCTAGACTAGGACTCAAATTTCCGTTTGTTACTAAAGAGATTTCACACAAGTGAAAAGTTGGATAATATAAAGTGACTATACGTAGTTCTCATAATAACTTACGTCGTAATACTTAAGTATAAATGAAAATAAATGTGCTTGTAAAATGTAATATATTACGTACATATTTAATCGCGAGGGGTAATAGATAATGTGCTTGTCGATATATCCACTTTGAGAAACCAGGTCGTGAACCGCTCATAAATTGGTAATATTACGATCACCCTTCATATTTGAACTGGAGATTGGAGATCTTGATTTAATAATCCATGCATTTGAGGCAACAGTTACTTCTTCTTAACGGAAACTGATTGATCGACAATAAAAAACTGTAAACAAAGAAATACATTCACATATTTGACATGTAAGAATGTAAGTCATTTTATCGCGTCCCAAATTAACGTTGTTTAACACACATTTTCGTTCAGTAAAAGATTTCCTGGTTGTCACGTCATAGCGACAAAACCACCGGCAAGTAGTTTACATTAATACGATGCTTACGAAGACTATTTGATTTTAGAAATTGCGAGTGTAATTATTAAATTTTGTTATGAAAATCGCGCCAAGGCGGGCATACTATTGTTGTTTCTGTACGCACACCTTTCAATTATATTTCGTTTTTAACTCATTACTTGGCTCTTATACTAACACGAATTGTGAGAAAACTGTAAATTGATAATTTTTACGATTTGAAGTTTTTCCAATTTTGGTAACTTTGACAATTTGGCAATTTGGGTTTTCTTTATAAAAACACAAAATTACCCATATAAGGAAATATAAAATTTCGAAATCTTTCCAATTCGATAATTTCCTAATTTCTTATGATTGTATCGCACTTACTTTATATAGATTTGGGTTGGGTCAGTATTACTCGGCTGGTAATACTGAGTCCAATCGAACGAAGTTTTGAATCTGTTGGTAATTTAACCAGTTTTGATATGTTGGCAAATTTGGCTAACTACATTTGCAAAGTGATTGTGATGTTGTAAAATTACAAAATATTGTTAAAGATTTTAATACTTTAAAGTGTACTTTTGACAAGTAATTCAAATTTTAATCGAGCCCTTAAAATGTTTGCGTTGGGCTGCGATGTAAAATTACTCAAACGCATTGTCCCAAAATATTTTTACAGAATTACGAAACGGGAGACCTAGAATCTCCCGTTCCTTTTGCAAACCCCACCTATTTTATTAATGCTTGTAGCTTTCTATGGATGATCTATAGCGATATGATACAATAATTTATTAATGCGCCAATTAAATTATCAAATTAGCGATATTATAATACTTACATTACAAAACCATAACAAACAACGCTAATTAGAACGATATTTATCTTGATTTTTGACCTAGTTTGAGTATCGAATAAAAATGTCACCGATGTTAAAATTTATTTAGGCACCATTTTTTTGCAATAATGTGCTTCGGTTGTACCAGCCAATAAACATTAACAGCAAACAAAGAACATAAATATATCAGGCCATATACCATATAAACTAGGAAAAAATATTGACAAACCCTTGTTAGAGTAATGAATAAAACAAATTAAACCAAATGAAAATATGTTATTTGGCTAATTGCTTTCGTTCAATTCAATATTTTTCTATTTAAATTGTTTTATTTGTTACGCTTTGATTTTATTTTATTCGTATGAACTTGCATTTTAATTGTGCCATTTTTTATTATTGCCTCCTTTATTTAAACTTCTATATCATTTGTTCCACATTAATATTTTGTTAGGTTTTTGACATCTTAGGTCCCTTTGTTTTAATTTTCTCGTATAGTTTATCAGTTCCAAGTAGATTATGCTAATTTTGCCTTTGTGTTGGTTTTCTTGCGTCGTCATAAGCAAATCTAAACGTCTAACGCTACATAGATGCAAAGCAGATTTCTGTCTTTGTCTATCAGTTATTATTAAGATTATGCAAATTTTGTCTTTGTGTTGGTTTTCTTGCGTCGTCATAAGCAAATCTAAACGTCTAACGCTACATAGATGCAAAGCAGATTTCTGTCTTCGTGTATCAGGTATTCAATTTTATTTATGCAATTATGGTAAAATAAATATGAAAATAAACAATAGAAAATATAATACGCGCTAACCCATGGTTAATTAATTGACAAATATAACAATGAGCGTACACGGGGTGTGGCTGGCAATGGAACCTTTTCAGCATACAAATTGTTCAAATAAATAGATAAATTATCTAAAATTTTTATAAAATTAATCAATTTTTATTTCCAATGAAAACTAAGCGATACTATAGACACATGAACTAATTTAAGCTATTCTAGGTCTCGCTGACCTAGAATCGTAGATCCTTATATTCCGGTTTGTCGTTGAGGTTGACTATGCTCGACTTCTTCTTGCTTCGACTCCTAGTTAATGGACCTTGGTGTGGTTGGCTTGCGATGAACTGTGGCGGTTCTTGTGGCGCAGTCCTTTGAATACTGGTTGTACTGTATTGTTGTAATACTGGTCTCCATGTTGCCGGTAATCGTTGGGCATCATCTCGTGTGTTGAAGATTTCTTTCCGCTTCTCTATTTCGATGGCTTCCCGTATTATTCTGCTGGTGAACTGTTCGATGCTAGCTATTGTCCTTGTATTGTCGAAGTCGACGTGTCCCGTGTCTAAGAAATGGCTAGCCAAGGACGACGACGAATCTCTTTGTTTTACAGCGCGAATGTGTTCTTGTTTACGGACTTCGATGCGTCTATTGGATGGATACACGTATGTCTCCTGGCAGTTTCCACATCGTATTTCGTATACTCCCTGCGTTTCTAATGGAATTTTGGTTTTTGGATTCCGTAGCATCGTTTCTATCTTCCTGTATGGTCTGAGAGTTGTATCGATGTTTTATGTACTAAGGATTTCGATGAGATGGTCTGCGTTCTTAACGTATGATGATGCTTCTTCGGCGACAGGTTATAGCTGTTTTGCTAGAAATCTTGCCAAAGATTGGATTGGTGATCCATTTGAGCTCACTAGCGGACGTAGCGGTATGTCGGGTTTGTGAATCTTCGGTAGACCATACATCTTCGGGCATTTTGATGATTTTTCCCTTGGTATAATTATTTCCTTGGTCTCCTCATCCAGTGGTGCTGTTCCAATTTTCTTCTTTGTCGTCTTCTCCAGGTAGTTTGTTGGATCTGTTGCGATGGGTTTGCGTGCAGGATCTTCTAATTTGGCGGCTATTTTGCTTTTGTAGTCGGCAGAGTTCATCACTACTGTAGCGTTGCCTTTGTCCGCTGGTAAAACTATAATGCTCTTGTTGTCTCGTAGCTTCCTCAGTGCGGTGTATTATTCGTTAGATATGTTTCTTCTTGGTGGCTTCGCTCTTCGTAATACTCTACATACCTCCTGTTGGATAACTTCGGAACAGGAAGAAGACTCACGCCCACAGGTACCTGAACAGTCACACCACCACCCGGCACAACTGCACTCAGTAGCAAGAACATTAATAAGAAGATCAGAAAGGATAGCCGATGGCAGAAGCAAGAATAAAGAAATGGACAACATACACAAAGCCCTGGCGCAGAACGGATTTTCAAAACGGGAAATTCGCAGAGCATCCAGACCCCCCAGACGAACCCAGGGGAAGAAAAGGAAGAAGAAACGCCAACAGCGATAGGTTTCTTACCGTATGTCAGAGGGACCACGGACACGATAATCACGATCCTACACAAAACATCGATACAACTTCCAGACCATACAGGAAGATAGAAAAGATGCTACGGAATCCAAAAACCAAAATTCCATTAGAAACGCAAGGAGTATACGAAATACCATGTGGAAACTGCGAGTAGACATACGTTGGTCTATACAATAAGCGCATCGAAGTCCATAAACAAGAACACATTCGTGCTGTAAAACAAAGAGATTCGTCGTCGTCCTTGACTAGTCATTTCTTAAATACGGGACGCAGTATCGACTTCGACAATACAAGGACAAAAGCTAGCATCGAACAGTTCACCAGCAGAATAATACGGGAAGCCATTGAAATAGAGAAGCGGAAAGAAATCATCAGCACACGAGATGATGCCCAACGATTACCTGCAACATGGAGACCAGTATTACAACAGTACAACAGTACAACCAGTATTCAAAGGACAACGCCACAGGAAACGCCACAGTTCATCGCAAGCCCACCACACCAAGGTCCATTAACTAGGAGCCAAAGTAAGAAGCAGTCGAGCGTAGTCAACCCCAACGACAAACCGGAATATAAGGATCTACGAGTAACTCCGAACGTCAGTTCTTCTAAGTCAGCGAGACCTAGAAGAGCTTCCTGAAGATGGCATCACATAATTAACACAGCAATATTATAGATAACAACAATTGTGCAAAAATCACAGCCTGGGCTGGCTGGTTGGCTGATAAATTTATAATAAAGAATACCGAACCCTTTTATTTAATAAAAATGTCACTTATCGTTTTATCCTAGTATATATACGGCTCCTACAGTTGTAAGAGTTACTCAGTAACAAATCAAATCAATCCACGTTTACTTATTGTAAAGTATTGAGATAAAAACGAAATATTTATAATAATTTAAAAGAAATATTGCTACCCCTTTCCTTCAGCAGCTCCATTTACTATTGTTACATTGATTAATTGCAACTGTTACACATATTTTCAACCACTGCATAACAATTAACATTTCATACTAATCTTTCAACCGCCTTCCGTCCTACATCATCTGTTGGGTCAATACAAATAAATTATTTTTTTTATTACAATCACAGCTATTTATAAATCAACTTGTAAAATGTATCGTTTTTATCATGAGACGTGAATGTTTTTACGCCGAGTGATAAAACGAACATACTTTGTTTCATACACGGTTTTTTTCCAATACAGAAAGAGTAAATAAAGATTCCGCGTTCTCATTGTAAACAGCAATTGTAAAAGAAATTTAATGCAAGTAAAAGCCGTTTCTTTGTTTCTCGAAACTTTGTCTCGTTGCCCGAATGCAATTGTATTTGTGTCGAAAGCAAATAAATAGTTTCAGCGTAAAGTAAATGTTACACGAAATTAAAATTAATAGTGCTCTCAATTTCAGAGAAAATCCCCTTTAACTCAAATAGACATATTGTAAATTTTATTACAAACATTAATTTTTATTACACAGGTTGTATTTTAAATCACATACTTATTTCTTTTGTAAACTGTTTGCAAGTACGTCGAGTATTCTCGTTCTAGAGGCATGTTTTGTTACTTCACTGTTATTATTTACTCGAGGAGATTGGATATAAACCAGAAATTGCGCACTCGTATTTTATTTGTCCAGTTTTGTTCTTTCAGTTAGATTACTTATTGTGCTTGAATGCTACGTACTGCTATGCATTTATTGGAACGTGAGCCGTTTATATTGAAATGAATATTTTTCTCCTTCGTAGATAGGCATTGCAAGTAAGTGGGTACACTACAACAAATTCTTTGATATAAAAACACAAATCTTGGAAATAATACAGAGCTCGTAAATTTATTATATTTATTTTACGAATAAATTATATAATAATAACAATAGTTATTATTGTAAAATGCCCTGGTTAATAATCTCAGTTCGTTCTCAGATATTTTTCACCGGTTTGATTGATATTTGCCCGGCCAGTTCGTATGTCCTTCTATGAATTGTCCTTAAACATAATAATTGATCGCTAGTGTTCAAATGAAATGAAACTACAATTGTTTGCTACTTAATTGTGTGCGTTCTCTGGACAAATTCCAGGTAATTTTACCTTGCCGTTATCATTCTCATTTATAATCTTACATTTCCAGGTTAAATAAGAATGCATTTTTAACTATGTAATTAACCCTAATTTACACCTGTATTTTATTTTAACTTAATGATGATAAACACAACATAATTTACAAAAATATTTTATAGGAGTTAAGCTCAATTATTTTTAATCGGGCTCCGAGCGCATCCTTCGACTTTTGCAGTTGTTTTAACTCGGCTGCAGCCCGGCCTTCCCACACATGCGTTAAATTGTGGTTTATGTGCGCGCTATTCATTTATATTACACGCCTTGGCACAATACGTCGCGCCAAATGGCAAAAATTAACGCCACTCGGACGTACAGCACTTCCCATCTCCGCAGATATTGCCTCGGCGCGTCTCCCAAGTAATTTATCGAATTCTTGCTCCCGCGTTTAAAAATTTAATTATAATTTATCGACGACGTTTTAATTTTGATACGCTGGCGACGCGGCGATATTTCAAGTCCCCGTACTGTCAACGCCGCAGTCAGGGGTTAAAACTAATCCAACGAAAATAAATTTATCAAGCGAACATAAATTCCAGGTTATAAGTTGCATACTGTCACACTGCGCACGTCGAAAACTAGAATACAAAACCGTATTAACTAGGTTATGAATTTCAAACTTACGCGAACAAAAATGCGCTTCCCATTGAAGAATTACTTTCCGGCGAAGCTCGCCAAGTTTAAGATTTATTCCCCACGAGGGTTCGATTTTTGTTTATCGTTGAATTAACTGCCGGCTTTATTACACGTACTGCAATTTGCATTTTTTTATGCGCCGATGTTACGCCAAAACCGTGTATTTACTTTTAATTATTCGACGCCGGTGCATTGTTGCCGTTATATTGATAGCAAACTGTTTGATGATAATTGTTTTGCATGCCGAGCGCGCTAACGGCAATTTTTATTTATACTATGAAATCGGCGGAGCTATATATAGTCAGCAAATAATTTGGCAGCATAAAGCATCGCAGGTTGATATGCAGCAAAGCATTTCGTCCGGATACGTCAAAGCTCATGGATTGCGCGAGATCTGAAGGATTCGAGGCAATCAAACCAGAAACGTTTGTTCAGTCCCTCCGTAATGGTGACGGCACGCAATTACCCCAAGGGGATTTACGCATCGTAACTTTAAAAAATATCTATGATATTAAAACATTGCGTCGCATCGGTCAAGAAGAATTCCATTTTTTCAAAGTTAAATTAAATTTTCCGGCGCTTAAACTGAGGAATGGGACTTGCGAGAGTAAATTCCACCACGCCTGTAAATGACTTGCATAATAACACGTAGGAGTAATTCGGACATAGCGATTGCGTCTGTTTTTATTGCTTCACCGCAAGATGGAATTAAATGGGTAATGCGATGTAAACCAAACGATTTACGCCGAGCGGCGTTATTTCACACATAAACGCTCAATTTAATTACGAGGACGAAAAAACTGGTGTACCGACGAGCTTATTGGAGTCGCCGGCGAGTCTGAAAACGCAGAAGTGGGTGGACCAGTGTCTCTATCTCCCAGTAGATAAATGTTTGTAATTTACTAGATGGTGCTATTAGGAGTTATTCTGTTTCGTCCTAACGCAACAAAATAGGTCGCAAATGATTTAACATTTCAGAGGATATAGGTAGTCATAAAGACCATATTTTGTATTACTTAATTTAGTTTACATTATATTAAGTCACTTCTTGATAATTATTTATAATTATTTCTTGAATTACTGACTGTACTGTTTATTACAACTGTGCATGCATCGCCCACTGTAGCTTTCTGAAATAGCGTGAAAGGTGCGTAGATTTCGGTTATCAAGAGAAAAACGTTTTATCGTGCTGCGAAGCAAAGAAATATTAAATTTTTTTCAATTTATTTATAATTTTATGATTAAAACCAGCACGTATGAGAGCCCGGTTTTGGCAGGATAAACTTTGACTTCTTACAGCGTCCTGTCCTGTCCTCCAGAGCAAATGTAAGACGGGCAGGGACTGTTACTGTTTTTGAATATGAAGAGCACATCGGTTGGTGTCATAGTGATTCTCGCGATAAAAATATCTCCTTTCGATTTGACTACTAAAATGGTTTCCTCAGAATAGAATATAGCCTACTGCCCAACCCACTTTTCCGAACAGTTGCCAAGTTAGTACCAGCGATGAACTTAATAGGGGCTATACCGAGTGCTATTAAACTAAACATTTACGAATCATAAAAACATACTTGTAATACCGGATGCATGTCATAAAATAGCATTGATTGAAAACATCGATTTCACAACTCAATCAAAGTTGATTCATACGCCTTGTAGCTCTAAAGAAACAAGAGTACGTATCATCCCACATAGTCATACGATTCCAATATAATTTTGAAGCTGTTAAACCAAACCATGTCGAAAATACAATTTTGAAGTTTGAAACGCAAGTTTTGAGAATTCGGCGAACGGAATGGTAACCAAACCCAATCCAACCTAATCTAACCCAACTCAACTCAACCCACCACAACCCAACTTAACCCAACCAATAGAAAAACAATTTTTTTCTATATTTGATAGCGTTATTGGCAAAATCTGTTTAATCTGAGCTGAGGTTTGTGGGATAAGCTTGCGTTGAGTTCTGCATAATTTAAATAAATTTAGCAAATTTGCATTTAGACATTGTTAATTTGGGTCGTTTTCAGCCTGAGAATTATTTTTTTGATTAAAAATCATTATGATTGTTTAATAAATAAATTTATAATAAATAAAAATCTATATCCGTTAAAAATGAATTGTAGCATTTTATGATTGCGTTATTAGTTTTCCGGAGATCGTTATTGTTACCATTGGCCCAATGGCAATACGAGGGTTGTGTCTTAGTTTTGTATACAGCATCATAGAGGATGCCAGTAATGTTATACATAACCTGAATATTTCGTTAACGTAAGTCTAAAATTTCGTCAAGATAAGGCAAGTGATTTAGTCGCAGTGAATTTTTACGATGACAAGTTGCCAGGAAAATTGAATTGAAGCAATGTCTGATCGAATGTGTTTCCATTTTTGGTGACGAAATATCACAAAATTCGAAGACTTCACGTCGGTGCTATGAATTAAAACGTGGATTAAGATTAACAAGTTGTTTGAAGGAATGCAAAAGTCAATGCTTGTGGAAAATACGTTGAAAAGCAAAAAAACAGATTAACTATTTTATTTTATTGCTGTGTGCAAAAGTAAAGAAATGAACATCGTATAATCAAATGTTACGACATCTCAAGAAAGTTGAACTCAAGAAGTCGAACAAAAAAGTTTAACGAGTCACTAAGCCACAACATAATAAAGTCAGCAAAGTTCCAATCAATTAATTTTTGTAATCCAACGCACATTTTTCTTGATTTGTGAGGACTTCCTTCCAGTAGTTTTTGCACCGTAGCATATCCAACAAAATCTTCGTAATCGCCTTGGGAATAATAACTTTGGGACTGCCCTTCATAATAAATTCTACCCAGTGCCATGGAGAATTAAACTTTCTATTGCTCATTATTAATTTCAATACCCCCAAAATTCTTGCTTTAGGCCCCAAATTTAACCTTCCTTATTCTTTGTAAACTTTCTACGTGCGATATTTTAACTGACATCGAAAGTTATTTGCACAGAAAGGTTGTTGTACAGCTGAAGCTATTTACCTGGTTACCAATTATATTAATAAACTTAAATTTTCTGATAGAGTTCGTTCGGGGGAGTAAGTCCTGCGACCGTTTCCTCAAACAAAACCCAGAAATGTTATTCCTTAAGGTGGATAAATGGAATGTCAACATGACTAAAGAAAAGTACCGGGGCAGGATATCATCTCTTTTGTATGACTCTAACACTAATAAAGCTATCCCTAAGGATCCTATGTGTTCGTTTGAAAGGAAACTTAATTTGTTGGTAAAATCCCGACTTAAAAAAGGTTATATTGATAACAATACATATAAATCATTGATAGCCCCTAATATCAATAGTTTGCCCAAAATACACAAACATTTTCTTTAAGACCCATAGACCCATATCATATGTTCCATCACATCAAAACTTGATGCCATTTTGTATATGTATTTTGTATATTACTGACTATAAGTCCTTTAGAATTAAAAATAGTTTTTCTTTCGCTTCGGCTATTAATAATGTTTATGTCCCTGATGGCTTTGAACTTGTCTCTTCATTGTTTACGAACATCCCATTAGATTTATTTTTGGATATAGTGAATAAAAACTGGGCTCTGATTAAACCAATATGTAAAATCCCTTGCAAAGTTTTCCTTGAACTTATTACTTTCATTTTCAATTCAACTTTTTTCCTTCGAAGGTAATTTTTTCTTACAGATTTTTGGTACCCCTATGGGATCACGTTTGTCTCCCATAGTGGGGAAATTGTGACGAACACTCTTATTAAGTATGTTGTAGAAACACTTACCTGTGAATTTCACTTTATATATCAATATGTATATGACATTATTTGTACTTAAAAATTTGAGAACGAAATCGGTAAAGTACGAAATGAATATGTAGAAAAATTTGCTGATACATGCAATACGGTGCGACGAGAACTACGACAGGAAGTTACGGGAAAAATCAGCGAGCAACTGCGAGAGCTAGGCGGAGTTCGGAGAGAAGTCGAAGTGCAGAAAAATATAATCGACGATCTGGAGCGTAGAATGGATATGGTTCGTAGGACGGCAAAGAGCACTGCTAATATAAACAACGAACAAATGCCGAAGTTTGGTGGTTCGGGAAAGGACAATGCAATGGGGTTCCTGAACCAGGTGAAACAGTACCTGGACGACATCCCCGACGATGCGCGGCGACTACAGCTGATCCGATGTATGCTGATCGATCGAACACGAAACTGGTTCGACGTAATTGTAGAAAAATGTGTAACGCTGGCGGAGTTCGAGGTTGAGTTTCTCCGGTAAGGAAATTGGAAAAACGGTCATGGTGCAGAATATCCGGACTTTGGAGGACTTCATCGACGTGCTGAAGAGGTACGATTTATTACGAAGTAGTAATAATCGGCGGCCTGAATCGAAAGGATGTTACAAAAGAGGACGGAGCCTAGAGCCCGTGAGACGTGGAGGACCCAACCAAGGGTACCGGCAGCATTATAAGCAGCCGCAGCGAGGAGAATGGAACCAGAGTGGTCACAACCCCAACAGCCGAGGAAATTCGAATCGTTCCGGGACTTGGAAACAACAACATGAGACCATGGCATCAACGACGCCGTTGACCCGTAGAACAGAACGATTATCGAGACGTGCAGCAACACAGACGACTTCGCCGAAAGACGAACCGTCACGTCAGGCATAAGAAAGGTCGTATGCACGTCTTTTATATTTCCGCGATCCCAAGCATTAGACGATAATGTAACGATAATTGAATCAAATGAGTTACCTTTTGTAAAAATGTAAAATTCAGAATCGAATTATATTAGCTTTGATTGACACGGGAGCAGAAAATTTTATTTGTAAAAATGTGGTGGATAAAGAGTTAAAAATTGTTAAAACGAATTTGATAAATACGGTTAAAGTAAATTTGATTGCCGCTAACGGTAGAAAATTATCCACTATAGAACAAATACTTCTGGCAACAATGGAAATAGGTAATAAACAATACCACGGTGAATAATGGTCGTTCCATTTATAAAATTTAAATGTATTTTTGCAATGGATTTGGAAGTGAATTTAAATATTGCAAGAAAAGAAATTAAGACTGGATCGGAAATAATTAAATGGGAAATTAATGAAGCAAATGATGAAATCATAAAAGAAACAGAAATAATTATAAACAGCGTAGCCTTGATGCAAGCTGAAATATATGAAGTTATGATTAATAATATAAATAATGCAAAGATGCAGCATATGAAAATGAGCGGAGATTTTGATTTTACCACACTATAGCTAGAAATTATATTCATCATTTGGAAGTAAACGATCAAATTAATTTCCGAAATTAAAGTTATCCAATACCGTAAGGATATAAGAAACAAGTGGATAAAGAAATTAAAGAAATGTTAGACCAAGGTATTATCGAGAGAGCGGAATACGAGTTATATCAATCCATTGTTAGTTGTCAGGAAAAAGAATAATTCTATGTTTAGATGCAATGCAATTAAATACAATTACGAAGCCACAATACGAAATCCCACAAAGTATAGAGATTCTGCTTCAGCAATGTAAAGGGAAATTATATTTCAGTAAATTAGATTTAAAGAACTCATTCTGGTTAATACCACTTAGCAAGGGATCAAGGAAATATACAGGTTTTAGTGTAGATGGCCATATTTATCAGTTTAAAGTTGTGCCATTTGGACTAGCAATTTCGGCAGCTGCTTTGATTAAAGCAATGCAACAAATCTTAGATAAGTTTGCAAATTTTTGTATACATTATATACAGCTCGCCTTATCAAACATGACAGCTGAGGAGGCGTGGCGAGAGCTACAGGTTAAAAAGTATTCCTGCGACAAATTTAAAATATAGTGTTTAAAGTTTTATAACGAACTGAAGAAATTCACTGTGCTATTAAAAATAAGCATATAAGAAACACATAACACAAAATCTGTCAGCTACTGTCTAATGCAGATTCTATTGCTTTTACTTCTGATTCAGAATGTACCAAACCAGTATACTTGAGCGTGATTGATTGAATATTTTCCCGCTTAAAATATTTTAAATAAAATATTTGTCGCATATTATCCAACTTTCATGTTTGCTAAGGGGAGCTGTAGACAACATCCTTACATTTAGTGAAAATATTAACGATCATTTTGAACATATTCGAGTAATATTACATGCTTTCAATACTGCACATACATAGGTCAACCTTTCTTTAAATTGTTGAAGAAAGGAGAAAAATGGACATGGGATAAAGAAACAGAAGAGGCTTTTATTAACTTAAAGGGGGAATTAAAAATAATTTGAGGTTAATACAACCAGATTTCGATAAAATGTTTTATTTGCGAACTGATGCATCTAATGTAGCAGTAGGTGGAATATCATTATGAGATCCGACATATTCCTGGGAAAGAGAACATCACAGCAGAAGCTTTGCACTCGTATGCATAATTGTAAAACGATGGTAAAGGAAACTATGCTATGTCATCTAAATTTTGAAGTGAATAGAAATTTATATACCATCAGAAAGATTAAAAGACAACAAAGAGAGGATGACAACATTAACGAAAAATGGGAAAAACTTCAACAACATAATGAATATGAAAATTAAAATAAAATCCACAATGGTCCGGTGTATAAGATCTTAGGTAATGAAGAACTTATTGTCGTAAATCGAAATTATGCCGAAGAACTAATACAAGATTTACATCAAAGATTTGGACATATCGGGGTACGAAAATTATGGTTATATATCAACCATAAAATGTAATAGCCAGGTGGTAACGAGAATCATCCGTGGATATACAAGAGAAAATGGTACGCCACAAACGATAATTATAGACCACGCGACATACTTGAATAATATGAAATAAAAACGCAATGGAAAGAAGGAATGTCAAAATTAAATTCAGCGGCATACGACATCCACAGCAAATCCTGCCGAAAGAAGATATGAATAATACGCAAAATTCGACAACCGGACAAATTCCAATAACAGTGATGAAAGAAGAGGATCCAATTAGACTAAGGAAAAATGATAAACATCTGGATATAAGACAAATTTATAATGGGGAAACATTAGATAAACGGATTCGAAGAAGAGAAGAGAAAATGAATAAAAGAAGGGAAAGATTAACGGAATTTGAGCTTGGTCCAATGTCCAATTATTGCAGGAATATAAAACAAGAAATGAATAGTAACAATAAAAATTGATAATTTGTCAGGAACATCAACAAAATACAATTGTTCTTAAAAAGTACACGAGCTATTACGCATTGGGACGTCGAGACGGATATATTTCAAACCTGTATTGATCCTCTCGTCTATATTATCCTCTTCTTGTAGATTAAGTTTTATAAATATTTTTTTGAATTTTGTGTTAAAAAACTAGTGATAGACTCCGTGAACAGACATTTTATACTCACAAGAATTTTACTGTAGGTTGAATCTCGTTACGATTTCCAATATTATCTAGGTTATTTATTTGGTTGTAGTAATTTCTTATTGTTAATCGAATTTGTGACGATAAGAGGCAAATGTTATCTTGCACAGGAAATAATATATTACATCTACATATAATTGAATGTTAATTAGGAAAAATATTTCCTTGAATACAAATAAATATATCGACGAATTGATAACATTATTCTATAAATAAATAAATACCTTCGTAATAGTGAAACATGGCGAAGTCTGTAATTTTGGAGAAGATTATTGATAATGAAATAGGAAGAGGTTGTGACATGAATATTAGACATTTTAACAATTAATATAGTTAAAGTACCGATAAATTATGGGTGTAATTTTTCTCCAGGTTTCCTACAATGTTACTATCGATCTCGCAAATGTGGTTTTAGAAACCTCCATATATTTATTTCTAATCATATTCAATTTAAGTACTTGGAACATATGTACAGGCCATACACTTTGTTTTAACTCTAATGGTGCGAAGTCAAACAACAAACAAACGATAATTTGAGGCGGAGTGTAGCGAATCGAACTTCTTTGAACTATTGAGTACTTCTACAACAAAACTTTAAAACACACCAACCAGTTTGCTAACTTATGTATGAACTTATCGGCCATATATTTTACAAATAACGTCGACACATTGATATTATCTCGACAAAGTTTGTCGCCTAGATTACGTACATTTTTTGCTGTCTAATTCTTAGTGGCGTAGGCATGAACTGTCATGAACAATCTGGCTGCAGCACCACAGAAATAGTGTAACGTAAGCAGACACATAAAGCGATTCCATATGTCAAAGCTTCGTCTATAACAAAGAACGACTTTTTTAACGTGTTTATGATTTCAATAAAATCCCACTTAATCCCACTAATTTCTAGATACCCTTGCCGCGCGAGTCCCTCGAACGCTGCGATCCCAAAGTTCCAGTTCGACACCACCTACTTTCCTTTCAATAATGAATTCTATCAATCGATCGTCGGAACAACGAACCTCTCTATCATCATCATTTCAGACGCGATGATGGTGATGAAGTGCGAGAAAGTGTATCGCACATACATGAAAATCATTTTAGTTCCCCAGAGATTTCCGAATCCATTATAATACATGATTAACGCCATTAGGTTAGTTTTTATATCAAGTATATTATGAAAAGTTGGACGATAATTTGAAAACTATAGACGTTTTCCACCATTTTGCTAAAGTAATAAATGCGAAAAATAATTACACGTAATTCTCATAATTTAGTTATATCATTTTGTAAAAGTATCGTACTATGTAATTTATGTATATACAGTGTGTTTCACTTAAGAATGTAACACCCTCATATCTTTTTTATTGTTAGTCCGATTTTAGTAATTTTTTTCCCAAACTTAGAATACTCATTGCTCTATTTACTCACAAAAAAACCAATTGTCTTCTTTAAATGCAAAGCAACCTGCGATGGCAAAATAAATGGAAAAAATCAAGAATTCACTTTAGGGATTTTTTTATCGAAAAATTTTACTAGTAATAATTGTTCAGAATTGCCCAAAAACACTAAATCCAAAATTTCATGAAAATTAAAAATGTAAAAATTTTCTTCAAAAGTAATTCCCAATCGGTTAATATTATTTGCAGAGGTGGCTGCGCCTACACAACAACAACTTTAAACAACTTTGACAGTTTAGGTTTTATTTCAAACAAAATTTTCACAGCATACTTTCTTCCGCGCAGCTAATAATAAGTATTTACAGACTTTTACGGAAAATTTTAACATTTTTAATTTTCATGAAATTTTGTATTTAGGGTTTTTGGGCAATTCTAATCAATTATTACCAGTAAAATTTTTCGATAAAAAAATCCCTAAAGTGATTTCTTGATTTTTACCGTTTATTTTGCCATCGCAGGTTGCTTTGCATTTAAAGAAGGCAATTGGTTTTTTGGGAGTAAATAGAGCAATAAGTATTCTACGTTTGGGAAAAAAATTACTAAAATCGGACTAACAATAAAAAAGATATGAGGGTGTTACACTCTTAAGTGAAACACACTTTATATACATATGAGAGAAAGAATGGTGGTGATGTTGAAGCAAATTAGGGGGAAAGTGTACCAAAATCGGCCGAATAAATAGGTAAGTGAAGGGAAATAGATAAAAAGAAATGGCAATAACTCGAATAGATTAAAACCGTCCCTAAATCTTCGTTTCAATATAATGATGTGTGCAACTAGGTCGTACATCACCAGGTTTTTCAGCACTGAAATAGGATAAAGCAGTACAAAATGAAACGTTAATTTGGTGTTATTATATTAACACCAAATTATAAAAATATACTTTGTCAGACAAGGCTATTACTCGTACATCCCCAAAAATAAAAAAGTAGATAAAGAGAAATTAACATGTGAAGCAAAAATAAGATGTGAGATAAATCTTACCATTGCGATCAAGATTAATAAGAGAATATCTTGCGATGCCGAGGGTTACAAAGCACTTGAACTTAATAAACTCTGAGCTAACCAATGAAATGGGGGTGCGTGGATAAATAGTAGGCTGGCTTGTAAACATATTTTATTGTTACTTTTTAAAAAATGTACTTGTTTATTTTGCCTGCTTGGAGTTTCATTTGTTTTGTGCGATCTGATACTTGATGTTAGCCCTATTGATATCGATTTATTTGTGTACCGGCGTTGCGAAGCTTCATTGTGTTACTTTGCCTAATTACATTCATCGCTTGAAACACTCAGACGATTACTTCCCTACACCAGATTAGAAATTCCTCAAATTATTCATAAAACTGAATCACATCCCGTTTTATTTAATTAACTCCGGGAGCAGTAAAACCCGAATCGGGAAACATCTCTCTGGACGCAACGCATCCAACATCTTGATAACCTTAACGATCAAGGCATGTACGGAATACAATTACGCCGGAACAATTCCACCGCCGGCGAAAAATTCCTTTTTTTTTGCGCATCTCATGCCGGCCATTAAAATTAATGTAGCGCTGAAATATTCTTCTCGCTCGCTTCAAGTCGCGCAACTAATTTCATATGCGTCTGAGGAACTTCATTTACACGAGGATTCTGGTGTTTGTTCTGTGACCTATATAACTCAATATTGCTTTCGAACTCCTCGGAACTCACGACATGTAGCTAATAAAACTTTACCATCTAAATTACAACCATTTCGAAATTATGCGATATTAAGCGGCTTGTAATTACTGGATTTAATTCTGCAAAATTTCGCGGGTGCTTCCTTCCAACGGGAATACGAGGTTAAACACTAATTAACCTTGCAGGAATGTCAGCCTCCCTGGAAATAATTCGAGCGAATTTAGCGGTATTTTCCGGCGTTGCCGTTCTCGATAGTTCTGTCTAAAGACTGAATGTGACAATTTGTATCGTCTTGACTATGTCATATAATATATATATATATATATATATATATATATATATGTTCTGCTTTTTTCTCGGGTAATGAACCGCGTTGTAGAATTATCCCTGTAAGGGTTGTTCCGACGTTTCGGCAATGTCACAATTGCCATCTTCAGGTTGGTTTTCTCGGTCTAAGCGATCTAGAAGAACTGTTCTTCTGAGGGCTATGTCGTCCGCATATGCCAACGACCATATTCTTCCCGCCCCCAGTTTCACTCCACCATCTTGCCCGTTTCTCAATACTTCATCTAACTTCGCTATGTATAGGTTGAACAGTTGGGGGCTTAAGCGGCAACCTTGTCTTAGTCCTCTGTACGTTCTGAATCTATCCGAGGTCCTTCCTCCTACCCGTATTCTGCACCACGTATTTCTATAAATCTCGTCTATCCTTGTGACTAGTGTTTCCGATATTCCTTCTTTCTCCATTGTTTTTATCATTATCCGTCTATCTACTCTGTCGAAGGCGGCCTTTAGATCCACCAACATGGTGTAGAGCTTCCCCTCCTTCTTGATTATCTCCCTTTCTATCAGGTAATTGAGGACGAACAGATTATCCCTTGTTCCTCTGCCAATCCTAAAACCTGCCTGTCCCTCCGGTATAAGTTGTTTCGCCTCAATTTCTTTCTCTAATCTAATCCCTAGAAGACCCGCGTATATTTTATACGCTACATTCTGCATATAATATATATATATATATATATTGTTTATGTTTTTGTTTTTCTTGTATGTTCTAAATGAGCCAAATGTTTATGTTTATTTATTCTCTTTTTTATGTGTAATATAGAGCAGTATCTGAGTGCTCTTGCTCAGGGTATATCGTAGGCGGATGCGAACACAATAAATCTCAGGTATTCCGATAAAGGTAACAGATAACTTCGGTTTATTAACAATCAAATAACTACTGGTATAATTTCCAAATTTTAAACGGTGGGTGTATAAAAATGTGCAGGGAGTATATTTTACAACTAATCCCCTATAGGAATATATTTTTCTCCCTAAACATTTTATTAGTGAACCAGCTGGTGTGTAAAATCTTAATTCTAAGTGTACTGTGGTATTAGTGAAGTATATGTTTATAAATAAACTTAATTAAGGTGAGTTAAGGTGTGCAGTGTATTCATATATCTACGTCTACCTGGTAAATTGTAACGTTAGGTTAAGTTCGTGTGTACCCAGCGGTTAGCGTCCAAAATGTCTGCCTCTTGGATCGCTGGATCAACTTTTCCGGGAGCACCGTGGCGAATATTTGGTTTTCTGTACCTCGGGAACAGGCGTCGGGCTGTAGGGTCCTGGCTCTGCAGCTCAGCAAGGCGCCCCTGGGTCCGGAGTTTATACTCTTCGTTTTTTTTACGTTTGGATGTGGTAGGTTAGTTCTTTATAGTTCGTATCACTTTGTTTACATTTATAATTAACTTAGTTTATGTTTATAGGTAAGAATATGGTTTAATCGGTCTGTATTCTAAACTGATCGATAAAAAACTCCCCTTGTTTTAAATATGTCTTTTTCGTCGTTACGGGTAATCAAGGCATTGCTTATTTTTTTGTTACAAAAACACTTTTTGGAGATGATCGAATGTTTCCTGGGGTAAGGCTTACATGTTAGTTGATTGGAACAATTATTGTGGTGACGTTTATGTGTATTTAAATTTGAATATACGGTTCTATATTTTCTACACTATGATTACGAATTAAGGTAACTTAATTTTTATACAAACTCATTTTTTTATTTATAAAAAATGAGCGTATAACTATTTAACTATGTGAATTATTAGATACCTGTCCCAATTTTGACGTTGACATACCCGAGATATATTGCATTATTTGTAAAGCGTAGATCATTGTATTTTCCGATATGCCCTTTTTATTTTTATGCATGTATGGATGCAATATCATTACAATATATATATATATATATATATATATATATATATTGTAATGGTATTAATTTTTAATTAAACTGAATCTTTATATAAAGCACATAAAAATAAACACAAATCTCAAATTCGAGCGTAAATGTGTAAAAAGTTTCACTGTCGTGAAAAGAAAACACAAATAAAATAAATCAAAGCTTTATTTAGTAGATCTAAATGCAAGTATTACGAACAAAACTCAGTTTAACAGCTCAAAACTACACCATACAAATTGAGACTCGACATAAATAGTACAATTAATTTCTCAGGGCTTTTGCAGAACGATACACAAATAAATCGTTCTAAATTAACAGTGGATTCAAAGCCAAATACAATTAAACAATTAACAATTAAATTCGACAAATTCGTAGTATACTGTTAACAATCAATAAATCGAAACACACTGATTTCTACCTCTGAGGTTTCGAATATTGTCGCAAGCGAAGCTTTCGCTCTCTATGTCGAGGACTGACTGACTTGAGTCGAATCTTGGTCTTATATACCCGACGCTATTTCATATTAATCTATTTTACATTAAAACTAAATTTTACCGAAAGTCGTCAAAGGTAGCTAGTGGTTGTTTAAAACGGATCGCAGTTGCCAAGCAGGTTCTTTTGCAGCATCAAGTCGACTTCAACTCGACTCGTACAGACCGGAATCCCACCCACTGCTCTCGCATACGCGAAGTTTTTGTGGATTTGAAATTACTTTAAGATTTAAATTATATTAATATATTAAAGCCTATTATATCGAGTTCTACTTTATAATTATATTATTCCTAGTTCTATTCTAATATTCTACATAACTCATCTAACTTAATTCTACGACAAACATTCTTATTTGTTCAATTATTTACATGGAGTTATTATTCGGAGCAATATTACGATGCCGAGTCTCTCTACGCGGTTCGTTCTTAAAGTTCTACTCTCGTCTCAGCGTCGTATTTCGTTGCTGTTAAATTTGTTATTTTATTTAACGCTTTTATTGTTAAATTTATAACCGTTGCAATATAAAGGACCCAATATTTCAATGCAGAATGAAATTCTAAACTATACTTATCAATTAACATTTTAGCTTGTCGTTATCTACGACATGCACAACCTCAAATAATTATTCATATAAAATTCAACCCAATTCATCAATTACATTAACAGCAACCTGTAAGGGCCTATTGATAAAGTAATTCATCGGATTAGAATTCCTCCAAATTAAAAAAAAACTATTACATCAACGAAGCAGGAAACCCACAGAGAAACAATACTAGGTGGATTATAAACAACTCGAATTTCATTCGCTGTCAAAAAACTGGTGCCGCATGCAACAAAATAACTTAATTCGTTGCATTAAAGCGGGAAATTTATCGCCAACGGAGAAATATGGCCGCGCTTTTCAGAACAATGCATCGGTTATTATAAATTCTTGGCACGTAAGGTTCGCTCAGTTGACAGAAATAAACAGTTAAAACTTTTCAGTCAATAACGTTTGTGTTATCGAGCTGTCGTCCGTGTATACGGAGATTTATAACTATTTCGCAAAAACTGGTCGCTGTTGGTTTTGCGGCAATCGTGCGCGGTAGCATTTTAAAAATCCCTTTTGCAAAAAGTTTTGCTGGAGTTTTTCATGCATGCATTGTGTCGCCCGTACACGCTTTCGCTTCTGTTGAGATTATAGCGACATGTTCTGCATATGTCACGAGCTATTTTTGAACTATTTATGGTTAAAGATGATATTTTGTATACGCGGGGCGTAGTTGATATGCGATGTTACATTTTGAATCTTTAACGATGTTGAGCGTGTTATTGTGTCGTTGCTGAAACGCACATCGTTCAAGTAGCGTCAACCTCGTTTATTAGGTTTATTTACCGATGCGTTAATACCATCGCATCGGTTAATGAAATTGGGAAAGATTCTCCATTAATAAGAATATAATTGCGTTACTTATTTATGCAGTTTTATTAAGTATCAATTTAAGTATTATTTAATTAATTCGGAACTCTTTCAAATCCACTGTCCGCATGATATATATAATGTAGATCCGATCGTTATCGTGAACGCCGACAAACGTGTGTTTTTTTGCAAATTGCGAACAGAATAATATATAGAGTTAGCTTTTTGATTGTAGCTACGATTTCATTTCTATTCATTGTTACGTTTTTTTTTGGACCCTCGTAATTTTTATTTGATTTTGTTTGATTCGTTGGATTTCGTATAATTTATTAATATCGGTAGATTTTCGTCTAAATTAAAGAAAGGAACAAATGGGTTTACCGTTCTTTATTATTCATTTCTCCTTAATTTAACACTCATCTGGTTTATATCATTTCAGGCTTAAGTAGCGTATATTGTCATTACCATGTCATTAGAGATCTTTTTCGCTAGTCGAAGTTTTACGCATGTCAGGAAAATGCGAATAAGAATATCCGGTATTACTTAGCGGTAGTGCGTGGAGATCGCAAGTCGTACATTCCCTCCAAAAATTGTGACCACGTGTGGTGTGTGATCGATTTCGCTGTATGCGGATCTTGGGTTGTGCAGAATAATTGGATTCCTCGAGTGTTGGCTGAAATTGCTAGTATTTTTGTTGTTGAGAAGCGAGGATCCGATCGGAAATTTCTCCGGATCTACGATCGACGTCCACCGTAAGAAAATCGCACGCCGTTATTCAAGCGTTTGGCAAGCTGGCCGTACTTTGGTATTTTTCGTTTATTCGAAGTTTGGATGCTGGCCGTATTTTGGTATTATTTGATGTTTTATCACCGCCCGTATTTCCGGGTGTTGCAAGTCTCGTGGCTGTCCGTATCTTCGTCCTGGATCCTTTTTTGTGAAGCAAGAAATCACAAATCGTCCTCCGTCCGGCCACATGGCAATGGCGAAGACTACGTCCGGTCCAACACTGGTGAATATGAACTTTCGTTAATTTCAAAAACAATTTAAATCGATTAATTTGTATTGGTAGTAATTTTGTGTTCCTCAATTTAATTTAAATAATAATTTTGTATGTACGCTCAAGTTTATGGGAACAAATATAATTTTCTGTTCCTTCATTTCATTTAAATATATTTTTTTTTGTATGTACCTTTAAGTTTATTGGAACAAATATAATTTTCTGTTCCTTCATTTCATTTAAATATTTTTTTTTGTTTGTATGTACCTTTAAGTTTATTGGAACAAACATTAATTTTTTTGGTTCCTCAATTATATTCGAATAATATTTCTTTGTGTGTGTAAATATAAGTTTAATTAGGACAGATATTATTGTGTGTTCTTCAACCTCATTTCGTGTACATAATATTTCTTTGGTGTGTAAATATAAGTTTAACGTAGAATTGTATATTTTGTAGTAATTATTGTTACGGGTACACAAAATTATGACTCGTGTTTTCCCCCATTAATGGTAACATTAAAATCTCCCCCCCCGTGTACCATAACGATTAGGAAACTTGCCTTGGACATATCACCCAATAGTGGACGACCATCAGTCGGAGTTCTGGTTTTCCTCTGCTCAAAAAACCAGTGGCGCCCTTATATAAATTATTTTTTTTTTAATCGGACCACGGCATCCTCCCCTGAAGCTAGTCGAGGTGTCACGTCTACAACTGGAGCCGCTAAAGTAAGCAGGGTGTATAGTGTCCTTCGTACGTCGTATGTTTGTCCCTCCCACTTGTCCCCTTAAGAGCGGGGATAGTGTTAAAAGGGAAACATCCCCATCTAAAGCGTAGCGTGGCGTAGGTATTGTTTCGGGCGTAACATCATATAAAAAAATCAATGCATTTTATGCAAAAATATTTATTTAAACTGAATGTTGCTCTATTAATTTATTCCTTCATTATTAACACAACTCCATTTTATCTACATTTAAGTCCATGTTGATATCTGGTAACAGTAATATATTTACTGTTATTTAATATATAGGCGGGTATTACTTGCAAATTGTGATCATAATTATCCACGAATTTATATAAATGTATCGAAAATTCACACGCAGTTCTAAAATTTATACAACCCAACAGATTACAATTGAGATATCGGGGATGCACCATTGCCTCAATATTCTTACTTAATGCAGCACAGCGCCCCAACAATCCAACATTTCGATTATCCAACGCAATCCAATTCTCGAGTCGTTGGTTGGTGTTTCAATGATTCAACTGGACCACACCCATGCATGACATGAGTCTTACTTTACGTGAACACAATCCAATGAAGTCATTGATTGTTTGAATCCAATCCAACGCCTCAAGAATCCAACATTTATGTAACTATATTAAATTTAGTAATTCAGGTGTTGTCGTGTCAACAATATTATTCTATTCCTAAATAACATATCGTAGATCCATTTCATCTAAATTTAATTCAAATTAATTTAGCCGCCATATCACTGAATTTAATACTTGTAAGCGTACGTTGCTTGGAAATTGCGAAAAGAATAATATATTGAGTTATTGTAGTTGTTGTAGCTACGATATAATTTTTGTTCGTATTACAAATTGCCTACAGTTGTATGTATGTCAACAGTAATTAATTAAGCGTAATATCCTATTCAAAAGGAATTAAGTTTGTGTATTTTTCATGAATGAGTAATGCGATAATGAAATTTAATTTAAACATTAATCTTAATTAATTAATTAATTGATTATTGGAAACAACGCGTTCCAAAATTAGTGCAACGCAACCTAATCCAAATGTTACGGGTGAATGAATTGGTTGGTATCTCAACATCATATTAATTATGATGTTGAAATACGAACATGTGCATTGGACAAAAGAACACCTGATGAATCCAACATTTGAAAACCTAACGAAATCAAATAATCTAGTCTTTCAATACGTCACTAATTCGAATCTAACACCGTAGTAATCTCAAATTTAGGTAACGTAATCAAATTCACTTATTGATGAGTTCCAAATAGCATACCTCCATTTCACCGAAATTCTATTTGAATTAATTTAGCCGATATATCACTGAATCCCTCGAAGCTTTTTGTCAATGTATTTATCTTAATAATATTTAACACATATAAACATACATTGTTTGTAAATTTCGAAATGCACCATCTGAAGTAAAATTATTTATTGAAAACTCAACCCAACCCAAGCCTACGTGTTCTAAAAATATTTAATATCTTAACATAATGTAGCACAACTCCTCAAGAATCCAACAATTCAATAACTGGACAGAGTGAAATCATTAAGGTGTCGGGTTGGTGTTTCAGTACGTCAATTCAATCCAACCCAACGCACCGAGGACCTAAGTTTTAAATATCCCACCCAAAGGCAATTAACAACGAGTTGGGTCGGTATTTCTATAACCTTATTCTATTCCGGCAAAACTAACACAAATTCGTTTCATTTGAATTTAGTAAACATGCCACTGAATTCATCGAAGCTACGAATTTGACTGCATCATTAATGTATTAGATTTTAATACCTATGAACGTACATTATTTGCAAATTACGAACGAATATACTTATAAATATATATAATTTGATTTAGAAGGGAGCCACTACAAGACCAGAGAAAGAAAACATCACGCAGCACCATTTTTCCCTGCAGGCAAGCGTTAGTGTGCTAATGTACCGTGATAACAAAAATTACCTTGGTCAAGGGCGGTCATGGATTTTAAAATTATTGTCGCAGCTCACATTTATGTCAATCAATTTTTGAGTGTCAACTTCTGTCAAGTCAGCTTTATTTAGTTTTTCTTGTTAATAAAAATTTTATTAGTATTTAATAAACTTGTAGTTCATTACTATTTTACAACTGAAATAAGTAGGTAACACATTTGTAAGCTATTTATGATGTCAGTGTAGCTTGATAATGAAAGGATGAAAAGGATGATTTAAGCTAAGACAACCGTTTTACATTCTGTGGCAACCTTTGACTAAGATAATTTTCGATCATGGTACTTGATGCTCGGAATGACACATTGACATGTGCTAAAGTATTTAATTCCATATTCAAGTTCTGTCAAATCGGTTTTCCAAAACACGACAGGAACTATCCGGGACATACGGTTCCCCGGATTAAGTTTACAATAGGTATGATTGACCAAAAATTTTCGAATTGGAATTTTATGTTTTGGGATTCCGCCCTGCTTGGCCTGAAAGTTATTTTTAGTTTACTTTCGATTTTTTAAAATCAAGTAGGCCTTTACAGTTGGGTAAACACTTTTTTACTTCTAGGTAAACTACCTTTTCCGTTCACAGTACGCCAAAGTGTAACTAAGAAAACTTGTTCAGAATGTAAAGTTATGAAAGTTTTCACAACGATCGGCCTACTTTGATAAAATCCAGTATTGGTCAGTATTGCAATTTAAACAGCAATAACAACATGAGGTGGCTTAATAAAACCATCGATTACATGTCAAGTATTTATTGTAGTATGATATGGGTCGTTATCTTTCATATCGTTAAAGTAATATCACAAAACTCATTTCATTGCGAAATAATGACAATATTTTTACATTTTTTTTTTTCTAAGAATTGGCATGCCGCCGTAACTTTACATTCTGAGCAACTTTTCGTAGTAACACTTTGACGTACTGTGAACGGAAAAGGTAGCTTACCTAGAACTAAAATAGTGTTTGCAAAACTGTAAAGGCCTACTTGATTTAAAAAAATCGAAAGTAAACTAAAAATAAGTTTCAGACCAAGCAGGGCGGAACCCCAAAATATGAAATTGCAATTCGAAAATTGTTGGTTAATCATACCTATTGCAAACTCAATCCGGGGACATACGGTAGAGTTGGAGAGTCTACTGTCGTAACCCGGAAAGGTATTCTGGTGTGCTTCCGCAACTTTAGCTGATACACTATAACTTGACAAGTCAGTTTTACTGTATCCCCTTCATATGCAGGAGGATCTATCTCATGACTGGCCCAAAGGCTATTTTTGGTAACCAATTCATCTACAACGCCATAAGTGAGGCGATAAAAGAAATCATTCAGCTGGACAAAATTTCTTGGATAATGACCAAACATAGACTGTTGTATATTCAACAGGTTTTAATTGAACAGCAAGTAGCGGATACATGCACAAGACCGCTACCAAAGACACCACTAAAGTTTTTATGCAATCAAACACGAGCAAATACACATAGCTTCAGCAGATTAGCTTCTACAAAAACATTACGATTCAATGACATGGAGAGTTCATTAGCAGTGTTTATTGGAAGTTACATTGACAGTTACATTCAGATTAGACGAGAGGTATATTGATGTATCAACTGTAGTGCACGTCATGAGGCAAACAATACCACGTCACGTAGTCACTTACAGCCCATGACGTTTCGAATAAAGACCCTCACAGTACTTTAACCCTAAAAATTCATCTGTAATCTCGTTAGTCAATAGGATAATAGCAAGTTTTAGTTATAGTTACAGAAATTGCATCTTCATAAAAATTGAAAGATATTTCAACTAAAATATAAAGTAGCCATGGCGTAGATTTCTTAATATATCGAAAAACACAAACCATTTGTCGTGATATATATTATATCGCGCACGATGCGTATTTTTCTATACAGTTTTAGTTTAAAAATCATTGAAATTAGGTAAAGAGGTGGCATATAGGAAAATAATCTTGTGGAGTAGTTACGTGTAACGATAAATCATTTGCGTGCCTCAAAATAAATAAATAATAAAATAATTCACAAAAGTTTGTTATATTGCAAATATAAACTTCATGGGATCGTGTGCATCTTAATAAGAATGACCTAAACCACCGATTACAGCGAACTGTTTAAAGAAACTAGGGTGATTCACAACACAACGGTGTTATTAATTCAAATATAAATAATTAACCATACGTCAAATTCGCATGACGAATATATATTATCCTTTTCTTCATCCATACAAAATGGCTGTGTTTCAACCATAAAGCTACTAATTTTGTCAATATTTATATACTTATTCCAGGTAGTCTTATAAAAGTATGCCCCCTGTTAATATTTTAATATTTATTACCAACACTCGAGTAGTGGCAATCCCCACGTTTTTAATGGTGCCTGTTTTGCATGTTTTCAGTTGCATCGATCAGGGGGAGAATGGAAATCTGGTTCCCACATTTTTATGAGCGAGCCGGTAGTGCCGGCGGTATAAAACCACTTTACGCTTTTAAATCTCCATGGCAGCCAGTACATCGTTGGCAACTGTTATAAAAGGTGTAGTGATGCCTGCGAAATTTAAGGCTCGGTTTTGATCCAATATAAAACCGGCAAACTGGTATTGCAATGTCAATGGAGCTATCGGCCGTTTAAATTTCGAGTCTAATTGAAATAAAATATCAAAGTTTGGTTGATATTTGAGAGATAAAAAAGACATAGTTTGTAATAAGTGGTCTTTGAGAAAAAAGCATTTTTAAAATTTTGCAAGTTGAAAGGTTCCTCCAAAAGTCTATACTATAATTTAATTTTTATAATTAGAGTTTACGTTTACGTTTAAGTGGTACTTAGGAAATTGTTGGCCTAAATACGTATTCACATATTTTCTTTTATTCGAAAATTTATTACCTAATTAAGCAGTTTAAGTACAGAATCAGCCTTTCTATATAAGCTATCGTTTCTCCATCGGATGCATCTTATTTAGTGTTGCTAATCACTGTATTTAAAATTGTTTCCGTTTCTACAGAAACACACACGATGTCTAGCTAGCCCCTTGCATGCGTATATGTTCTCAGTATGTGTCGGTTGGCTAGATTGACCACACAAATAAATATTTCGCCAATTAACAAATAATCTATTTTCTGTGTCTATAATGAAATAAAGAAATAATAAAAAAATAGTAATATAAATATATGCTGGATTAACTATTAGCCTTAGTTTCAATACCATATAAACATTAAATCATAAACTACATAACTACACGTTTCAACAAATACAAATATTCTCACATATCATACACATATTATATAACACCTCTGCTCGATTTCAATTTACTGGTATTTAAAATAGAACATTCCTCATTCCTGTTTACAAGTTTTAGCGCGATTGTTATTGTAACATAAGATTTATGCCGTTAAATACTCCTGAAATGTAGGTACGTAAAAATAATATCGCAGTTAATGAAAGCGTTTATTTATTTTTGGTGTGACATACCTGCAATATTAATCTGATACCAAAAAATGGTACTCATCCATTTATTTTTTATTATTAATAATATTAATCTGATACCAAAATGACAAATTATCTTACTAAAAAAAGTCTTCATAACGGTTCATGTTATTGAAGGCATTCATTAAATATGTAATTGTGTCAGTTACTTCTGTGTGTGCGGGCAATTTTGAACCAGTGTCATCGAAATACGCATACGTTGAATGAATTTATTGAAACACGGATCGAAGAATTGCTTGAGGATTGTGCACTAAAACTGGTGCAATGAAGTTTCTTTTGTGCGTTCGAAGATGTATGTGATTTAATGGGTTCTTATTGTGATAAATTGGATGTTGAGTACGACCAGTTCGGTATTGCATTTCCCATATTTATTACTGATCAAGAAAATCAAGTTGGCGTTATTGAAGTTTAGTTTTCAATTAGTGAAGTTCGAATCTACGTTGGAGATTCCTCGTTCATTTTGCGACGTAGTTTTGTATATTCAGTAATTTTAGAATCTGCGCTTTCGCACAGCCACACCTAGCATTCAGGAAACCCCATATAATTTTCACTCACATGGCGCAAGTTTTGCCCCCTAACCTTTTACTATTCGCGTAGATTATTGGCGCACACGAACGTACCGCAACCGTCCTTCGTGTGCATCGCAACCACCGGGTCTTAATTTGTTTTTCCGCACATGAGATATAAACATTTACGTTCATTTGTTTTAAAGATCCAAGGTCAACTTGCTTGTTTTTAAATCGCAACAGGAGTAAAATTTAACATTTTTAAAAGGTACATTTTTTCTGATTTTGACAATGTAATACATGTTTTTGTTTCAAAATGTCAAAAAAAAATTTTTTTGATAACACTAAAAATTTGAGGTGAAAATTAAATGTAGTTAGTTAGCTATGGAATTAGCTGTCATTCATTTTGACAAGTTATTAAAAAAGTGGTTGAAATTGTTGAATTTACCGAAAAATGGTTCATTTAAATGACTCTGAAAGGATAGAAATTCTCATGATTCTAGGATATGGCGACAGAACATTTTCAATTTGACCAAAATTAACCAAAATCCGAATTTCTTAAATAGCATTGTGCTTTCCGATGAATCTACGTTTTGCTTAAACGGGCATATTAATCGTCACAATTCTAGATGCTGGTCAGACACAAACCCACACTGGATGGAAGAAAACCATTCTCAAAGACTAGAAAAAGTAAATGTATGGTGCGGCATTATCGGGCCTCATATCATTGGTCCTGTCTTTATAAACGGCAATTTGACTTCCGAAAAGTACTTGTAAATGTTGCGTGAAGATATTGTTCCTCAAATTAGAAGGTTGTTTCCAAATTATAACAACGGAAACATACCTGCAGAACAAATTTGGTTCCAATAAGACGGAGCTCCGCCTCATTTTGGAAAACAAGTGCGAGCGTATTTAGACCAAATTTTTGCTGGTAGGTGTTTAATCGAGTTTACGTAAACCGACCCCACAAATATTGAAGAGTTAAAGGAACGTATAAGATTGGAGATTAATAATATTGCTGCAAACATGTTGACAAATTGCCTCCAAAATTGTGTTCAACGATTTTATTGTTGCCAATAGGTAAACGGAAAACATGTTGAATACCTTTTGTAGAAATTGTTTAATAAAGTTCTAGTGTTGTTGACACAAATTTGTGGTGTTATAAAAATTTTTTTTTTGACATTTTGAAACAAAAAAAAGGTTAACATGTATTACATTGTCAAAATCAAAAGAAAATCTACTTTTTAAAAATGTAAAATATTACTTCTGTTGCTATTTTAAAAAAGCGCAAGTTGGCCTTGGATCTTTGAAACAAATGAACATATTTATCTGAAAAAATTACAGCTAATAGATTGTTTAAAATTTTTTCACGTGCGAAATTTCATTCTGACAAGTGGTTTTAAAAATATTTGACCATTTCCATACTTTGCGCGACCCGGTATATGTATATATAGTTGAAATCCATTTATTTCTGACTTTCTGTATTTTCTCTTGTTCCGATAAAGGTGGAATTAGGATCTGAATCATTCTAGCCGTTCTAATCAATCAGAACTATCATAAATAAGTCTAATTAAATTTACTCCCATCCACCCTCCTTGATTTGGCGGCGCCATACCTTTATATCTTGACCTCTGACTTTTGAACACCGCTCGAGCAATATTGGATATAGTACATCTATAGCATCTATGTAAAGGAAAATCAGAATTTGGCGTCAGAGCACAGATATCAATATTTCTTACAGGGGATTTTAACTACAGTGCAAGTCCAACATCCGCCATAATATTTATTACTTATTAGCAACATGGCTGATTCAGTTTGTTGTCATAAATTATAATAAAATTAAAACAGATATGTTATATTAAATTATATATTGTAATCAGTCGTTTCGTGGTAAATAGAAATATCGTTTTTAAAAATAAAGTTTGCAGAACGACAAACTTAAGTTTGATACATAACTCATACTTTTATGACAGTTCTCAGTTATATTGCTTGTTGGCAAAAGCTATTTGCCTTTGGCTTCAGGGTGAATTGTCACAAAATTAAAAGTTCCTCAAAGATCAGCATATGCTCCCATAGACATCAACGACACACTTGGATCTTTCATTATCGCCCAACAGTATTTTGCAGTTGTTTTCTTTTTAAATTTTCTTTTAACTACGCTTGTAACAAATTCTGTATGCATTTCATAAAAGTTACGCGTCGTTTCGTTCTTTTGCACTAATAAATTTTAATGTTGACATACATGAGGAAACGTCAATAACTTGATGGATTAAAGTTCGCACCGTTGCAATAAAACAACGTTAAATATTCCAACAAAGCACGCGGTTCTATTAAACGCGCAACCTCAGCTAAATGGTAACGATTCGCGCTATGTTGATGGAATGTTGAAAACGAGTAATTGTTACTATGGCGTACCTATATTTAAATTAATTGCGCGCGAGCGAGGAATTAATTTAGTATATATATTTTAGTTGGAATCCAGATCGGACGAAAATATTATTTTATTTGTGAGCAACATTTCTAATGCAAAAACTATATGAGAGCGCATAATTTTATGCAAATTCTGTGAAGTGAAATGACTTCAAAGCAAATGAAAGATGTAAATAAAAACATTATTCTATTGTTCTATGCAACATGAATTTAAATTTATAATTATCTAATATATTATTGCAAAACCAAAATAGTATATAGATTATAAATCGACTGGGTGAATGAAATTAATTTTTTCTTCGCCGTTCGCCTCAAAGTATCAATGCACAAATGCAACAAACCACCGATTGAAAAACTACCATGACAGGCAAACCCTGTCCTTTCATACAAACACGAGTGTTACATAAGTCACTAAAACAACAACAACTACGCGTTCGTGTTCCCAGTGTCAAGTTCAATTAAATTGGTGACAAATAGCGTAATCTATTCGCACGGAAATTAGACAATATCGAAAAAATATCAAAAATAAATAAAGGTCAAATTTTTACGGAGCAGTCAGTCACGTTTAAGGCCACAAGGAACACTGTAAGGATTTTAGTAGTAAAATAATGTTGCACTTTTAATTGTTTAATTAAAACACAGTGACATTCAAAATTACATTACAAATGCACACCTTATAACGCAGGGATGGAACCCGGTAAAGCAAACCCTTCGGGACGCTCGGCGGCGTAACTGGATAGTGGAAATTGAACAATTTACACATTTATGGAATTAATGCATCGAAATGGACGTCCTCTATAAATATAAATCACGTTTCCTGTTGCGTTTGATATATGAAATTCACGCAACGCTACATTAATAATTACAGCGCTTCGAAAAGAAATATTGTACACTTTGTAAATGAGTACGTTAATAGCACTTTCATAAATGTGCAATATCAGCGAATTTTGTGAAATAACATTAGGCGACCGGCGTGAATTATTTGATCATTTTATTTCGCTATTGCACTAATAATAATAATAATATTTATAATCCCCAAATGTATATTTAATATTATGAAAATGGTGCTGTGACCTAATTTTATGTTGCTATAGCTTTTATTTCAGAACAAGTACACCAAGTCAATTTTGTACACGTTCGTTGTTTCGAAACAGTGTTAAAAAGTCAGCTGGGGCCAAAAAGCATTTTACAGTTCAACATTTTAATAAAAGCGTTTGCCCCAGTATTCAGTCTCACATCCAAGGGGATGAAGTACAACTGGCAAGGAAGTTATATATGATGTATAACGTGCACACGTGTGGGTTTTGATCAGTTGGCGAGTGTACATTGCGGATATTGAGACCATTTCGTGCAGAATACATCGCTGAACAATTTTCTTATTAAATAGTTACAACACTGTGCACAACTCAAGGCATTGATCATATGGCGCAAAGTTACGATTTCTCGTAGGTGTCGTTCAATCGTAAAGAAGTTTTATTTACGATTTGAGTCCTTGAAGATTTTATTAAAATTTCAGGAATTTACAATGTAAAGTAAGTGTATAAGTTTTGAAAAAAAAATCAAATAAAATCGGGTCACATTTTTACATTTTTTGTGCACCAGGTTAGGCAACATAACATACACCCACGACAAAAATGTCTCTAAATTCGATATCCGAAAACGCGATTATTAGAATTCATACTATTAGAATGCAATAGAGAGAACTGAAACGGTGCCTTAACTTTGGGTTTTAGACATTTTAAATATAACTTACAAATGACATATTCAAAATTCAGATATGGGTTTAGAAATGGATAAGGTATGAAAATTCCACATGAAATAATTAAGATATGATAAATAGATCTGGAATTAAGTGATCCTTTTATATGTTGACATTGGGCGTTTGACAGTCGTTCTTGTTTAGACACAGCAATGTGCTGGAGCATGTTTCGTCTTGTTAGTATTCTGTTGTCAGTGGTTCGTTGAGCGCGATTGGTTCACCTCAAGAAGTTTCAAAACGAGTGCATGTTCGTTGGTAAACCAAGTTATTAGCCAAGGTATTTATTGCTAAAATAATCAATATCCCTTTTAGAATTCATGGCAGTATGGATGTTCAGAATAAAGCACATTTCGAGAAAAAGGCTTTTCGATCGATTGGACTCATTCACAATTACTTTTAGATCATTGTACTTTGGATTGTGATCTTTTTTGTTGCAAATCAGGAACACACGAATGTGGTTTAACTTTACATTCACTTCTGTGGTTCGCTATTTTAGCAGGTAATCTTTGTCCTACATATAACACAACACATTTAGTACAAGGCATTTGGTAAAAGAGCTCAATTTTCATAAGTAGCGGTGTTAATTCTTTAAGGATTTGTTGATGGTATTACATTTATCTGCGATGATAGCTGAACTCTTGTTTTTAAATATGGCTTTTGAGTAGAGAAAAGTCCTTCTACAGAAAGTAGGCTATTCAAAGTTTTTAATTGGTAATGGCATCTACTGAAATGTGACTCGTTGGAAGAGAAACCAGAATTCTTTTTAAGAAACTTGAAGGATAATTGTTGTTCTTCAATACGTTGTATAATCTATTAAGGATGGTTTGACATCAGGATGGACAATGGTTAAAATTCTGGCCGTGAGTCCAAAACCACGTTTAATTTAAGTTGTGCACTTGAACTATAATTAAGATACCATTGGTACCAATCAAGTTTGATACTGTTATCTTCTGTCCGAATGATTAAAGTGTAAAGTAAAGTAAAGTATGGTTCTGCTTTTTATACTTATATGGTAAATTTAAGATGTTCATTGAAAGAAACAAACACACTTACTGCCTCGGTGGTAGTATAATGAGGAATGGCACAAATAATATCAGCACATTACTGTGACTAAACAAGAACGACTGTCAAACGTCCAGTATCAGCATATAAAAGGGTCACTACAATTACAGTGACTTAATAGGAGGCAGTAATGACAATAGAACCGAAGCCGCGCGCATCGGCCATATTGGGGGGATCCTGCTTTAGAAGGCTCAAAAAACCGATTTGTTTTTTATTGCTCAAATCTATGCCTAATATATCTAAGAATATGTATAAAAAGTTATAGCGGCTAATTCGCAATATTTTGAAAGATACAACAAGTTACATAACACCGAACTATGTACTGAAAAAAGTTCAATCGGTCGTTCGAAACAATAATATTTTGAATCCGTAAGTAATCGAAAATTAACATTTTTCCTGATCGTAAACTTCAGATCGCGTTTTCTCGAGTTTTCGTTTTTACGATTTTTCTAAACTGGTGGGCGTGATTGCGAGAAAAGTAGACAAGCAATCAAAACGAAACAAAACTTTTGTTGGCTTCAGTAGCATTCTATTCTATTTGACCTAAAAATATTAATGAAAAAAAAATTCTAAACAACTTTTTTAGCAAGTTGAAATGATTTTCTCTTCCTGCAAAGAGCACATTTATTTTCAAACCTGAGAAAAATCTTGAATTTCAAAATTTTGGGTTTTTTTAGTTCACATAGAAGAAAATATATGAGAATTACCATTTTACATCTTTCCCACCGATTGTAAATTGCAATTGAAAGGTGTTGCACAAATGTGCATAAAAATCGATTCCGTTTAAATATTTTTCTCTCGACATATTTTTTTTTAATGCTCAAATATGCAATAAAATTCTCTAAAAAGTTCACTAGACTTGTTCATTTTTTCTGCCCTAAAAAAATTCCCCCAAAAACGCTATTTTAAAGCCTCCTAAAGCAGGATCCTGCTTTAGGAGGACCCCCCTTAAGAAGAAGTGTTGTAGCATATAGAATTTTTTGGAAAGTCAAGTTTTTCTTGCTAAAATACTGGAAAAAACAACAAATTAATATTACACATTACGGTATCAGTTTATTCAGTAACATATAATACAATAAATCAAATTAGATGACCGGCCACAGATTTGCTTGCATGTCTTTTTGCAATGTTTTAACATTTTTCTAGCTAACTTTTAATCGGATTGTGAGGAATCTTACAATAATATTTTGTTTAAGATTATGGCAGTTGGGTAAATCCAATTCTAATTTACTCATTTCTCCACAGTAAAAATCTTTTATATTTATATTTTGCTGTGAAACAATGTGAATAGATACGTTGTCTCCATTTCCAAAAAAAAAAAGTTCTTCGGAACAGAAAAGCGTATTTTCTCTAAAATGCTTAATATTTGTAAATCTATTAAAACTTCTGTAGATGGGCGTTGTAAACCACTTATGCATGTTTTGGTAGTTTTCGTTGTACTACGTAGAATGTAACCGCAGATATTATATATATATATATAGGAGCTAGTATTTAAATTCATTAGAGGGTCAACTATTTCTGCTGGAAGATGAACTTCTTCATATTGGGTATCTCCTTCTGTCAAAGTTTCTAAAAAACCGGACAAGAATTCTCTATCCTCTTCTTCATAACTGCTTTTTCCCGAATTTGTCAAATATTGTGACACACATATTAATTTCAAATTGTTCTTCACTTGTAGTGCATTTTGGAATAATTTGTTTTGATCTCAAAACACTAAAGAGGTTCTCCAAACAATTTTGGAAAAACCGGCTAGTCAATATAAAATTGCATTTTACGGTGATCTTGCGTTTCCAACATTGACTGCGTTGAAATTAGAACACCGTTTTGAGATGGCCATTTTTTTTATCCTACCGCCATATTATGAAAAAGACCCATAAAAATTTCAATTGATTTATTATGTACGTGTAAAATTTGCTCGGTGCACAAGATGGATGTCATGAGGCATCAAGTAGAACCATTTTTGTAGTTGATGCAGAAACCAAGCTGTAGTTATGTACGCAGGCTTTCCAAGTTCCTCTGCAAGAAACTTGAAAGCAGTGCTTATAGAATGATTCAGTACGTTTGTCGAAGTTGAGACTTTCATTTTAGAAAATATATTGGAAGTAAGTCCTCTTCTGTAAGTTTCGTTGCCAGGCGAAAGGTGTGGCCACTGTGGTGGTTCACAAGTTCAGAAATGTGAACTGATAAAACGTGATTGGTGGGTAGTTTATGTTTCCTCACAATATCGTCAGCTATTTCAATGGCCTTGTTTGTAAGCAACATTGCTTTAATGTTTTTAAACAGATGTGCAATGTCTGCACAAACATACACCAAAGCGCGCAAGGGGTGAGGTATCTTGTTTTTTAACAGTATGTCTTCCTGTGGTTATACTTCAGGTCCTCCACAGCGCTTGATTGCTTGTTCCCATATCGGATGTAACACTTAAAATGTTTAAATCGATATCTTGAGTTTTTTCAAATAGAGACTGTATTATCTGTGAAAACACAGACCCATTAACCGAGTCTGATGTGATATAGTAAGCCACTATTTGTTTCCAGCGTGTGTTTGCACCACCTAGCATGAATACTAAAACATGAGTTGCTACACCTGTGTGTTCAGGTAGCGTCACATCTCCAAAATATTTACACATTGAAGTATAATAATTATTTCCTGCCTTTATTTTCATAAATTGAAAAACTTCTTTCAAAACGCCACAATTAAATTTAGATTCTGTAAACTTCTCTGTAAGGTCCATATAGAGGGTAAAGGTAGGCCTTGCTTCAACAATTCGTTGTAAGCATTATTTCCATAGCTAAATTTCAGTTTCAAAGCTTTGCCCATTTCATAAGCTTCTTGGTTTTCTTATGCAACTTTCATATAATTTGGTCTTCGTTAAAAACCTGTTTCAACAAAACAGACTTTTCTTTTTTGGACTTTAATCTGTTCTTGGTGTTAAGTTTTCTTTTGGCATTTCTCAAAAGCTTCTTGTACTTTTACTCAGTTTTATTTCATTGAAATCCATTTTCTCGTATTTATTTAATTTGTCCATTAAATCAGATTCAAATGCAGGAGGTGATAAAGGAGCAGCTATATTATTTTAATCATGCTCACTTAATGATGATAAAGACTCATCAGTAAAAACACCAACACCAACACCAGAAGTAGATTGCTGTGGTCCTAGAATATTGAGTTCTGCATCCTCAGGCAAGACTTGCCCAACAACGCCATCACCTATTATTATTCATCAGGATTAGATTATTAATATTTTATATAAAAAAGTAACATGTACCTGATTCATTTGAAACCTTTCGTGTCTTTCGTGGGGGCAGTGGTACTCTCTTTGCTGGAAGTATTCTTTTTCTTTCAGGTAGAGAAAATGAAAACATTGTTGGTAGAGCATTAATCTCCAACTTTCGTGAACAATCTTCTTTTCTCTTCATATTTCAGAAGAGAAATGTACTTAATTTAAAACAAGACATACATTAGTAATCAATTTGCTCTATCATCCCAATTCCGTGCAATTTACAGATTATTATATAATATAATAAATAAAAATATTCTGATTCAATAATCAATCTACTAACACGCATACCTCAAATAAGCACGAAGTATCTGTAGGTGTCCATTTATCTCTCTTCATTTTAACAAGCCATTCTTTCCTCCTCACCAGATCTCTTGGAAAGCGTTTCATTAAAAATCCGAATTACCGAATTACTGCAACTTACTACAGCACACCTAGATATTTTATAACCTGGAAATCCAATACCTACTTTTAGTAAACTGTTAATTTATTATTTTCAATACTATATACAGTGTGTTTCCTTAAGAGTGTAACACCACCATATCTTTTTTATTGTTAGTCCAATTTTAGTATTTTTTGTCCAAACGTAGAATATTTATTGCTCTATTTACGCCCAAAAAACCAATTGTCTTCTTTAAATGCAAAGCAACCTGCCAGCAAAATATATGGCAAAAATCAAGAAATCACTTTAGGGATTTTTTTATCGAAAAATTTTACTAGTAATAAATGATCAGAATTGCCCAAAAACCCTAAATCCAAAATTTCATGAAAATTAAAAATGTTAAAATTTTCCGTAAAAGTTCGAAAATACTTATTATTAGCTGCGCCGAAAGAAGTAAGCTGTGAAAATTTTGTTTGAAATAAAACCTGAACTGTCAAAGTTGTTAAAAGTAGTTGTTGTTTAGGCGCAGCCACCTGTGCAAATATTTACCGAATTGGAATTGCTTTTGAAGGAAATTTTAACATTTTTAATTTTCAAGAAATTTTGGATTTAGTGTTTTTGGGCAATTCTGAACAATTATTACTAGTAAAATTTTTCGATAAAAAAATCCCTAAAGTGATTTCTTGATTTTTTCCATTTATTTTGCCATTGCAGGTTGCTTTGCATTTAAAGAAGACAATTGGTTTCCTGGGATTAAATAGAGCAATAAGTATTCTACGTTTGGGAAAAAAATACTAAAATCGGACTAAAAATAAAAAAGATATGTGGGTGTTACACTCTTAAGTGAAACACACTGTATATTCAATACATATTTTTACATTTAACAGTGAGTAGGTGATAATGTAAGACCTGATAAAGTGATTAAATAATTATAATGGGCCAACAATGGGCCGACTGGTGATAAAAACGAGATGAAACAATTCAAGAACACCTATAGACTGTACACTATACAAAAACAACATTAACTAATGTCTCCATTTTTCAAAAACAAAACTCTGATTCACAATGTGATTCACAATGTGAACAACAATCAACAAGTTTGTCTCATCATGGCGGCTCGGATCACGAGATTTTTACGGCCCATCAACATATACACCATATGCAGTCATCACTGTCTTTTATTAAGTCACTATAACTACAATTAAGTACAACACTTTCTTATTGAAAATATCAGGTCAAAAATGACAAAAAAATGTAAAATTCACATGATAGATGGACTAAGCTTACATTTTAAAAGTGTTGTACGCATTAATCAAACAAAGTTTTTTCATACCAACGCAAATTTTAAGCTCACTATTTGCACATTGCGCAAAGGGCAGATTTATTAAAAATCAGCCCTATAACTTTCATTGATGTGTAATCATCTCAGCTGTATTCAGCCTAACGACCCATGCATCTAACATTTCTAAAACCCAGACAGAAATGCGTGGCTCATTGTGTAGAACAAATAAATGACACAAGCCATTTTCAACAGGTAACCAACATAACAACCAGCAAACTAAAGACTATGAAAATAATATTTTATTTTTCAACGTATGATCCACAAACCTGTTTCGCCGTTCTTTTTCTAATATATCTATAACAATGCTTTCGGTAAGTCTTCAAAAAACTCTCCCACCGCCTCTTCCAAGTATTCATTTGAAGAAAAAGAACGTCCTCGCATGTCCTTTTTTAACTAAAGTGATTATTTAGTCGGTGTCAATTCCTGATTGTAGAGTGGATGTTAACCAAAACACCGTCGTTTGAGTTTCCCGATGAATTCTACGTTTTTACCTTATTGGGGGGCTGGGATCTCTTGTGGAGTCACTACAACCCATGTCTCATCACCTCCAATAATTTTCATCAACTAAAGTCTTCAAGTTTTTCTCCGAATTTGTTACCAGTACAATTTTTGTTTGGGAATAAGCAATTTGTGCAACCAGCGCACTGACGATTTCTTAATTCCTAAATCTGCATGAAATTTTTTTAATACTGTAGCCTCAGATATCCCTACTTTCGCGGCAATTGTTGAAACTTTTATTCTTTGATTTGGTTCTTGCTTTGCCTTCCACATACTGCGTCATCTTGAATTGATTCCATAACCCGTCGAAATTGCTAGAACCAAAATTAAACCGTAAAATATTATCTTTCCTATATGCGTTAGTCCACCTCTAATGAATCTTGGGTTAGACACGATGAATCGTATTTAACAGAAAATAAGTCGAATTCAGCTGGAGCATGGAAGAATGATCAAATTCTGGACGAAGGAAGGAAATTGACGCAAGATGTTCACGCAATCTTGGGTCAATTTCCTTCCTTCGTCCAGAATTTGATCATTCTTCCATGCTCCAGCTGAATTCGACTTATTTTCTGTTAAATACGATTCATCGTGTCTAACCCAAGCATGGTCAATATATATGAAAACGTCACAGCTGCAGCAACTATTTGAGATTGTTTTCATCGTGCATAGCTACATAATATAAAAAAAAAACAAGCACCTACCTCAGTTCAGTAATATCGACATGTGTAGCGAACTGAACCATGACATACCGGTCACGTATGTAATCTTATTAGACACAATGTCACACAATGGAATGGTTTTAAGTAACTTCCTTTTCCGCAAACATGCAAAGACCTATTGCAACTTTCAAAAAATTGAAATAAACTAAAACTACGAAGTGATAACCAATCAGTTTAATTGACTTGTGACGCATCGCTTCACACAAATTCTTAACCAATTTCGTACCCTTAAGGGCTAAAGTTAATGTATCTTAAACTAATCAAATTCTTGGGGTGTCAAATTTTTAAACATCATGGTTTGTGTTGGATTGGGAATACAAGCAACATGGAAAATCTCGAACTTAACCTTTGCAGTTATTTTAAATTATATTTAAAATTATACCAAATTAATTCCTGATGACTGAAATAATAAAGATCTTGAAACCATCTTCCTATTCACTGTCTGCAATCTTTTACGAAAAATGATAGAATCCCCTCTTGGCGTTGTCATTCGGCGATATTTGTACATTACCTACACTGTTACCTCTTTGGATATGTTGTTCTGGATGATAAACATTGCGTGAACAACATTTTAGGTTTTAATCTAGTAATATAAAATCAGGGATTTGCGGAGAGGGGAGATCCAACTACCGACGAATTTCATGTGGCTATATGAATTTATGTAATTATCAATATGTTATTGTAATTAAAAAACTATCCCAAACGAACCCCATAAAGTTTTCTAAAATTGGTTAAACGTCTAAAAATGTCATGACAATCGATACTTTAAACGAGAATGTGAAAATTGTGCTATACGATAATTTGACAAATATAAAATCTTCTTATTTTTTGAATTTATTCCTTGAAAGTTGTCTCGCTTGCAACAAATAAAAATAATTGAACGATTTTCTTTTCGTTACGCAAGGACATGAAAATTACATGTACGAACCAACAAAATGTAACCAAGCCGAATAAATATTAAATCCTTAATTTAGTCCTTCAAGTCATGCTACTTCTTCAAAAACCTTTACGTAAATTACAGATAAAAAAGATCCTGTTTAGAAATATAAAATAAACAACTATGGATACATATACTGTATTTCGAATTACATTACAATCAAAATGTATTTAGCTGAAAATATATAAACTCCGTCAAACTGTCAACGTTGTAATTTATGGCTTAATTGAAAAATATATTGTTGGAATGCATTATTATTTATATTGATTGATTTATATGTTTTTGTGAAAATTGTTTACGTCCGATTTGCGATTAAGCGAATAAATGATATTTTCCGCTGTTACAATTACAATTTTTCAATTTCACATGCATAGCGAATCACAACAACGCTCCTTACTCGCCTCACTTCTCGGGTATCATATTTGGCAATCAAGACCCGATCGAAGCCGAAACCAAACAACTAGTTCACGTGGCATAAAATTGTAATTTATACGCACTGATCTATTTCCCTCGTTTGAGATTATAATTTGACGTATTCTGATGGCAACATATTCGAACTGCGAATACAAATTCAAGTAAGCATGAAATATGCGATAGAAGATAAGCTCCCCATGAAAAATTTTCGCACGATAAAATGCATGGACTAAAATTTTCATTAATATAAAACATAAATAAAACATTTCTTTGTAGGCATTCGAACTTTTCAGAGCACGAGATAGTAATTTATTACTTTACTGCTGCACATCGAACAAAACGAACCGGAGAGGAAAAACTATTGAAATATGTGTTCTGTGAATTCGAGAGGCCTCAAAGAAGAGCACACAAATGACGTTCTACATCGCTTACGCTCTTGAATTTAATATAAACGTGGATTAAAAGGCAACATTGATGCGATTATATTAATGTTTTTCTTGGTACGTAAAGATACAAATTTAAATGTACTCGAGCCTTTTCAGGTTTCTGTCGTATTTAACTTTAACTTTGTCCTCAAGCAGACACAAAGCTCGCAAGGAAATTAATAACAATAATAGGCTGGTATTTTGTTGGTTGTAGGCACGTATTTAAAAAGGAAAAATTCAATTTCGTCTGGGATTATAAATGCAATTCCAATTCAATTCAGTACTTCGTCGGGCCACCACTCAATAGTAGCATTTTAATTAGTTTCCTTTGTTTGCAGTTAGCGGAGGCCATACTCTTTTATCAATGTTATATATCCGTACCTACGTCCTGCAATAACATTTTATTCGTTCGCGAAAGTATTTCCGCCGAAACTAATCGGAAAACACGTTTTGTAGCTAAGCTGTTAACAAACGGATGCAATGAAGCATTATTCAATATATACAAAAGTAACCAGCATTTACTGAACTTTGCGGCATTTCTGGTCATCGCGAATTAATTTATGGTCCTGGGCGAAGATATTGTACAAAAATATTTTAAATATTTAATTTTTATTCGCATAAATACAAATGATCATGATTGGGTTGGATCGGATTGGGTCGAGTAGGGTAGGGTAGGGTAGGGTCGGGTCGGGTTTGGTTGAGTTTGGTTGGGTTGGGTTGGCTTGGGTTGGATTATAGATTGGGTTGGTTTAGTGGCTATTTTCATATCAATTTTCTTTAACGCCATAAATAATTGAAACTGTATCATTATATTATGCAACATCTATAGGTAGTTTGCTCTTTGGTGTAAGCTCTGCAATTAATATGTCATGCAAGGGAATCGAGGTCATTTATGAAGATATCCCACAGGTCAGATATTGTCAGATTCAATTCAAAACTTAAGAGTTATGATTTGATATGTGTATGTTTATGCATATAGTTATATTATTCTATTTAATAAAGACGTGGGGAATGTTTTTAATTTTGGTAATAAAAATATTTTTAAACAGTAAATACAAAAACTTTGATATCATTGTAATATATATATATATATATATATATATATATATATATATATATATATATATATATATATATATATATATATATATATATAATTATTGTACAAATTCTCGACTGTAAATCACTTAAAATGGTACTTATCTTGTATCATGAGCAGTCAGTCGTTGAATAAAACACTTTTAGCAATATTAAAGTTTATTGCGACACCTTTTTTTTGCAATAAGGTGTTTCGGAAACCCTTGTCAAGCAATAAACATTAATATGACAAATGACATTAAATAAAACCTATCGCGGTAACAAGGCCGACTTTCTATTACCCCAGTATTTACTGCAAGAACTAGGGAAAACCTTGTAAAAACGTAGTTAGGGTATTCGACCAACATTTAATTCACTACAATACAATTTAAAATCACAACGATAAAAAAAAATATATATGATAAGATAAAAATAAATTAACCCGCAATTGTAATAATAATGATTAATATTGCTAAAAGTGTTTTATTCAACGACTGACTGCTCATGATACAAGATAAGTACCATTTTATATATATATATATATATATAAACAGCTATTTTTACTCAAATCTTATTGCTTCTGGCACAAATCGTTTATTTCAAATAATTTAAAACCAACTGAACTTTTTTTTACGCTTAATGATCTATATTTTCGTGGAGAACTAAATATTGAAACCCTCACTACATATTTGAACTTAGAAGTTAAACTAGATTTGAACACAACTTTTTGACTTTTGACATCAACCGAAATTTATGTCAATTTTTTAATTTCTCACCTCTTTCTTTATATATATATGTGCTTCTTGGTTCTCGGGTTGTGAACCGCGTTGTGGAAATGTTCCCCGAAGGGTCGCTTCGACGTTTCGGCAGAGTCCCATCTGCCATCTTCAGGAAGCTCTTCTAGGTCTCGCTGACTTAGAAGAACTGACGTTCGGAGTTACTCGTAGATCCTTATGTACCGGTATGTCGTTGGGGTTGACTACGCTCGACTGCTTCTTACTTCGGCTCCTGGTTAATGGACCTTGGTGTGGTGGGCGTGCGATGAACTGTGGCGGTTCCTGTGGCGCTGTCCTCTGAATACTGGTTGTACTGTATTGTTGAAATACTGGTCTCCATGTTGCAGGCAATCTTTGGGCATCATCTCGTGTGTTGAGGATTTTTTTTCCGTTTCTCTATTTCTATTGCTTCTCGTATTATCCTGCTGGTGAACTGTTCGAAGCTAGCTATTGTCCTTGTATTGTCGAAGTCGATGCTGTGTCCCGTGTCTAAGAAATGGCTAGCCAATGACGACAACGAATCTCTTTGTTTTACAGCACGAATGTGTTCTTGTTTGCGGACTTCGATCCGCCTATTGGATTGTCCAATGTAGGTCTTCTCGCAGTTTCCACACGGTATTTCGTATACTCCCTGCGTTTCTAATGGAATTTTCGCTTTTGGATTCCTTAGCATCGTTTCTATCTTCCTGTATGGTTTGAACGTTGTATCGATGTTTTGTGTACTAATGATCCTGCTTATCTTGTCCGTGGTCCCTCTGACGTACGGTAAAAAAGCTATGGCTGCCGGTTTTTCTTCTTCCCTTTCTTCCTCGTGGGTTTGTCTGGGGGGTCTGGATGCTCTGAGAATTTCCCGTTTTGAGAATCCATTCTGCGCCAGTGCTTTGTGTATGGTGTCCATTTCTTTCTTCTTGCTTCTGTCATCTGCTATCCTTTCCGATCTTGTTATTAATGTTCTTGCTACCGAGTGGAGTTGTGCCGGGTGGTGGTGTGACTGAGCGTTGAGGTACCTGTTGGTGTGAGTCTTCTTCCTGTATACCGTATGGCCGAGACTCTTGTCGTCTCTTTTCATTACCAATACGTCCAGGAACGGCAGCTGGTTGTCTACTTCCACTTCCATGGTGAAGTTTATAGCTGGATGTTGCTTGTTGAGGTGCTCCAGAAACTTGTCGAGTTCTTCTTTTCCGTGTGTCCATACTACGAAAGTGTCATCCGCGTATCTCAGCCACACCTTTGGTTTTAACTCGGCCGTCTCTAGTGCTGTAGTCTCCAGTTCCTCCATGAATAGGTTGGCTATCACAGGTGATAGTGGTGATCCCATGGGTGCTCCACTGGTTTGCCGGTAGCGTTGATTTTCAAAAATAAAATACGTATTCTTCACGCAATGCTTTACTAGTTCCATGATGTGTTCCGGAGGTTTGTATTTCCGTTCCAATATCTTCATGGTATCGTCAACCGAGACTTGTGTAAACAGTGATACTACGTCAAAGCTTACCAACAAGTGCCCGGGTTCCACAGTAAAGTTCTAAACCCGGGCACTTGTTGGTAAGCTTTGACGTAGTATCACTGTTTACACAAGTCCCGGTTGACGATACCATGAAGATATTGGAACGGAAATACCACCACTATCACCTGTGATAGCCAACCTATTCATGGAGGAACTGGAGACTACAGCACTAGAGACGGCCGAGTTAAAACCAAAGGTGTGGCTGAGATACGTGGATGACACCTTCGTAGTATGGACACACGGAAAAGAAGAACTCGACAAGTTTCTGGAGCACCTCAACAAGCTACATCCAGCTATAAACTTCACCATGGAAGTGGAAGTAGACAGCCAGCTGCCGTTCCTGGACGTATTGGTAATGAAAAGAGACGACAAGAGTCTCGGCCATACGGTATACAGGAAGAAGACTCACACCAACAGGTACCTCAACGCTCAGTCACACCACCACCCGGCACAACTCCACTCGGTAGCAAGAACATTAATAACAAGATCGGAAAGGATAGCAGATGACAGAAGCAAGAAGAAAGAAATGGACACCATACACAAAGCACTGGCGCAGAATGGATTCTCAAAACGGGAAATTCTCAGAGCATCCAGACCCCCAGACAAACCCACGAGGAAGAAAGGGAAGAAGAAAAACCGGCAGCCATAGCTTTTTTACCGTACATCAGAGGGACCACGGACAAGATAAGCAGGATCCTTAGTACACAAAACATCGATACAACGTTCAAACCATACAGGAAGATAAAAACGATGCTAAGGAATCCAAAAGCGAAAATTCCATTAGAAAAGCAGGGAGTATACGAAATACCGTGTGGAAACTGCGAGAAAATTATATTTTTTATATTAATCGCAAGATCGGCTTTAAAATAGTATTAATTAACGGTTGCCATAAAATCAAATTTTGGAATTTTTTCAAACCTCATTGTAAACGTTGACACCTTAATAATTAACACTTAAAATATTGGTGGTATGTAGGAAATGCATGAGGTTATCACACCATAGTCAGATAGAGATTATTAGTACGTGGTAAACGAAAGTAGTATATATATTATCAATGTAAGTCTTAGCATGTGACTGTGGCCACTGGGTAGTCAACACATTTGGCAATTTCTGTTGAATTTAGTTAAGTTTCTCCGATCTTCAGATCCAGGGATATAAGTACAGAATTTCTACAATTTCTGGCTAAACGTGATTCTATACCCAATAAACGTTTCTGCGTACCCTTGCAACGTGTGTGTTCTGCAGAATTTCGAAAATATTGGAAAAAAATTCAGCTACATATGTTGAGGGCAAACATCCATCCACTTCTAATGTAATTACTGCGATTATGGCTATGGTCTGCGTTTTGTAAGTATGGTTTAAAATGCTTCCGTGCATCTTAGTAATCAAAGTAAAATTACTGTTGGTGATATTTGGCCGGACAATGGTTTGCCGCATATCGCATTAGCACAGGTTCGTGCATTTAATGCTTTAGAAATTATAGACAAGTGCAGTTAAAATACCATCATATACTCAGCATTGGCGCAATGAATTTAGCAATGCAGTCTATTATTCTAGCTAATCAGGTTTTACGGATGTGATGGTTTATATAAGCATGGTTCGATGATTATGACGGATTCGTGGTGCACGTTTCGCACAAATATTTTGCTTCTTTTCATCTTATATGATCATTCTTATTTTGGGTTGGGAATTTTGTCTGGTATATTTTTCGAAGAGAAATTTCATCAGTTTGTTCGTCTCTTTCAATGCTCAAATATTTGCTTCCATACGTTATTTTATTCCAGCAGTTAGAGCCTAATTACAAACATAAAAAAATATACTGATAAAAAAACGATATGCACAATAATATAATATATCGCAATCAAGGTTAGAAATACATCACCGAACCTTTATCGATCCTTTTCTGTAGTCGTGAAATCGGGTGGCAAACTTATGAATAGTAATTTAGGAACAATAGAGTCAAATGATTCACAGTACACAGAATTTTAATAACAACGCACTATTTTTTGATCGGCTTGTAAATTCGTTAATCGGTGCTTGCAATACTTCCTTTAAAAGTGTTCAATAAGCAATATCGGTCGTTCAAAAAATCGTATGTCCTTCGTATCAACGCAGTAGTAAAATTCCAGGGTTTTAGTGACGATAAGCTCAGCTTCACGATACAGCGCGTCTCAAAATTGCTTGGGAATGCCGGTCTGAATTCGATACAACGTCGTTGCGTATGTACGTTCGAAGCGCATATCGCAAGTTGATTTGGATTGCCTAACCGCAGTGCTCCCGCGCTTGCAAGTAGCAATAATCTTTTTAAATTCCGAACATAACAACAATTTTCCGCATCTCTGCCACTTGTTTTCCCCAAGTTGAAAATTGGCGTATTTTCAACTTTGTGACAGTCGTTGCCGTTTTTGCCTCTTCAAGCGCAAGGTTTCAGTATTGCTTTTAATTTTTAGACGCTTCTGTAATGATAACTGCTATAAATTATATATTTGGAATTATAAAGTTTACATTACGAATAATTTCAATTTTATTTTTTAAAACATTCTTTGTAATATCATTCATTCGATAAAGATAAAGATTATAGGCATTATTTTTAGTCTGTATTTTTCGATTGGCGCAATCAGAAAAAATGCGACGGCTTCGCACACTCGAAAGAAAAACCTCTCCTGCGAACGCGGATAGGCGCACATTTAAAAAACGATTTCGCATACAAAGGAGTTCTTAGCATTTCAAGAAGCATTCCGGCTTCCACGCGTCGCCATCGTAATTGCTCGGTTCGTTTCAGTCGCGAACCTTTTAAACGCCCCCGGCCGAATTACTTTAGAGCTTTTTAAGTAGTTTCATTGATTTGGTCGGCGCAGTGCTTGTTAATTGGGCTTATTATGATGCCATTTAAAGTCACGCAATTAGGGGCACTGGTGCATCTCCCAAAATCAAACGGTAATTGTCAATGAGGCCGTAACTCGATTACGCGATCGGCGGAACTACGGCGCAAAGAGAGGCTTGGTCACCTGCGGATCATGCAATTTCTGGCACCGATAACGATATTTGTGCCTCCATTACTGGCGTCAGGAGTTTATCGACGCATGGTACGTATGCAAATTGGCCGTGTGCATGGAAAATAGGCGGACGTGACAATATTGCATTTTCATTAATTTGCGCCGTAAGCAGTCTCGTCCTGGCCAGTGGAATTAACGAATTAAATCGCCTACTGCATTACTAATTGGAGATATAGGTTGCACAGTGCACGCAATAATTGACATTTGTGAAAGCACAGTACTCCTAAAACGCATCTTTTATATCTATATTTGCATCGCAAAAATAACCATAGAGTAGTACTACAACAAAATAAATATAGGAATTATTCTTATGCTGCACTAATAATTATTTTAAATTATTATAAATTTATTTTAATTGCTTAAAACGTTACCTATAAAATCGTTTAGTCATAGAAGACAAATGATAGGATTTATTTTTAGTGTGCGCTTTGTGCCAGTATATAAAATTGACAAGAACGTTATCGTAACACTCTTTTCAGCGTATCTTCCTGTAAAATACGACGACACCGTATCGCATATCGAACATTTTTAGTACCACACTATTTAAATAACTGTCGTACTAAAACGCCCATAAATACCACACCCTAATTTTCGCGTCATCGTCGCATCTCAACATTTTCGCGCAGTGGATTACGTTTCATCCAGTTGATCACGTCGAGATGCGCGACGTTCGCCGGTGTGCATTTTCGAGAGATCCTTCTTAAGAAACAGCTGTAACTGTCCAATTTTTCAATTTCGTCGGCTCAGACTCGTCCACCGGTAATGCACAGGTCGCGAGAGCCCTGGGACAGACTGGATCTAATTGAGGCTTCGTCGTTATTCGCTCACGGTGACAGGTGCTTTTATTCAATAAGCATCGCCAGCTTGATCCCTCATTCTCCGGTAACGTGAATTCAATCGAGGGAGATTGAATCAGCCGCCTCTGGATCTTACCGGATCGGCAAATTCTCTCTATCCGTCATAAATAACCCGGCGTTGGATGTGAACGAAACTTTTACATGTGTACACAAACATTGTTGGCCAGATATTTTAATGAACATAATAACGATTTTTGCATTTGGATGACAGAAACTACTAACCAATTTAAATGATAATAAAAAGCCAATAATGCAATTATGAATAATTTAATAAAAAACACAGTTATATTTTTATGTTTAATCTTTGACACAACTAGCTTTAAAAGTCAGTGAGATTAATTATCACCGCTGCCCATATTTCAAAGTATCAATAATTTAAAAATATTTGACATTCTCCTAAACGATATGCTTGTTCACCCTAATACATACACTGATACGATTACCAGTTTTTCAATGTGTGGAATGTTGCCAGAAGTAAAAAAGTGTTTGTTCCAATGCCTGAAGAGTCCGATGTATCAATTAATTTAATTCTAAAAGTTTACCACGGAAATAAAATGAAAAAAATATTTATTATATTATTGATTTTCCAATACCACGTAAACTGTCGCTTATTATTAGTATTTTAATCAGTCTTAATTAATGATGATGAAATACTTCCACCTCAACAAAAATATATTTTGTTATATGTTATTAGAAAAAAAAAATTAATAAAAGTGGACAGGTGTGAGTTGGCATCCAGCGCTGAATTTCGTCTCATCAATCATAAAGCAATTTTTAACTGTTCAAAATAAACATTTTAAAACTATATCTCCCCTGTTCCACAACTACATATTTTAGGTAGAAGGGGGACAGGAGAGTGATAGAAACGATACAGCGTTTTTTGATTCTTAGCGGAAGTTTTACCTATGCAACATGTATGTAATGTAGTTTTCTCATATGCGTGGAATGTGACCACGACGTTAGACTATAGTTTGAAACCGCAAGAAGCACTTGACTAATGATCTGCGGATACATTTTTTTAAACCACCTCAATGCTAGTAGGAAATGCTCCCAAATATATTTGACTGGGTGTGACCATTCCTCAAAAAAAATAATATGTTCTGTATTATAGCAACATGTACTAGTACACGACAGGATGTTGGAAGACAACAGGAAAAAAATGGCATCCATAAGGTAACTATATATCAATGGAAACCGGATATCAAAAACATTGTAATATTAAAAACGTCAATGAAAGATAAAAATAGCAAAAATAACATAAGATTTAATAAACAATTCTTGCGAAATAGATAATTCCAAAGAACCAAGAACATGACACGAAATCTAATGCGACGTACGTGGAAACTTAACAAACATTTTAATAAATTTTAAATTAAGTTATCAAACTAAATTAAGGTTATGAGTATGTATATGTAACATTTAGATAATTGTCTCGCGTATATAAAACACGAAGAAAATAGCATACATAAGATAATAATTCACATTTATACGCGGAAGGTTTAAAATCGTAAATGCAGCGGCTTGCAAAGAACCCGCAGGTAAGACTAACAGCGTGATAGCGGCGGTATCGACTCCTAAATCAAAATTGCCACTATCTTCTGTGCGATGTTACGATGTCTGTAAAACACCGTGACATGAGACATCAGAAATATCAAAATATTATCTAAATAATGCTCTTGAATGTGTACATCACAGACAAAACAGTCAATACACGCTAGTGAATCTAAATATGATCAAGCACTGATACATCTGGCGGATGGATTTAATAATAAGTACTGTATACCGAATGCACATATTAGCCCACTAAGAGAAATTCCGCCAGTATGAAGAAATGTATGAAGAAACGCAATTGATTGTACCAATAAAAAATTGAGATCTAATTTTAATTTTTGCAAATACTAATGAATAAATAAATAAATTTTTATTGTCAATTGATCTCATTATATATCGACATTGTCAAAATACATAGCACATAATATACACACACACAACATCAATATCGATAAAAGTTGCAACAGTTACAGACAAACAGTTAGTCAAAAAACAGTTTGGACTGAATAAAAACAGCGAGACGCAAAATACATTTTAAGAGCATTTTTATAATTTTTAAAGTCATGATTCGTATTATTTTTTTTGTAGAATAAAAACTCTGTTGACATCAGAAGAAGTTTCCCAGAACATTATTCCATATCGCAGGTGTGACAATACATGCGCGTAATAAAATAAGATAAGAGATTCAATGTTTGCACTACATCTCAGTTTCTTTAGAGCGTAAAGTGAGGAACACAATTTACTACACAGTGCCATATATCGGCATCTTTTCCAATTTAGGCTGCTATCAACGGTGCAGTCAATAAACTTTATATCATTCTTTGCAACAATTGATTGACCCTTCAACCGCACCAGTAGTGATTCTCCAGAAAATGTATTGATAGGGTCAAACAATATTAAATTGGTTTTCACGCAATTTAGTCTCAAGCCATTCCTATCATACCAATTTGACATAACCGAAGCAAAAGCTGAACCACACGTTGAAAGTTCGTTCATATTCAACCCAGATATGATAACCGAGGTATCATCTGCAAACTGGGTGATATCTTCTGAGCTAAAGGATGATACCAAGTCATTAACAAAAAGAACGAATAAGAGGGAGCCCAAAACGGACCCTTGTGGCACTGCTTGCACGATTGTAACTGGTTGTGAGGGACCCGTAATACCATTCTGCGTGATACTAACAACCTGTGAACGATCTTCTAACTAAGATTGTATCCTTTTAAGACACATACCACGAATTCCATATGATGGAAGTTTCCGCAACAGCATTGAATGACTCACCATGTCAAAAGCTTGAGATAAGTCAAAAAAGACAGCACCAACATGTACTTTGTCGTCGACTAATTTGTAGATGCGGTTTAAAGAATTACAGAAAGCGTCATTAGTCGATTTTGAAACCGAATTGACACGGAGCTATCACGCTATTACTGTTCAAGAACAGTTATTCGTTTATGGTAAGTCTTTTCGAAAACTTTTGAAAAACATGACAACACTGATATTGGGCGATACTGGCTAAGTGATTTTCTATCACCTTTCTTATGTACCGGCACTACTTTGGAAAGTTTTAAACTATTAGAAAAAACTCCCTCTTGAAATAATTGATTAATCAGGAACATCAGAGGTGAACTTATTAAATGTGTTTCAACGTGTTTCAACAAATTGCATGGAATTTCATCAATTCCTGCTGATGACTGAGATATAGACACCAATATGTTAAATACCTCTGACGATGTTACAGGTTCATCATCATCACTTACTCTTGCAAAATGCTGACTGAATAATTCACACAACACGTTATGTGTTGGATCGTTAGTAATTTCACAATCTTGTTCAATTTGAATGATATTCTTTCCTTTCCGGGCTTTCATTTGTTTATGATGTTCCACACGCACTAACTTGTATTATTTGAACCTCTTATCAAGGAATCATAATGCAATATTTTTGATTCGGAAGCCAACTTATTAAAATGTTGTTTCCGCAAACAATAGTCAACCCTGACTATAATACCCCTTTTACATAGGCTGTAAAGATATCTTAACTCAGCTGATGCATACCTCACTACACGAGTAACCCAGGTATTTTCGTACTTCTTAACAATAACCCTGGCCAGCGGAAAAGCTACTTGAAAATAATAGTAAAATACATTAAGAAATATCATAATTTGCATTAACAGAGTGGTTCTCAGAAAGGCCATTCCATGTTTCTTTCGACTATAAGGTAATATTCGACGAGCTAAATATTCTATTAGTTAATTTATTATGCGTATCGTATGTAAGAAAATTATAACAAGTGATTAGTTGGACATAATGATCTGAAATACCTGCGTTTATAGTATTTGATTTATAGGAATACTTTTCGAGATTTGTTGCTATATTGTCTATCAATGTGCTGCTATTGATACTCACTGTAGTAGCCTCAGATATTGTAAAATGACAGCCATTGGCATTAGTAATATCACGAAACTGATTACTTACTGTATTCACCTTAAACAGGTCAATGTTAAAGTCGCCGCATAGAATTACAGGATTGTGGCTTGAAACAATTTTTTCCAATAGGCATTCCAGCTTGATAAGAAAATTATCCACGTCACCAGTAGGCAAAGTAGAAGTGAAACAACCGTAGCACACCTATCATTTACTCTACTATCAGTAGCACTATTCAAATTCCTTTTCAGCTGGGGCGACGTCAAACTGCTTTTTCGTGATATGAAGGTCAGCTCTAGAATATATGGCGGTCCCTCCACCTATATATGATTTTCAATAAAAGCTACTAACTAATTTAAATTTATTCAAGGCAAATGATTCACATTCACTTTCTGCAAGCCAGTGTTCAGTGACACAAAACATGTTTGGGAAAATGTCATGTAAAAGTTCATCAATTCGGAGAGATTTATTGCGAATACTTTGTGCGTTTATATGCATTATTTTGAAATGATCAGAACATAACGTGGAAAAAATTTGCTTGCGAATTTTTGTTATCAGTTATTTTATTGACCGTTATGTAGTCATGGTATCGAAGGTTAGTGTCTTCCGAAAATTTTGTCCTCTTACAGAGATTGAATTGTTGGTCTGTGTAAGGACAGATATATATTTTTTTATTATTTATGCACTACTCTGATTAAATTAGATTTATTTAGGTAAGAATATTTGCCATTTTCAATACTTAAATTTGATCTGGCAACATAAGAGAAGACCTTGATTTTACCAATAGAGTTAAAATGTAACCATGCTTGGTTTTCTCTCCGCTCTTGATCGAATTAACCTCAACAAAATGAGCTTTATTTGATTTACAATCAGTTAAAAATGCATACAAGTCGTTATTGAAGTTAAAAATTCTACCATTCAACGTGTCTTTACCTTCCCAATAGGGCACCGATAAAATTATTACGTTAAAATTTTGAAGAAATTGCTTCAACTTGTCAATGACTGTTGCACTAATTGGTCTGCCACCCAACAAATTATTGCTTCCCGCTATAATTACAACAAAGTCGTCTAGTGAGAAATGTTTACAAAAATTATCAATATCAGATAGTACAGTATCGAAATCGGCATTTGGTTTACAAATTGTTTGTACAGTAAATTTATTACTAAGAGTATTGCCTAAAATACTTGCGAAATTTCGTCCGTGACTGTCAGATAATATAAGAACATTTCTTATACGTTGAGAATCTTCGTCTGCTTTCATTTCTTGAGATGCAGTCTGAGGATTCCTAGCCACAGAGAAAGTTTTTGGTGGTGCCGGATTTTTCGCACAACGGCTGATCACTGATCCTTCACAAATTTCTTCGGTGGGATGTCATTTTGGTAACTTCCAATCTGTGATCGATGCACGATTGTTGCATTTGCCTGCGGCATTGTTCGATTAACATGACACTTTTGGTTACTAGGGTCACACTTTTTACAGTTCAAAGTTAAACTTTCCGTTAATGGGAAACTGATGATAAAGGACTAGAACTGGATCATCCTCAGTTTAACAAAACTGTTTTATTAACCAAATGTTGTGAACACACAGGTGACATTATCTTTTATTCTCTATATAAATTGATTACTACAAGATTACTAGTAAAGTATGTACCTACTGAAATAAAAATATCCACGGATTGGACACATGTAGAATTGGTGGATTCAAACTTTGGAGAACCAAGAAAAATTGAAGTGTTAATAGACGCAGAAATTTGACAGAGAATACTCTAATTTCATGCTTCTATGATCGCATTTACGAAATTTTATTATTTGGAGCGAAAACTCAATTTTAAACCAAAATTATGGGAACAATATTATTATTAATATAACCAAAATTATTCACAAATAAAAAATCTTGAAGTAAGAGTGACGAGGACGAAAAATAAAAATCTAACATATCGTGTGAATGATTTGGAACAGATCGTGTATGGAAAAGGCTTTGAATTGCATGGCGTGCAGGAAATGGAAGATGAAAACGTGGAGCAATTAGTATGTAAAGTAGTAGAAAAAATAGACGTACGAATAAATACGCAAGATATTGATGAGGTTTGTCGAGCGCGCAGAGAGAAGTCAGAAGGACTGAGAGCGATAATTGTAAATATGATTTCAAAAAAGAAGAGAGATGAAGTAATCAGAATTAGAGGCAAAATAATTATAAACAGCGATATTTTTGGCAATAAGTATACGGGAAAAATAAAAATCCCTGAGCAATTGTAACCTTTTAATAAAACTTTGCTGTGGGAGACAAAAATTAAAGCGAAAACTGCTTTATGGAAATTTATATGGATCCAAAATGAAAAATAGACCTGAGTTATATGAATTAGACAACTGATTTAAATCTGTAATCTTTAAAAACTGAAATGGATAACAGCTTTAACAGCGTTAAAATATGATATTATGGTACTCTCGGAAATAAATATTAGCGAGGAAGAAATGAAAATGACGGGATCTGTATCGAATTGACGGCTACAATATTATGTCGAAGTGTAGACTGGGAAGAAGAGATGGTGGGATTTTAATATATGTTTGAGACCCATGTAATGTAACAATCTGTAATTGTACACAAATTCACTTTGTAGCGATCGGGATGAATATAAAATTGTCTGGGAGCAAAAATGTCCATATGTTGGCGATATATAGACCACCCAGCTCGAGCTTATAGTGACCACTGTAAAAGACCGGTCATTCATAATCATAGGTGACATGAACATAGACCTAAAAAGTGAATCTCACACATCGAATTTTGGTCAGCAATGACTTTCAGCGAAAGGTAAAATGTTTCACACGCGAAGAACTTCGAAATGACGTCTTATCTCAGACCCTGATTGATCACCTTTATTACAGAGGAAACACACATGATGTACAAAGTGCCGTGATCTCTGTAAAGATATCGGATCACTATATGGTATGGGGGCATTGAAAAAGAACAGTACATGTGTATCTGATAAGGCAGAATCAGTAAAGGCACTTAAAATAGACCCGGAAAAATTCGGTCTATTTTTGGGCGAACTCTAACAGATAACTTTGTGAAGCTTGAGGAACTATTTAATCATATTTTGAAGAGCTACAATGAAGCATTTGGTGCGGCATTGACAATAACAATAAAAAGTAGTGTCGCGTAGGCTGTTTAAACCATGGGTCACATGGTTCATCTCTACGTTCGGACGCTATTATAGTTTTAGTAGCGTCCAAACATAGAGATAAACTCTTCCAAATATGGAAAAAATCGACTGACTCACCCTACATAAAACAGACTTTAAGAGACAATTAGAAGGAAGCAAGAAATAAAGTAAATACCACGATAAAGAATAAAAAATATATTAGCAAAGTTTTTTAACGAAAACAGAAATAACATGAAACAACATGGATTCACATAAATAAGGTATTAGGAAGCACGAATGCAAAAATACTGCCTCCATGAAGAATCTAACTTCATTGTATAATTATTATGCCATATATCGATATAATCTTTTCACAATATTTCCACAGTAATATATAATTATCTAATTAAAAATTTAAAAATTTACACTAAAGATGGTCGAATCTTACACCTCAATGGTATTTCAACAACTAAGGTTCTTGGTAATCGCTACTGACGAAGGGTAATAACCCAGAAACAATATTGTCTAGCGATCCACCAGTTAGTCTTCATGGACCTGTTTTAATTAATGTTCACTGCACCATTGAGGTGTAAGATTCGACCATTTATACCAAGGTAGCAACACAAATGATGAATTTCCTCAAAATTTCAACATGTTTCAATTCATGTCGCTTAAAGATCTGATTATTTTCGCCCGAGGCACCCAATTTAAGCTTTTACCTACATATTTTTCAATTTAAGTAGCTTAAAGATATTATTTAAATCGAAATTAAAGATTCAAATAATTTTACTTTATTATGATTAATTGTATACATAGAAACCAAAATACGGTATTTTAAAAGTCATTTCGTAAAATCATTTAACGCAACAATTTTGATGGCTAATGTAAAATTTTCTGTTCATGCTTTCAAAGCTAATATGTGGTTCAGATATCTGTCTTTTATGGCAAACTACACCTTCGATCATATCTAATTGATTTTATTACATTGATTCCTAGCAAATATTTCATTTTGAACACAAAGCCTTTTCATTTTTAAAACGTTTGTCATAACTTGTCATAACTTGTCATAACTGTCATAGCATTTGACACTTGACCGAGTTTTCTCGACTTTGGTTGGCCAAATTTGGAACATATTCATCTGACACAATATCCTGGTTATTACAAAAGTACAAAATTGGTTATGTTTTTACAAGTCTACCCAATGTTGGGTACAATTTATACATACAATTATAATTAATATAATAATAATAATATGCCTTTTCAAAGGTTTGTTCACCGTATAAAATTTGAGGTTGAGTTATGTTTGTTTAAAGGAATATATTTTCATGTATATTTTATCCCACGTTGGCCTGCGAACTTACCCCGGCAACTTATGATGAATTTAAAATGATTTGATATAAGGGAGAAGGAAAAATACGGTGGATTTAATATTTCGCGTACGTCGGTTGCCAACTTGTTGCTACACACTATGAGAAATAACCTACCACCCGTTGATTTAATATTATTTTTGATAGGGTGAGTCAGTTAAATATGGGGCGAAGAGGATATAAAATCAATACCGAAAACAAAAATAAATTCAACTTACTTTATCCGGACACAAATTATTTGCGAAAATTTTAAAACGTAATTAAAAGTGCAGCGATGAGAACGCATATTTTATTCAAACAAAATTTAATGAACGACGCTTGGTAATACGAACTTGAATACTGCACGTTATTTGCAAGAAAAAATATTTGTCTAGAAATTGATTTAAATTAGAAATTTTCGAATTGAATTATTGATTGTTTTAATTCTTCGTGACACTTTAGGATTATCCTCCATCGCTCACAACTTTTAAAGCTTTTAATTTTTTTATATTTAATCGAATGACTGAATTTGCATTTGATAACGAGGGCAAAAAGTGATTGATCATCAAATATTTTAAAGCTGGTGTTTCAAAATTTTCCATTCTGAATTTTAAGATATAAATTATTACAGAAAACTTATTTCAATGAATTTTGACTGGATATAGGAAAATGATGATTTTTAGACGGAGGATACATTTAAATAAGGAGTAATTTAAATATTTAATTGGTTTGAGTATATTATATATATATATATATAGAGAGAGAGAGAGAGAGAGAGAGAGAGAACATTGTTGGCATCCGTAGAAGGAAAATCGCGATCATTTTTATTTTTTGTTTATTAAACGAAAATTTACGGAACGATTTTATTTTATAGTGACACAAATGGCTTCAAAATGGCGTATCCCATCCTCCAGCGGAATACAATTCATAATGCCATCCCAGATATTGGCTGTTCTTTTTTCTGGTGGATTTTCATACATCTGCCTTATCTCTAATATCCGTCTCTCATTCAACGCTTCCGAAGTTTATAAAGGAAATGAGACAGTATATGCTACTCTTCCCTTCCGATGTTCATACTTCATTTATTTATTGCGAAGATATATATTTTAACATCATTAATTAATTTATAACGAAAAATGGTGTCGATAGTTGGATGTTTAAAATTAGGTGGCAAATTCTGTCTGCACGTAAATTCATTATTTTGAAAATATTTAGGGGTAAATCATTTGTTACATAATAATAAATTAATTCAAGATGATCGATGATAATTGCACGAGATTTTCGATTCAATCGCCAAAAATTCAATTTGGAAAACATACTTACGACGCAATGCTCAAGTCACTACATTGGAGCGATGAACATTGCAGACATTTGTTTTTAAAAATATTGATGTTTGAAGTGTATACTTCGACTATTGACCCAATCGCGCAGATTAAATTTATCACATCGAAATTTATCACTCGAAACATTTATTTTATTTCCAATAAACAATACTTTTTAATTTTGAGTTACATTTTATCATGTGATTTCTGACACATTTGCAGAGGGTTTGTTTCAATGAACCTTCGAACTATAACACAAACTAATTTGCATATTGAACGCATTCGATTTCCATTATCCCGGCTGATCCGCTAAACTTACTTACTCATGCGACAAAGTTTGCAGTTCATTTTTCGTCAATTTATCGGATCTAGTTAATTTTATTCCGAGTCTCCAGGTAAGAATTTATACTAAATTAATACGACGTCGTCTAACGCAATTAGGGAAATTAATTCGGCTTTCAATTACTCTAACGTTGTCGGTCACGGCGTTTAGTTTAATGCGTTTTGAGCATAATGTGTTCCAAGATTAGCACGCGAGCATAAATAACGACAAGAAAACCTCCGGCGGTATTTTACGACAAAAGTGTTAAACAATCGCATAAATCATTTTATCGCGCCGCAGTTTCATTCAAGGCACGTATAGCGCCGTGCTGATCAATACCCTAGCGGATAATTGTCGGAACGAATCTCGAATAATCTAAGGTGAAAATGTGCTTCCGATGAAATATGCGATTTCGATACGTTGCGAGTTCCCCGAAGGATCTTTTTAATTTCATGCAGCAGTTGTTTTAGAGTAAACTTTCGCGATACCGTTGTGTATATTATATTTGCCTTATCGCTTAAATAAAGAACGATGTAGCACGTCTATTAATATCGAAACTGGTGATTACAATCGCCATTTGTTGGTAGCACTAAGTGTAAGAGACTTCATTGATTGCATCGCACACAGACACATAGATGTCATGCGGAAAATAGTCAGAATCAATTCAGGGAAGTTAACTGATAAGGGAACTACAAACACCAAAGATAATAAATCAATCATAAATTGCTTTCAATTAAAATCCGTTGTCACAGAAAATATGGTTTTGTTAACTTTGAGTACACAAATAATTTATCGTCGCGTTACTTTTGAATTCTACGCACGAATATTTTACCCATAGACATTTAGAACTTTTATACGTGTTACTTAATTATGGCTGGCAGTCATCAAATGTTGATGGTATGTAGAACGATACACGCGGCACGCGGAAAAATAGCAACTGGCTGATGTGATATTGAGTGATACGAAGTTTCGACAAAACAATTACCGAGTCTTATAGAAAAGAGTAAATCAAGAAAATATAATTTCCAACACAGCATATGAATAAAATCTAACCGCATCAGCTGGATAAGCGTTTTATACATCCCATGATCCAGCAGACGTCTTCACTTTTGTGCATTATGCGAAATATTACTTGATTATTGGATTTCCGCATGCCCTAATTTATATAAACTTCTATTCATTTCACTTGGTTATGAAACAATGTGAAAATTTATAAAAATTACAAATTTGCCTGAATGCGAAAATTACCAAAAAGTTGTCAACAAAAATTTGCCATAAGTATTATAAAATTTAATTTAACTGAATTAGACTTAACATGATTTAGATTGACTACTAGATCTGATTTACCATAATTTATCTTATTTTTATGTAACTTATCTTACTTTTCATCAACTGCACCAATGTCGGCTTAGTTCAACTGCACTTGGTAACCCTGGACTTAATAAAGATAAAAATATAAAATATAATGTTCGACAACAAAATTAGCGACAGTAGAGCAGACACGTAGACATTTTAACAAACAATACATATGCAAACAAAAGTTCAAAGAATGAAAAAAATCTGCTAAGATTTCCATTATTAAATATAACATAATTGAAGATGCAAATGGATGGGAGCTTCGAATCAGCTTGTTTTGCACGAAATTAAACGCGTTGCTGAATTTTCTATTTATGCCTTATTTATTATGCTTTGACACTGCCATGACAACTTGCTGCTGTTGTCATGGCAGTGGCCCACTAACATATAACAAACATTATTGTAAGATGTTCGGTGCGCGAAAATCAGTCGCCACGGTGTTTGCGTTTAAACATTCTCCCCCCGTTGACACGACCGGGTCAACATGAATAGGGATTAAATTTCGAGGAGACTTCCGATGGGACCCGAAAGCCGTCCTCACTTCCGCGGCCCGAGTAACCCCGTCACTCCCTGGGAAAATTGCAACGATTCGTCCTAATCGCCATAGCTGCGGCGGATCTGAACTGCGCTTGACGTACACCAGATCGTCAACCTGGAGGTTGTTTGTTTGTTGTTGTTCGTTTGGTCCATTTATGTCTCCTCAAGAGAGTCATGACATATTCTGTTCGCCACCTAAGCCAAAAGCTGTCGACTAGTCGCGATAAGTGCTGTTGTCTAATTCGAATGGGCGTCTTCCAATCCGAAGCTGCTTAAACGTCAGGGAACACTGAAGCAGGTTCGCCAGATAAAAGGTGCGCAGGTGTTATCGGAATGAGATCATCAGAGGGCTAAATCGGAGACAACGGTCGAGAGTTTAACACTCCTTCGATGCGACAGAGAGCGGTCGACATCTCTTCGATAGTAAGCAAAGAACTGTTGAAGGTTCTTCGTAAATGCGATTTCACTGACTTAACTGCTGATTCCCATAACCCACCGAAATGCGGAGAGCACACCGGAATAAATGACCACTCGATTAGCTGGTTTGCGAGAAACGATTTCACCTCAGCAGATTGAACATTATCGGTCAAACATGATTGGAAGGAACTGAAAGCGCGGTGGCAACTGACAAAGTTTCGGCCGTTGTCACTTAATAACTTTTTGCAATGACCGCGTCTTGCGATGAACCGTTGTAAGCTCATCACCAGTGCACGTGTAGTCAAGTCCATGACGAGCTCCAAATGGATAGCCTTAGTGGAGAAGCAGACAGAGACGGCTATGTATCATTTCATTGTAATTCTACCTTTCCCGCGAAGAAAGATAGGACCATCAACGAGACGATTATATTCGTCTTTAAATGAAACTTGTTGAACTCGCTTGATCAAAAATATTAATGCACGGATCACTTCCGAAGCAACAAGAATCGAATCTGTATAAACCGAGCGGTTTCGAAAACGGTCGCGAATGCGAAAAACGTAGCTTGGAACACGAACTGCTCGCATCAAATTGGAAAATCGTTTAATAAACTCCATCCAATAGTCGGTGACTGTTACCGCGGAGCAGACTTGAATCGGCTTAATTTCCTCGAGCGTGGTAAAATGGTGTGTCGGATAATCAATTACGTCCCCTTTCCAGAAATCCGGGCCATGCCACCAGATCGACAATTGGAGGAGATGAGTTGCACTGCAACCCCGTGACGCGATATCGGCTGGATTTTTTGCCGAACTAACGTAGAGCCATTCGTACCAAGGATTCCGAAATGAGAGTAGCCTGCGATCCAGAATCAAGGAGGACACGCGCCTGTAATGATGTGCCGTTAGAAGTACGTACATTAACAATAGCTGTCGGTAAAAGAGACGAACTTGTGAAGCCAGAATGAATCTGAACTAAACCTGGTGCAGTGGCTTGAGACGTCGATGCTGCTGAAGGATCAGGATACAGCGATCGACTCGATTCAACTGACGACGATGTGGACTGTGGTGGGACCGAATCCGAAGCGCGGTGAAGTAAGGAATTGTGGCGGCGTCCACAACTGGAGCACCCTCGAGACGAGGCGTAACCTCGGATCGAATGCCCTTTTGCCAAACAATTATAACACCGCGACTGTTTTGAAATAAACTTCTCACGAGCATCAACATTTAAAACTTGAAATTTTTCGCATTTGTAAATTGAGTGAGGACCCCGACAGAAAATGCAACTAATGGACGTAACGGCGTGCGCAATAAATGTTTTTCGGATATTGAATTTCGATTGTGGTTTAGAACGAGGACCAATCTGATCCACCGAAGTTTCGAACGGCCGACGTATCCGATCAAGAATTACACACCGTTCTTTCAAAAAGTCTAAAAAGAATTGAGTTGAGGGGGTTTTATTGCTTTCGCATGTTTTGCCCAACAGTATCAGGGTCCAATTTGCGCGACATTATGTAAACAGCGAACGGGTCTTGCGAAACTGAGTATGGGCACTGATGTTCTAACATTTCGAACGTTTCTCGGAAAACGTTGTAAACCCTTCGGAGGTTCGACTGATTTTCGCTTACCGACTCACAAGAAATAATCCGTTCCATCATTGAATCGACAACCAGATATTCATTATTGTATGTGTCCATCAGATGTCCCCACGCTATCGAGTAGTTATCGTGGGTGATCGGTATGGTGCTGATTATTGAAGCTGCTGGTCCTTTGAGAAGTGAGCGTAGATATTGTAACTTCTGCACGGAGTTTGTATCCACCGACCAAAAACGCTGGCCACTCCTTCACATCACCGGCAAACCTTGGTATTTCTAGTCCTGGTAACATTACGTTCATGACTGGTCGATTTACCGTGATCGCTTCTATCAGTTGTCGCTGTTGTGACAACAATTCGTCCACTTGGATGGAGTTCAGCGACATCACCGAAGGCAATTCTGGCTGGTGTCCGTTGCGACTAACGATTCCGTTGAATCGCACTGATCGGAAGTTTCAACAATCGATTTTGGTTCTGGCTGCATTGCTTGACCTACAGCGTCCGCGAAATGCGGCGGTAATGCGTTACAGACACGTTTTCGTGCAACTTCGAAAGCTTTGTTGATTTCGTCGAACTCTGATTCGACGTCTGGTAAGTCGAGCGTTTCGAGGTCTTCCTCGCACATTGCGGAGTATTCCTCGAAAGTTGACTCCAATTCTCCTAATATCCGTGTTGCGACCGTCCCTTCGTCGGCGGCTATGCTCGCCGCTGTCTCAAACAGGGCATTGAGCCTCTTCAATACTAATCGTCGTGACGGCATTAGGAGAAATGATTATCGGCACAAATTATTTATTGATTCCAAGTCCCTGCTCGGGCGCCAAACACTATGAAGATGCAAATGGATGGGAGCTTCGAATCAGCTTGTTTTGCACGAAATTAAACGCGTTGCTGAATTTTCTATTTATGCCTTATTTATTATGCTTTGACACTGCCATGACAGCAAGGCCCACTAACATATAACAAACATTATTGTAAGATGTTCGGTGCGCGAAAATCAGTCGCCACAGTGTTTGCGTTTCATGCGTTTCATTTTCTTAGTAAGTTTGATAAATTTGAGTTGAACATGTCGGCCAGAAAGTGGTTTGAATAAAATAATGCATAGAGTTGAAAATAATTTTAGGACTTAACGCATGTGAATTGTAAGAGTTGACGAAATCGAAAATTTGAAACTTGCCAAATGGTCCAAAATTTGCTATGGTTGAAAATAGAAAGAATTGTGTTGGGTTGGCTTGCTTTCGAAATATATAATATAAATATGGAGATTACAAAACGCCATTCTTGTTTTTAAACGGGAAAATGCCGATCGATGAGTGAAAGTCAGAAACTAGTGATGGATTGTCGCAAGTGGGACACAACGACAGTACAGAAGTTTCATATCAGAAATTCTAAAAACCAACAATTGATATGTCAGCCGATAAATGCAAAAGAACGACGTGATTCGAATACAATATCAAGAATGGAATGGAAGCAACATCGAGAGCAATTGTGAAACTAGCGACGAATTTCCACAAATTCCTTGAATTTTAACTTTTATTGATTTTTCTCACAAAAATGTGTATTCGTAAGCATGCATCTGATTGGAGAGTTGGATAGAGTAAGAAGAGTTGAAACTAGTGGTGGACGATTATGAATGACAATCGAAATATTTCGATTATGGGCGAATAATCGATCATTCGGTTATTGCAACTGAGAGGTCGAGAGATCATTCGTTTAGACGACTATGAATATGAACTCGACGCAATGCGGAATAGAAAGGAATGCCGCTTCGATTATTTTTCGATACAAGCATTCAATTCTATCATTTTGTAGGTAGGATGCTACTCACAATTCATATTGAGCTGTTTACGGGTGGTATGATTTGTGCGCGAAGTTTTTGAAAGTCGGGTGGTAAATATCGACAAATATTCGGCCGGGGGTTCTTTTGTAATCATTCATTAGAAAACCAGTAATTCCCCGGTAATATTACATTTAAAAAGACTACACCTCAACCTTCTCCTGGTGCCTTCAACTTCGAGGTCACAGAATTCATCACAGACTCCTAAACCATCAACTTCTACGATTACATCTACACAAGAAGTGCGGTCAGCATCAACTGCAACGCCAAGACCTACAAATATAAGAAGACAGTTACGTCTATTTGGATCATCGAGATCGTCCACTCAACTCACCGAGTCACAAACCACTGATTATAATCTTGCGCTTATTAAAATGATTGTGTGGGACTATCAGCCCCTTAGAATTGTTGAAGATAAAGGGTTCCGGGAGTTTGTTAAAAAACTAAATCCATTATATTCAATCCCATCTCGGATATTTTTAACGTCGCAATTAATTCCTGATTTATATCGAAGTGAGGTCGAGAAATTGGAACAGAAGTCTGTCGATCACGATGGTGTTACAACAGATCTGTGGACTTCAGATAGTACTAATCATTACATTACCGTCACTATTCATTTTATACAAAATGCGGAACTACATGCTAGCGGAGTAAAGCTCTAAACTAGTGAAGTAAAGAGGAGCCAAATTGGATCATAGATGGAGCGGAGTTAATGGACATTTTTAAGTCGAACATTGATGAATAGATCGTTACTATAGTTGCAGACAATGGTGCTAACGTCAAATCGGCTATAAACGATAACTTACACAAGCACCACTATGTGTGACTCCACACTTTAAATTTATCAGTGAAAGACGGGATAGGTTAAAATGATGAGTTAAGTGTAATATTACAAAAGTGCGGCATATCGTGGCACATTTTAAACATAGTGCTGTGGAAAAACTGTCTAAATTGCAACAGCAAGTGAACACTCCTCAGTTAAAAGTGAAGCAAGATCTACATATATAATGCTCCATAGATTGATAGATATTACGGCCCAAATTTCTGCTGTGATGGCGGGTTTGTCAAGGGCTCCCCAAATATTCAGTGCAGATGAATGGATGGCGATAGAGGATTGCGTTTCCACAATTAAGCCGTTCGATTTTATGACACTTGTCACTTGTCTGGAGAAAAATATGTCATTTAATACCGCTTCTTCGAGGACTTCAATATTGTGTAAATAAAGGTAACTGCGTAACAGATATTGGTAAGAAGCTAAAATGTGATTTACTCAAAATTATCTCAAGGAGGCTGGGAGATTTCTAAACGGATAAAATATCTGCAAAAGCCAGTTTATTAGATCCCCGTTATAAAAAGCAGAAAAATGGTTGCTTGAAGAAGTTGGGAGTCTTTTTGCCGCAGCTTTACTAGAAGCTCCATCCGCTCGATCCCAAGCTGTCGAACCTGGAAATTCTGCTGACGTTCTGTTGTGGGAATATTTCGATCTAAATGTCGCCGACTCTACTGATGTAATGACTTCTTCTCCTACAACAAAAGCCATTATGATGGTAAAACAATATTTGTCAATGGCAAACATACCACGTTCCTCGAGTCCACTTACTTTTTGGCCAGCAAACAAAAATTTACTGCCCGAATTATTCCAAATGCACCACAAATATCTGTGCGCACCAGTTACATATGTGCCTTCGGAAAGGATCTTTTCCAAAACGGGCCTCATCACCAATTCCAGGAGAAACAGGCTTTCAGCGAAAAATCTAGAACGTTTTTGTTTTGTTTTGAAATACAAATTTGTGGATTCCTAATAAAGTATTCGTTAAATACTTTTTATACAATTCATTTATGTACTTACATTTTGTAAGCATTATTCTAACTTACCGACCTCACACTTTTAACTCATAATATTGTTCCTTTACTACATGTAATAATTTTAGAAATAAGGATACCAACTTGGCAATTCGCCATTGGCATCATCCTTAATAATTTATCGTGCAATTGATTCTTTGATTCTTTCATTAATTGAAACGAAATACTTATGTGATGATCGAATAATTCGCCAACGAAATACAGGTTTGGATGAGGTGGAGAAAAACTGTCAGTTGAAGGTGGGATGGAGAGATTTGAAAGCCATAAAGGAAAGAAGAGAGTTCAAGCAAAGGAAAAGGAAGTAACGAAAAACAATCGAAAGGTAAATGGGAAATACATGACTAGATGACGGATCTGGAAGGAGAAATGATATGTTTGCAAAGCGAATACAAAATGTGACTTACTTAGTCAATTGTATTAATATGAAAAAAATCGTTTCTTAAATGAATTTAATAATGCATTTCAAGCCAATTACTCGAAAATCATTTTGTTATCGTTTATCCACATGACCACATATCGTATTTATGAAATTGAAAATCGAAACTCCTCTAAATAAATAATTTCATTCCTTACAGTAGTAGTATATTTTGTTTATAACTTAAATTCTTACTTATTAGATATTTTATTATTAACTAATTTATACTTTTTTTAAATAAACTTTGCGCATGTAAGAACTAAAACATTTTGTTTTTGCGGTGAAATTAGTATTCCTATAATTAAATCTGTACATTTTCTTCAACTTAACTGCATATTTTTTATATTTAACACGTAAGTCTCTCTTGACCACCTGACCACCATTCGCACATAGTTGACCATTATAAATAGGCGTCTTGTGGACTGGTCTGCACCACCACTAGTTATGCAACTCATTTGAAATAATTCCTCGACATGTTACTATATGGAACAGCACCTAAAGTTTATTTTACGAAATGTCGTGCCACGGCCCCAAACGACACTTTTTGTATAATAACTCAACAGCATGCATACAATCGGCGCTCCAAAATTTCACGTACAAGTTTGATGTATAAGGAGTGAAATGTACGTTATTGCGCGAAATTTCGCAAAGGGTATAATGAAGCTATTCAATTAACTTAGGTAATTGTCGAACAATGTGAAATATAGAGCGTAGACTAGGAATTTCAGAACGAATTAGAACGTTGAACGCTATTTTAACTTCGTTAGACGACTGGGTGCGTTCGAATGAATTGAAATTTGCACTAACGCCAATTAGTTTACAACCTGAATATCCCATGTTCCTTGGATGGAGTAATTTGGCAATTATTACAAGGTTCGTTTTTTTTGTACGGCAACTCAATTAGTTGCGTTTGATAATTAATAGTTCGTTTGTCATTATAAATCGTGAACTAATTTGATATGTGATGTCTGCGACATATATATAAAATGTAGCGACAATTATTTCATGAAGTTCGTGCAAACTATTTAGTGAAATTAATGATTAGTTAACTTTTGTACGAACTTCCGAAATGCGAAGAAATTGATGGCCAAGGGCTTATAGAAAATTACTAAAAATCCGAAAGTATATCGCCTTTCCAACGAAATGACCGTGACGTATGCCCGAAGGGACAAGAAGCGCTTAAGGGCGTCGCATGTTGCCGCTGTGGCGAAATAATCCAAGAAACGTCGGTCCCCACACCGGGGCGAACGTGCGGCGGTAGACGAAATGAGGCGGAAACTCGAAACGAGAACCGGTGAGTAATCCAATTACGTGCATTATTAATTATTCGACAAATAAATTAGATAGCGCCAAGTAAGTTCGACTTATACGCTCCGCGTTTTAATTTGAATGCTGAAGTTTAATTAATTCGTTCAAAGAGACATTTATTTATCGTCCGTTCTTTCGAAGTTAATCTCCAGCTTCTGGTGTCGATGTGTCGGAACCTAACAGTTTTCACTTTGTTTCTCGAGAATAAATTTACTTGCCCGGAGGCTATTAAGGCGATTACGCGGTTATGATTTTCCAAGCTCGTGGCGGCCAACAATGGACCTGCAATCCCCTGCTAAAGTGTAGCGGCGCGTTTCCGCGACGGCGGGTGTAATAAGTGAACAGTTGTTCATGAGATTAACGCGTGGTAGGTAAATTAGCCAGTGGTAAAACCAAGACGATTATACTTTTATAATTCAGCCAATGGTAATGCATATATCCTACATTTTTCTAAAATGAACGAATATATGACCACGTTAATTGGTATGGAATGAGGATGAATAGATGGTGATAGAATTACAACAATGCAAATAGTTATTTGTTTCGGGAAACAATAACCTAATAATTCAATAAGTGCTTCATGTTTAGTGCGACGACAAACTAAAATCAACCTGGAAATTTTTGAAACGTCAAAAGAAGATTACCAGACCTATTTAGGGAGATAAAATCTCTATTGATTGAATAAAAGTGCACAGTGATTTTATTCCGTATTTCTTTTAATCGATAATATTACAACGATAATGAGCCGTAATTTAATAAATAAATCCCATTTCCTTGGTCGTAAATAACCATAAAACTTATTATTAATTTGAACCGCACCGACAAGTTAGTAAATTTAAATAATATTTATTTATTATGCCATTTTAAAGATAATACATAAAGATAATATAAAACATTCTCTATAATATTACCAGAAAAGTAATTAAATTGCCACTTATATTAATTGTGCATAGTCGTACATAAATCTAAACGAATATGAACCACGGCACAACGTAGCTGCGATAAGTACTCAATCTCCCATAAGCTATTTCAAAGAAATTTTATATTTTTGATAATTGCTCCACTAGTCAACAAAGAAGGCGATGATAATGCCCTACAAAATAAGTCCACGAACATAAAATCTCGTAAAATTTTACTGTTAACTACTGACGACATTTTAATGCCTATATCGCACTTCAAATATTTCCTGATAAGGAAGAACGGACCTGGAATAGGAATAGCAGTTAGTTTCAGTTACAATATTGTATTTGATTTTTGTAACTAAACGGGTTATAAAAAATGTTTCATTAAAAAAATTAAAAATAAAAAGTCGATTGAAATGACATAAGGAAAACTATACAAAAACATCGATGTGAAAATGACTATACAATGTTGCATAAATATAAATGTAACCTTCGTGAAAAAAAACACAATATTTATGTATTCTGTAATGTTAAACTGTAATGAAAAAGTGCAGTGTGGCAAGTGAAGCAGAACTTTTTCTCGAATCACCATTAAGAATGTGCTTGAAATTCGTGAGAAAAATCCATTCCGTTCCTATTTCCCGTTCATGTACATTTGCACATTCTTGCCATTTTCCCGAACAGTATTTTTCCGTGAGATTATTTTTTCATGCATTTTAAATTCAGTTAATTAATTTAGTTATTTCGTTATTTACTTTGTTCGGGGAATAAAATAAAACCCTGCAAAATTTTAATGAAAAAATAAAATAAATTTAATCATTTCATTTTGAAATTACGCATGAAAATAAATCCACAAACTAATATTTGTTTTGTTTAAATAAGGACGTAATAAAGAAAATTAAGAACATCGATATAACAATGGAAATACAAAATAAACTGACACAGTAATGCAACAGGAAATGAAAGCGAAATAAAAAAAAATAGGAACACGTTACTCGTATAACTAACAAACATAATTTTTTATTTTTGGTCCTTCCCGTTCGTCCTACTTTTTTCTCTTTTAACTCTTTTTTCAAGTCACGGAGAAGACGATGACGCCATTCTGTGATCTCTGCCTGACATTTGCATTTTATAGTGGTTGGTTAGAATGGAGAGTTGATTGAAAATCCCACAGGGTGTGAGATTAGATCTGTCATTCCTTTTCTGAATGCGAAGAACACTAAACCAGTCGACAATCATCGATTGATTTGCGACGTGTATGGAGCTAATGAGTGATGAGTGATTCAATGGCAAGGAGATGGGAAGGACAATTCCGGCGGCAACGTTTTTTGAAGACGACATACAAAAGCTTCTGTTACGCTATGACAAGCGTATCAATGAATGTCTATTTTATTCCATCGACGACTCGTTTTTGTGGTTTTTAAGTAAATGTATGAAGAATTTTACGTTTCATGAATACTGAAGTATTTTTCCTGGTGAAGCAATAATTTTAATTGCGAAATATTGAAAAGTAACTAATTGGGTTTAATTTAACACCAACAAACGAGCTACAATGCTGGTAAACCTTTCCACAGACATCGGAATGCATAAATGTTGAATGCCATGTTAGGTACACAAGGCTTAAAGGAGTAATCTGATATTAATAGTGTATAATGTAAAAAATGTAATACAACTAAATTAAGGATTTTGTATAATTTAATTACACACACAAATTATAAATTAGGTTAAAATTACCTCGGTAACGAGCTAAATTACATTGTAGAGGAAATTTCTAAAACGGCGCTACTGTGCATGACAACAATTAATTTGTATATGCACCAATCAAAATTAATATCCAGGGGTAACCGAAATAAAAGTAGAAATCAACAAAGATATAATTTTTCACTTAGTAGCGTACAAACAGCGTCGTGACGATTTGGTAAAGTGCGTCCAGATAAAATCTAGTTTTCGCCAGGAAGTACCTAAGAAAATAAATTAAAAATTAGTGAAAGATTGTAAAAAGTAAATAGACTTACCACAACGGCGAGAAAACCACGTGTTGGGTAAAAAATAAATCTCAATAAAATTGTCGAATTGAAGAAGCCGATGCCCTAATCCTGTTCCTGCTCCCATATCCACGATCCTATTCGATGTCATGACGGCTCTCAGCCACCAAAAGGTCCGGATTCCTGTTTTTAAAATCCCGGTGAAACTCACGCCATCGACCGCCATTTTGTTTGCGTCTCCCGCTAGACGATTAGAATTAAAGGATAATAAGATTCCACACTGATACTTGAAACACCTATAATTACCTGTTATCCAGCACCTGCTCCCATACCACAGCACATTCCCCTAGTTTTAAATAAAATCTCTAATAACTAACCGAAATATGACCTTCTATGACGTGTTACACGATAGCAGTTGCCAAACTGTTGCGCACCCAGTGTTTTAAAACTTGGTTCACTTAGAAAAAAATAAATATTGTGTCATCGTTTATAACTAGGATTTTAACTATACTCCAATATTCCTACACTCTTTCTACCACCCACGGCATTCCCCGAGATAAAGAGATCTCGTAAGGTGCTCACACAAAAGAACCCAACGTGAAAGCAACCAACATTACATCATGACTTTTGAATCCCAACGATAAATAAAGAAAGATAAAATACAGCAATATACATATATGACGGTTTGGCATTGATTCGAACTTTATTCTCTTGACTTCGACTTGATGTGTCCAACTGGCTCATTTGTTCAACTTGTTACGTCGTTTGTTTCTACATAATAAAAAAGTGGTCTAAATGTAAAAAAAACGTATCTCCAAAACCGTCCCAATTACGTGAATAATTGTTTAGATATACAAGACTTTATTTTTAAGCTTTATTTAACCATGATCGTACATAAGCTACGCAAATAGATTTATATGCGCAATTTTAATTAAGTGCTGATAAACTAAATTTACTTTTTTAAGAATATAATAATGGCGCATGAAATTTAATTTTTTCCTCGACCGTTCGCTTCAATAAACAAAGCCATCCTTACTGAAGATCCGAAAAGCAAAGTTAGTAATTACGTATATGTGTTGCAATGCAACAGTAGTTTTATGGATTTACTTGCAGGTTCTCCATCTTTACTCAGTCGACCAGGTAATCTCAATTGATTCCATTGTTGTTGAGTGATTTAGGCAAACACTGCCTTTATTATTGCATCTCTCAGAATATATATTATAATTTCAACGATAACTCTGAGAACGGCTTCGTTTTGTGCCTCTTCCAATATCTCTTAATCAAAGGAGCACGCCGAGTAATATTACCATTAGTCAACTGTTTTCGTTGTTCTTCCATAAATGTTTCTTACGGTATCTTATTGATACTTTTTCAAATCGGGAATTTTCAAAACACAAAATCACAAAGCACAGCAACCCACTTGTAAAAGGCATGTATATGCCACCTTCGAGTTGCCATTGAACGGTTGTAAAAAAGGGATAATTTCTGTTTTCAATTTTTCGTCTTCTCCTGATATTTCTTGTTGCTGATGTAGTGAACAGAGTAAGACTGCAAATTATTATCAATATAAGATGAATATTTGTGGACAGAAACATTGTGCGACTCTATTTTGGAGGACAAAAGAGGTTTATGTACGTTGTCTAAGCTCTTAACATGTCATGTGAGTGACAAATTATGAATGTATAAACAAATCCCCGCGTACGCATTTCTTGATAAATTGGTCCACAACGGATAATTAGTTGTAGACCAAAAATATTTTATTTTTCTCTCCCAAAATTCCATTTGTCTAACTTTTCTTGCAAAACATTTCCCTTATTGTCATTAACACTGCATCATCTGCGAATGTACCCTTACTACACAGTACTAAGGGTAATGTTGTTATTTGTCAACCACAGTCTACGATTTAATATCATACTTTACGTTACATTTATACCCAACCCAATCCGACCTATCATTGGCTGTAAATGATCTCATATTTTTAATTATAACATAGCTTGCAATAATTTTATACTCCTGTTAGATACTATTATTTAGTACTTCCCTTTTCTATTTATTCTGTCGTATTATGTTAGACTTTTTTTAAGTTGATATATGGCAAGTAGATATCGCAGGTATTTGCTTTGGAGCAAAAATATTGCCTAGTGTACTTCCTCCATGTTTAAATCCACGCAGCAAGTCTTCTAGTAATGGATCTGTTATTGGAGATAAGTATTAATCAGTTGCGCATATATTTTTAGTGTTGTGTTGAGCATCTATTATACCTCTGTAATTATTGTAATGTTTTTTATTTAATTTTTCAAGAATTAGTATAATCAACACTACTTTCCAGCCTTCTGGTGTAGCTTTGCTTCTCCAGACTTCGAATTGCAGGTTGTGGTTTGTCTTATCATTTATTCATATTCAGGAGTTATATCTTTATTTTTGTGTTCTCATTTTTGCCACAACCAAGCAGTGGTCGCCGAATCGTTCGGTTCCCATTCTTACTTTTAATATTTAATATACTTTCTTATCTTAGTTCATTCCACTAATGTATTTAATTATCGCCTATTTGATTGCTCTATATTATATTTGTTAACATCTTTATATACGTGGAATATATTTGATAGTATGAGATCATGTATTTGACTGTGCTCCAGCATTCTTACATTGTTGTTTCTCACTCATATACTAAGCATATTATTATTTATATCCATCGTCAAAAGGACACCACATGTGAACAAGACAACCTTGACCCTAATAATTCCAAAGAAACGACCAAATAAATCCTCAGCGAAACTCGTTGACCAAGTGAGTTTATCAATAACAAATACGCCAATTCTTCAGATTTAAAACTATTTGTATCATATGGATTATTCAAAAATTCAAAATTATATTATTGGGTCTTTGACAGGTGTCTTGCCCTTACTCCTGTTAATTTTCCGAATGAGAACTTGATCAAGTAACATATATACGACCATATAGACCCTTTCATACCCAACTTTCTTTACTTTAAACGGTCTTATTTTTTTTCTGTTTTGTTAGTCACCGCGATGGACCGCGCTGGTGTGAAGTGTCTATCCCTCCTATTCCCTATTGTAAAAACTTAAAATGGTTACTTGCGCCTGTTGCGGTAAGGATGGCGAATCACACAGAATTGTGTGTTGCTGCATTTGTAAGTCTAATTAAATGATTGATTGTGTCTCTGTAAGTAGTGCACTTGCTCGTCAGATTCGCCAGGACCCAGGAATATCATTGTCTTGTAAAACATGCAAGAATTTGACTTGCGACCTCAATGGATTAAAAGCTGTTATACTTAATCTTCAGCGGGAAGTGAGTGCATTAAAAGAATTTATTAATTCTCCTATCCAACCAACTTCATCTCTCATTGATATGGAAAAATTTCTCCAAGAGGTAACCGCAAGGGAAAAGCGCAAGAAGAATATTATTATTTATGGTGCACCTGAATCTACTGAGGCGACGTCCAGGAATGGTCAGATTGAATCTGATACTCTCTTAGTTAAAGAAATGCTAACCTTCTTGGAAGTACGTGAGGACGTTGTTTCGCCAATACGTTTGGGAAAGTATGATCCATCGAGGGAGAATCGAACACGTCCGTTGAAGGTTAAGCTGTCATCGGAATCCAGTGTCGTTGCTCTCATTCGCATCTGCAGAAAGCTTAAAACTTCCAATTCGTCTAATTTAACCATCTCGAGGGATCGTACACCCATGCAGTCCGCGATTTATCGTCGTGTAAGGACAGAGCTGTATGAGCGTATTGGAAACCGTGAACCAAACCTGCGTATTATATACAGGAGCGGTGTTCCTACAATTATTGCGAATAAGGAAAACTAAATGTGCCCAATAGTATAAATTCCGCTATCAATTTGGAGGTATATTATCAGAATACAATGGACCTCCGCATGAAGACATTCTCCATATACAAGCATCTTGAACTCAAATTATGACATTATTATTTTCTCTGAAACTTGGCTTAACGGAAGTGTATTAAGTTCTGAAATTTTTATTGACACTTTCTCCGTTTCTCGCTCAGACAGGAAATTTGATCTGGTGAATCTGACCACTGGTGGTGGTGTTTTGATAGCTTTACAAAGAGACATTAAACAAGAGACAATTAATACCTCTCATTTTGAAGGCATTGTACCACTGATTGATATTGTAGTGTGTAAATGTACTATCTCAGCATACATCTTTTATATTATTGGTGTCTACATTCCACCCAGTCTTAATGCTAGCGACCTTGAAGCATTTTTTGAAGCACTGGAGGTATTTCTGTTGGATCAGCCAGTGTTGCTCATCGGTGATTTCAATGCAACACATTATGCTAATTTTCCTTGCACAGATCCTAAAGTAGCAGCGATAAATAATTTTTTAGCCGTGCTGAACTTAAAACAATTTAATACGATTTATAATACTCAAGGAAGACTACTTGATCTTGTTTTCTCAAACGTTGGTTCGGAATTACTTGTTAAACATGAAGGTGTACCAATTCTACCTGAAGATGAATATCATCCAGCGCTCTCAATAACGCTAAACGTTCTAGCCTCATTCAGACCAATACCTTTTCCATCAAATAACAGTGATTGTTATAACTCTCAGAAAGCTAACTACGTTACTTTGTATAACGAAATATATGATGCTGGCTGGTCTGCTTTAAAATTATGCAGTGACGTTGAAGACTGTGTCGAGGTTTTCTATGAGCAATTGTACAATATATTGGATAACTCTGTCTCTAGATATAATACGCCAAGCAATAACACTTTCCCACCGTGGTTCACGAAGGATATAAAGCGCAATGTGGATGCGGATGAAAACATACTACCATGCTAAATGGAAATCTACAGGACGAATGTGTTATTATCGTGAATATAGTAGAGTGCGAGAAGAGTTACTAAAAACCAAATTGATGATCCATACAAAGCTTATTTACGACACACGGAATCAAAATTTAAAACTGACCCTCAGATCTTTTGGCAGTACATACACCTTAAAGAAGGTACTTCTCGCATCCCATCAGTAATGCATAGTAACAACATATGAGGAACCTATCGACATTGTGGAAGGATTTGCGAAGGTGTTCTTCAGTGTATATACACTTGGTGGTTCCGATACTGAAGAGACTATTATGAACTCTGCTTTGTCTCACTATTCTTTTGATCTTCGTAGTATGAGTGAGGACGATATTTTGAGCAGCATTGGAAAACTTAAATCCGGCTTTACTGCGGGCCATGACCAAATACCTTCTTTTCTAATACAAGATTGTCGAATGGTATTTTTGACACCGTTGAATGTGATTTTTAATCTGGCGCTTCGGAATAATTCTTTCCCAACCCAACCCAACCCAACCCAAATGGAAGAAGGCAAGAATAAATCCTGTCTACAAGAAGGGAGATCACTTTGACATTGCCAACTATGCCTATTGCGATTCTTTGCAAATTTTGCTAATATATTTGAGCAAATTTTTATATTATATTATATTAATTTATAAGAATGTTTGCTCAAGGATATAGCCGGTGCAGCATGGGTTTATGAGAGGACGTTCGATAGTAACAAATTTTATGTGTGTTGCTCAGGACATATGCATTGCTTTTGAGGATCGCAGCCAACTGGATGTAATATATACAGATTTTTCGCGGGCATTTGATATGATTGATCACCACATATTATTAAACAAACTTGACCAATTTGGATTTAATTCTAACCTAATATTATTCATGACGTCATACTTATGTAATAGAATTAACTACGTAAGTTATAATGGTTTTAGGTCAGATGAATGCATAGCCTCGTCAGGTGTACCATAGGGATCTAATTTGGGGCAGCTACTTTTCTTATTATTTATCAACGACTTGTTTGATTATCTAACCTGCTCAGCACTGGCATTTGCCGACGATCTAAAAATATATGCTGGGGTTAATAGCATAAATGATGCATTGCATCTGCAAATGAATATTGATAGAGTGTGACGGTGGTGTCAAGAGAATAAACTTCAATTAAATTCTGATAAATTTTGTGTGAAGGGTTTTTTTTAAGAAGAAGGTAGTATATTCTTTTGACTATGATATAAATATGCAGGTGTTGACGTGTAAATCCCTAGTTAAAGACCTGGGTGTTTTATTTGACAGCCAATTAACGTTTACAGACCAAGTAATGCATGCACGTAAGTCAGCAGGTAGTGCTCTTGGATTTGTTATGCGGAACTCTAAACATTTTTCGGATCAAGATGCCATTAAGAGTAGTACGCTTCTACTGTCTGGAGCCCAATTTATGTTTCACAGAAACTTCAACTTGAACGAGTTCAACGACGGTTTTTAAAATACTTAAATTTTAAGAAGTATGGTATATATCCCGCAAGGAATACTGAGTATGATTTGTTGCTGCTTGAGTACAATATGGTTTCTCTGGACACTCGTAGAGCTATTGCCGGAGCAAACTTTTTACGCAATTTAATTCATTATAAAATTGATTGTTCCCTATTATTGGAACAAATTTTTTTCAACGTACCGAGGCTGTCTTCCAGAATCAGTGTGACCTTCTTTACTCCCAGTTGCAGGACTAATGCCATATTGAGAAGTCCTACATTCCAGATTTGTAAGAGTTCTAACGTGTGTTTTGACGATATATTTATATGATCAAGTGTGAGCTATCTTGGATTGTTATTTCCTTATTTTCTTTTTGATATTATATTTTATGTACAGTTTTGTTGTTGTGCCTTTTTTGGTGTATACTGTTGGGCACAAATAAAGTTTATTATTTATTATTATTATTATTATTTACTTAATAATACAACAGTATTGTAATATATCATTATTGTACAGTTATATTAGTAATTAACTGATAGCATCATTAAATTTTCATCTAGTACATAAATATACGTCATATCCGAGTTAATGTAAGGTCCGATGGGCAATTTAAATGTATTTCATGCAATATAATTAAATGGTGCTATGTATTAAGTAAGCTGCATTCGATAACATGTATGTATTGAACGAGATTCCGATGCAACAGTAAAGGTTGACTACATTGCCAATTATCCGAAAGCCTTTGATTGTGTTCAACTAATGAAAAATGGAGGGCAATACCGCGGCCATCGAGGAAGCCGCTGGCGATCATTTAACCACCAGGCCCAAAATCAATCATACAGCAGACCGCAAAAAGTTATTGTCCACATGAGAACCACTAAAACAAACTGAGTAAAACGTAAAAAAATCAATGGAACGCTGCAGCGGAACCGGAAAACATATCACGACATCGACCATCTCGCCTGGTCGTAACTAGCTCCGTTGATTACCCATGCAACTTGTTTAATATAATTAAGTTGTTTTAACCTTCCTTCCATATCGTAGTTCAAGCAGAATTCAATTAGCGTAGTAGCGCTTTAACCATTCGGAGACTTTGTGCACAAAACTTCGTTTGCATTTAATTTTTAAATTTGTCGACTTTATCGACTAGATTAATGATACGCAGCTCGATATAAAACGGCAATCGCAATCGAGGCGCCCTTTCTGCAAAAACGTGGAAATGTTTATCCCGGCGCGATCGATACTCCACATAAAAACGATTAAATTATTGCGTTCAATCAGTTTGATGGTTTAATTCCATTACGTCGCGCAAATACAGCTACCCCGTCGCCAGTCATAAAAATTTCTTTCCAACGTTCAAAGCGAGTTATCTCCGGATGCGGACGTGGTATCAGCATGTACAGGTGTCCAAAAGGGAAGTGGCCAATGGGCGTGTAAGCGGTCGTAAATTTTAATGCAATCGCACCTTAATTCCATTCGCATTATTGAACCCGACGTTGATTTTAGGGAATAAATTTCAATGAACAATTAAGTAGATTATAGACGCAAGAAGTTTAATTAATGCGTTGATGGATTAAAATTTTAATTTAATCCTTTAAATTTTGTTTCGCGAAGAGGTTATTTTGTTCAAGTTTAATTTAATTTATTAATTATCTTTTTAGTACAGATCTCGTTTCGGCAATAACAGAAGGTTAGAGGCGAGAACTTTGTAGCTAAGGAATTTTTACAAAGGGATTATATTTTCGAATGTTTAGTGTATTTTGCAAACGAATCCAATTATATTTGAAGAGGTCGTCATGCTTTCTAGCTTTTATTTCTCACAGTTTCACATTGTAAGCTATTTCTCTCACGCGAATGGACGTTTCAAACTCATATGCATGGGAATTGGGAATTATACTGTTATAATGTAGAGAAATAAAAATCGGCTAGAGTGTGACGTGGATTAATGCCATAGATAAGTGCAAACATAATTTGGAACTATTGAAAGACGAACTGGATGGCGAAAGACTGGTCACTATTCTATTGAAATTCTAGCGTTTCACTCTAATGAGGTCTTCTGTCCTCTTTATTGCAATCGGTGACTCCGATTACTATTATCCTTTATGTCCTAACAGATCTGTTTTTGCAACTTTTACTATTTTCCATAATTTTTCCAATATTGCATTTGTCTTCTCCGACCGTTTGCACCCATACTTTCCACATCCTATTCTAAGGAAACGACAAATCTTTGATGCCTGAAAGAAATTTACAAGGCTATGACCTATGTTGGTGGCATTAAAATCAGCTATCGAGAATAATAATAACTAAGAGTATCCATGACATGGGCATATGCAATATGCATGTCGTACATATGAGCAAAGAAGAGAATATGACGAATAGAAGGAGAAGGAACATATGCTAAAATTCATAACATTAGGGTTAGGTTGAGTTAGGTTGATGGGGCTGTAGCTGAGAAGGTCACGAATATTACCAGCAACATTCGTGAATGATTTAATATTGATAACAAAAAGTCTTTTGATAGTTATCTTAATAAGGCTCTTTGGGCTATTACAGTTAGGTTTTAATGGAAAAGGAAAAGTATTGCAAAGAATTTACTGTATTTGAGAAATGTGAAAACCGAGTTATGCTTTCAATATAAAATAGTTGCACGTGAAACATTTAAAAATAGACCAATTAACTGATTCACGATACTAGAAGGTAGCATTGAAATCTGAGATTTTTTTTTCCATGTTGTCCCTCGCCAAAACTATCAAGATCATTTAAGCCGCCTCCACAAATAAAATTTGAAATAATATTCATACAACAAATCTAAACATCAAAATGGTTATTCGATGTATTAGAGGTAACGGGACAGTTTATTTATATCAACCTGACCTATGGGATTATTCACCTTCACTCCAATAATATTCCTCGCGAAGTTATTTGGGACACTACACCTCTCGTCTTCAGTTTCATTCCTTTCTTCTATATAATAATTTACATAACATATTGGTATGAGGTCAGCACAGCTAGGTGCCTACGCCGATCGTATAGCCAATATAAATCGAACTAAAATGCAATTGCAAGAGACAGTGGAAGAATTGGAACAGGAACGAAAATTATTGAAGCCAGGATTATATAGGTGTTACAGAGTAAGTAATGCTAGACCCGTTTAGTATGGCTGATTCCATGGTTGAAAACGCTGAAAGATTCACATACGTAGGCTCTCTAATTAATATAGAAATTGCAATATACTATATATTAGGTGTAGTAAAAAGAAATCCATTATTTTTGCATGAAATTTAAACCTTTATTAATAATAGTTATAATGATCCGACTTAGGTCAAATATGCGCCGTTTTATTCGATAACATGTTACCATCTTGAAGGTAATTTCACTATGCCTCTCTCATAGAAGCCCTCGTCCCTAATGGCAACAAATTGAGACAGTCGATTTTCACAAGCCTCTCTTGCATCGAATTTTTCCCCATCAAAATAGTTCGACATGGACAGGAACAGATGATAATCACTTGGTGCCATGTCCGAACTATACGGTGGATGCATAACATCCTCCCAACCAACCTCGCGGAGCTTCTGGTGAGTCACTATCGATGTGTGTGGCCTGGCGTTGTCCTGATGGAACACAATTCCTCTCCTAATGGCCGAGGCTGGCCGCTTCTGGACGATTGCTTCCTTCAGACGGTCCAATTGTTGACAGTACATGTCCGAATTAAGAGTTGTGCCGTAAGGGAGCAGCTCATAGTAGGTAATTTCCTGCTAATCCCACTAAAACTATCCTAGTCGTCAATATTGGCTTGGTCATCGTTTCCGCCGGCTCACCGCGATTCGACCACGACCGTTTTCGCTTGACGGTGTAGTAAGTGATCCACTTTTCATCACCAGTCACCAACCGCTTCAGAAATGGGTCGATTTTATTGCGATTCAGCAGCAATTCGCTGATGGAAATTCGGTCCATGATGTTTTTTTGCGTTAACTCGTATGGCACCCAAACATCCTGCTTCTTTTTGTATCCAGACTTATTCAAATGGTTCCAAACGGTTTTTTGTGCAATCTTTAGCTCTTGGGCAACTGAGCTTACATTACGGTCGGACTCAACAATGTCCATGATTTTATCGATATTTTTGACAATTGGCCTTGCAGTGCCTGGTGCATTTTTGACATCGAAATTACCCGAACGGAATCGACGAAACCAACATTGTGCGTGATTGGCTATTACAGTATCAGGACCATAAACAATATTCACATTTTCAGCCCCCTGGCTTGCGTTTTCACCTTTATTGAAGAAAAACCGTAAAATTTAGCGTATTTTCTCCTTGCTAGTGTCCATCTTTGACGCGCACTCAAACAAAACTGAGTCAACTAATCACATCTGTAAAAAAAAGCTGTTATTAGTACCTTTTTCACCATAATCATTTATATCAAACATAAAAAATAAAGTTTCTAACTGAAAATAACAGCGACAGAAGAACAAAATAGTAAAAATATCAACAAAAAATTCATCGAACATCAACTACGTGTCACGATGTTTCATTTGACTCACATAAATTTTTCACAGCTCGACCAAAAAATAGTCTCAAATGCACATTGTATAGAACTGGGCGAAGAATTACAAGTCATGGGGGAGGCTTACCTTCCGTATCTGAAACTTTAGCACCCAGAATTCGTTTATCGTTCAGCAATATGGAAATATTTGTCATTGAATTCCTTTATCATTCAAGTTTTTTTCATTATTCGTGGTTTCAAATGATCTACTGACAATCCTATCAGAAAGTTACTATTCATCATTGTGCCAGAATTGTAAGTAACTTGAATATTGATACTAGCAATGTCCAAGACTTACCAGTCTTATCAGCAGCACCTTTAGTGAAATTGTAAATCGTTATATCGAGTCGAGTTGATCTTCATTGTTAATATGCACTTTTGAGGAACGTGATATTTTGAAGATACTTTTACTGACCATTTTCTGCTTATATGCAATCTTCTAAACAAGAATAGCTTGATTTGCCATAATTTACCAGATTAGCAATTTGTTTGTTAGTTCATCGAGTTCATCTTTGAGTGAATTTGAAACACAATAAGGGACTAAATATTTTGTTTCGATATGAACCAAGTTCAAGTATCCAGACGATGCTGGTGATTTCATCAGTAAGTCTTACCTTAAAGAGCATGTATTTCTTAATGGGACTCGCTGGTTGCATGCTGTAACTGACAGTTTGACAGAAACGTCAAAAATTATCTGGCAGATTCTTGTTTCTTAACAGCCTCTCGATCATTTACATAATTTATATGGATGCAGAAAAAAATCTTCATAAGTATACATTTTCAGGCAAAACATTTCAATTCCTTTTCTACTAGTTGCCATTTTCACCATAATTTAAAAGTGTGGCTGTAAGCTGGCCTGCACTGGTCGTTAGCTTCAGCTTTGCCACATGAAGGTTCATCATCATTCTTTGATTGTAATAACAAACTCCCAGAAGAAATGTTCTTTTCCTATGACAAACTGTCATATATCGGTTTGTCATCTATGAAATAGTTCGAAAATTACATCTATGGTCGATCGCAGGTGGTGTCGTATCGAAATATAAATGGAGACCTAAGAATGTCAGATTATGTTCTCTTGAATTTAGGTGTCCCGCAGAGTTCAATTCTAGGACCATTATTATTTACTGTTTATATTTAATTATATTTTTTTCCTTCATTAATGAGAGAAAAAATCAAACACGTATTCCGGGATCCATGATCAAGGATGATGAAATAATTGACTCACCTGAAGATATTTCTAACTTATTTGCCGAGGTATTTCAATCAGCTTTTAAACTTGAATGTGATATTAATGATGATGACTATGACAGTGCAAGTTTTAATAACGATATTTTAGTTATCAACAATTTTGAATCATCTGATTTCTTACGAGCAGTGAATTCTCTGAAAAGTGGACTCACTATGGGTTGTGATTCAGTTCCTGCGTTTCTTATAAAAGATTGCAAACATGTTATGCAGTTGCCGATGTTGCACATATGCAACCTAATTTTACAGAATCGTATATTTCCGGACTGTTGGAAAATATCACGAGTAACACCTGTTTTTAAATCGGGTAATAAAAATGAGTTTGTCAATTACCGTCCTATTTCAATAATGTCCAACTTCTCAAAGGTTTTTGAGCTAATGATGTTTAAACCATTATATTACTTTGTTGAGAATAAGTTGTCAACTCGGCAACATGGATTTGTAAAAGGAAAGTCTACTGCAACTAACCTGTGCTCATTTGTTCAATATGTATCTGATTCTATGGTTTATCGTTGTCAAGTTGATACAATCTACACAGACTTCTCGAAGGCGTTTGATCAGGTTCAGCACAAATTGATTCTGGTAAAATTAGATAAAATAGGCGTTGGACATGACTTGATTGAAGTATTCAGGTCGTATTTACAGCATCGAATGAATTTTGTGCAGTATCGAGGTTTTAAATCATACGAATACATGTCTGTCAGTGGAGTACCACAAGGTTCCATTCTTGGACCTCTGCTGTTTCTGATTTTCGCAGATGATGTTGTGGATTGTATTTCATCGGAATGTATGATGTTCGCTGATGACCTTAAAATATATAAGAAAATAACTTGCAATAATGACTACATTGCTTTGCAAAAGGATTTAGGCTCCTTGTATGAATGGAGTAAGTCCAACTCTCTGACTCTGAATATCAACAAATGTGCAGTCGTATCTTTCTCAAGAAAGAAAACTTCCATTCAATACTCATACAAAATTGATAATGAGACTTTGCAACGTAAAGAAGTTCACAAAGATCTTGGAGTGTACTTTGATGAAGAATTGACTTTCAACTTTCATATACGGGAAGTTTGCAGACAGTCGTTTGGATTGTTAGGATTCTTGACCAGGAACACTAAGACATTTGTTGAAAATGAATCAGTCAGTACTCTATTTAATGCTTTTGTTAGGTCTAAACTTGAATACTGTGCTGTAGTGTGGAATCCTGGCTACTTACATTATAGTGGTGCTTTGGAAACTGTTCAGAAAAAGTTTTTAAAAACTTTATATTACCGAAAATATGGTATTTATTTACAACATGGTTACGATTATAACGCTCTATTAGCGGAGTTCGGATTTCAATCACTGAAAGTGCGTAGGACCGTTTCTGAAATATTGTTTGCTTATAAAATACTGCATAGTTATATTCGCGATCCTTATTTGTTGAGTTTGTTTAGTTTCCTTGTACCAAGACTTAGCAGTCCTGGTTCTCCTTTTTTCTATATAGGTCAAGCAAACACTCGCCATCATGATCATTCACCCATGTTTTCTATGTGTAGAAGTGTAAATAGTTTTTGTCAGGAAATTGATTTGTTTAATATCACCTTAAATTCCTTACGGGCTCATTTCAGCGTAGGAAGTTTCTCACATTAGTTATAATATAATGTAAGGTAATTTGTTATGTGTTTATATTATATATATATATATATATATATATATATATATATATATATATATATTTTGTTTCTTCTAATTATTTTTCTACTGTCATAGTTAGCTTGTACATACAATATAAGTTAATTATAATATTATCATGTAATCTGTAGTATTTGTTCTACTGTTGGATAATAAATTATTATTATTATTATTATTATTATATGGTAGATTTTTCATGGAGAATCAAGCATTGCAAACTACATTCATATGCTGACGATAATCAACTGTATTTAAATTTCAATCCTGTAAACCTTATCGATGCTATTCGAAAAATAAATTACGATTTAAATAATATTCACGGGTGGTCTGACAACAATGCGTTGAGGCTAAATTCTGCGAAATCAATTCTTATGTTCGTTGGGATACCTGTACCTACACAGTTGCGTAAAATTGAAAACAGAAATATCCAAATTATGATTGCCGCAAACACGTTAGGCATAGTGGATCAGTGTAAAAATTTGGGAACCATTATGGACAAAAATCTAAAGTCCGAGACTTTTATTTCAATTTATAGTTTAAATTTTAACTCATGTCGTTTGTCGTTTACTGCCTGTAGCGTTGGTTGGTAAAAGTGTACTCTGAAGCATATCTTCTGTAAGAAATATTATTATAATTATTATTATTAGAAATATATATTATATAATTATTATCAATATAGAAATACTGTAGTTCTACTCAAATTAACACTTTAGATGTTCATCTGTAGATTAAATTCCCATTAGCGAAATAACAATTACACTACAATTACATGTAATGGCCTGTAGCTAGTAGCCTCTAGGAACGCAGAGTCTGAAATCGGTGCGGGTTCATTTGTATCGCTGTTAAGCAATGAACTACACTAAAATACGACTATTAAACCAGCTCACCCAAATTTAATTAATTTCTTAACATTGCACGTCGTTTTATTCCTTCGTTAACTATAGCCTTTAAATTGGCCAGTCATTGCAAATATAGGCATCTTCGTTTATCGAGGCTTATTGCAAGTATTTCATCCTGATCCTAAATCAAATAAAAAACACACGGCAAAACAGATATTTAGTTAAAATACAAGGTGCCATCACATTAATTGTATGATCGCTTCATTCTAATTTTGAGGTCGTCAACAAGAATTGACATTTCAGTGTAGTAATATAAGAACATCATCATAAGATTATATCTCACTCCTGGAAGTAACAGCAACAAAATAACCACAAACTGCTCCTCCTCCAATGTAGGCATATTTGTCTAACCACAATAACTATTAAATGATCAACTCATCAAACGAAGGGTCACCACTACACGATTAGGCCAAAATTATTAAATTATTAAAGAATTTGAACTCCCACCAACCTTTTACAAATCCCAATTCCAATATAGTTAAATTGCTTTAGATTTATATAGATACTTTGCATTTAAGAATAGGTTATTATGAAAAGCAGCGGTAACTATAATGGGTTCCTTGTGTTAATATGTCTTGATGCTGATACGTTAGTGATAAAGCAAATCAATTAATTTGCACAAAATCAGGTTACGCCAGCCAGTTGTCGTTGCCTCGGAGCTCACAATAAGACAGAAACGCTCGTCTGACGTTTCGAGCGGTGCTATTTTTGTACATCCAAATCGTTAAAATAATGTTCGTAGAATTTTTATGTATAATTGGCATCAATATATAATGTTTAAGTATTATGTTTTATTTCAACCATAATTCATATGACATTATTAATATATGAAAATAGAGTCTTTAAAAACGAAGTATATTAATGGCATGCCAGAAAATCAATTAATAGAACACATGTTACTTACTTGACAACATAACGGAGACAATTATGTCGTCCATGCCATTGAAATTGGCTCTTTGATCATGGTTCCCAAGTTTATTTGATGTGTGTAACGTCCTCTGCATGGTCTCACACACGAAAATTGTTCGTTAGTCCAACGTCCATTTGAAATTTAAACCAAAGAGCTATAAATATCTTCATATTAATATATTCTCAAATATAATGCGAATAAGCTTAGCTTTAGTTACATTTTTTATATAAAATTTTGTGGATAATCTGCCAATTAAATTTTAGTCAAAGTTTAACTAATTTGTTTGCTATTTAGTGCACCGTTGCTCACTATAATTTAAAACTTTATAATGGGAAACTTGATGCAGTTGCAATTAAGAAACTTGCGGTATTTATGCCTTGAACATTTTGATAAATTATAAATTACCTTTGAATAAATTGTAATTTGTATGAAGATAATTCGATTATAATCGATTAATTGATTAGTGTTTAACTTTACAAAAAATGTTGTTGGTCTACTTTAATGGAAAAGAATTCAAACTATATTTAACTTGGGGTATATTTTGGAAACCAGTAGTAAGAGAAATGTGGGTCTCAACATGCTAATAAAATTTGCGTTTACGTAAATAGCCCAGCCAAAGTGAAATTTACTTATATAATGAACTAAAACGTATTGAATGTGGGTTTTGAATCAAATTTACAACTAAAATTGTAAAAATAACTACGACATGGAAATTCGAACATTTACATGATTTTAGTTTTCGCTAGTTGCGATTAGAAAATGACGGTTTTAAATGATAATAATTGACCAAGAATAATGTGAATAAAAATAACTTGGGACGTGAAAAATTGGATTGAGAAAATTATAATACGAAGAAAGGCACTGCACAATGTATTACAGCGTGGATTCAAGGAGGATTTTAGTTGGCAATATACTAAAAGTATAACATCATAATAATATACACTGTCTTTCAAATAAAATATACCACCCCGAACCACTGAACGTAGAATGATGAAACTTGGCAAACATATTTTGTGCACGTAGAAACCAAAATTTCTAAGAAAAACTGATAACATTTAATGATTAAAAAGTTAATAATGAATTACATTCCCACGTACTCTTATGCACTCAGAAACCCTTCTGGGCATACTGGAAATTAGATTATTGATATCTTCTTGAGGTATCTCATCCCAGGCTATAACTGTCGACGCAACTTCTCTAAGATATTGGGAGGAAGGGGCCGCAATCTTCTTTCCGTCATATCCCAGACATGTTCAATGGGGGATAAGTCTGGTGATCTTTGAGGCTAGGCTAGGAATCGTGACGTGATATGAGCAATATGAGGTCGTGTATTATCTTGCTGGAAGGCTGCTCATGGAAGGTTTTGTAGTAATGGCACAACAACTGGTTCCAACGCTGAATCAATATAACGTCTGGCGTTTAGTGGGCCCGGAATGAATACCAGACGAGATCTTCTTCCATAGCGTATTGCCCCCCATACCGTAACCCCAGGGGTTAAAGCCGTATGGCGACCTTGAACAAATTATAAATTTTGCCTATGACGCCTAGGTCGCCTAATCCTCGAACCGTCAGAGTGCCATTAGCAAAACCTTCATTCGTCGCTGAAGAAGATCTCATTCCATTCAGGAACCCAATATTGTCTGTCCTGGCACCAGTCTGATGGCTTTAGGTTCTCTTGTTACAGGAAGACGAATATAAGAACAATAAGAACGTAGTCCAAACGTGCGTATTCGGCGATAAATCGTGCTCATGGAAACCATATGGCCAATTGCTCTTATCCAATTTATTCCAACGGCTCGAGTTAGTTCTTCCGGGTCTATATCTGCATATCGCCTTAAGATCCGATCTTCGCACTCTTGCGTCACTCTTCGTCGTCCAGCACCTATACGGTGAGCTCCTGCCGGTATCTACAAGTCTGTACTATAGTGGTGTGTGACCGATTGACACATCTGGCTTATCTCACGGAAGGTTAAACCAGCCTCAAGCATCCCAACAATTCGTCCTCGTTCAAAAGGCGTAATTTGATGAAAATTTGCACGTCTGCGAACTCGTGGCATTCTAAAGGTCCCAACAGTTACAATAAGCAAGAAGAAAATCCTAACAGATGCGACAAATCAACGAGACTATGGTCAAAGTAAAGGCACAGGCAACAGTTGCTAACGAGATAATTTCTGTCGGAAGTGACAAATTGGCTTCAAAACTTAATCATTTGTTTTTCTACGTGCACTAGATATTTTCACCAAGTTTCATCATTCTAGGTTCAGTGGTTCGTAGTGGTCTATTTTATTTGAAAGGCAGTGTATGTTACGATTTATGATTTGTTGGTGGCCGCTTTTTCAATTATGGAAATCATCTTCGACGCATATGCAAAGAAATAGTATTTTTTATAATCGCCAGAAAAAAATGTTACCTTATCTTACACAGATGCTTTTAGAATCATAAACATTACCCCGTTGTAAGAGTTGTTTAACATTATTATAAGTGCTCACGTAATCTATTTAAAACAACCCAACCCAACCCAACCCAACCCAACGTAGGAAAATTAGTAATTTGATGGTTTTATGTGCGGCAGGAAGGAGGCAAGAAGCAGCAGTTCTGAAGCCAATGATGAAGAGAAAACTCCATTGGATGAATACCTAATAGAAGAGAAGTATTTCAAAGACGAGAAGGTGGAAGCTAACTGACAAAGTCATTGGAAATTGAAGAACATGAGAAGATAATAAATTATGATAGCTCAATATATATAACTTTTATTGACCTTCGGCCTATGTTGTATTACGAAGTTGAAAATTGAATGTATATTTAATACTACTATTACTACAGCAAGTGCAATCGAATGCAATTACATCTAAAAATTTTAAAATGACTCAAGTTTGATATAAACAACTGGCAACCAGACCTATGAAAATTTCTAATTTGATAATTTTATGGTAGGTTAGAAGAAGCAAGCGCTCTGAAGCCAACGATGAAGAGCAAAACATATAAACGATTAATTCTCAATTGAACTAAAGTATTTTAAAGATGGAACCTGAATCATAACGTCATTTGTAAATGGAGAACGCAAGGGATTAGGTGGGGACAATGTATATCACTTTTACTAAATCGATATTTAAATTATCTTGTATCAACATATTTACCCCACGTGTATAATTCATAGTCAATCCATTAAAAATTTTATTGGTTTTGTAAATAAATTTCACGTCGCAAACGTGCGATCAATAGAGCAGCCAATTGGGTGTATTAACATTAGCTTCTAAACTAATACGGACTCGACGAAGTGTTGGAAATTTGGAACATGTTAATCTTGACGTGCAATCATGATGAAGTGTTCCTGATCAATATAAAGTTGGACGTGCTGAAGAATTTTCCACTTAGCCACTTTCGATCACTCGTGGTTTCATTTTTAATCGTCAAAAATTAAACTAACTTCATTTACCAATTTAAGTAATACAACGATCGATTATTACATTAACATCGTTAACGCAACAAAAAAAAAATACTAAATTATATTTTCTATTTTTGGACGTATATAATATAGTGCTGTAATTCGGTTAAGGGAACGCCCCTACATTATTGTTTTGTACTTATTTGAGCATAGCATGTCGATAATAATTTAATATATACTTCATTGTGTATTCTATTGAATTACCAGCCATCAAATAGCTTCTACGTTCATAGAATGATGTATTTAAATGCGTACAAATTTGGGACACATATAATTCCAATGGATATGAGTTATTTGATTGTGAAGTACTGTTTTTGGGGGGAAACTTTGGCCATAACCGAGAAAAATCATTACTCTTGGCAATAATTCGTATATATTTGGGCCAAACAACCAATATGAAATGAATTACCTCCCATATACACACCTAGTTCGTCGTTAACGAATTTTCGAAGCCGAAATAAAGTACCCAGTTGCTACGAATGATTTACGAGAACTGGACTTTTAATAGACTCTCAAAACGATTGAAAAATTCGACGTATTTCAACGATTGCGGCGAACTCATCCCAGGGATCTACCTGAGGAAATTGGCAACAACAAGCAAACATTTTCATTCCGTCTCACTTTCCGGCGTCGTCGTTTCTTTGCCCATGTTATTTAGCGGAATGATTTTTTCCGCAGCGGAGAAACGTAACGTCTAATCGAGCGAAACGATTCCGTATTGATGTTGCTCGACGACAAAAACAGGCAATCGTAATTCGTCAACTTACGTTCGGCGAATTCGAGCGAAACGTCTGAAGGAGAATTACGAGGATGTGAGTAACCAATATCAGATTTTCGGGGGGACGATGTTCGATTCGAGATTTCTTATTAAACTGTAGCTCGTTGTGCAGGAAGAAGCGAGATAAGATTTGGTGCTCGCCGAATCGAATATCATGTTCATAGATAATGGTTACTTCGAATTTTCAAATCAAATCGTCTGCAGTTCCATTTTCAATGTGACTTTCATTTTAGGAAAATGGTCGAGACTAACAAAATTATCTCATTAAGTTATCTCTTCTGAATGATAAAAAATATATATCACAGATATTTAAGGGGGAGTATGACAAGCGGAATAGAATTTCTTCTCAGAGGGTTCATTACGCACATATTGAAGTAAAAAAAAAAACATTTTTTTTTTATTGTCATATTCATTACAAATTGCGGCGATAGAGCCCGTCGTCGAGAACAGCAATTTTAAAAACACCGTAACGAGAGGACCGATTTCTTGGCTTGTATGAGACCTAGAGCAAAAAATTGAACAAATTTATAATCTATGTTCATGAGAATTACGTAGGGGTTATCTTTTCTATCAATTTTTGTGGAAGTTGTGCACTTTTTAAAGAATGAATCGATATTTTGCCTTAAAAATGAGTGATCAATTGTTCATAAAATAGAAAGTTTACATTCAATCAAAAAACGTACGTACTTCAATAGAGAACACTATTGTGAAGCTACTGTGAAAATTAAATGGATCGCTGCAAAAGTCTCCAAGAAATATGTCTCCCAGTTTGGAAAAAGCGCGTTTAAAGTTTTATAAACACACCAGCACGCGCTCTGAGACGCTGCGGTCGATCGTAATGAAACCCTTCTTCATTTATTCTTTTTGCACTATAAATCAAATGGCACATTATTTTTATGATCCTGAAGTCTCGTTAGAGCGAAGAAAAAAATCGTATTTTTGGATATCCTAGAGTGGTTTTACCCCTTAAGTGGTACCAGCTATGTTCCAGCAATTGCAACACACACAAGTAAAACATAATAAGCACACGCTTACATCGCCATTACACATTACAGAAAATGAGCCCGATCAACGAAACGTCCCGTTTATAAAACGAAGCCGGAAAAACGGATTGACAGTTTAAAAATTGAAATACATAACGCGATGCAGTCTAGATGGATAAATAATTCGATTTGGCACAAAACGGAGAATATCAAAACACGATTTGAAGCTAATGTTACAAGTAACTCGTTCAACCCTCCCTATAAATATGGAAATAATTCCGCGCAAAAACAACGGCAACGTTCCACTTTTAGGACGCACAACGGTAAAATAATTCATATAATTTAGCTAGGCTTTGCCTGTGTTTACATTAATATTCGCGAGTGCTCCCAGGAGCCTAAATAAAGTAATTATGTTCGTTAGTAATCCTCACGTCTGGTATAAATTTCGTAAAAAAATTGCGGTTAATGGGAACAATTTTGAGATCACAAAATTATTATTTGTGCCAATTATGAAATGCTAAAAACGCAACCATAGATTGCTCCGTTGACAATTAAGTAGATGATTGCCATAAATAAATAGAAAGAAATTCACATTGAAAGAAAGGCAAATAGATTAACTTAAATATTGCAAAATTTAAAATTAATTAAAATGTTAAAATTATAATAAAAAATAGAATCAAATTGTAAAATATCCAAAGTGTGAAAAGTTGATAAAAATGAAAATTACGAATAATATCAAAATTTAAAACCATTTTTGCATTCCGTCCGTGTGTGTGTGTGTGTGTGTGTGTATTATTGAAGTTAGGATTATGGAACTTAAAACTTAAGATTTGTATGTGGCTATTTTTTAAAGCAATATATCAACCGGAAGTGTCAGTTTACTCTTATTACCTTATCTCGAAAACGGCACAATATATCGAAAAACTGGTTCTAAAAGTTAAGATGACATTTTAAACCACTTTTGTTTGAAAAGTTCTTTGGGAAAATTTACCATTTGCTGGAAAACCGCTGTTGAATGTTTTTGTACTCTTAACACTAGCGCAGACGCGTCCGCACTTGCAGTTACGGTGGCTGTCAGTTGCAGTGGCTGTCAGAACTTACATAGTATATCGACGTTTTCACGAAACGTTCGCGACTTCGTCTATCGTGAGCGCGTCATTTTGCGGGAAATTTATCTAAGTATAAGAAAGTTCGTGTGCATTGTCGATAATTTTTTTTTTTATCAATTTTCAGTTGTAATATCAAGTGACCTAAACGCAAACAATCCCAAGACCGCAAAATTAAAAATGTCATTTGTAACATGCAAAACATGCAAAAAAACTAAAATAATATTTTTTTAAAAATACAATTTTTAAAATTGTTGTAATGAAGCAAACAGTTATTTACCTGAAATATTAAAGCCTAACTGAAAAAATCAAGTGTAGAAAAATATAAGAAGTTGGCCCTTTTCTATTATAAAAAAAACCAACTTTATCTAAAATCAAAAAAAAATTAATAATTAATAATTGTAGAAATTGCAAAAAATGTAAAATAGTATACATTTGCAGAAAATTATAAAAATGTTTACTGGTAAACATTAAAAAAAACCATTTAAAAATACAATGCAAAAAATCGTTATATTGTTACATTTACCGCCAACCCAACCCAACGAAACCAAACCCAACCTAACCCAACCCAACCCTCCCTAACCCAGCCATAATGTCGAAAATACCGGACACCCACACAGCAGGTTGCATAACCAATGGACCTTTAAATTTGATTTATAGCTACACTTAAAATCCACCGTTTTACTATCTTTATCCGGTGAATATAATAGAGCGGATCAATTTTCGAAGATGCACCCGGCACAACAAATCAGTATTATCAATGTTGCCAATGTAAAAAAGTAAAAATAAATAATGGTAAATATGACATAGGTTGGATGACACAGGGTATTAAAATATCGTGTAAAAATAGACGAGAATTAATAAATAAAAAAAGCTCAGCACCGATATCATATTTATAACATACGTCAACAAGTATATGAAAATACTTAATACGTTATAAATGTGGCAAAAAAACAATACCCCCTCGGACCATCTGATGATCATCAGGAAACTGTCAATGCGTTTACTGAAGCGTTTTCCGAGGTGTACAGTACTGTTGCACACACTGACTCAAGCATCCATGACACTCACGCTCAACTGCTATCATTCAACATCGAAAGAGTGACGAAGGAAATCTTGATAAGCACTATGGCCAGTTTAGCAAATAAACAAACGTCAGGTGATGGTTCCGAGTTTTCTAGTGAAGCATGCAAGATTTGTTTTGGCAAACCTAGTTTGTACAATCATTAATTTAGCCCTCGACATTTCTACGTTTCCTGTAGCTTGGAAACGTGCTAGAATAATTCCAAATTTCAAGAAAGATTATCGTTCACAAATTAAAAATTACATGGTTTCATGGCAGGGCGTTCAACCGTTACAACGTTTAGCCAGCATCTTGCCGAAGCTCTAGATGATCTTGGACAGGTTGATGTATTATACACCGATATTACTCGTGTATTTGAGACCACCATTGATCACCTGATTTTGCTCAGAAAGCTTGATGCTTTTGTACTTAGTCAATAACTGATTAAGTTGGTGAGCTCTTATCTAGAAAATCGGGCAGGTTATCTATTTTATAATGAATATACGTCTGCTGAGTTTATTTCTACATCAGGAATTCCGCAGGAATCAAACCTTGGCCCACTTCTATTTATTATATTCATGAATGATTTGTTATCCTTATTGACATGCGAGGGCTTAGATTATGCGAATGACTTGAAAATATATAGTAGAATCCTTAATCAACTAGATGTTGATGCTTTACAATCAAATGCTCATGGGATTTTTGAATGGTCGAGCAAAAACGGATTACAATTGAATATTATTATTATTATTATTATTATTATTATTACACGCGTAAATCGGTTTTGATTCCTTCTACGTATACGATTAATGGGGATCTTAGCAAGCCACGCATTATGAAGAATCTTGGAGTGACATTCGACTCTCTACTGACCGTTGGTCATGAGCTTGATTGTATATGTTGTTCTGCATTGAAGAGTGTTGGCTTTGTGATGCGTTCATCAAAATATTTTAGCAATGGAGTTGTTCTTAAATATCTGCATTTAACCATAGAAAGAACCCAGCGCCGACTTCTAAAATATTTACAGTACAAAATTGATGGCATCTACCCAGAACGTAATATACATTATAAACGTCTGCTTCAGATATCGTACAACAAGTGGAATCTTTGTGTAGTGAGAGAGATGCATAGTGCTCGATGTCTTCATAACTTGATTATCAACAAAATTGACTGCGTTGACTTACTTAATAGCATAAAATTTCACGTACCACGTACTTCGTCACGTCAGGTAGTTACGTTTCATGCACCAACGCCACAAACCAATCTTCTATTGAAAGCACCGTTAACACATATGTGCCGAAATGCGGAAAAATCTACAGCGACATCTTTATGGCTGCTTTATATTAAGTGCGCCATTACCTCATTGTATTATATTTAACTCTGTCTTGTCATATATGTAGCGTTTATGTATTTATTTTGACCTATTGTATGGTGTAAACCTGTTGGGCAATAAAGTTATTATTATTATTATTATTATTATTATTATTATTATTATTATTATTATTATTAAACCTTAACAAAAGGTTTTACAATTTCTAACACTCTATCAAATGAGTAAATAACAAGGGGAGTTACGAACTTGAAATCGAGTTAGATATTTGAATTCTGTGTTCTTATGTAGAGTGGCTTTTAGGTACCTGGTGAAAATAGAAACAAAAACATCTTATGTCCCTGAAAAGCTTTCCAAAATACCAGAAACTTTATTCTATCATTATTCTGTCCGTCAGGTAATTTGTAAAGATTGATGCATTCATCCAAACACTTTTATCTGTTATTCTTAGAAGAACTAAACCGATCTGTAGGACTATTTTTGGCCCATCTACCTCAGAGATTCTTCTATCCTTGTATACATAAGTTAGCAGTAGAATTACATTCAAAGTTTGATAAATATTCCTTCGTTGCAAGTACAGAGGCAGCTCGTACTTTTTTTATATTTCCTGCAAGTGGCATGTTATTTTTGAATTTGTCAATCTTCCGTGGCGATCCAAAAGGATCTTTTTATTCAATATTCAGGCTCAAACCCATAAGAAATACTATCAATGTAACCCTGAAGTCCAATTAAAACCGCGACATCGGCAATAGGATGAAGTATTTAATCACATGAAGTTATCACAAGAAGAACTTTCTATTCGGAACGACTTACTTCTGAGAGTATTGGTCCAAGTGATGCGACAGCTGCAGGTCAGTTGTGTGGAGTCAGCAACGTATAAGTATACAAAACCGTCATGAGAAATGAACTCCTTTGTTGATCCATATATTTTTCAGGTGCACCAAAACCACAAAAACGAGAGTATTTTTCAAAACCATAGGTAGAGTTAAGGTGGTCGTGAGATATAAAATCCCACACTTTTAACAGACTACCCAAATATTATTACTCGCGATGCGTTTTCTCTAATCAATTACGCAAAGCTTTTACTTCGGGATTAAAATTATCGTAAACCCTTGCACGGTTTCCTGTATTTTTAACACAGTACGTGCGGTACCCAGGGAATAAACAACGCGTTTTGCCCGACACAATTTCCGTCAGTGCTCTATACGATGCAAACGTTTTGCAACTGCACACAATTAAAACGCGTCGCGATTAAAATAACGCCGATTTAAAATACAGGATCACCACCAATCGTGAAATATTGCACGCGCATCGTAATACATCAACGGCGCCTCATTAGCATATTTATTGCAAACAACGATTGCTTCACACGATGACACACCCTCTTGAATCCGGTACGTGGTAATCTAATATCGGAACGCATATTTAATTTAAATTTGCATATAAATTTAACTAACGTTGATGTGTCAAACTTTACCGATGTACCGGCACACCAAACGATGTAGCCGGAGCAAAAATAAACTTTTAGCGCCGCTTCGAGTGTAATTGATGAAGCCGCGGTGCTAATGTTTTGTTAATAAGCGAATGAAATATTACCGCGTATGGTATTTTTCGGTTTATTTGCAGTAATGTTGGGACATAGTAGTAGTCGGTTAGATATTAATTGGGATCAGACGGCGGTGGAGGTTGGACCCCGATCAACGTTCATACCGCATGGTTTCTTTGTAATTTAAAAGCGCTTTATTTACGAAATGGAACTCGCAGCAAAATTCTATGCACGCTCAGTTGTAATGATCGCATAAAGTATGGCTTTTACGACCCCTTCCGAACTTTAGAGGCAAGATATTTTCTGCTACTACATTGTTGGTAGCACAAAACAACGCCGTCGTAAAAGGTACCGGTGCCTTTTATTTATTGGACGTGTCAAAACTAGAAGCGCAAAGTTAATTATAAAATTTAGCAAAAATCATTATGCTGTTAAACGTGGAACGATGCAGTGAACAGACAGATGTATTGGAAACAATATACATAAGATTAAGATACATTGCGCTAAGCTAGGGCTTAACCATGTTAAATTGCCGATGGAATTGTGTCAACCTCTTTCCATCTGTAAACATGCAAATACACTCCAGAAGATACTAACGCAATAAATATTGTATAATTCACATTGTAAATATAATGCTTTTATAATATGGTGGTTTTAAGTTAAATCATCAAATGTATTTGATTTCGTCGTCGAAATTTTATTCGTCATCCGTCATCTAATTAAGTAATGTAAGTGTTGCATCTTCGCCTTTGTGATTTTAATCGTATGATACCCCAAAAGCAAAACGATCATTTTATTTTAATGAAATTTATCACCGTACACATAACTTGATTAAAGCCCAAAGGGTCCAGGTTAGATAAAACAAATTGAATTCTCAAGGGCGACTTTTCGCCCATACATTACCGTAGATTGCCTCAGCTCTCGCCGCTGTTTGCTAATAATATTTGCGCGGACAGAGCATAAATTACGCAACCTTGAACTTGTTTTAAAGTAATCAGGATAACAGTGTCGGTATCACAAATCATGCGGAATTAAGGACACTGTGGACAGTAAAGCGCCAATGAATTTCGGAGGGACTCTAAATTTGAAGCGGAAGATTTATTTTCAGTCGGTCAACGAATAACAATTTCTGGTGGCGGTAAATCTTCGCCTTGTTCGAAAAAAATGCATGAACGGTCGATTGCGCCGGTTCAAAGATCAGGTGACATAAATTGAAAAATCAAACCAAGGTTATAGTTACATACTATCTGAGTCATTGTAACTTATGGAACGTTAGTGCACAATGTATATGATGTTTTAATACTATAGTTTATTTTGTTTGAAATCCAATCAATTTTCCTGTCGAGATGTTTTATATTTTACGTATTTATACCATATACTATTATATATATATAGTAGTTGATCAGCTCGGCGGGAAATATGGGTGCGTCTCTTGTCCGCGTCTGCGCTTCGAACTCCGAGTTAACCACTACGGAGTTCGTTATGAACGTAACTATGGAAATTGATCTTGGCATTTGGCAACAATAAACCAAAGGACTCACCCAGCAAACACAAAATTTCAATAACGATGCACTAATGAAATTTCACTTGGTTTATTAAATGTTTAACGTTTCTTGCAATACTTCCTCAGAAATATTTCACAAGCAAATACCAATCTCTGAAGGTCTCATATTTCCCGCGTCCGTATCAACGCAGTAGTCAAAACCACAAATTTGATGACGATAGTCTCAGCCTCACTCATCAGATGCTTCGCGAATCAAATACAAACTCATGAACTCATGAAACAAAATTGTCAAAAAATATGCAGCTCCAGAATGTGCATCAGAAATTTGATTTTCAAAACAGGTCTTCTGTTTACCTATATATACTACATCATCTGGGAAATCGAGTATTATATTATTTATAAGTAGACCATTATCACTTATTTTCTTACAATGTAATATAAGGTTAAATAAAACATTATGTACTGTGTAAAATTTTGCAATTTGTAATATTCCTAGGTTATTCTGCTGAAACAATAAATTTGATTTTTCAATAGATATAAACATAGTTTATATTTTTTACTTTAATTTAACACCCGAAATATTGTATTCAAAAGGACAATGAAAATTTGAATGCCAATGAACGCAAACATATATGTATAGAGACAAAAACTTTGTGTAAGAGTATAGATGTGGACCTTCAGCAAATATACGTGTGGTGATGTGGTGAGACCAAAAAGGACGAAACGATCTGCCGTCAATTATTACGTTCGTTGGAATTTATTTTCGTATTTCAGCTCAAGGTTATAACAGGTTTTCGCACGGTATGATCTCTTCTAAAGTTTTTGGTTTTTTGCTAATAGATTTGATAATATTTTTCAGTATATAAATAAATGTCCGTGTATTGGTGCAAAAAGATCGTCCAAATGTTTTTAGGTAATTCCAAAATTGAGAGTAAAATGATGTTATTCGCCTAATATAAGCCTTTTGTGATTAATGCAGTGTATGCAGCGTCTTCTTTGCGTAAACCTAACAGTCGCCTAATTAACGAATTATCAAAAAAATAATAATAATATTGCTTTTATATATACAACTGCAGCCGAATCGGTATTACGTGTGCACGTAGCGAAAGAAATACAGCAAATGAAAGCAAATTATTTTGTGTTTTTGTGAGAAATGTTATTGGAATTTCATTACAAAATGCTCCCATTAGGATATTTTGTTATCGGAATTGAGTCTTCGGCTGTGCAAACGAAACATGTTATTCGATAAACTTTACCAATAATTGGGTCAGAGGAAATACGGTATTATGGTTAAAGAAGTTAATATTTTAACCCTTAGCAGCCGCAATCAAGTGAAGGAAAGCACGCATTGAATAATGCGATTAAGAAAAACATTTCGAAAACGTTATGTACAGAAGTTCTGCAATACAATTACTTTCATTCTTTATATCAATGACTTTCTTTGTTTGGGAGATGGGTTATAAATATTGTATGTTGACGGTATAATATTTATTGTATCAAATACGAACGTAGCATAGACCGAAAATAGATAAATATAAATTTTAAATAAATTTTATAACTTTTCTGGTTCAGCAAAACAGCTTCCTTATTATAGTATAACAACATTCATTGTCATATTTACATTCAAACAATAACAATTTCTTATTCGATTTACAAATATATAATTCCCCATTCCGGCTTCGCTACATTCTACTTCTCCCATCTCCTAGTACCTTCCCCCTTCTCCTCAAGTTCATTTTCTTTACCTCCTTCTCTTTCGTATGGACCATACATTATTTATGGCCTTCAGCTTCTTTAATTTCTCCATCCGACCCCCTGACTCACTGACTTTAGGGACTTCATTCAATCTCTACCCTTGTTTCTCTCCACGTTTTCCAGCCATATATATTCACAGTTCTTCATTCAGTGCTTTCATTTGCACCATTCCAAATCTGCACCTGGTGTATTCTTCGTCCATTCAATATTTGTCAACTTCCTCCTCATATCCGCATCATTTTTTCCTCTCCCGTTGTTTCTCCGGCCTCCTTTCATACACACAAGCACAGACATTGGATTATGCCTTGCCACTCTCATTCTACATCTACCTTAATCCATTTCAAGCTCCACATCTTCTCCTTCTTTTCTCATGCTCTCTCTGCGTTTTCAAACAGCCTCAGCTTATTCGCTGCTCACCCCGATATTTCGCCATTTTCATCCCTCCTTTCCTTCAACTTCCCCCTCACATCATTTACTAGCCTACTCCCCCCACTCATTCGCGGTCAGTTCGTTATTTACAAATCTCACCCTACCTCCACTGCCATCCATTCGTTAGTTTCAATCTAATCTTGAACTCATTCGCATTCGCTCTATCTAACCCTTCCACTTCATACACTCCCCCACTTCTTCTCCATAAACCAATATACTCCTTAGTGTATCACAATAAACAAACACATGCTAACTAAGCCAAGCCAAGTGAAAAGTGAGCAAATGTCGTGGGTAGTTTCTGTTTCTTTGAAACACCATCAACAATTATAGAACTAGTGTGGTACACTATTATCGTGGAAAATTGTTGCTGCTTTTACGATTGTAGTAAGTTTTCCGCGAAAAATATGGCATTACCGAGTTGATCAGGTATGTAGCGAATGGCCATGTTGAGCAAATTTGCCAACGACTTAACTTTGATCCAAGAAAACTTCAATGCATATTCATCGATAACTACTTCTTGACATCGTCCACCTATCGAAACAAACAGATGAAGTATTGAATTTGGCTAAAGGTTGTAAAAAGCGACCTTAGCAAGCGAACTGAATAAATAGAAACAGGCTCAGTGCGACTTGAAGCGAAACCGTGCTACGGGAGACTGGTAAAAGTACGAATTGAAAATCAAAAAATGAAGACGAAATGTAGTAAAGTACCCTGAAATAGTTCGGAATTATCAAAAAATCAGTTTGTTTTATAGGATAAGTATACTGGAAGACAAGAGAACTTAAAATGGATGAAAGTTCTATTAAATGTATTGAACCTGTAGAAAAAATTAAGAACTTGACGAAACGCAAGGTATACAATCAATAATAGGATATACATGAAATGTGGTAGATGTAATTTTGCGACTTGTATTATATTATTACTACAACGTTACAATCCAACGCTATTTCTGAGCTCGCAACTTTGCCAGCTTTGGAAATAATAAAACGTTTTTCACAAATTCATATTGATACGTTTTTACAGAAGGCGAGGGGTGGCATTGCCTGACTGCACGAAATTGTCTTTCATTTCACAGACATTCCAGGTGAGGTATGCGATTCGAATAATGTTATAGCCATAGCGGGCAACCCTCTCGAACATTCAGAATACCTTTTAACCACACTCTCGTCGTTTTACTACTCGCGATGCACCGAGATATTCATCCTAATTATGATGCCACGTGCATGTTGGCTACGTCTATCGATTTGCGCGCAACTATCCACGAACTATTTCAGTTGATGAATTGCTCGCGATTTGTGAGGCATTTGATTATTAAAATCGGACAATAAATGCAAGCAAAAGCGTTTTCCCGATTGTTAACGGTCGGGTTATTTTTCAAACAACAAAGCATGTGTGACGTTAAATAATAAGGTACACAGCAACGCACTTTGTGAGATATTAGCCCGGACAATGCTGGTGCCACTGGAGTCGTTTTCGAGTAGAATATGAACGGAGATGTTGTTAAGTAAGTACGATGCAGACAAATGCGTTTTTTGTGTGTGTTTTATTTAACTTTAGTTTTCGTTGCTGTGCTCTATTTTGATTAACGGAAATTGAAATAAATAAAAAGAAACAAATAAAAACTCTAAGACCCGGTTCTACAAGTGCCGAATAACGCCCGTATAGCGCTATTCTTAGTATAATGTTTCGATATACGTTCTACAAGAGCAGGATAAGAATCGAATAGCATATACTATAGAATAAACAGTGGTATATCTTATTCCACCGATATCGGACGGATAACTCTTATACTCGGCTCTGATTGGTTGAAAAAAAAGATGGATAACATTTGTGTATACTATCTGACAATTATTTTATAACGAAAAACATGATGAATTTAGTTGATATGCCAATTTTTGAGTCCGATGTCGAGGAAGATATTGACAATATTCAACCAACGCGTCGTCCGAAACGATTTCGCAGAAGGTAGGTTAGGTTACAAAATCATATTTTATTGAAATTTATGTATATTGTTCTTTCAACACAGAAATTGTATTGTTGAATTGTTTTAGATTAAATTATTTCCAAGAACTGGACGATTTGGAATTTTTTACTCGATTTCGTTTACAAAAAAATACCGTACGCCAGTTATTGCAACAGATCGAAGGCGACATAAAATCATTGACGATGAGAAACAACGCCTTGTTACCGTCAACGAAATTGTTGGTGATATGATTTGCGCGTGCGTCGCAGGCCGATACATTGCCAACGGAAGAACTTTAACATGCTATTCCATAGATAGTTATACCGTGCCTCTAACATGCTTGTAGAACGCAAGCGTTTTTATTCTTAGTATAAAGTGTGGTATTGCTTATACGGCCGATAGCTATTCGGTCGTTTATACTGCACTTGTAGAACTGGCCCTAAGTCTACTTCTACTACTAACTTCGAAGTCTAATTTAAAAGAGTTTCGTGAAAAATAAATATAATATAGCAATAAATTGCGACGTGGATAATAACTCAATATTGAGATCTGTCGAAATAACCTAACGCTAGTATAGTTCTTTCTGATTATAACAAATTTAATAAAATAAATAAGTTGGATGCGCTATTATCCGTAGTAAGTTTTTCCAGTACGGTTTCTGTTAATTTAGAGTCATGCATATTGAGTTTGTTTAAGTCGAGCTTGCCCGTCGAAATGGAACAAGTGTCAAATAAATCATATTCGAAATTAAAGGAAAAAGACTCGCCTATATTCGAGGTCAGGTTAAAAAACCCAAAGAAATATTTTGTACACATACAATACGTATATTACTTGATGCGATTTGCTAATATTTGTGTGGATATAGTAGTTACTGATAGTTTTATTATACAGTTTAAATCTTGAGTAATATCACATGTATCATGAAAATTGAAAAAAAAATCATCTACTGGAAAACCTGTTCTTGAGAGCCTTAATTCCAAGCTTGAATAGGATATACTTTTCTCCCTCTTCTCCAGCTCCTCCATCACCTTCTTCCCTAGACTCTTCTACGGTAAAATAACGCTTTATTATCAGCTAAGAAACGATGAAAGTTTAGTTGCAAAAAAAAAACAAAAATTAACATTTTTCAAGAAAAAGCTAGTAGTGGGATGCATCCCCACGCGCAGCTATGCACGCATTAACTCTTTTAACCATGCTCTATTAAGTGTTCGATGTCCTCCTGAGGTATCTCGTTCCATGCAACCTCTAGACGGTGTCGAAGTTCATCCAGATTCTCAGGAGGCCTGGGTACTTGTCTTAGTCCTGTGCCTGGAATGAACGTAAGGGATAACCTCCTCCAGCACATATCGCCCCCAAACCATAACCACAAGTGTTAATGCTGTGTGTCGTCATTGAACGAACTCCAAATTCCGTCTTTCTCCTCGATGTCGCCGCACGCATCTACGACCATCATTCACCCATAAGCAAAACCTGGATTCATCATTGAAGACGATGCCATTCCATTGATAAACCCTCCCTTGCCATTCTTGACACCATGCAAGTTATGGGGATCATTGATATGGTCATTGATATGGGCAAAGTTTTGACGATGTCGCACTGGGGGCATTACAAGGCGTCTACTTGACAGTTTGACAATAAAATAAACTAACATTTTGTGGGTAGAAATTCATTAAATGCTAGGAAGAAAGTATTGAAACTTGGAGATAACAATGGTACAGGAAACATAACAGTTGAGTTTTTTCGGCGGAAACTTTTATCGTTTCTTAGTTGATAATAAAGCATTATTTTACCGAAGTTTCAAAATTGTAGTCTAATTCTTAATGGGTGTATATCATATGAAAGTGAGTGTACATAAACTTTTTGAAACTCATGTTTGTATAACTACATGCCCCTTCAGCGGTGATCGGATGAGTCCAGAATGACGAAACAGCTGTCATGCCTTGATACATTCGCTGAAATTTATTTTCAACAAAGCGCGCTTTCGTTCTGACGGCTGGGAAGTTGTTACTAGTTGCGAGTTTTTCTGTTAAAACAGACCTGTGTAATTACATAACAGCCCGAATGGGGTCGTCTAGGTGGCGTTAATACACAAACTCTGTGGTGGCACCTTCAACAGATGTATCGTTGGTGTTGTAATGAGTCAATAGGGACGAACCGTCTGATATATTCACTAACATTTATTTTCAATACAAAAAGGAGTAAGTATTCGATAGACGTAGATAACAAAAATTTATTCCGCATTGCAGCTATATCACGAATGTCAATTTAGGCATCTGAATTCCAGTTGAAATTTAAATTTTGATCTCGTTTTATTCTAATGAAACTGAAAATCATTAAATTTCTATTGGATTGGGTCGTCTTGGGTTGTGTTGTGTTGGATTGGCCATGACTCCATCAGATTCTCAATATTAACTAGCGATTGTAGTCACGTTAAAGATTTACATAAAAATAGAAAACAACGTTAGAATTTATGTTTTTGATCTACACATATTCAAAGTAACAGTCGCAAGTATTACGGGTTATTTTTGATCAATTATTAAATTAAGATAAACATAGTAAATTCTCTGCAGTATAAATTACGTTGCTGACAGGCGTACAATACAATATAGTGTCAATCACGCTTCCCACGGCGTTGCCAAAGGTTATCGAAAACTTAATTATTTTTTTAAGTAAAACGTGCGTCACTAGTATTGATTTTATGTTTAATAATATCATTTCCATTTAATACGACGCAAGGAGTAAAGGAGTTAAGAACCAAATCCACCTAAGTAAATATTTCGTAGTGTATCTATTAAGTCGATATGATTTTCACGCTGTGGGATGTTTCATTAAATCTGAAAATGTGCAACACTAGCCATTGTTTTCTTTCATATTCTAGTATTCGTTTTAATGACTCGCACAGCATTTGTTTTTACAAAAAGCTACATTATTCTATCCAAGCCGCTTAAACAATTTAGTTCAAATAAACTATACATCAATTAAAGTTGAGTATATATTTAAAAATCAACGTTTAGATTTATTCATTTGCCCGACTGTCGTAAAAGGTTACATTTTTAATCGAACGGGCAAAAGTAATTAAACACCAATAACACTCCGGGATCGCGATTTTGGGGCCTTGAATGAAATCTACGAGCCGGCCGAAATTAATTCGCCCAGTCTCGTGCGGCACAATCCTTATCCAGTTCAATACGAGCCCGACCCAATTCGGTCATGCTCAGTTTGAGATCGGTCCGGCAGAAACCATACCCTGAAAGAATTTATGTATCGGAGATAAATTCAACGAACAGCCACCGAATGAATATAAGACCGACAGTGTCCCTACATAAAATACACACAACAATTACAGAATTAGAATTATGTTCATGCCACTGCAATCACACTTTCAATTTTAACTGCTTTAGAACGAAAATAAGTCGTTTCGCTCAATAAAATTTGCATAATATTATAATTACACGAGGTCTATAAATAACAGTTCATAAAATATGTGCATTTGAAATATCTAGTGCAGCTCGTGCGGTTAAATACGGAATTTTCATTCAAAACGAACGTACAAAATTAGTTTTCCAGTTGTATTTACATTAGAAATATTAATCTTAATAGCTTCTGGGGGACGTTTGTTATAAGTCTGAATTCTTGCAAATAATATACTCGTAACCGATAGGATGTTAAGGAAATGTTAAAAAGGATTGGATTTAATGTGCACTTTGGTATAGCACGTCTTTTTAAACGGATTTTTGCATAAGAATCTCGAAACAGTTGTCCACGTTGGTCATAAGCATTAACGATCACGTTAATCGCAAGTTTTATTTATTATTGATTCTAAAATGTATTCACGCATTTTCTCAGCGATGCATCATCTCGAACATGCTAATCATATTAAATAAACGCTCCCTCCGCCGTTGTGAACTCGCAAATAGACGTCGGAAGCCGCCTGAAAGAAAACACCCCAATACATCACAACTTTAATTTAGGGAGTTCGTTTCGTCTTTTATTTACCGCCGTTTTTCCGCCGTGCGCTCCGCCGACTCGTAATTACTATTTCATCGCATTCGAATGGGGGTCGTCGATTTCGTTCTTTTATCCGCCGTTTACGTTCGCAATTTTATCCGAAATGACTAACGGGCAAACGCGCGCAGTCACTCCGGCCTGCATCTTCGAAAGCGAACGGTTTTAATCTGGCAAGTTTGAATGCGCCGAATGACAACAGGTTGGCTTTGATATTCGATCTTAAACAAATACCTATTCGGATGCGGAGGAAATATGTATAAAATGATATGCGTCGCGTTGTTATCATTGCGAGCGGTTGACGTCGACGAGGACTTTCTTACCTTATTTGCCATTCGATTCACTTTATCGGCAGATGTATTATTGTTTCTTCGCAGATATGTCACATCAATGGTATCTTACTTCGTTATTATGCTCAACTCTTTGAATATAATATTTAAAGAAAAAAAATCGGCAATATATGTTGCGACTCGTTAAAATGTAACCTTTCGATATAGGTCGACGTATAAATCGACTACTGACTATAAAACTTATAAGTTACAATAAACATTAAAATATACATAGGTTCCGATAATTTTATTTCAACCGGTCGTTGGTGTGGCAGTCTAGACTTTCGGGCACGTAAACATAAAGTTGCAAGTTCAAATCCCAGTCGGGATCATTGGAATTTTATTTCGGAGATAACGTCGCTGTGATTTAGACTTTGAATTGGACCTCCAATAAGGTTCCCCACGTTATCCTTAATCGCTTATTTGCTGGAGTAGTTTCTAACTGTACGACGGGCGGCACGCAAACCAAAGTGCACGCTTTCAATTAGGTGCAACCTGTTGAGGTTCCATACCAGGATATACGTAAATAAATAAGTAGATGAGAAGAGATTTCTTGACAGCAAATATCGACTAAAATTTTATTCGGTGTATATTTATAGGAAAATTTTCTTATTGGCATTGCTCGGAATTTATTACTTACCGTAAAAGGGTCTTTGATCTCAAGTTTCCCCCCGAAGAATTTAATCAAGTCTTCGAAGCCGTATCATAGGCACAACTTCATGACCATGTGCAACGCTCTTTATGTGGTTTTATTTATATTCTACACAGAGGTTTAACAGGAAATGAACAACGTTGATACAGGTTAAGTTTCAAGAAGTAATTAAATAATAAATGTATGTGTTGGCACACTTTTTGAATTTAGCGTTGGATTGTATCTAAGTGTTGAACTTGAATGATTAATACAAATTTTATTGATACACATTGTATTAAGGCTAGTTTAGGTCAGTAGTGAGTGGAGCGTTAATTGCTCCTCCCACCACTGCGACTCCAACTAGGCACATACTTATATGTATGCTTTCCTACCCTCCATTCTCATCTTCCTCTAGATAGAGCAGAGTTTTTAGGGTGAGAGTTTGTTAAGTTTATCTCACCAAACCCAACAAATGCACATTACGCATTAGTCGGCTATGCCATGGCAGTCTTCAATGCCCCATTCAAGCACTTAATCCTCGATCTAGCTCTTATTGGAGCTTCTGGCCAGGGCTACTGTGATACCAAAGCAGGTACTGATAGAATAAATTCCAGCTTGGCCCCACTCTTTGCCAGGAAATCGGCTGCTTCATTTCCCTTTACGCCAGAATGTCTGGATATCTAGACAGTGCCAAACTTGTTCGATCTCCCTGGTTGACAGAGCACTGCCCGACGCTCCCAGACTGACATCGACGTGCATTGATACTCAGCAAGCATCTACACTACAGGTCTATTATCAGAATTTGTTATTGACCTGCACAGCCGATGTGTTTTTAACAGCTCTCGTACACACATCTCAATGACTAACATTTCTGCCTATAGAACTGTTGCACGCTTATCAAGGCTTTATAGTACTTCAATTCTTGGGTTGGACACAAAACCCCGACCTTTTCAGCCTAAGACCCCATTATAGTAATACACCCCGTTGAGGCACAGAGGAATTTAGTATACATCAACAGTTAATATGATATATCTCAACCGCCTAAAGCAATTCACCAAAAGTACCATTAGCCAGAACAATAAATCCACCGCGTTTAAAATCACAGTTCGAATATCTCACCATGACATTTTTATTAAGGCAGAAAAGTACAATATAAAAACAGTTATAAACAATCTCATTTTATTCTCATGGCGATATTGTTTCTTGCAAGTTAAAATACATTTTTCATCAACGATCTCTTCTCTCTTGCCGACAACCTCACAATAAGGGCCCGTCAGTGTACTAAAAAGGAAAGTCCAAAGATTATATGACACTAGTGTGATATTTTTGACAAGTACGAACAACTACAGCTCAACGCACACCATCTGGCATATTTTGAACAAATGACACAGAAAAAAGATTGATTCTACCAAATATTCACCGGGCCTTTACACAGTTTCGTACCTATCTGCCATTAGGGCTTGTTGGTTGAAGTTCCGTCGAATATTAGTCAGCTGTTGTGTCAAATGTCCTTAATATATTAAAATGAAGTTTCTGTTTTACCGACCAACGGACTTGAGCATTCTAAAGTCACTTTCTCAGGTTTTTTTAAAAATACATTTGGTCGTGGTCGTGTAAAAAATAGTGTTCATAACTCGCTCGAAAGTGTTATATCGTCTGCTCGTGAGGTTACAACATTCTCACTCGCACGATATAACTTACTTTCGACACTTGTTATGAAAATAACTATTTATTTAGCAAATAGTTCCAACCGGTTCGACGTATCCATATATATAAATAACGATAAATACGAACAAATAAAATAAGTAAAATACGCTATGCTTTTAGAATATTCTCGCTTATTACATAATACGGCCACATTCGATTTTGCCCGCAACCTAATTTGCACCGTGCACTCACACTACGAGCTACTCTAATATTTCATTAAAAATTCAATCACACTTAGCACAATAAAAGCGCGAAGTGATAAACCATTTCGTCAAAGAATTTTACGCCTCCATTTGCGAAGGGACGCTCTAAAATTCCATTTTGCACGCCGCAGCGTGATAACCGGTGATACGCAAATTCGTTTCGTTATAGTTCATAACAAAAAGCAATTACGAGTGACGTAATGAACGTATTTCGTGCGCCGCGTTCATTAATAATCTAGTTACGATGGCGCATAACATATACCAGTGCGTAAAAATAGGGTTATGTATTTTAATATAATTACTGCGGGTATTGCGTCGGAAAAATTTATTGACGTTGACGTTAATGGGTAATATTTAATTTGCTAATACCGGCAGTTACAATCAATTGGATACTGCTGTAAGTATCGCATTAAAGCTGATTTAGTGCCGCTAGACACGATATACGCGGGGTCGTAGATCTCCGGCGAAACGGGCCATTGTTCCTACTAAATTAGTGTTTACATGCGAGATGTGTTCGTATGTACGTCAATCGTCTTACACGGCTTCATTGTGAGACTGCCCAAGATGAGGTCAAGTTTGATTTCCTATTGCAAGTTACTGGTCTTTTGAACGGAACAACGAAACAAAGTACATCCCTATGATATTTACATTGCGCCTTAAAGCATATCCTCCAGTTAGCATTAACAACTGTCATCTAACACAAGCAGAAGTTGTCAAATACCTCCGCACACTTCTGGACCGACGTCTCATGAAAAAAAAACATATTTTCACCAAGCGTCAGCAGCTTGCTCTTAAACTAAGCCAAATGTACTGGCTCATTGCTTATATATCCAAGCTACCATTAGACAACAAAGTACTTCTATATAAAGCAATCTTGAAACATGTTTGGACCTAATATAAAAATATTTCAATTGAAAAGTGTGCCCATCGAGTTCGACATTCTTTGGATTCATCAAATCACCACAAACATGTTTCGTGATGACGTTTCAAGTGTCTATATCGCCGAGCATAATACAATTAAATGACGGGGTGCGTTGAGAGAACAAAGAAGAAGAAGAGTAAATGGATGAATAATAACAGGGAAGAGGAAAAGTTGGGAAGAAATAGAAGGAAGGTGCTTCGATACAGAGAATGTGCAAGGAAAATTTATTAGAAAGGGAAGTGGAGAATATATAAAGTATACACTAGCCAGAAGATGCAGGATGTAATAAAGGAGGGGATTACGAAAAAGTGTTTGCATATGACGAGTCAGATAAGATAATGAGGAGGGAATATACAACTGTACATGTCCGGAACGAGGAAAGGAGAAGGCATTGCGAGAATTGAAGTAGGAAGGTACAAAGAATATAGAGAAATTAACAAATGAGATGGGAAAGGCTGTAACAAGGAAGAAACGGAGGGTGGGGAAAGACAAAAATCATAGTTCGACGAAGAATGTAGGGAACTGAGGAAGTAATGAAAGAGGCAAGCGTGGGGCAGGGCACATGGGAGGAATTCGTAGACGAAATGAGAAAGCAGAGATCAGATATATGGGAGAGGAAAGAGAAAGAACAGAGACAAAGAGATTTGGTGGAGGTACAGGGGGTAAATGGGGAGAAGGGGGTATGCGAGTTCCCCAGAAAAAAAAGAAATTGGAAAACAGAGAGCAGAGTACATTGATATAAAAGAATGTAGAAGCTATTTCAGGCAGTTACTAGGAGGGAAAGAATGGAATGATAAAGCGGAAAAAGAACGAAGGCAGAGTGTGAGAGTAGATGTAATAGAAGAATGTACATGAAAGGTGCTACAGATAGCGAGCAACAAACTAAAAAGGTTAAAAGAAGGGGGAGGACGTAGTGGATGATGGAAGGATGGCTACATGCGCCATAGGAAGTTTGCCTGGAAGCGTGGAGATGCATAAATTGGAATGTGATTTGCCAGAACGGTGAATGATGGCCACTGTCCACTGAGTCCACATATGACGCAGTCATACTAGCGGCGCCAGAGAAAGGGCTACAAGAAACGTCAAAATGGCTACAAGGATCCCTGGACAGAAAGGAGTTGGAACTCCGCACGAGCAAACCAAAAATAATGGTGTTTAGGAAATTAAGAGGGAAGTACAGTTGAAATGGAAGAGAGAAAAAATAGGTACAGATCAAGGAATGCATGTATTAGGGAACTCTAACACCGAGGGGGACATGGAAAATAAGAGCAGGAAGGCGTAGAGGATTTAGGAGGTGTTTGTGACGAAAAAGGAAGGGGAAATTAGGAGAAATAATGGTGATATGGAATGCATGTAGTAAGAGTATACTGGTATACATACCGGAAGTATGGGGATGGTAGGAAGAGAAAATGATAGAAAGTACAGCCACAAAGGGCACTGTACCTGGAAAATTCAACGCCAGAACACATATTAAGACAGAAATAAGGTAGTGAGAGGATGGGCGCTGAGGCAGGGAAAATCGCGGTGCGGAACGAAATGGTAGCGGGAGGTGGCGGGGTAGAACAAACCTTAATGAAAAGGGTATGGGAGTTAAAGAAAAGGGAGGCAAGAGAAGTGGCATATCCAAATGGGAAGAAAGTAGAATCAAAATGTTTGAGATAGGGAGAGGCGGAATGGGGGAAAATGGAGAGAGGAAACAGGTGGAGAGATATCGCGGAGAGATGGAAGCAAGTTGAAGCACAAGAAAGGGAAAGCGAAATGAGAAATGCGAAGTAGAACTCAAAGGGAAATCAAAGCAGACGATGGAAGCCAAGAAATTTATGGGCGACAGATCAACAGGAGAAGAAAAAATGATGAAAGTAGGGAGAAAGCCAACAAATAGTGCATTGAACATCAATGTAGCGCGTCTTGCGCAAAGGCTAGTATGAATAGAAACACTGGATATGATAGATACGGTTGAGGGAGCACAAACGAGGAAAGGAAAAGACTCTGGAAGAAGTGTGGGAGGGATCGAAGAGGGGCTGGAAATATTAGGAAAAGTAAAGAGGACGAATGAGGAGTGTAGGAGAAAGAGGAAAATCGAACAGCATGATGACAGAAAGGGCAAAGACAGTCCACGACAGTAAATATAAAAAGATCAGTTGAAGATAGTACCGGGTACTAAGTAAGTTGAAGGCCACAATAAAAGGAAGAAAGTGCATGGGAAGGGCAAGAGGTAAAGAAAAAACTACTGAAAGGGGAAGAAGGAGAAAGGACGATGTTAGATTATGGGATATAAAGTATTGTCAGAACGTGAATATGCCAATAAAGGATTTTTGCTTTAATTTCAATTTTTCAATTCATTCCAACCCTAATTGATCCAATCTGCGGATAAACGTGTCCTGTCGATTAAATTCAAACTAATACATCATAATTAAAATAATTTCACGTCAACATTAATTTCTTAAAATGATCGAAATTCATCTCGCCGGCCGTGTTAATCCAAACTAAAACGTCATCATCAACGCTCAAAATGTGCTGAACTCGGTTAAACTCTGAACACTGACAGAACCCTATTCGGTTCAACGTTAAACAACATAATGCAACCTGTAAACAAAATCATCAGGGAGTTAATCCCTTTAATCTCTATTAAAATGGATAGTGTTGTCAATTTTATTTTAAAGTTCATTGAGGTCAAGCAAATCATCAATCATCAATGTACAAAACTTCAAGAACAAGGTGAATGTACTCAATAGCTTCCAATAAAATTTAACTGGATTGGGTTGCAAACAATTTATTTAGTTTAAAATGTTTTAGTTTCGAATAATTCAATCGTTTATTGTCGCTGCTGAGAAATTGGCAAACGCAAACGCAAAGGTATCGTTGCTGGTATAACTAGGATCGATCCTTCTCAGCATATGAGTCAGGTTGAGGTGGGTTGGATTGAGTTCAGTTGGGCTAGGGAATGATTAAACCAGAAAATGAATGTAGATTTGACTAAAGCAATTTCATGCTAACACAAATTATCAAATGAAAAAAACGTAATCAACACATTCTCCTTCGGTTGCCCTTCGTTTATCTCATCTTTGTCGTTTAACAGTCATATGCATTCATTTAGATTAGATCTTAGGTTAGATATGTTTAAAAACCGATTGACAGTCAAACATGACTTGTTTGACAGCTCAAAATAAGTCTTGAGAGCCATTGTTGAAGCGCTTTACTACGTCTCCAAGGAGGTTATTCAACCTGCACCCTGATCGGGTGTCATTGTACCCTAATGTGCTTGCCAACCAGTTAAATGCGTCCGATACCAATAACGTGCGTAGCTTGAAACGTCTGCTGACATCGGACGTAACAAGAAAAATAGATAGAACTAGATCCTAAGATATATTACTTATATAATTAAATAAACTAGGTTTAACGCTCATTGCCTTATGGCGGAGTTGCAGTCTCGAGGAGAAAATAAAGAAAAAAAATAATTTATGGTAATTTGTATTCTGGAATGGAATTTCTGGTTATTTCATAAACGAAGACATTTTGTCAACCCGTCCTTTATTAGTTGATTTTTCACCGCCTCATACTCGTTTTCATTCTACTATTCACTCTTGCTGTTCTCTTGCCTACAACCGCCTTTTAATCCACACAAAATCAACCACTCTAATATGTCATAACTAACGATAAAACTACGTATGCGTAACAACATTTTCTAACATTTTAGAATTATATTTGCAAGACATAATATTCAATAACATAACTGTTATTTGAACAGTTTCAAGTTACGACTTAAATAAATTCAAAGAAGGTATGCACATAAAAGGTTTTATTATCACTCTATTATAAATTTAACGACTACAATTGAAGAGGATTGAACACATATATGAAACGTGCAAAATACGTTGCTCAAGAAAGGATACGGGTAAAGATTATCAGTAAACTTTACGAGTAAAAAATAAAAAATTAATTAATAACACCGATGGTAATAGGAAATGGATCAAAAATATTCGCAGCCTTACAATTAAATATCACTTGGCATTTTGATAACACTATTTTTCTGAAGCACAAGAAACTCGGTTCATGCCAAATAGGCACATGTATCACATATAGCACAGCAAAGGAAGTTCGTGTCTTTCATGAAACAACTTTAACTAAAATTGGTCTCAGACTGTGGAATATATAAATCGCGTAGCAAAAGTCCATGTACAACCATAGCAACGACTGTGCGTATGTTAGAAATGATATCTACGTGTTTACGCCATTAATATATTTATTATTGCATAGTTATTGCTTGTAAAAAATAGGGCCATATCAAAGATATTAGTTTGGCGATAACAAAATACTGTAAATGAAGGAATGGATATCGATGAGGATAATTTTCTAATTTGGAAAAAACTCTGATCGAACATTGATTGTTTTCATAATAGGATTGTTGGTTGATTGTTGGTCAATCAGAACAAGGTAGCGGATCAACAGACGATGGCAATTAAGCAATTTTTTTTTTAAATCCATCATTATCGGCATTAATAACAGAACGACTGATATACATATTTTCACTAATTTTGCAGAATATTTTCAGTAGCCATTTATGTGCTTAATTTTCCGATGCAGCGCAGAAAGCTCGCAATAAAGCTTATCGCAGAAAACATTTCGAGGCTTCCTTGTTTTCTTGCCGTCCACTTAAATTGTGATTTTATCCCAAGGTGCGACCGGGCCCCTGCATCATCGTGATGTGTCGACCTGCCATGTTGACACCAAACGTTATTAGGGTTATTTTGCATCTTAGTTATTTTCATTGGGTGCCACACGTTTATCATAAAATTTGAAATTTTACTCCTCCGACCAGTTCGCGGTTCTCACGAAGTCGTCGATCGGATGACTAGATGCTTGTTAATGATCCTTCATCATTGGTGGTCACTACGACCGTGATCTGGTTCATCCATTATTTTTATTCGTCCTTCTGGTCGAATATCTTTAAGGTCTATTTCTTCCTCGTCATCGGATATCTTGTTCCATGGTATTTCGTAGTGACCTATGCGATTGAATTTTTGGCGGCTCCATGGTTATGGAACTTAAGAATTCTTCAACTACGCCTGGTGGGAGCGTATACAATTCATACCAATTTCCATGAATGTTTATTCATTTATACGACTCCGGCTGTGAACTAGGTCGTCCGTCATAGCAAATCAGTTGTATGTTTTTCCTTTTATCCAGGTTTCCTAGTGCGAGTGTAATTTTATTTCACATCCTGCATTGTTTTTATTCATTATAATATGATAATACATGTCTAATAATGACAGTTTATTCAATGGTTTATAACACATACACATATTTTGTTTGTATAAAATATAAACTTTTTATATTCTCTTTAGTGGCTTATTAGGCCAGCACAGAAATATGTTGACTCAATTTAGACAAATTCGTCGAGATAAACTAGTGAAAAGGTTACGGACTAATATTTTCTCCATTATATTAGACACCAGAAAACTTTTTTTAAATTAACAACAATTTATTATCGCAATATATAGCTTACAGTCCAGAATAAATTTTTAAATTATTTAGTTATATGTGATTATCAGTTAATATCGTGGATGAACTGGTCGCCGCTCTGGCGATCGTGTCCACAAAGATGGATTGAACTAAGTAAGAAGTGGCATAAAAGAAACAATTCTAATCAAAATATAATAAAAGGGCTCGCTCGGGTTTGGAATTACATAAGTAATTTTAGTGTGTAGAATTATTAACAACCACCACATTTCCATTTGAATAGTTAACAATAATTATTTTACTGCGAATCACAATAGACTCTACCAGATGCAATTCTGGACGTCTATTAATTGTAACATAGCGAGGATGGAACTATTTTACCCAACACGAAATGAGCGGCATCATTTTCTACGAAGAAGGAGTGGAGACACATCTACACCAACTGGTGACTAGCCAAATTAAATTATGGCATCTTTGAAGAAGATTGGTAAGTGGTGGACGCCGAAAGCCCAGCAGGCCCATCAATAAACGTGAATGGCTCCCAAAAATACTTGAAATTAACCATCCACCTTTCACAGTCCTCATAACTGATGTACTTTTCCTTTCTGGGTTCCATACCTTGGTTGTTCTTTTGTTTGCCAATCATAGAAATAACATCAAGCGACACCACCTGTTACGATTTCATTAAAGATGCTACACATTCAGTTTAAAATTTTCATATCATAGTCATATTGGGAAACCAGGCATAACATTCTTAAAAGTTTATTAAAATGGCTTGACCCCACACTCTGCGTTTGTTTTCCGATAGAAATCTAAACGGATATTTCTCAAATAACACGAGACTCGATTTGCACAACGTTGGGCACCAAATCAAAGGGAAGGCAAGGTTTCGGAGTACGGTCCGATATCATTCGGGACAGCAAAAACGAGATGGGAGTAGTTGCTCAAGGACTAATTAAAAGACGAGGTCAAAAGGGCAACTTTACACGAAAAAAGTAATTAAGAACTACCCATGCTGTTGCGTAATTACGTTTTCGTAAATTCAACGAAAAATGACATGATCGTAAATTTATATTTATAATATAATTGCGCTACCAAACATAGATACCCGCGAAAAATGATGATCAACTTATGCAACCACAGATGTTTATATCAAATAAATATCGACGGTAAATAATTTATTGCAACCTTTGCAATTGCCACTCAAATATTCTACTTTATCATTTTTGGTATAGCCTTTATTAATTAAATATGTAAATGTAACATTGGGTACAATCTTCAACTATCTTTACTCAATTACGTAGATAGGATGTAATGTATAAGTAAATGTAAATGTAAATATTTTGCGAAAAATCACGGTGACTTAACAGGTTTGTTGTTGATGAAATTAGGCGATTGCTAAAACTACGAAAAAACTAAAAACAACATTTAAGGAAATTATAAATGTTAATAACGTTTTAATTTTGCAATAAAACTTGACAAGGTTCCAGGAGTACCAATCAAATTAAATTGTAATCAATATTTGCGGTTTGTGTGCCAACTATCCAATCAACTTTCTCCGAATACTGGAATTACTACTGGTGTACATTATACCCAAACAAATTCTAAACTAATTTTTGCTTTTAATATTTTATAGTGAAATATGTTTTTTCTTTCCAGCTAAGCGAGGAGGTCGGCTACGTATTATACTCGGCACTGGGATCATTCTACATCCCATCCTGCATAATGGTGTTCGTGTACATAAGAATATACTACGCGGCGAAAGCCCGGGCACGAAGAGGCATCCGGAAACCTCCCAGACGGACGCCCCAGGATGCGGTCACGAGTTTCACGACGAGGGACGACGCGAAGAACGGCGGAGACGCACCGGCGGGGGGCTCCGTCGATCGCAACAGCAACACGTCTCCACGGGACAGCGAGAGACAAATCGCAACTATAGAAGCCCATCCCAGGCCCATCACCATCCCCACCGTCACTTGTGATTTAGCGTCCGATATTTCAACCAGCGATGCGGGAGATGTCCTCGCGGAAACTGCCGAAGAAAAAGACACCCTCAAGGTTTGTATATATCACTGTCCGGACGGATAACTGTAATTTGTCTATGGATGCGAACATCGTCGCGATCCGTTTTATAATGTGCGTGACCGGTTTGAGTTTCTGCGAGTTTGGAAATAATGGACGTTTCAATAAATACGTGTTCGATCAAAGCGAACACATTTCGTTTTCTTTTTCGGGGAGAATGGGTTAAAATATTAAATAGGATGAATGCCTCGGTCACAAAGCCGCAAGTTTTAACGAGACCTGCTTTTTAGTGACAAATATGAAGCTCTTGAATCACAACCCAACCCGACCCAGTATAACTAACAAACCTTTTTTTAAATATCTCAAATTATTCGTAAGTTCTGAAGCATATTCTTCATCTTCATGCTTGCATACAATTTTAGTAACGTACTTATGATGAAATTCGTTTTATCCACATATAATATTACAGGTTAAGAACTGTTTATTTACTGAATCAAATTGAAAGGGTTTTAACTAAGTAGACAGTATGGATCTTTTCCTAGTATTATTATATCACCGCCATTTTCGTAGCTCAACAATCCAGAGAACTTGCAAGTGTATATGTGACCACAAAAACTTGTGTGTATGCACTTGGTATTTGCATATATTTATTATTATTTATTTACTTTGCATCAGCTTCGATGTATTGTTTTTTATTTTGTATTTTAATTTTAGCTTCTAGCGTGTTGCATTTTTTCATTTTTACTTGTGTTATTTCAACCCAACCCAACCCAACTTCATCCACTTCCACAACCAATATTCTCATGTTGTTCTTCAGACCTTTGCATTTATGTTATCCAAATGCTGTAACTTTGTGTTTCCTTTTCAGATTTCAGATAAGTTTGTTGAGTACAATTAATTTTTCGATCATGTTTCATTTGATTGAAATTTGTATGCTTACTTCCTTGTTTTTTTTGCTTTTTATTTTCTTTATTTTTTGTATTTTTTCGGTTTCATCTTAATTCGATTAAATTTGTTCCAATTTTTTGCAGGTACCTACATTCAATTATTTTGTTTGGACTGCTTAAGATATATTCTTTCATTTTGTTTCGCTTGTTGTAGTCTTTATTTTCATTATTTCCTTCTCATTTGTCTTTTTCGTTTTGCAACTTCATTGTATTTGCGTTGTTGGTTATTCGATTCATTCTCGAACCCAATCCAACCCAATCCAACCTCCTTCAATCCCACTTAAAATGTTCTCATGAAATATCAAATTTTTCTAAAGGAAACATGCATTTGTTTAATCTCAGTTCCTAAATTCTTTATTTTTGGTAGAGATTTTTATTTTTTGTTTTCATTTATTTAATTCCATTTCGTTTTATGTTTTAGTTAGAGTTAGAGATTTTAATTAATTTAATGTATCTCTATTATTTAATACTTAATTTATGGTTTTATACTTCATGTGGTTTTTTATGTTTACGTCCCTTCATTTTATTAACCTTTTTATTATTTGCGATTTTTTGTTCTGTGATTTCTTCCTTGATGTATTTTTTTTTCATTTTTACTTCTTTTATTTTTACAAACCAACCCAACCCGCCTATTTGTTTTACTTAAATTTTTCGTCGTCTTGTGGATTGTTTTCCAGTGTCCACGAACATTTTCATGAAAAGTACTGAACGATATTTTCTAAAATTTGAAAAAGTGCGAAAATCAAAAGTGCATCAATGACTGATATTAAAATTTGTTTTAAATTCACCCAACTTTTAAGAATATAAATAATAAATAAATAAATCTTTGACGAATTTTAACTTAGTAGAGATTTATATTAATCGAGGAAAATGCAAACATAGTGCTTAGTATTCCTAAATTTCCTCAAAAATACTCAAAATATCAAAATATGATTAATTTGTTCATTGTTACAATTAAATTAAAAAAAAAAATTAAAGCAACATTTGGCTGGCATTGCGTTGTTTCCAAAAAAATAAATTTTATAAATTTTACTAATTGTGAACAATTTTCATATTAACATTATCTAAAGTATTACATTCTTTGTTATAAATTATACATCGACGTCAATACTCGTAACCGAACGAATAATACATTTTCTCCTCATAAAGCACTCCATTTTATTTTAATTGTTGCCAATAAAATTTAAATAACCCCATTCGAACCAAATAACTTTTCACGCTTTGATCGTTTAATACATTGCTCCGCATTCAAACTTTAAATTGCGCCTCATTTACTAATTTAAGGATAAAGGTAATGCGGCACTCTAATATGCAGGAGAAACGCGAAGTTAAGTGATACGACTGCGATGGCAGCAGTTCGTTTCAAATAGGCGTGCGTCGAGCTTCGCGTCGTCACAAACGGATTAGGAAGTTGAAATGGTATTATTTTTCGCGAATTCTGATGGAAATTGCGCGCGGGACTCGGACGTCTGGGCACTTTAGACGTGGGATCTTAGCATGTAGAACATCAAAAGTTAACATGTTCGCGTCAATGCAGGCATTCATATGCAAAGCGACGGGATCGAACTGCGAAATACGAAACGCTTTAGCGCTGTTATTGGAATTCTTTTATTGCGGAGGTCGTAAAGCTGAGGGCGCCGCGAAGATGGATAGTCGTTTGTATAAACACATTTTTAAGCGTCCGATCGGTTTTGCGAAATTGAGTTTGGGTTTATGTTTTTGCCCCTTCAGACTGCATTGGATTAAACCGAGCATATTCGAGAGTAACCACGAAAATGTTGATGATGTTGGTGATGAGCATCTACTTATTTAACGATGGTCTAAGATAAATATATTGCCATAGGCAAATTACTGCAGTATGAATAATCCCAAACAAAGTGCCAGCTTATAAGTTTACCGCCTCCTAGTTCATAGCTCCTTAAATGGCTCTTAATGTAGAACATACATCCTGACAACGCAGATTGAATTCCTAGAAATTCAAACAAAATAAAACAATATAGCACAAAAATACTTCACATGAATGTTCCTTGGCGTCAGTCAAGCCACTGAAAATATTTGACATGCCTCACATGGCCTTTTATAATGTCTTAAAATCCTACAACATTTATAAAGCATTTAGAATAAGGAGGACAAAATATGTTTAACGACATTTTAAGATTGTAATAAAACGAAGTTATTTTCATTCCCCTCAGCGCTAGCGGTACATCCCAGCTCAGAATCGATCAATATGATAGCTATCACAAATTTCATAGAAACTATTAATTCAGTTCCATTGTGTGATTGATTGTGTAAAATTTTGGTTGTGTTTTGTGGTAATAAATGCAGACTGTAGAGATTTGGTATCCTTACGTATCTCCCCTTCCGATTTACTGTCCATTTGGTAAGGCCAGTTCATATTTGAGAAACTCTTTCAAATCTTCAATTTTTATGTCACCATATTGTTGCTCTTTTTTAGTTTCAAAGATTCAAAATTACCACTGAAAACTTTTTTGCTGCTTAGGACACTGATTGGCATAAACACATCAATCATTGGAAAAGGACGATGTGATTTCACATTATATCAATATCTTGCTCGGATGCAGCTGAACTTGTGTCAGTATATATTTTTTACTTGTTCGTAAATGTTCTGAAGGGCTAGCATACTCAATGCCCAACTCAGGTACGCATTCAGACGTTCCTTGCCCATGGGTCTGCGCTGAACGCATCCGCGACCAATCCTTTTCAATTCTTCATCGTGGTAAAACAACGAAAGTTCACTATTATATTACAATGAACATGAAGTTAGAAATAAAATTACTTGCGATTTACAACAACGCACTGGTTTGTTGGCATACTGACGGTAGGGTGCGGGGACAACACCTGCTGGGGCCGCTCCTCTATTCTCCGTTCCACTTAGTTGTTTTTAATAATATTTCTACTTGAGTACGTTGAGGCTACGTAACTCTAATTGTTTTATAAAAGAACCAACAAAAGTTGTAGAACAGTTAATGCCCTTCAACATTGTATGCTCTAATATACATTTGGTAAAATGAAATGATCACCAAATTGAAAGAAATCGGAGTTTTGGTGATTCATAGTCCAAATTTTCGACCCCTTGATTGCTCGCTGCAATCAAGAGATCGAAAATTTTGATTCTGAATCACGGTACATCAAGAAATTGGAAATTACACTTTTAGAAGGCCCTGCATCCTGTACCCTGGACGACAGTAGTTGTCAATGAACATGTTCCGAATTGCCACATAGCAAAGTTTCACTCTGATTCATGATTCATGATTCAAGATTGAAAGTATATCATTGGTTCGTAGTCATCAATCACTACTCCTGTAGACATGTATGGGCATTGATACACAGCGCCGATACCTTCGCATGAAAACCATATCCGCAAGAATAGTGGATGGAAAATAAAGGTGATTGAGATAGACTAATAAATAATATGTGAAAAGCAAGTGAAAGGAGACTATAAACGATGAAGTCATAGAAAAACATGAATAGAAGAAATATGAAAAGAAACAAGGAAAAACGAGTAAGATAGGAACGAATTAAAAAAGCTATTCAACATAAAAAATATGGAAAGAAACATATAGAACTTCAAACTACATTCCGTCCACCTTCCGAGTAACAATACAAAGGTATTGGATTGAGTAAGTACGTAGTAATTGCAAATAATTAGAATAAGCTGTTTAAGAGTTAGTTGTAATTCGTGTATTAAAAATAATACGTGGGCATCTACTTAATTTAAATTTGTTGCTGGATATAATTGTAAATCATTTCATTCATATGTCAAAAGAGGTCGTGAATCTTCAATTCTTTTATAGTTTACCAAATGTAATTAGTACATAATAATCTAGATATTTATGACACCAGTCATAAATAAACTTTCTTATGTGCCATAGATTCCCTATCCATTTACGGCTTTTACTTTTTTGCTATGAAATGATTTAAAATACTCCTGCTTCCGTTATTATTGTGATGGACGGTAATTTTTAATCGATGGAACTTTTCCAGGTATTTGTGGCTCCACCAGTGGTGCGAAACCCTCTGGCACAGAGCACATTTCGTGGGTCGACGCTCTCTGTCAACGGCGAGCTCCAACAGCAGGCGGCGGCGCTGGCTCGCAACCGCCAACCCTCGGTCGGCATCGACACGGACATGGTGAGCGAGTTCGACCCGAGTAGTTCAGATTCGGGAGTGGTATCTCGTTGTGCGGTGGTGAAGCCGTTGAAACTCAGACTGTGCAAGCCGATATTCGGAAAACGAACGCCGAAACACCGCCACGCCGACGACCACAAGGCAGGCAGCAGCTGCGAACCGATGGTCGAAAAGGTGGTGCCGCGCATCCAAAAGCCCAGGGACCCCGAACGCGAGAAGCGCCGCATCGCGCGCAAGAAGGAGAAACGCGCGACGCTCATCCTCGGACTAATAATGGGATCGTTCATCGCGTGCTGGCTGCCGTTCTTCTTCATGTACATTTTGCGACTGGCGCTGGACATTCCGGGCATCGCCTTCGCGACGGCATTCTGGCTGGGTTACATGAACTCGGCCCTGAACCCCGTCATCTACACGATCTTCAACAAGGACTTTCGCAGGGCGTTTCGAAGGATATTGTTTAAGTGATGTTTAGCCTACGTGTGCTGTTATGAATGCGTGAGTCGTCGAATACGAACCGCGCAGTACCGCAGCGCACCTAGTGCTCTCTACAGACACTAGTCCGACAATCTACATCTCACATGTACTATGTTTTCGAGATCATGTATATTGTTATGTATCTCTCGTTAGGATCGTTAGAAATCAAACGTCTTCGTATGTGTATCAGTTCGAAACATGATTTGTATCATTTATATGTGGTGTTACTGGAAAACTTCGAGGTTTGCGTCTCTGCATTTGAAAATTTTTATATGTAATACAGGGTGAAATGATTCAAATCACGTGCATATTCTAGAATTAATTGCTCTTAATTCAAAGTTACATTTAGCTAAATTGATGATGGAAACATTTCGGCAGACCAAAGTAATATTCCACGTTGAGTTACGATAATTGATCAGGCGAGTATATAATGTGAAGTTCCCTCAACTGACGTTTTTGTAAAAATCGAAGATGAGCTAAATTTATACACGAATCCATTCCGTCAAATTATTCTACATCGTTGGAATTCAACGTTAGTTTCCACTTCTGATACTTTCTCAGGATTTTACCATTCCGTTACTTTTGTGTAGTGAAATATGAGCTTTGTTGTAATTATTGGAATGTATGTGCTGCACTGCAAAGACAAAACTCTAATTTCCAACCTTCTCGATAGATGTAGAGATCTACACCTCTGTCCCTCTTTGTGCTTCTGCTAATAACTTTAAATGCGCCTTACTACAGACTTCAACAATTTCACTGAATTATAAATCAAGAATTACATTATTCACAGGTTGATTCCCTTAGTTTAAATTAAACAAATGATTGTTGGATTAATCAAAACCAGCATCTAAACGTGCACCAAACTGTGGATTTTTACATAAATCGCTTATCAACTCAACGTTTTTCCAAAAACACCAAAACGACGAATTCCCCATATATATATTTACCAAAAATCAAACCGCTTTGAAAAAAATTATCGCAATTTATCCCATCTAATATCACACAAAAGTGAAAAGTTCAAATAATCAAACTAACAATGGAAATCATGCAAATATAGGACACGTGCAAGTGTAATTTTGTCGATCTACATCAAAAGCTCTCCCGTAATTTAATGCCGACGTGGTTTTAATCGCCAACGGTAACTGCGCGCCAATTTTTGCCGTTCACGTAACGAAAATGCATTTTCACGAAACCGTTTTGGAACTGTCGAAACGCACGGTTTGTTTTAGAAAAAAAGGAGCACACTAAATACTCTATTTTTATACATTGAACCGGGTTATTACTGAATCATTGTTCTCGACATATCGTTCTTTGTACACTAAAATAAATATCAAAAGATCGCGGCAGGATTTTGTGATATTAATTTCGCGCTGACATTTTTATATATAACTCTAATCTATATGCATATTTCGTGTATCCATTTCGATATGCGGAATGGGAAAATTTTAAATTCAACAGACTCAACCGACTGCAACATATGGAGGGTGAGTTATTTTTAAAAATATTTGTAATAGTATTTAACCACTGCCATTGTTTATTTCCGGTGAGAATAATTTACCTATTTGGCGACAAATAAGTATATTTTCAAATGTGATGCTACTGACAAACAATGTCCACACTTTCACTTTGGTATTTTCGTATCTGATTCCATTCGCTAGGATTAGTATGAATTTATCGAATGTTTAGAACGTAAATTTGATAGGAGCTTACATAAGACCAATGCTTTACGTTGCGTACGAATTAATCTAATGTATGTAGGTTTCTTTTGATCTAATTTAATCGTATTTTAAATGTATTAACATAAGACTTGTAAATATAAATTTAAGGCACTTCATATATTTATATATATAAATGAGTACGTGGATGCAGTCTGTTACCTCAAAGTTTTTCGGTAAGTAAAAGAGTGACTTGATATAGTTTATTCTATTATAATAATAATATGGAGCAATGACTACCACTGTGATAATATAACGCTTTCATTCTGGAATTTATCGTAAGTAATTTTATCTAAAGAGTAAACATCCTATAAATGTTTTTATCTCCTCGATGTTATAGTAATTTCCTGTATATATGAAATATTATCTTAATGTTGGAATGAACGACAGAGTTTAGTTAGCGTAGACACCAAAGTATCATTACCTCTGGAGTCTGTATAAGGGCGAATTCTTAAGCGGCCCGCATCCCCCCTCTTTTAAGACGTTATTGCCTTGGCAAAGTCTCCAGCGGAAGTCTTCCATGAGCCCGCGGGGCACGCGCTGATTTTTGACAAACTCTTGCAACGAAACTATGGTGCTAACGACTGCTGACGGCGGGCGGACGGGTTTCGAAGCCGACCCGTGCGCACGCCCTGCGGAGCCCCGTGCGGTGAGTTCGGGTTTCGCCCTGAGCCCGCGAAATTCAAACTTACGTGCTCTCTATCTTGTTACATCTTTAGACTAATTGTTATACAAAACAAAAAAAAAACAATTATAACTACTGTCCTATATTTGTGTGTGTACGTTTTCGAGAATAATAATTAATATAACTAAGATATAATAAATAAATAAATATTACATATTTTATGAGTTTTATTGTTACCCTTTGTATCCTTATCCAGGTACATCATAAGGTAACACCAACACTATTTAGAAGCAACGGTGGAAAAATGCATAAGGTTACTAGATAACAAATAAAAATGCTATCATCGGTGAATAGTTAATACCTACAATAGTAGGCCAAAGACCACAGTTAAAGGCAGAGAAACCAAGGAAGGGCATAAAAATAAATTGAGTTGAATGGGGACACTTTGAAAAAAGCAAGGTAAACGAAATAAAATGTAGAAGATGCGTAGAATGTGTTCTTCCTTTAACCTTTCTCAAGAGCGGGCGCTTGCCGTAAACTTTACATTGTGCAGATTTAGGCAAATGTATGGATATTTCTTTGCTTAACTATTGCGAAATTGCAATGAAGCTAACTAAAAAATGATGTATGATAGTAATGAAAATAAATTTATTTCGTATTCGTAAGCAATAAAAAAAAGAAAATTTTCATTCAAAAAATTAAAGAAAAAATCCAATTCAATATATTTGATCGACCTATTCGTTAAGGTCACCCTTGCAATTATCGCAGACCACCCCAACCGCAAAATGGTTCTTGCACGTAAATGATTATCAGCGGCAACACTTCATTGATGCAGAAGATCTTTTCTTCTCCAGTACACATGACCGACACACCGCGTTTTCGATGATTTCCTTCTTGTCTTCTCGGTTCAACAGCCCGGCCGAAATTCACTTTGGGAAAAGCCCTTACATCTTGAAGTAAATGTCTGAAACTTGATCTGAACATAAGGTGCTCTTTCAACAAGCTCGGTGACAACTTTTTCAGGAAAATTCTTCGGTACTCAGAGCCTTTGTAGGACATGCAAATTTGAATAAAATTTGAGCATTTATACCGCCCATATTCATTAGGCTGTAGAAAATGACACGGTCAAGTTATAGTTAAGGATTAACTGGGGCTTTTTGGTGTCGGGGTCTATTTCGTCGTCGTCATGTAATGTTGAGAGTAGTATTACAGATTTATTTTTTCGAAGCACATAGGACACCAGCATTTTGTCCTTTTGGAATCCAAATAGAGACGATTCCACAACCCCGTTTTTGCCCGGCAAAAATTCTCTTGGAATTTCAGCTTTCTTTTTCTTCATAGTTCCAACAATCGTTACTTTTTTCGTGAGCAAATAACCAGCGAGTGGTGCACTTGTGTACCAATAGTCGATAGTCAAATTCCGGTCTGAGTTTTCGATCGAAGTTACTAGATGTTTCACAACATCTGTTGGAGAATTGGAGGCCCATCTGGTTGTTTTCCGCAGTATATTTCTAGATCGGATGTGTAAAAACTTTTGACATCACATAAGGAAAAATCTTCATCCCGTATTTTGCTGGTTTGCTGGGAATGTATTGAATAAAACTACAACGGCCCCTAAATGGATGTAGCATCTCATCAATTGTGGTGGTATACGCGCTCAAATTGAACGCCGACCTGCAGTTGTTGACAAAAGCTTGGGAAAAGTCACGATACGCTGCTAGCTTGTCGAGTTTCCTCCTTTCGACTCTAGTATTTTTATCATCAAATCTCAGACAACGGGTGATGAAAAGAATCCGCTTGTAACTCATCTTGTAATTTGAATTCCGGTGCCATCACTCGCAAATATGTCTTTCACGTTTGCGTTGTAACTTTTTTTATATCAATTAAATATAATAGACCCAGGTATGCCATCAAATCGTGCCTGTTCGATATTTTTACATTCTCGTTCTATATTCTATATTGGTGGAGAACTCGCAGTTGATAAATATATATATTTGTATAAATATCAAAATACCGTCAATCATTGGGATGTCGATAATTTTGAAAAATGCATCCTGTTCGTTTTCAATACCACCAGCTCGTTGAGTGACGCTAGTGGGTACTTTGACTACATTTAATGTTTTGGTTTTTGAAGAAACACTGTATTTGGTCTTACGCCATTTTGTTGATTTATTTTTTCAATAAAAAATTCCTCAATCACTGGTTCCTCTTCTTCAGATTCGTCTGAAGAGATCTCTCGTTCGGTAGGACTGTCTTGAATTTGTTACTCGATTTCGCCTACCGAAAATTCGCTGCCACTTGAGGGGAAGTAATTTTCGTCCGCTGCCTCTGGCTCATGAAATGTTCGGCAATATCTTCCAGCTCTTTTGCGCAAGCAGGCTGTGGGCCATATTGAGAATTATCTGAAACGAAAAAATACATATATGCTATAACAGAAACGATATAAATGTGAAAAAATTCACAGAAATTAATATACGCACTATACTTACACAGAAAGGCGCGTGTAAAATTAATGCTCAACTGGAACTTCAAAAATAAATATTGATGACAAACACTATTGTTGATACCCGCCTACATGTAGTTAAAAGACAGATCTATCTTGGAATAGATAAGAGCTTGACACATGTGGTTGACTGATGTGTGAAGAGGGAGAGCTTGACACATGTGGTTGACTGATGTGTGAAGAGGGAGAGATTTTGCTCATCTATCGTAAATTTTACGACAGGGCGCCCGCTGGAAGGTTAAATAAATCCATACGAGTTCTCATCTCCTGTTCGATCGATACAATACACAAGCTTAAACTTACCAGCCCAGTTTCATGTTATTCTAAGGTACAACTCAATGGGATCTTGATGGTGGCATGACTTGGTCCCCAACTTGATTACTTAAATTTAAATTCTTCTCTCTGGATACATCCTAGACTGCCCTAAATATACCGTCGCCCATGTTTTACTAGGATGATGCCCTTCTGCTCCTCGACGTTATTGTCAAATCATCAAATCATTAAACTTCGTTTTGTTTGCTTCTCCAAATGATTTAAGAGTGGTTAGTGCTATTGCTATAGACCGAAGGTATAGTTTTGCCCAGCGACCTTATTTGAAATGTTCACTGGCTGGGCAAACCTCAACAAAATCCAGCTCAACCCAAACCAACCAATTGATTTGACTCCTTGATTTTTTTTGCGAGAATTTAAAGTTCACTTTTTCACACCTCGTTAATATGGGCCTGTGTTAGGTCTATTTTGTAACCGCCATGAGTTAGTATATCTTTCGGATCAACGAAGCTGATCAATTGCGCTTCGTTGTTAGTTTTCCTTACCACTTACCGAAATAATTGCAGATCTATTAGTATCATGTTTGTAATGACATATATTGGTAACAGCTATTGGTTAATAAATATTATTAATGTTTCATTGTTCAGGGTGCCGTTTTTTATAAAAATTGGTATTTTTGTATAATTTAACAATAGCATAGAACTAACAGTTTGATAATATAAAAAATGTATGTATGCAAAAGTGTAGGTGTATAAAAAATAATTATTTTTTGTCCTATGTAAAGTAAAATATTTCACATTGTTATAACATTTAATTAATGCTTGTGATGACATACACTCACGCCGAAATGATCTGACAGGTGAAAAGCCTGACGCGCTGTGAGTAGAAAACTTTTTTCACCCAACTGTACCATAAGAAACATTTTTATCGCATCGCTCCATTCATAGTCATTATTTATTTTAAATATTCAACTGACAAATATCGTGTCCAGAATAAAAGTTTGATTTATTTCTCACGAGTCGCGGAACTCCGAATTTGTTTTTGCTCTTGCTCTTGAATTTGCTCGCAAAATATTGTCAACAATGGCTTTATGTATGATGCTTGTGTAAATTATGTTGTAGTGTACTAAGTATAGTATTAATCCATACTACTATACTATCAAGTCAACTATTTATTTTTATTACGAGATTGTAAAGAGCTTCAAACAGTTTGAATAAGTACTCATAAACTACCACGTCTACAAAATGAGCAAATTAAGTTTGATTTATTTCTCATACATCGTGTTCCGAATGATTTCATTTGTTTACAAAACGAGAAAGCAAAATGCATTAAAGTTGCGTTCTAGCAAATAGTTAACTTTATATTTTTAAAACCATTAATTAAATATTAGAAAAATTTAAAAAATATATGTAATATATTGTGATGGTATTAATTTTTAATTAAACCGAATTGTTAAATAAAGCACATAAAAATAAACACAAATCTCAATGTCGAGCGCAAATGTGTCTAGATACAAAAGTTTCACTGCCGTGAAAAGAAAACACAAATAAAATAATTCAAAGCTTTATTTATTAGATCTGAATGCAAGTAATACTAACAAAACTCAGTTTAAAAATTACAAAACTACACCATAAAAATTGAGACTCGAAATAATTAATACAATTATTTTCTCAGGGCTTTTGCAGAACGATACACAAATAAATCGTTTTAAATTCACAGTGGATTCAAGGCAATACAATTAAAAAACAATTAAACTCGACAATTCGTAGTATAGTGTTAATATCAAATAAATTAAAAATCACTCACCGATTTCTACTTCTGGACTTTTGAATATTATTATCGTAAGCGAAGCTTTCGGTCTCGGCGTTGAAGACTGAATGATCCAGCGTGCCGTTACCGGTCTGCTTATATACCCGATGCTATTTCACATTATTTTTAAACTTTAATCTAAATTTTACCCAAAAGTCATAAGTGCCGAATAGCTATTGGTTGTTTAATGGGACTGCAAAATGGTGGTTGGACGCAAATTGTTACCGAAATGATCAGCTCGGCGGGCCATAATCTTACTGTGTGCTGTGGTACAAATTAATCATGAAAGTACGAAAATATTAACAGAGGCGAAAGAGGAAATGCGGGAAGGAAAGTTATATAAATAGCTGGAACTCGGACTGTAACAATATATAACTGAAAGGAAGCAACTGAACTTCAACTGAACAGAAACAAAAACAAATGACGAAATAAAGAAAAAATAAAAACCAGAATCAAGGGAAATCAAGTAAAGTACAAAGCAGTTAAAATCAACGAAACAAATTACAATCGAATTGTAACAAAAGACACGTGGGTAAAATAAATGAAAATTATGCGATTAGAACCGAAATACAAAACAATCAGAAAAAAATAAACAATGCAAAATTTAAGCTTCTATGACCACGAAATAAATTAAATGAATTAAAAAAATAAACAATAAATATCGGAAACTAATCAAAGTAAAACAAATAAAATGAGGCAATGGAAATTAAAACTTAAACGGGACCAGACTTTGTGTATTTAATCCGTTTCGCCCTTTCTGGGCTCATTAGACATTAGGTCGCATCAAGTCGTGCAAGCAAAAGTGACAAGAGATTTGTATTTGGGTATTAACGTCATCTAGATATCAAGACACCGACACTCGTGCTGCTACGCAATAGCAGTATTGACGCCTAGAAGGCGTTAACACTAAGACAAACTGTTTGTCATTCATGTCTGAACGATTTTATGCGCGTTCAGCGAATGTATGTGTATGGTGATGTGATGAGCCCCTAGAAGGCGCAGCGGCTCGTTACGGTGATAATAGCAACTTGCTACAGCACATTAATGACGTGGTGCTTTTACAGGTTCTATATATTTCAATTGTTTAAATGATAGCAGAGTAATTAACAAAATTTTATTAAAACATAAAATAGTCATAATAATTAGCATTTAATTTGCCTCATAAATTTATTCATACATTATTTTACTGCGTTAAATAATTATGAAATAAAACGGTCCTTTTTATTTTATCACTAATTTTAATAGTTGTATATGTGCTATAGACGTGTTATATAATTTATCCGGATTTTTTTTTAAAGTAGCTGAGAAAAAAAATTACACAAATTGCACATTTTATATTAAGAAGAAATGTAAACATAACATATTGCAAAACCTTTGTTTTCATTCCCATACAAATTATATAATCCAAAAATTTGAAGCTATCATAATCTGAAGAGATCTGCTTTCCGCGGGCTTCGCTATATGCTTTTAATTCAGTTTTGTGAAATTATTTATTATGCAAGGACATGACGTAGTTATTCCGGGGTTCTGTGGTTATATAAATTGCAACTTGTCGGTCAAAGTCACTGGGTCAAGCTTTAGGATAAAAACTTCAATATAGTTAAAGTATTACTTATTCTAACTTTACTTATTTTCTGTTGTATTGCAAACTGTTTGAAATAATGAAAACATTGACGTAGTCTCTAATTTCTTATTGAATTTCACAAATCGTATTTTTCTTAATTTTGAAACAATCCCTATTCAAAACGAAACTTTTGTTTTTATGGCGAATCACTTTGCCTTTGCCTCTGCAGGTACATACGTTTGGTAAAATTATGCATTGCATGTTAAGAGAGGATGCAATCCAACTCAACCCAGTCTGTCGCCATGGCTTGCAAATGAAAAGATATACAATAATAACAATAAACTTTAGCATAGTCAGTGAGGATACATTTACATATATAATAAACATACAAACAATGAATTAAATGCAATATTTAATCAAATAACCTATAGTAAACATAGATTTCGATTATAAATCAGTCTTTATTGCCATTTATGTATTTGAAATGATAATTTACTAGTTACATCGGCAAACGTTAATTATCACAAAATCATTATAAAAAAAAATTGTGGCAGGGATGATTTTTATTCTAATTGTTTAATTTATTCTGCAGTGCAGTGGGATTAGGCGATTGAAACATCGACGCAGAAATCAATTAATCGTCCATCAACTATTGTTAAGATAGATGTTGCAGCAATTAAGCCAGATTAATTAATCTCTGACACGCCGTTTAAGATAACGTTATGAGGTATGTTGCCCGCTGTAGCAACCATTTGTAATGGTGTAACGTAATATGCAAACGTAGTCCTTGTTAACGAACTTGTGATTAATTTAGTTTTTTTAAACTATTATTACTAAATTAATATTTTATCTTGGTGAAGAAATAACTAGTTTAAAATCAATTAAAAAATGTATACCTATTTTTTCTTTGGTACGAACACATGGCTACTTTTCATTGGATTTTCATTTATCCTGTCATATGTAATTACAATTCCTTTGCAAAAATTAATAGCAATGTTTTAAATGTAATAAACATATGGAAAACCTGTTGAAAATTAAATTCAATTTAATTTTAATATTCTCGCTGCAATATATTTAATGGCTTCAGTAAGTTCAAGCAAGCAACACCGCACATTTGTTACATTTTCTTATGTTTTTTATATTTTCACTTCACGACGCCTTATTTTTCTATCACTCTTATTACATTTATAAGACGACGGCGTACATAGAGCAAACAAACAATATTTACACTGTCACAATTTTCCCGACTAGTTTAATAGAAAAACTTCTATTTGATCGAAGTTCTCGAGAGTTGCGCCTGTGTTTGTCAATGTGTCACGCCTGATAGCACTGTTTATGGAAATTGAAGAGCCAGCTGTACAGTGAATATTGGACCAGCATTTGCATCAATAGCAGCGACACTTCATTGCGCTCTGATTTATGCTCGCGCGAGCATAATGATTAATAAATAAATATAATTGCAACCCGCCTTGTATTTTAATTCATATAATGCGTCCCGCACTTTTAATATCAACAAGTAAATCGGGAATCCTGAAAGTGGATTGGGGAGCCTTGAATGCATAAATCCGATTTAAGGACGAGCGTTGAATAACACTGCAAGCACTCCGGAGGCGCGACGAATTGCATTTGCTACGTTCTGAATACGACATCTCGCAGGTAGTTATTTTAATTTCCTTGGGAGTTTTATTTCTATAAACCTACCCGAAAATTACAACCACATGGACGTTGCACAAGACATTCATTTTGATGTCTATTAAAAGGAATTAATGTAGTCGGGGGCGATTTCTGCGAATCATAATAAAGCAATTAAAGCGCCATCGGTCACGCGATTGTCACGAATAAAGACTCAATTTTAAATTAGTCCCCGCGAAAGAATACCATCAATATCAATAATTGTGGAACTGCGTTTTAATTAAGATTGATGTTATTTAAGTGCAAGTTCAACATATCGTATTAGCGTTGATGAGAATTGTGTATTTACGCCCGTTTAAGCAACAATGACCAGGAAGGGGATTTTTTTATGAAAACACTTTTAGAATTAAAACGTTTACTTTAATTACGATGCTTGTTTGTTCCTAATGTACTTAAAGTAATGAATCAGTCGATGTTTGTGTTCGTGATGCAGTAATTTCAGTAATAGGATATGTAAAAAAAATTATCGCGCGCGTGCTTACTCTCGCAATTAATGTTTTCCGGCTAAGCTGCTTTGCATAATGAATTTTATAAATTCTTGTTTAACTTTGCCGGGCGGTATTTTAAAATGATTTAATGAAAATGTTGTGTTGTTTATGATATGATAGTGAGACCGAGGAATTTTTATTTAAAAGTGTGGCGTAATCAACATCTAAAATCTTTTTTAAATAGCGTAATCATATATATTAGCATGAGTGATGAAGGCAAGTGCCCCGAAGAATAATTATACAAATGCAAATTATCAAACGTGTTGAAGTTTTCATGTCACTTTAATATTAAATCCGAATTTTAAATGAAATTATATACATATTCAAAAATGCATCGGAAGGGCTAGCAAACGGTTTGCACAAATTGGTGATAGAAATAATCCAAAATCTCTCAAACACAACAATGTAGAATATTTAAGTATAGAGCCGGTATAATTGTAGGCTGATACGTGTATTGGTTCGCGTTCTTATGTTGAATATGTTTTTATGTTTTGTATTTTAAATAGATTATTATTCCATGAATCGGTGTAGCGATAATAATTTCATATTTGTTGACGAATTATGTTCAAAATAGAGTTATCCACGAACTCGATTTCAAACGGAGTATATGTTGCTTGATAATCTTATTTTATTCACGATTTTCCACGCAAAAGTTATTGTCTTATGTTGGGTTGGGTTTAGTGGAATGTTAATTCGACAGTCGGTTGCAATCGGCGAATCCAGAAGTGTATGGGCAAGTCTGGCTAATGGAGCCCAATTTTTAAACACTCCCTACTCTAGTAGTGTTTATACTACACAAGATGTAAATAAATAAGTCTGGCTATATAGATAATAGTGTCTATTTGTGTAATGCATTGTATTTTCCTATAGAATTATATATGAAAATTATCGACGTAACCACTTATTGTAGCTTGCTTAAAATATTACCCAAATTATCTTGTTCAGCAAGTTATCCATAAGGGATGTAACATAGTAATTCTTACTTATTAATTAACTATTAAATGCAGAAATACACACATAATGAGTATGTAAACGAAAAAAAAAAACGAAATATAAAAATTTATGAAATAATTAAATAATAATTACGAACTTAGAAAATACGAATTATTATAGTATATTACTTAAAGAACAATTACGTACAAGTGTGTCAATTACATATATACGAGCGACGAAGGAGCGAGTAATGTAAATACACCCGTACGTAATCTCTTTAGAACTCGAGTAATGTACTATACTTTTTCTACGAGCATAGGTACAATTTCTTCTTCAGAGTCACTTTCACTCTTTTTAACGGACTGTGAGTTTAACCACAAATGTCAAATTAATTTTTGACAGCCAGCAAGAAGCGTTAGAATAGATTTCAGTATTTACTTTCAACATCCACTAATTTCTTAAATCTCGGCCAACATCGAAGCACCATATATTTTGAAATCGAAAATTTTATTTAAGAAAATATACAATTATAAATTATTTAGATATTTAGGAACTGTGTTCATGATCTATGCTCGAGCGATTTAGGTTGCAGTTGACCTTCTTTTGGTTCATCATCTGATGGTCCAGGTAGCATCTGGTACCGATCTTACTCAATCATGCTGAAACCACACAGGTTTCGGTTCAAATCTACCTGATATTTCCTTCACACAGGTTATGATTGTAAATATTGTTAATCAGATTGACTTGGTTTTAGACTTTCGTCTTCCCCTTGCTTTAAGCTTCTGAGGATTGCTTAACAGATTGTGCCAACCCATGTCAAGAAGTTGGGTTGCTTTAAATACAAAAATGTTCGAAAGTGTATGGAACAGTTTTCAACTACTTTGAAGTCACCAAATTTGTTCAGAAAATTGAATTTGTTGGGTTGAGTTTGGTTGGTTGTAAAAGTTCCATAAAGGTGTGGAAATTATATTTATACCGTTTCAAGTCAAATCCACTTGATCTTGGTATTTAATGGCCTTTAAATTTCGTTTGATGGTATGATTCGGATGCAAAGTTCTGAAATGTATCAAAATAATTTTTATTCACCCCCATGTCGCACCGATTGGCTCATGGAACTGAATTACCTTAAAAAATCTTGAGCGCGGAAAGTTCCATGAAGGCGACAATTAATATTAATTAATATCAAGTCCATTTGTTCTGTGAATAGAAGGAACTGGGAAATAAACGGAAATGTTTTCTAATTACATGTAAACCAACTCAATTGTTCTAAATCGAATGAAACTTATTGGGCTGAGTTGGGTTGGATTGGGAAAAGATCTGAAAATGCGTGGAAATAAATTCTAATATATAATATACTTTAAAGTCGATCCCATTTGTTCTTTGATTCGAATGGACTTGGACACTCCTTCGATTGGGTTGGCTTAAGAAACTTCTAAAAATGAGTGGAAATATGTTTTAATTATATTTAAGCCAATTATATGTGTTCTTTATATAATCGTCTTGGGTTGGGTTGACTTAGATTGGGTGTTAGAAGTTCCGAAAATATGTGAAAATCTTTGCTAATTACTTTCAAGTCAACTACATTTGTTCAGGGAATTCAATAAACTAGAAAACGGTGATACGAAGAAAGCAATTGCAGATTTTCTACAAAACATAACATAATGAAGTAGAGATTATAATTAAGACAAACAAAACGAATATCAAAGAAAAAAGACTGCCAACACCATTTTTCCCTTGGCAGCGCTCTGTATCCATTAAGCTCGTTCAGAATACGGATGGGTTAGTAGGAAGCCACAGGTAAACAATGTCGATGCACAACGTCAAGTGTGTGTTGGGTTGGGACAAAGTCGGGGAACTCATCCAGTACTTCAACAGACATAACATAGACATTATGTGCATTAACGAAACGAAACTGGTAGACGAAGACAACATGAGCTTCTGGGGTTACGTGACCGAAAGGAAAAACCGACCAGGACGTGGGGGTGGAGTTGCCGTTCTGATCAGGAACGATATATCCCTTCTGCGCGTCTGGAACGACGCCACACAACATCTGAATTTGATCTTGATCAAATTCCAGAATGACTTAAAACTGACTGCCTGGTACAATCCACCGACGTTACGTATTACGCAAGGTGACCTCCAGGCGCTTCTGGGTATCTGCAATGACAAATGACAATAGCGTTGAGTGATCTCAACGCCAGACATTCAACGTGGAATTGCGATCGGAACAACGCCAATGGGAATGTGGTCTTTTATCACACCCAGAGGCAATTGTTTCGTGGCTTTATCAGACACGCCGACACATCATCCGACAAACGGAGCGATAGCAACGACACCGGACATCGCCGTGGTGAGGAACTTGAGGAATCTCTCGGACCTCTTCACGGTCGATGACCTTAACTCGGACCATTACCCGATCACTTGAAGTGGGCGGGGCCAGACACGAACAGAGACGAACCCGGATCGTCGATGAAAGGACCGCATACTGGCCGTCGTGAGGACGCCGTCACCTAGCTCACAAAGGCGATCAAATACACAAAGGATTGTGCGATTAAAAGTCGTACGATAGACCCATACAAACTAGACCTGCTTCCTGGGCACATTTTGCAGGACATACCTGACCGGAACAAACAGCGTACATTTTGGCAAAGAACCGACTTGACCAGAACAGACGTTACATGAAAACACTGGCGCAACAGATATGAGACAAGATTTGGACGCACCAAAACGAGACTTGAACGCATGACGTCAAGACTGACAAAGAAATTCCAAAATGTTCCGCCGCTTGTGCACGAGGGAAGGACGTAAATGACTGACGAGGGGAAAGCGGAAGACCTTGCCAACACGATCGAGAAAGTGCGCGACATTGGGCTCGATGAACTAACGGACGAACAGACGGGCATCGTAGAACACGACGGATCTCCCTGTCCGGCCGCAACGATAACAATGACGACGACGGAGAGCCGCTCCGGCTAGCGACTCCCCGGGAGATATTCAGCATAATCAAGAGTCAAGGCCCGCTAAAAGCCACGGGAGAAGACGACATATAGAACAAACTTCTTCGGAATTTGTCTCGGAAAGCCTTAGTGCCACTGACGGACGTCATTAACACCATACTTAAACACTTCCAGCACTGGAAAAGTGCTGTAGTAGTACACATTCTGAAACTCGGGAAGCAACGTGACCTAACAAAACTACAGACCGACCAGCCTCCGCAGCAACTTTTCGAAGGTGGTGGTCAGTTATAAACAACCGACTGAGGGATCAAATCGACGAGCGTGGTCTCCTTAAGAACGAGCAATTCGGGTTCCGATCCGGATATAACACAATTACAGCTTATTCCGAGACCGTGACTTAGTTTAAGTAGAGCATTCGCAAGTGACTTCGTTACGTTTTGTTTAAACTATCGCCACACGTTTCCCCTAATTCCCAACCCCAACAAAGTTAATGTGCACGATCTCCAAGGAGTAAACATCCATGTCACCCGCGTGTGTCACCGATGCACCCTCGGTTCGACACTCAACATTCTTTAGACTCGATAGTCGGGTTCGCCCTTTGCACATTTTGGAAATGATATTGTTCATTGTATAGTAATTAGTTAATTAGATATAGTATACATATTAACCCCTTCGCGCTCTCCTATTCACGACAATAATAAATAGTGAATCGTGTTTGTATTTTTATTTATAAATAATAACAAATTTCCTCAAAATGAATATAAATATTTCAAATCAATTTTCACCCCCGGGTAACAATATGTACGGCTTTTAATCGGAATCAGGTTGTGGCAGTGACACTGCTTGACTTGCACAAATCACGGACTATCGTCATCAACCATCCGACTCATCCATTCATACCTAACCGACAGACAGAAAACAAGAATTAATCATATCATCTCAGCGCCCCATTTCATAAGAGCAGGTGTGCCTCAGGGATCCGTCCTTGGGCCGCAACTGTTCTCATTATTCATTAATGACATACCGACGTACGTAAACACATCGCTCATGATCTTCGCCGACGCTCCGGGCATTTACGCATCATCATTCTCAGAAATCAAAGCACACCGATAGATCGGAATGCGCATGAACGTACTGGAACACTACTTTGCGAACTGAAAACTAAAGATAAACGCGAAGAAATGTGAGTATCACATTTACGCAACCGACGGTACGTGGTGCCGAATACCATCCGGATCGACGGCATCGCGATTCCACTGAAAACGACAGTGAGATATCTAGGAGTAATACTTGACAGTAAGACAACGTTTAATGCACCTACAGTGTGTATCAGCCAAATGGAATAAATTCGATAATAAATAAATGGGGAAGGGGTTCGAAAAAACGCTCGGATACCTGGATAGGTATTTTTAGTTGCGCATTTTTTCAACAAAAACATACAGGTGTGCCATATAACAGTGACTAATACCAACTTACTTATTTTAAAACCAACAACCTGTATATACATATCAATTTTTGGTTTCTTCAGAAAAATCTATACATATTTCATGTACAATGTCCTATACCTATCTTCCGAAATATTATGTTGCGGAAATATTAAGTGTTTTCAGATTTACTGCAAAAATTAACATTAAAAAAATTATTTGGGACACTGGATGAGAGACGAACATACGCAATACCCTGGTTACTGTATTTACATTTATATTCCAGAATTTAATAGTACTTACGTTAAACCATTGTTGTTATTAAAAAGCTGTATTTCTTATACTGTTTTATTTAACGTTTCTGTACTGCTGTTACCTTCATCAGAAATAATATAATATAAGATTTGATATCGTTTTGAAGCATGTAATATTGTATTAAACTTGGATCTTAAAAAAATTCAAACGTAATTTACATGCGTCATATTTGTTTACATTTACATGTAGCGCCTTTGATCTCGTCGTATTGTAGAATACTTGGATGTTTGAAGATTCATTCGCAATATTTAAAAGGTGTTATTTTAAGAGAGATGGCCATGTCAATTACATTCGGATACATTGCGTCAAAACGTTACATAGACATAATTCCGTTCGTATAACTTAGATTATGGTATGGTAATAAGTATCCTTAAATCGAAAATAGTATTAATATGAAGCAAAATTGGTGGTGAATTAATTAATGCAATTTTTTTTTATAGTCAGTGAAATCAGCGAGGTTAGCGTGTTATTTGTTTGCAATTAAATGATTTGGTAATATATTTGTGATAGGTTCTTTATATAAATTTTGTCATTGATTGCCTTGGGTTCTTGATTATTTGTATCATTTCGTGCAGAAGTCTTTGGTGGTATTTGATGTCTTTTTTCACGATTGTTAAATTATCGAAATTGAATTTGTGTCCCGTGTGTTTTGTATGTTTTTTAAAGCTGTTAAGTTGCTGGAATATTTGTGTCCGTTTACTCTTTCTTCGATTAATTGCATGGTTTGCCCTATGTAACAGCTGTCGCAGTTTTTTGCATGGTATTCTGTAAATACAATTAGATTACTTGTTTGGTGGTAGGGTGTCTTTTAATTTTGTATATATTCCTCTACTGATTATATTTGTGTTTTCCTATGCTACGGTGAAGTTATACGGTTTTAATATTTGATTGATAGATTCTGCCAGTCTTTTAAAGTAAGGAGTTTTTATGTAATTAGGTTTATTATGTGTTAGGTTGTTAGTTGTTTTTATTTTATTGTTTAATGTTTGTGGATTCTGTTTTTAAAAAAAATATTGATGAATTTAGTAGGGTAATTGTTATTAGTTAGGGCCTATTTAGCTTTATTAATTGTGTCAGTTCTGTATTGTGGGCTCGTTAATTTTATGGCTCTATCTGCTATTGTAGCTACTAGGTTTCTTCTGTGTTGCTCAGGTTGTGATGATGAGTAATTTGTGTATCTTCCTGTCCACGTAGGTTTGGTATACCATTTTGTGTAAATTTTGGGATGGTCATTAATTAATGTTAGGTCCAGGAAATTGATTTGATTTTGTGTTTCGGTTTCAATTGTGAAAATTATTTTATTATTGTATTGATTAAATTGCTCAAGTATGTATTGGGTTTTATCAAGGGGCACAGCAGTCATCTACATATCTTTAGAAGAATCGTGGTGTAAAGTTAAGTTTAGGTATTATTGTGTTTTCTAGGTCCTCTAATACTAATTGTGCTGTTAGTACAGATATGGGCACTCCCATAGCTAATCCCAATATTAGCTCATAAAATTTGCCTTTGTATTGGAAATATGTGCCTTTTATTAGAGAAATTAATAGAGAATTTAATGTAGATACGTTATAATAAATTGGTAAACGTCAGAAACGATAATAATTTGAAATTGTCGTGTAAACGTGCTCCAAGGACAAATAATGTTATAGCGAAAATTTTCTTGAATCATTCTGTGGTCAGTATTTTATGACGAGTTTACCCAAATTCTGTGTTTTTATTCGACAAATTGACAAATTTTGGAGTTGCTTAGTGCAACGATCTTGTTTCATATACTTTATAAGATTATGTTGTCACTATTAGTCCAGAGTTTTTAGTGGAAGCTAACGTTTTTCTGTAAACACTACGGTGTAGTTTAGTATGGAATAAATAATGTTTGGAAATTTCACACTTTTATATCACTTAGTTTACGTACAGCATTATTAATCTACATTTGCATCGGAAGCAACTTTTTTTAACAATTAAAAAAGCTTTCAAATTAACGATGCTGCCTCGTTCTCGCACCAACCGTTAGAGTTTTCTTTTGTTTATGTAATCACTCCAAAAGTCTATATTTGTAATTTATCTGCGTGTTTCGCTATTATTTTATCAACGCCCCCCACTTTGTATACTTGTAATATTTATAAATATAATTAAGCAACTTTTCTATTTACAAATATAAGTTATTTACTTTTTGTTTGTGACGTAATAGCATGTGGATGTTTGATGATCAGGCTTATGAAATTAGAGAAACTGCCAGTCATCGGAATCGAACCAGGGATTCCCTTTGTTGTGGCTGAAAACTCAACCAACCGACAGTCATTAATGTAGATAGAGTTATTTGAGCTACAAATTTTACCCCATTAGCCCAAAGCCCATACACCGAAATTACAAAATCTAGAAAAAAAAACGCTGGTATACATGAGAATCGTGGCGTCTAAAATACATTGCTGGTCATCGGAATCGAACCAATTCCAAATTCCAAATTATTTATTAACTCAATTTCTATAACTAATTTACAATATAAAATATAGTAAATATAAATATATGTAGTATAGATTGTAAGCCCCCATGCTCGGCACTTATCTTACAACTAACAACAAAATTTCTGACCACAACAATTTTCGTGTGCCTCTTTCGATGGAAGTGTCCAGTGTCTAACTTTCAAAAATCCGCCGTCTACGTCCTGCCGTATGGTTACGTTTTAGTAGTCTTCGTTAAAAAGTCCAGAGTCTCATACGGCAGTCGGCGCACGTGCGTCTGTCTTCGCTGGTGGCGTTGGTAGATAATTGTACGTATCAGTACGTTGTTGTGAGTGACAGTTTGCCTGTAAAAGCAGTCCGCCATCTCAGTAATGTAATTTGTCCGTAGGGGTACGTCTGCACCTGCAGTCATGTCGCGTACACGTGTATATCTGTCGGGGCTGCACTAATTTGAAACTCATTTTGGAAGCCCCAAACCACAAAGGCGACGTATACGTCATCGTCGGCCTGACTACTGTCTTGTATAAGAATTTATTAAGTTTGTTGTCAGTCGAAATGCTGCTGTTCTTAGCGACCATAGAGTAGATGGCCTTAAGAACAGCATGCGCACGTCTGTTTACTTCACGTGCACACTGTGTATCAGCCAAATGGAATAAATTCGATAATAAATAAATGGCGACACATTCGAAAAAATGCTCGGATATGTCGATTGGTATTTTTAGTTGCGCATTTTTTTAAATAAAACTTTTTATATAGAGTGTGTGTCATGTAATAGTGACCAACTTTCTGATTTTAAATACAATACCCTGAATATTTATCAATTTTTGGATTCTTCAGAAAATTGTAGATATATTTCATGCACAATATCCTATACCTGTCTTCAACTGTTTCGGAAATATTATTTACATTTATATTCCAGCAATTAATAGTACTTAAGTTAAATCATTGTGCCATAGTGTATAATACAATATATACAGTGTGTTTCACTTAAGAGTGTAACACCATCATATCTTTTTTATTTTTAATACAATTTTAGTATTTTTTTTCTCAAAAGTAGAATATTTGTTGCTCTATTTGCTCCCAAAAAACCAATTGTCTTCTTTAAATGCAAAGCAACCTGCGATGGCAAAATATACGGCAAAAATCAAAAAAAAGGATGCTGTGAAAATTTTGATTGAAATAAACTCTGAACTGTCAAAGTTTTTTATAGTTGTTGTTGTTTAGGCGCAGCCACATGTGCAAGTAATATTTAACGAATTGGAATTACTTTTGAAGACAATTTTAATATTTTTAATTTTCATGAAATTTTGGATTTAGGGTTTTTGGGCAATTCTGAACAATTATTACTAGTAAAATTTTTCGATAAAAAATCCCTAAAGTGATTTCCTGATTTGTTCCATTTATTTTGAAATCACAGGTTGCTTTGCATTTAAGGAAGACAATTGGTTTTTGGGGAGTAAATAGAGCAATAGGTATTCTACGTTTGGGAAAAAAAGTACTAAAATTGAACTAAAAATAAAAAAGATATGATGGTGTTACACCCTTAAGTGAAACACACTGTATATATATATATATATATATTTAAATTTTGATGAGTTTCTAAACGGTTTTCTTTGTCGTGATATTTATATGTAGTTGAAAATTCTGTTTATCTGGGTTTTGCGACAGTTGAAAGGTATTTTTTAATAAGAACATGCGTTTTTGGTTGTTAAAAACATGTTTTATTGACGTTTCGGCCTCATGGGGCCTTTTTCCAGTATGCTAGTAAAACCAAACACATAAACGACGCTGCTCATTTTAAATAAAATTTCGAAAAAGGCCCCATGAGGCCGAAACGTCAATAAAACATGTTTTTAACAACCAAAAACACATGTTTTTATTAAAAAATACCTTTCAACTGTCGCAAAACCCAGATAAACAGAATTTTCAACTACATATATATATATTAAAAATGTGTCTTGTCAAATCTGACAGCAAAATGTAAAATTTACACGAAAGATGGTCTAATCTTACACCTCAATGGTGCAGTGAACATTAATTAAAAACAGGTCCATGAAGAGTAACTGGTGGATCGCTAGACAATATTGTTTCTGGGTTATTACCCTTCGTCAGTAGCGATTACCAAGAACCTTAGTTGTTGAAATACCTTTACATGTAGTGGCCATCAAAACTTCTTGGCGCGAGCCAATCACTCCTAACGAACCACTGACAACAGAACACTGACTAGACGATACCTTGTCTAACACCTTGCGGAGACTAAACAAGAGACGACTGTCAAACGTCCAGTGTCAACATATAAAAGGAATGCTGCAATTAAGTTCAAAAACAATTCAAATTAAAAATGTGTCTTGTCAAATTTGACAGCAAAATGTAAAATTAAGTTCGAGCCAATCACTCCTAACGCCAAAAAGTTTTGATGGCCACTACATGTAAAGGTATTTCAACAACTAAGGTTCTTGGTAATCGCTACTGACGAAGGGTAATAACCCAGAACAATATTGGCTAGCGATCCACCAGTTAGTCTTCATGGACCTGTTTTAATTAATGTTCACTGCACTATTGAGGTGTAAGATTAGACCATCTTTCGTGTGTATATATATATATATATATATATATATATATATATTCTTCTTATATTTGAAGTGTTGTCTCACGTTGTTTGCCAATTATTTAATGGTACTTCTTGCTTCTGGTGCGATTTTATTTTATAAATGTGGACTATTGGTCCCTATTAATTGTTTTGTTGAACGTAATTGAAACACGTATGTCCGTTTTTAAAACGTCCAAATATTACTATCGTTTATTTATCTATCTCCACGGACACCAATCTCAAATATTCATGTGTATCTAATTTTTGTATCAAACTGTCGAATATTTGACATTGATGTACATACATGTTAATAATGGCTAAATCGTTTTCATATTGCACATACCTATTACATAATTTTAATAATTATAATTATAACAACATATATTTTAATTTATAATTTATATCATGACTTAATACTTAAAGTATTTTGCATTCAAGCTACATAGTTACAGGATTATACTTTCGATCATTACACATAAAATAAGAATTTTCATAAGTTGAACATGCGCCCCCAATTTTATTTTGATTTATAAATAAAATCTTAGAACTTCCTGCTTCATCCTGCTTCTTTTCTTCATCCGTTTTCTGCATTTCTTAATTATGTCTTCTAATTCCAAATTTTCTTTCTTCTGCTTCCATGGTCTATCTGGATAAACTTCCTTCATCAATGTAATAGATGTATAATTCGTTATAGTACTTGGTATATTATTAATAATCATTGCAACCTCTTTCACATAAATATCCCATTGATCATGTATTTCATGTGTTTCTTGTAAATATCTTTCACTGTACACCATCCATAATCTTCTATTGCTTAAATGTTCCAAACCGTCAAGTAAATCTTTTATAATTACTTTCCCATGTTCTGTTCCTAGTAGAATTAACTCTTGTTCGTTTAACCTTTTATTTACAATCTGTTGCTTCATGAAATACCCCTTGTCATCTTTCAATTCCTTTAATTTTTTTCTAATTTCATCAAAACTAGTAGATATGTGTACCTCTTTTAATTGATTGTGAGCTGTATTTAATTCCTCAACACTTCTAATATTCACTTCTAAATTATCTTTCATTCCCCCTACTTCACTTGTGATTATATTTATATTATTTTTAATTACAACATTTTCTCTCTTAAGCATATCTAATTGACCAACTTGTAGAACTACTTTTTCATTTATCTTATCATAAATACCCGTCAATTCAAGTTGAAATTCCTGTCTCAATTCGTTCTTCCCATCTTTTATCTTCAAGAGAAATTCTTCTCTCCCAGTCATTGTTCCAATTTCTGTTGTACTCCTTCCATCTTCTCTTGTCCTACTTCCATCTTCTGTTGTACTTCTTCCATCTTCTGTTGTATTACTTCTATCTTCTCTCACAGTCCTTGTTCCAATTTCTGTTGTACTCTTTCCATCTTCGCTGGTCCTACTTCCATCTTCTCTCCCAATCCTTGTTCCATTTTCTGCATCCGTTCCATCATGTTCCGCATAAACGTCATCATATCTACGTCCTTAGTATGTCCTTCTGGTGGCATGTCCTCCCTTGGATCGGCATTCTCCTCATCTGACTTCCTTTGAATTATGTGCCTGGTATCCATGGTTATTTCTCTTTTCGGCCTTTGATTCCAGTCGATACGTTTAACTTAATGTATCGGAGATCCTTTTCAAATAGCCCCACGTTGGGCGCCAATTATTATGTAAGGATTCTTCTTATATTTGAAGTGTTGTCTCACGTTGTTTGCCAATTATTTAATGATACTTCTTCCTTCTGATGCGTTTTTATTTTATAAATGTAGACTATTGGTCTCTATTAATTGTTTTGTTACTTGAACGTAATTGAAACACGTGTCCGGTCCGTTTTAAAACGTCCAAATATTACTATCATTTATTTATACATCTCCACGGACACCAATCTCAAAAATTCATGTGTATCTAATTTTTATATCAAATTGACGAATAGTTGACATTGATGTACGTGTTAATCATGGCTACATCGTTTTCATATTCTACATACCTATTACATAATTTTAATAATTACAATTATAACCACATATATTTTAAATTTATAATTTATATCATGACAATATATAATACAATTTAATGCGGATTCATGCATTTCGTCCTTGCATTTTAGTAATTGCATTATTTACAACACACCCGTGAAGTTCATCCTTAGCCTTCGTGCGCAATATAAATTAATAACAAAGCCGAATAATAAGAAAGTTGCGCTGATTATTCAATCTATATTCAGTCGAGGAAAAAGTTTCATAATATCGTCTCGAGTTAAACTTAACAAACTCCCGTCTATCGTACAAAGTTACAAACTCAGCGTTTCGTTCAAAATGTACTAAACGCGAAACTCCGTATTTGAGTTTCCTTTGATTCATTCACAACGTGTTTCGAGAGATATTTTCACTCGTTCGGTTCAATTCGAATTGAATTGATGGAAATTAGAGATAAAATTCCGGAAATGGTGCTTAGGGCACTTAAAAGTAAAGACAGTTATTAATTATTATTGATTCTACAATTACAAAATGCATGTCAGCTGAATGATTTCTCTACAACACTTCATCAATTGATCTCTTGAATGCTTTGAACAAATGTGCATAAGCAATTCAACATTTAAACTTATTTTTTCTTTAAAAATAGTTGTACTCACGAACTACGTTAAACATCGTTCGACGCAGGAACCGCTGCACTTAAAACCGACTTAAAGTTTTTTTATATAAATAGGTCTACGTCGAACGTTTTGGATAATAATTCCATTGTTAAGCTATTAACCTATTGTTTTTGAGTTCGTCGTTGCAAATGTATACACATGAAGTTTCAAGTGAGCAGAATTTTTTCTTGTCAAATGCAAAACAGCGTCTTGTGACATGTCGATATGTTACAGTGAAACTTGATTGGCAGTCGATAACATTATAGAAGCAGTTGGAATGTAATATCAAATATTTGGGTTTTCAGATGAATTTTAAACATTCGAGTAATGCCAGTACGCGGTATGCGACAACACCACACGCGATAACACAAATATTTATACGAAATTTGAAGTAACGGTATCGAATAATTACTATATGATGATGCATTGATGAAAATTATTCGATTACGTAAATTTATCATTGCTTTTTATTTTATATTATTTTTTAATTTATTTAATTTGAGGTAACTGCAGTGTGAAGTCATAGATTCGATAAAGTTTAATATGCGATGTTTTTACAAATTGCAAATCCAAACTGGAAGAATTATATTAAAATTATTATAACAAATCTTTAATTTAATCAGTTATCCGGAAGTACAGATTAACCAAATACTAGTAAATATTTATATACAGTGCACCAAACAAGTTGATACAAATCATAATAGTAACCACATTCACCATAATTTGCTCCAATCGTACGGTATATCAAAGCTAAATTTTAGTATTTATTTTGCAGATTACACAAAATAAAATTGCACCTTTTACCTGATTTTATTTCTAATCTACGTCAATAGAAACTTCAAACTTCATGGTTTGCAACCATGTGCATACATATTATGACCTAGTGCTAAAGATTAAGAACACCCTGAAATTCAACCTAAATCATGCTTACAACGAAGTATCAATTGATTCGGGTGGGTTGAGTTGGGTTGAAACTCCACCTCACAATAAGCTTCATCTGAGTTTAAAAAGAACCCCAACCTAACTATTTTAAGAGTAGAATCCAATACATTTCAATTGATCTTCTTTGGACGCCTGGATGTAATCCATTCTAAACGTGTAACATTGGTTATTCTTGAGAGTGCAATTACCTTCACCCATTTTCGTTATGGGAAATCGACAATTAACAGTTAGCATTTGTTGATGAACTTCAGTGACGTGGCACCAACATGCTGTAAACCGTCAATTCAAATTGTTTTTAATGCAAAAATTGCAGACAGACAAAATTTAATATAAAAAATTTCCTCTAAATATTATATAACACATACAGATTTTTATAATTAAATATTTGTTTAACTCATATCAGAAAACACATACAATTAAAATTGTACACATATGTTCTTCCGACTTTGTTGCCAGTTATGCTGCCATCGTTGACGGGATTGGTTTCTCTCGCAATGGATTACTCGATATCTAATTTTCTTATGATGTAATAGCATAATAATTTTTTTCCAATTCGTATTAATAAAATTTTCATTTTTTTTTTACTTTATTCACGTGGCTATTGACAACGTGAATAAAATTGGAAAAAATATCGTATGAAACACGTCAATAAAGAAATGTTATCCACTCAAAAACATTATAACTATTTTTCGTGGATAAAATTCGACTTTATTCACTTATACCATAAATAGCTATTTTCCATGTAAGTTTAAAATGCTATTTATCGAATATGTTTCCATGACGCTAAGTGGTGTTATAAACACACCTTGACAAGCCCTGTCTTTGTCCACTTTAGTCACGGGCTGAAGTTCTAGCTATAGATTTTTAATCGGGAAAAACAATTGCAACGCAAAATCAAATTAGGTTTTACTTTTCATCAATCTCTCAAAATAACCCGACGCAGCGCGACAAGCAATTTTGAATTTTGTTATGAAAATAACGTGCTTCTTGTAAAAATGTTAGTTCGCTACCAGAGAAATCGAAAAGTCAGTACGAACGTGCATATAAGATTGGGATCGGGAAAACCAAACAAATTCATTATATGAAAATGTGTTACTTGCTCACTTCCAAAATCTTTTGAAAAGGATGAAATCGTCCTCTTTGTGGGCAATCTACTCAATGCTACGGATGACAATCTAAAAAACAATGTGGATATACGCAAGTTGCCCAAATTGTGTGCGTTTCTGAAACATAAATCTGCTCCCGATAGAGAATACCTATTTACAAAGGTAAAGTATAAAGCAGAATTGAATAAAGATATAAAAATTATAAATGTTTTAGGATGGGTTAATTTTTGGTATAATGGGAGCTTGTCGGCGGTAAGAATTGACGAAAATTGAATCAAGTCATATTGAAGACCTACCTCAACATTGCCCTTTCAGTACACATTCCTGATACAAAAACAAAAAATCTGCAGTGGTCCGCACTGAACTTTCTTATTCTTAGTTATACTACATTTTTCGAAAAAACTTTATAAATGAAAGTTGTTTACATTTTCAATATATACAACTATTATAAGAAAAGGGGAGGACGGTTATCAAACATAAGGAAGGGAAGCAGGTAGAGAAGGAGTTGGTGGAGCGTTGGTCACAGGTGGAAGCGCAGGAGAGAGAAGGGGAAATAGGGCGAGCAAGGTATAATGAGAAATATGAGCTGCAGGTGTTCAGGGGAAGACCAAGATACCTAGGTGGGGGCAAGACAGCAGAAGAGGAGAAGCTAGTGGCGAGATTCAGGTGCGGAAATGAAGAGAGGAAGAACAAGTATTGGATGGGAGATGAATACAAGCAAGAGATGTATAGCTTGTGAAAGAGGTTTAGATGAATGGAGGCACTGGTGGGAGGAGGGCGATGAAATGGGATGGAGCAGGGAGGAGGTGGAAAGGGGTAGAAATTAGAGGTGGAAGGGTGAGGGTGCGGAGCTGCTAGTGGAGTTAAAGGGGTGGAGGGAAGAGGGTAGGAGAAGGAGGGAGGCAGAAAGAAAGAAATTATATTATGTTGCAGATGAGGTGACCAGGAGGTAGTACGAGAGAAAGATGTGAGAGGCCAGGAAGAAGAGGCAGAGGGAGGGCGAGAAGGAGTAAAAATACGACGGCAAGAAGGAAGGATAAGATTTTGATTGAGTTGTTTGGAAATTTGTAGCGAGTTCTTATATAATTTAAATTATTGTTATGGAATTATGGGATGCCAAATAAAGGTTTATTTATCATAAGAATATTTTTTTCGATAACTCGTACCATTTTCAAGATACGGAAATAAGGTGATAAGAATAAAGCATAACTTCCGGTTGAGATATTGCTTTAAAAATAGGTATTTTTCCTCGTGTGGATGCTAGAGCGCGTATAGGCACACACCCAGTCACACATACACACACATACACACACACACACGTACACACATCTGCATCTGGGACGTCTGTTTGTTATTGGAGCCAATTTATACTATACCTACATGGAACTTCGACCTCCAAACCTGACGTTTGTAGCCGATTTTTCTACATATACAAAACAGCCCATTGGAATAAATAAATTTGACAGCATTGCTAGTGTAGTAGTTATTTTTTAAAAATTTAAATATTTAAAGTTGCCTGACTGTGCTAATTGCACCGGCCATTATTTAAGAAGGTCTTCAGCAACCATTTTGGTTGATTCTGGTACGAACAGTACAGCTTTAAAGCGCCATGGAGGCTTGCGATCAACAGCTGTTGCAGAGGGTTATATTGGCCACTCGTTAAACAATAAAATCGAGACAGCACATAAAATCTTAAATGCTGTTCAAGATACTCCTGCGCAAAAGAATAATAATAATAGACTCGTGTTATTAAACACTCGCTCCGCTACGCCCCGCTCGTGCCTAATAAAACTCGTGACTAAAATGACGTTTGTAACACTTGTTGCATAATATACTATTATACCCACAAAGACAAATATAATCGTGTTATTTCCTGTTCCTGTTTCTAATAATAATTGTCGCGGTGTTAGTCTACGGTCACACTTGCCTTTTTTGACGCAGAACTTGTGCGTGAAAAAACGCAAACAAAATGAAATACGTGGATTTGAATGAAAGTGGCTACACGCTGCGTTTTTTCCCGGATGTGTAGCGTTAATTTGTGCACGCAGAGCAATGCGCCCGGGTCCATTTTTACACATAGTTTTTACGCATGTAACTGGCCACACGGGCGTGAAAAGACGCTGCGGGCGAATATCAGTTTGTCAAATTAGTTTTACGTTATTACGAATAGTTAGCTGGTAGGAATGGATTTCTTGGACAGTGAGTTAATTATTCTGGAGGTAGAAAAGTACACGTGCCTTTATGACACAAGGGTACAAGAATTTAAAAACCGACAGAACAGAGCAGAACTATTCAGTAAAGTGTTTTTTCAATTTTATTTCCTCTCGTCCCATATGTATGAATGCTCTCCAAGGGGCACATTATTATGTCATCGAAATTATATCAATCTCCCTTTCTCACATAATTGTGGAGCACACAGCATGCCTTAATAATTGTATCTGCAAAGTGCACACCGACATCAATTGGTCGGTGAAAAATTCTCCGTTCATTTGCCGGAATGCCAAATGCAAATTTTAACATATCGCATCGCCCTCGAAAATCTGTAATTATTTATTTTTCTTTCAGGAGTTCGACATTTTGCAGGGTATGGTCTCAATTCTCGCTAAGGGCTAACGCCTCATCAGCCATAAACACAAAAGGGAGTTTAATGTTTGGTGGTAAATTTTCTTCCCTAAACCAGTTGCTTTCAGCATATTCGAGTCTCCTTCATGATCATCTATATATCTGAAATGGTATTCACTATCTGCAACAGCCATTAATACGACTGAGAAGTACTTCTTGTAATTAAAAAAACTGCACTAATACATTTCCGCATAGCTTTGTTTCTTCTTGAGATGGTATTTTTAACAACCGATAAGAGTATTTGAAATGAGCTAATAGACATTCTGTAATACTCGAAAAACTTATCAGCATGTTCTTTCAGTTTATTATGAGGAGCATAAATTTGCCCTTGTCAGATCTTTCGGTTAATATGGTATGGATCCACCACATTCTCTGGCGTTGTTTACGACGTCAATAACAAATAACAACAACGAACAAATAATGCAACACTTATTGCATTAACTGAGTTCCTGTTTAAATAAATTGTGGCCATATTTCACTGTGGGAACCAAGACAAAACTGACGACTTCATCAACTGTAGTGAATGATCTCGTAGAGAACGTGAAATCAAGCGCGTGTTGCCAGGTACATGCGTTTTTTCACGTTGCGTTTTATCCCGCTCGTGTGGCCACGTCATTTGCGACAATTTAAGTTGCGTTTTTGCACAAGTTCTGCGTGAAAAAACGCAAGTGTGGCCGTAGACTTAACGAGTCGTAAAAACTTCCTGACTGGGTATTTGTGCTACGATGAAATAAGTTTTGATGTTATCTCGTTCACTGGAATACACTAAGAAGAAAGGAAGCGTAAATATGAAAAATGAACACGTATTCATATATAGTGAAATGAATATTGATATAAAGGTAGCTTCTAGAGTAGGAACAAATAAATAATGCACCCAATACGCAAGTGGGAGGCTTGCTCAGAAAGAAGGGTGACAGAACAAATGATACATGGCCCCAAAGACACAAGAACAGTTATTATAACATACGGACAAAGAAAGATGTTGGCAGTAATTAATGCAGATAGTACCTTCTGGGCGGACTTCGACCGAAAGAGTTGTTCGAAGTCTAGGAAAGTATTGAGAGGACGTAAGAAACGATAACAGGGCAAGGCTTTTGGATTCCTGTTTTCTCCAAGATATAATTATAACTAGCTCTTGGTGCAAGCATAAACAATGCACACATATACAAGAGAGATGACAAATATGTAATAGTAGAAAAGAACAAAGTAAAAGATGTGTACGAAAGTACGCAGAAAACCATTACCTTCTGGCGACAAATCTTAATTTACGAAACAGAGGTGCGAGACAATTTTAATTACATTGTAGTCGGAAGTAAATGTAACAGAACAGCTATAGAAGAGAGTTAATATTAGAAGCAGCAAAGCAACCGTGCGGGGTTTGCAGTATAGTTAAAAATAAGCATCAAACATCATGGTGGGATGAAATGATAAAAGAAATTATCAAATCGAAATCAGCTGCATTGACGAAATACCTTACAAGTGTTAAAAAGCTAGTTACGAAGAAAAATGTATAGCTGGACTGAATTTAGGCATAATTTCGAGCGAGATAGTAGGGCTAATCAGAAACTATGTTATAAAATTCAGCAAGGATAAAATCAGGAAACGAACCTCCATATAAAAATGTAAGAAACTAACTGAGAAATATAAATAATGACACGATGAAGGGAATACTTAGGAGGTGCATTTGGAATACTACAGTAACTAGTACTACATTGTAGTACTAGTGGGGTACTACAGTAATACAAAATTCGTTTTATGCTACTTTACTCAGTACAGATGGGAGATACGATTCTTCTATATTAGATTGTTTATTTCTAATTTCGCCTGCATATATTGACGGCACGATATTGTTTAAATTAAATTGTTTATTCCTAATTTCGCTTGATGGAACCTCTTCGATTCTGATCGCCAAAATTCAATTATTGTAGCTTCATTTAGATTATCTTATACATGATTGATTAGTGGGCTTCAGCTAGCCATGCAGTATATCTCTAGATTTAAACTTTTCTCGCAAAATTCCACAATTTGTCAACTGTTAAATTTTAAAATTACTAATGAATATAAATCAAAAGTATAACATTTTTTCAATTGGAGAAAATGTAATTTCAATACTTATATGTGCACACGTATGTAGTGTCGCGTCTCAAATGAAAGGACTTGACAAGTAGAAATCAGAAATGACTTCCACTTCTGGCACTAAGGCCAGCATGTAAAAATGCAGGGAAACATATACAGAATTTTAATGGGATGGTTGTAAACAAGGGACCTGCTAGGACAATGATAATACAATTATTATCACTAGCATAGAAACGAACATCTGAGAAGAACCCAATAATTTTATTTATTCACAATCACTAGAGATATGTATGTTGATTTCTTACCTTTTCGAGGATTGAAAGTACATAATTCCTAACCGTCCTTATTTTCCCACGGGGTGAAAGTAATCACTTTCCTCCCACGGGCGAAAAAGTAAGGGCTGCCAACCATTAGACAATTACATGTTCAATAATATTTAAGGCGCTAATAAATTTTGAAACGCTTCGGCAGGTGCTTCTTTTAATTCAGGTGGAGTGCCATGATCCATTTCGCTATCTGAATTTTCATCTCGCCTCTCATATCATCTCTATGATTCTCACAATTATTCGAAGAATAATTAATACAAATGCCAGATTGATTGAACAAATGTCAAATGAATTTAAATGCAACGTCATAGGCTACTTCATCAAAAATTATTGAATAAAAACCACCTCGGTGTAATATACTCTTTATCTACTTTGCGTTAATAATGAACTCATTATAAGATCGAAAACAGTTTCACAATGAGTCGTATTATTAAACTGTTTTTGGTAACTTTTAGTTTGGTTGAGTTCGTGCCATGACTTAATCTGTCATATATCTCTTGGATTTTACCGGCAACAAATTCTCAACAGCATTTTGAGCGGCTTCGCGTATGTCCGGCGGGGTACACGTAAATTCAGCGTTTTCTGCCTCCATTTTGCACACAAATTACAGAAATTATGACGGCTATTAGATTATTTTGAAATTTAAATTTAAGTGTCAATATCAGTGAACCCAACCTACGCGAAAGTTCCTAGTCTAATACGAAAACTTGAACAGGCGAAATTTCAAGAATTAGTAAAGCAAAGTAGATAAAATAGTATATTACACTCGTTTGGTAAGGCAATATTGTCGCACTCGTTCCATTGGGGCACTCCTCGCAAGCTCGTCGTGCCCCAAACCAACTCGTGCGACAATCTGGTGCCTTACTAAACTTGTATAATAACATACTATTTCCACATAGTTCCCTGACAGCTTAATACATTTTATGTATCGGTGCAAAAATCTGCATTTTGTTCCGTCAGCCACTCATTTACGGCTGCCACCACAAAAAATAGTCGGTAGGGGCAAAATCTGTTCAAATATACCAAAGCCGTTGCGTTGCGAATGGCAGCCATTGAAACATAGCTTTTGTGGGCCGGAGCGTTGGCTTGATGCTTTTCCTTTATTGCTTCTCGAATGTTTGGTGTTAAATCTGCGTAATATTGCCATGTTACGGTGAGTCCACGTGGTAAATAATCTACAAAATAACTCCCTCAAAATCCCAAAAAACCGTTGCTATGATTTTGCCTGCCGAAGAAACAACATTTTAAATTTTCGAGGAGGTGGGGATAATTTATGTAGCGTTTAAATACTTTGGCATTTCGACTCTGGGTTAAAGTGATGAACCCAACTTTCATCCATTGTAACAAATATTTGTAAACATTGGCCGGGGTCTCTATTAACTGCCAAATTTGTCTCTGCGGTAACGTGTCGGAAGCGTTTTTGATCTGCCATTAGCATTTTTGGAGAATCAATTCTTCGTACATTTTTTTTCCACGCTCTCAACTGAAATGCCACCTCTCCGCTATGAAACTGACGGTAATCCTTCTATCATCCAGTACAAAATGGATCAAATTAATAGTTTCTTTGGTAACCAAAATTTTTTGTGGTCTTGCACCCGGCGCCTGTTTACAGGACTCTATCCCCAGTTTGAAATCTCGTGACCAATGTTTAGTTACCAGGTATGAAGGCGCAGAATCACTCAATACTTCAGTCATGTCCTTATGAATTTCTTGCGGTGCTAAACCTTTCTTACAGAGGTATTTCATAACAGCTCCTGTTTCAGTTTTATCCATTTTAATAAAATTACAAAAACCACAAGAGAACTGAACTAATATTTCAAATAAATGAAAAGATAGAGAGGTGCAATTTGATATACACGTCAATAAATGACACTTCGGATGAAAGCAGTTTTTCAATTGTCAATGCCTACTATGTTAGGGACAGTAATTGAACAGCCTTCGTAGTAAGGAAATATTTTGCTGATTTACAGTTATGAGTTGTTAAACTGACGTTCAAAAACGGCTCCAGCAAGGATTTCACCAATTATAGGTTATTTTACATATCTCCAGCAATAGAGATATGGTTTGCCAACTTACTCAGAGCGTAATTTGAGTTCCAAGAGGCTAAAATTAGCAAAATCAACCTCTTGAGATGCACGTATATGCAATATACGTACAAATATATTTTTTTATTTCTCCAGTTAAGGATGGGGGTTCCCGAAATCTATTTGAATGGATTGCAGATAATTTTTGAGGAAATATAATTACTCAGACAACGCAAAGAATGCAGGAAGATACTGTTTTGGGTCTGCTGTTCTTCCATATTTATGTTAAAGATATCTAAAGACACTGCAGATCAACAAGACTTAGAACAGTGATTCTTCTGCTACCCAGTGACGGTTGATCCACCGATTTCCTTCTTTCAAGCCCATTCCTTGCCCATATTTTACCTGTTATTTGCCCCATTTGATCCTCTCTTTTCATGGTCTTCTAACTGTTGTCCTCCTTATCTCCCTGCTAGTCATCGTCTCCACTTCCACTCGCATTGCTTGGTCAAATCATCACAAATATTTCTCATTTTTTTCACAAATGAAATAATTTCCGTAATAATTATTTCTTCGATTCTGCCCGACTAGTCATTTACAGACACACACATAGGGATTGTATGATGGGAAGAATTATTTGCTTGCCGTCGATTACGTAGATATGTCGAATAAATTTAATTCAGTCAAACAAAACGAATAATTATATTTCTTGTACACGTAATGGAAAACAGCCATTTTAGTATGTAGACAATATTGACGTAATGTGCCATTTCACTCGTTACCAACACTTTACTGGTTGATGACATTTTACTCGTTAGCAACACATTATTTCGGCGATAACACAACCTTGATAAATGTAATAAATTATGCAAATGGGAGGAGATTTATATCTGCGTTGAACTGAGAGACTAATTGAACTTACAAAGCAATCTAGTATTTATAAAATTTATTTCGATGCTGTGATTCCAAATTTGAAAGTTAATTTCCGATAATGTTTATAAAACACTTGAATGCTTGATACTTAGTTTTGTCGTTTTCGTGACATCGACCGATACAGACATAACGCTGGTATATTGTAACCTACACGGTAAGGGGCCGAGTTTATATAACCTCGGCACCCCTTCGTCGGTCATTTTCAATGTTACTAAATGTTGGGAGGTTGTAATGACTAATTTTTGCAATTAATTATTGCTCATCTATAATCTGCCATTAAGTAATAATGGGCAATACATGCAAAGAAGAAAGACATCAAGCTTAAATGGGAAGGACTACAGGAATAAAGAACAAGATGAACTACTGATTTTGTCGACATCAAATCGTGCGTTGAAAACCATTTTTTGATGGCAGTAAGGAAATCTGCCAATGGCAGGAAGGAAATCTGCAAAAAAAAATGTGTTTATAAATCGATATGAAAGCTGTGTATATTCAAAAGCCACTTAAAATGCGTGCAATTTTTCCAGATGACATATACGTATGGTGAAAGGAAGTACAACTTATTGAAATATAAAATAAACGTAGCAGCGAAAAATTTAAATATTGAGAAATAGAATTGCTGTTAATTCAAACCGTTTATAATTTGTACTAATGAAGGAGTGACAAATCGTTAAGATGAATTTAATTCACTATATGTTTACATTGAATGTAACTTTCTTGAAAGGGTGCTTGCCGTCGGATAACGGACGGATATCGGATAGTTATTGAAAAATTGATTTATTTTAATTCGTAACACAAACACTGTGTTTTTTTTTGTTTTTATCATAGACATAATTATTTGGCGAAATAAGTACCCCATCATTACTAACTATACAAAATTGATTATTCATTCTTGGTCTTGCTATCTATGTATCATTATGTAGTAATTCTTTTATTTTTCAAGAGTGCTCTCGCCATATCGTTCGACATATTTTGGTATTTCCTCGACCTCTATTTCTTTGTATACCAGCTTCCCATTTGACTCATATATTAAAATAATCTACTTGTACTTTTTAAATATTTACATTATTATTTACTTGGCGTGATGAATTTTAAAATCTTTCTCGTTTTCAACGATTTTTTTTCTTCAAACATATGCACTTTTGGAACCATTAAAATGCGATTAAGTCCATCTCAAATTTTATTAATATTAAAAAAATTGTTTAGAATCGTAAAACTTCCTGTGATTTATAGCGCAAAATTTGTGGGAACCGAAATGTTATATCCTTCCAGATTGTTTTATTAAATTGCACAGGACCGTATTAGGACGGTGATTTAATTATTCTTACGCGTTCGTAGCATAGTAGTTGCTGGGTTGTTCGAAACCCTGTCCATGCACGACTGTACGTACCTTCCCTCGAGAGATTGAGTGTCATAAAGTTTATTAGTACCTGTTTACATTTGCTTAAATTTATTACAAGTGTTTACGTTCAAAAGTTTCGTCTTTTATTTTGGGATGAGTTCAAATGAGAACGAAATCATTATTCAAGAATCCAAGTATTTTCCACAAATCGAACTATTTAATTAAAGCATCTTAATGCTTGATTACCTACACCTTGGATTTGCCCCTATTTATTGGGCCGGTGTTTCTGCAACAAGATACAGAGCCGAATCTGCAGCGTTCGAAAGTAAAAACCGTATTATGTCATGCACTCACGTTCTAATCTGTTATTATAATGTTACGGGTGCGGAAGATTTTCTATTTTTACTTATGACAACGGTCATTAAATCCAACAAAATAATTAGCAATTCAAATATCCAGTCGGATCATCGTCGACGCGGCTTGATATTTAGAACAAAAAAAATCTTAGATATTTTGCAAATCTTCGTTACCTGATTTGTATGCTCCAAGGCGTTAATCGACTTGCCTCGTACGCACGGATTCTAATGCGCTTTCATTTTCTAATTTGCATGAGTTATTGTCGGTCTCTCAGTGTGCACCGTTTAACCAGACGTGAATTTTATGCCCACACCGAGATTACGATGCATTAGGCGTGAAATACGTTATCTCAGTAACTTTGGAACGTTTATGAGCGAACGCAGATATTTACATTTTATATTTTTGTTGTGATTGTGTCTTTACATACGCCACCTAGAGGAATTATTAGGTGAGTGTAACAATAATTTCAAATTTAAATAAAAATACCTAAAAATAAATTAATGAATAACAAATAATTGCAAAAAAAACAATTCTATGCAATATTTATATTTGAATCACACATTTCGCAGTAAATAATTGCACAGCTACTTGGAAATACAAATGGGGGATTTCTTGAATAATTAGTGGCACATGCAATTTGTTTGAATTAACCTGTTGCGTGCTGCTACGTTCTAATGCAATTTACCACGAAATAGGTGTATATAAGCAGTTATTAGCATAAAGAATCGATCACATTTATGTGAGAAATAGGACGTTTCATAAATAAAAAAACGTGATTTTCGAACCTACAACTGCTACATTTATTACTTTGTAATTCGTCGGGAAAAATGAGGTGGAGTGGTAAGGACTGTTTGAGTAGTTTTCAACAACCGTAAGTCAGTCGTTCTAACCACAAGAGCACACTCTAACCCCTGTAATTGGGTTCTGCTGGCAGTGCCGATGGAGGCTTAGGTAAATAAATAAAAGTGTCTCCGCTTTATTGATTAAGCCACCACTAATAATCTTTTTAAGATTTCTAGCTCATGAAGGTACCAGATTAACTATTTTTCTACGAATAAGTACACGGGCTAATCTTGGTCGTTTACTGATTGTTTTTACGTCAGTTAGATGAGAGGGGTATCCAATAGCACTTTCGAAGTATGTAATGATTTGATGACGATAAAGAACAATAATTATTTAATAATTTAATAATCATTTCATAAAATGAGGATTTTTGTAAGTTCTATTCTAAAACGATTTGTTGTTGAAATCAATCTAGTGCCATGTGCACACCCTGGAGGATAATGTTGAATTTTACTGCCATCTGTATTTGTAAAAACAGTTTCTTTATGGTCTAATAATTGCCTATTTTACTAATATTTTTCATTTCCTTATATAGTAAATATAGTTCCCGCTTTAAAAATTAACCTTATTGTGCAATCTTCAGTTTTAAGTTATAAATATTGAATTGAGCACATTTGTTTTATACAATTTATTGACATTGAATTTCTAAAATATAGGTTACTTCGAGTTATAAAATCACGTATCGGGCATTAAAATTGACACCGATGTACATTAAGGGTCATTTGCTGTCGGTAAACTACAATTTATATCAATCCACGGTAGTGTTTACACGTTTTTCACCAAAACATCTGCATTTTAATATCTCGATAAAACTTTGCTTTTAACGTTATTAGCTTTAAACTGAATTATTATTATTCGTTAGCACATTCTGTATCAAATTCAATTCTGTATTCGTATGGACCTACTATAATTTCCGCAGTTGAACTTGTTTTCATTAGTTGTGATTTCAGAAGAATTCCTTTGCGTGCATAAAGCCCAGTCCGTGATTAACCCTTAGCATTCATTACAACTTGCACTTGCACTTTTATCCCATCATTACTATTTAGTCATTTTTCACAATATATTAATAACATTAAACTAATTTTTATGTACAGTCGAATGCAAAAAAAGTAGACAAAAACAGTTTCCTGTAATTGATTTTCCTCAAATTGTTGTTGTATAAATGTGGCTTTTCTCAGTAAGTTTTCTAAATCCACGTGATATTTGACTTATTTCTTCAGTAACGGCGGTGCTGGGCTCTAGTTCGGGGTACCTACGCTTACGGCTCACCAGTTCATTAAAATATCACTGAAATTACAATACTGACGTTTACATGACATTGCTAATATCAAGTTTGTTCAAGCAGCCGAAAATTTCGTGTCTACTTTTTTTGCATTCGACTGTAACTCAGGCCCACACACCATTATAATTTAACACACCCAATAAGATGACTTATGTGATCACAATAATTAACAGTTTATAATAGTTTTGACAATTGTATTACATATATACAAATATTAATACATCATTATATCCACAGTATATTCGTGTCACTGATGAAGACGCAGTCGATGTCGAAACGTCAATAAATCGTTTAACAACTCACCGACTTTTTCCTCAATATGCCAATAAACCCAACAAAACCTGAAACACTGATGAAAATTTTTCAACCGATTGCCGAGAAATCTTTTAATAATATATTTTTTAATTGTTATGTTTCTAATCTCAGGGTTCCTGTTTAAATAACGAAACATTTTCGGCGTTTTCTAAACTTGATCAACTCTTATTACCTCGATATCGTGTGGTAGTAGTAGTAGTGTAGTAACCAAAATAAAAGAAATGTGTTTCAAAATAAATTTTATTCTCATTATATTACAAAGCGTTTTGTAGATATATTTCTATTTTATGCGTGTTAACTGCTTGTACTATTGTCCATGAGATGGTTTCCGTTTCCGGATGATAGCGATGGTGTCCTTTTAATACGGTGTATCGCTGCTATGCAAGAAACCCATGTGGACGACCTTCCTTTGAAAAATACCTTTCCGCGCTCCAAAATGAATAAAATATGGCGCTCTTCTCTCAACGGCAAATTATATTAAAAAGTTATTTACGATGGAGGAAAATTCAACGATATTTCCTTCACGGCGCCGGCGGGTTAATTTAATAATTAATTTATGTTACTAACCAGAAAAATACAATAATATTTCCTTCACGATGGTTTAATGTAATAATTATTTACTCAGGAAAATACAACAATATTTCCTTTACGACGATTTAATTTAATAATTAATTTGTATTACTAGCCAAGCAAATACAACGATATTTCTTTCAGGACGGGTTAATTTAATAATTAATTACTAACAAGGAAAATACAACAATATTTCCTTCACGACGGTTTGATTTAATAATTAATTTACATTACTAACCAGGAAAATACAATGATATTTCCTTCACGACGGGTTTGTTTAAATGAATTTATATTACTAACCAGGAAAATACAACGATATTTTTTTCACGACGGTTTAATTTAATAATTATTTACCAAGGAAATATCTCCTTCACGATGGAAAAATACAAACCAAAAATTATAATTTCAATTCCAATGATAAAACGAAAATGAAACTTACCACTCAATGAAAGAAACGTATCAACTCAAAATATTAAATAACTAAAAATAATTTCTTATCAATCTTCTTCAATTTTCACCTGGACACTCTCTGATGTACTCGGGATCTCGTTCACCTTCTGGGCTGTAGCTGGCCTACTTGCAGAATCTGGATTCTATTTCGGCTCGTACCATCATATTTAAAAGATGGCCGTACTTAATTTTCCCTTCTTCGCTATCCCCCCCCCCCCCGTGTGTGCGACCGAACGATGTTCGCTCGTCTGGTGATTTTTTAATTTTGGTCGCTGACAACACTGTGTCGTTTTGTGGGTGTTTTGACAAGAGATCATCATAACCTGTCGGTTTTTAATTTGTTTATTTTTTTTATTTCGATGGTCTTCTAATTTATTTTATTTTAGCGAGACGACGGAGTGCCTGTCCTTTCACATGCACCTTTTGGCGTCTTATCGTGAAATTTTACCGGTCCTGTCCGTCCTTCGTACTTCCCGGATACGGTGGCCTCGCTGTCTGTCCTGAATGTCACGATAACCGGAATAGTCCTTCGCACGATTCTGTGATTCGCAGTCCGTCCAGCGACACGCTGCACATTATCTTCAGAGTCGGCGTGATCTTCTGGAGGAAATGCCGCGCGATGTCACATTTAATTTTAATTTACGCGATTTCATATATTCTCAATTTTTATTTTTTCTTTGTTGTCATGGCCGATTTAATAACATCGCAATATTCATATATCATATTGAGGTGTAAGATTCGTCCATTTTTCATGTATATTTTACATTTTTTTGTCATATTTGACAAGACACATACCTTTACATGTAGTGGCCATCAAAACTTCTTGGCGCTAGCCAATCACTCCTAACGAACCACTGACAACAGAACACACACACACGCAACAGTCATTTGAAATGTGGGTTATATGGTAACATTTTATGTGAATGTTATAAATTAAGTATATTTGTGTAAATTATGCTGAGGTTATTGATGTCATGTTTAGAGTTGATGCTATGTTTATTTTCATTAATGTAACACATTTCAAGAAAGGTTCTTTTTTTGATAATTGGGTTCAGTTGCTAGGATTTTTACATCAGTCCATGCTATATTATGTTTAGTAAATTTGGCATGTGTGGAATTAGGTTTTCTACTAATGTCGCTTTTTTGTTGTCAAACGACGTGTAAGTTTTTGGCTTGTTTGGCCTATGTAAACAGCTTCGCAACCGCTGTATTGAAGTTCATAAATCACATCAGACTTATTCAGAGTGTCAGTGGGGTCTTAACATTTCAAAATAAACTACGAAATTTGACTTAGATATTGTAATATTTTCATTGGGTAAAGATTTAATAACGTGATTTGTGAAATTTCTATCGTCAGTTTTTCTTAAAAAAATTGCTATTTCTAATTTGGTGAAAATACTGGATTTCTTAGAATGATGTCCAACTGATTTTCGCTTAAGAAAAGCTATTAAACTTGGAAACTTCTTTATGTCTATACTTTTCTTCACGGATAATGTTGTCCTCACCATTGAATAAATGCTCCACAATGTAAACTCTTGTACACTTTGGATTTTTGTTCGAAATATGCTGACAACACTACCTCATTTATCATCTTTGCTCTTTTTCCTTACACCAGTTGTCAAATTGACAATAAGCATTTTCATACTTTCCTGTGGATTTCACAGGTAATAAAGATTGAACCGCCAATGCAGCCGATTCTTCTACATCAGACACTTCGCTTGAATCAGACATTTTAATAAAATCTTTTCCGCAAACTTTTCCATGCCTAATACGGAAAAATAATACATTTCCTATCTCATTACACAAATAGCTATTATGTAACCCCATAAAAAAACAATCGAGACACGTCAAATCCGGAGACCTTTCTGCCCAATGTTGTGAACGTCCTCTTCCTGTCCATTTATTGTGGAATTGGAAATTTAAGAAATCCCTAAAATTCCTATGGAAATGGGCTGCGGCACCATCTAACTGTAGCCACATTTTCTGTCTGATATTTAGAGGCACATTTTCTAGGAGGAAGGTCACGGCGCAAGAATCTAAGGAATCTTTGTCCATTCAAAGTTCCGTCAAAAAGGAGGCACCTATCAGTTGTGATCCCAGAATGGGATTTATATCATATTGGTTCCCTCTTGCATAGAATAAGTTTTCATTATGGCTTCGGAAGGAAAACTTGATAAAACTTTCAATTATCAAATTTCAATGTCAACAAATCAACAAAACTATATTCTGTTCGACACCCGCATCAATGTCGCCTTGTTCATTTCAGAGGACATGTATCATCAGTTAAATAATACTACCTGATATGAAAAACGCCAAAATTCAAAAAAGTATTGAATTTAGTGTTCGGGAACCCTAATACAGTTCGAAAGAGAATAAAATTCTACGGCAGAATAGGTAATAAAATATAGGGTGTGCCATTTAAAAGAAGGAAGTTCTTCATCTTCGAATATCGCAATTTTCCAACGATATTTTTTAATCACCCTGTATAATTTTTGACGCATCAATGAATCTACATTTCCGACCATCATTTGACCGATCAAGGCTGATGTAGTGATTCAAAATGAATTACTGAGGCACATATAAAATTTTATTTGGTACCACGCATTTCAACAAATCTTCAAATATTTCGAAAACGATAAAAGATAGGTATAGGGAGTATTACAGGAACTCACCCTCATTTGTACTCTAGATTTCGAAAATGCACAAAAATTCCTATTCTATTTTCTCTTAGTATCCAGCTCCAGTCTTTCTAATACTTCAGTAATTTTTTGGCCTTTTTTCTCTTCTGCAAACTTTTGTTTGCTATTCTTATGATCTCCACATAATCCTTAATTCTCATTGCAAGTAATGCTTACACAAGCGTTTGTATCTACTTTTGTGAAATTTGTATCCATAGAACGCACCAACTTATTTTTGGATTTATTTATATATCAGTCTTTTCTTGTTGGACACATCATCACCATCACCCCGTATATTCTAGATTATTTCAGCAGCGCTATATGAATCCGTTACTCATCGCTTTAGACGTATTATTTGTTTGATATACATTTACGTTTCTCTTCTGTAATTTATCTCTTGATCTTCGATTTTTGTTTTTCGTTGTTTTTGCTTACTTGTGTTTCGTTTGTGCTCGAGTATTAAAACATGTATTCCTGTCACATTGACGACGTCACATATATGACTTTTGCTGTTTTCGTCATCATTTTGTCATTTCTGTAATACGCTTTCGGGTATAAATTCACGATAGTTGAATTTGTAAAGTTGGAATTTCCATTATATTCTCCGCACGACTGGGACTACTTGAAAAAGAGTTGCACATCCGAATTAAAATCGTCTGTTCGTCTGCTAAAAAGTTAACTCAAACAGATGTCATTAAAAATACAAGAAGTATTCTTTCATCCGAAGTGTTACTGCGTCTATCAGTCGTGACGCTGACTTCAAACAAACAAACACACTCCATCTGAATGCAACCCTACATTTTGTTTGTAATGAAATTATTGTGAAATGCATTACTATGGAATTCAAAGACAATATCACTTGTGAATAATATGAATCAAGACATTTTAATTTTACATAGCGTTTTGAAATTTTATATTTATTGTACCCCTTCGTTGCAGAAATAATATGAAACATAAAATAGGTTGATATATCGAGTATCTGAAGGATATTAAGAACGATATCGAAGTTGAAGTCACGCACCGAAATATGTGATACAATTGTGTGAATAAATATTCTTGGTAATATTGCTCTGCCGCTTGTTTTAGAGAGAAATAATATAACTGTATAGATGTAATCCATCCACGTAAAAAAATGTATTTATATATTTATTAAACCATGCGCCAAAGCATGCAAGTGCGACAAATCCAAATATAGGATGTCAATTTATAATAATAATAATAATATTTATTTCATAAAGAATCAATACAGTGTTGTGAAACAATGTCATTTTAAAACTCCAGTCAATTCCAGTCAATTTGACGTCAAAATACATAATAATAAAAGTAAATAAATAAAAACATATACCTTGCAAAACTAGGATATTCAAGTACATCAACAAAAACAATCACTTACATATTTATTTTACATGTTTACTTAACAGCCGTAATCCAGAAATTCCTCAAGTGTATAGATGGCTATATTTTGCAAATGTTGTTCTACTTTACTTTTGCACAAATTATATGGCTGTATACATTTTGTTTGCAATGACCGGTGGTTGAATATAGTGACATGTGGTGTTTATTAGGAACCAGCGTACTTCGTTTGCCTCTAATGTCACGTTCATGCTGATGCAAACTGCTGTTAAATAAATGTCTATTTCTATATCCGAAACACAATTCATCAAGAACATATAACGAGGGAAGAGTTAACATTCCGAGCCTAACAAATGCAACCCTGCATGAAAAGTTGGGTGACCTGCTATATGCGAATAACGCGTTTCTGAATGATAAACACACGCTAAGTGAACTATACCATATTTTAATATGGACGAAATATATACGGTTCTAAAATTACAGGACTACAGTACCTTGAGAGTGTCCTTATTTCAAAACTAATTTGAGATATTTTTTTACCAACTTTGTCAGCGTGCTCTGTCCATTTCATGGTATTATCAACCGTAACACCTATTATTTTTATTGACTTGAATTGATTTTTTTTACTACTTAATAATATTTTATTGTCATTTGAACGAGTTCTAAATAAAATTATTTGTGTTTTATTTTCATTTATATTTAATTTATTCATTTTTATACAGACAAGCAATGTATTTGATGCGTGATACAGTTAGTTATATGGTAAGAGTCGAAATATTCATGTTGTGACCACCAATACCCAAAAATTAATTTGGTTTCATAGTAGGGAATCAAATTCAAAAATGAAATCGTTTTGTAGGGTCGCACCTCTAGGCAATTGTACGAATTCAGCTCAATGTTTGGTTGCATATGTAATAGTAATATGCGTAATACTGAAATCGTTTAATTGGCTAAAAATTACGTTAACATTTTTACATAATCTCAACATTTATTCCAGCAATGTTCAATTTTATTACCCTGTACACCAATTCGTCGAGGTCAAAATAACTTTCTACAGCAAATATGAATTCTTCATTTAATGACGTTATTTGAAAAGTTTTTTCAACTTTGGAAATAAATATTAAATAATTCATAACCTTGGTGCCCTTTGAGTGGTGCCGTGAGTTATTCAGTTATTTACTTATTGCAAAACCTGAAAGGAACCGACTAATGAAAACAAACATGAGATGGAGGCCGAGTTTTTGAATACTATTATAGTATGTAGTTCTTAAAAATGATTACTGCTCCTAGGTAAGTGAGTTCTTTGCGTTGGCGCAATTGCTCGATTACTACATTTATATAATTTAAATCGTAAAATATATACAAATACACAATATAATCGCATGGTCCGAGACGTGACTCACACCACCTGGTCCGCAAGAGTCGACTTGATGATGCAAAAGCGCGCGAAAATTCGCCTTTGCAACAATTTACGTCTAACCACAGCGTTTAAAACGGCATAGCAACTTCTGGACGTCAATAGCATCCGATAGCTATTCGGCACTTGTGCCTTGTGGTACAATTTAAATTAAATTTTAAAAATAATATGAAATAGAGTTTATAAGCCGACCGGGGATCGGCATGAGGATTATTCAGTCCTCAACATAGCTTCGCTTGCGACAATAATAATCGAAACTCCAGAAGCAGAAATCAGTAAGTGCTTTTTAATTTATTTGTTGTCAACAGTACACTACGAATTGTCGAGTTAAATTGTTCAATTGTATTGCCTGAACCTACGTTTACTTTAGAACGATTTATTTGTGTATCGTTCTGCAATTTATGCAGAACCATACGAACGATTGAGTAAATAATTGTATTATTTATATATAGTCTCAATTTTTATGGTATAGTATTGTGTATTTAAACTGAGTTTTGTTGGTATTACTTGCATTAAGATTTAATAAATAAAGCTTGGAATTATTTTATTTGTGATTTCTTTTCACGGCAGTGAAATTTTTGTATCTAGACACATTTGCGCTCGGCGAATTTGTGTTTATTTTTCTGTGCTTTATTTAACGATTCAGTTTAATTAAAAATTAAATACCATCACAATACAATTATATTAATAATGACTTTAAATGTAATGATGGAGCCTGTGGATCTTCTTATATTTCAATAATAATAATACCTTCCCCTTCTCACATATTTATTAAACACTTTTAATATGTACATATTTCAACAACTATGTTGTCATCTTCAGAAAAATTAGGTATCTACGGTAAACAAAACAAACATAAAAATAGCAACCAACACTAACGCTATAAAATAGTAAATAAATATGAACCTTACAAGTTAAAAATTGCATCTTATAGCAATTCATAAAGTGGTGACCTCGGAATCTGTCCATAATCTGAATTAATTAAATTTAATCTGTTCTTAAAAATAAAAATACTTTCAAAAGAATCTAACTGATTGTTATAAGATACATTTCTTAACAATTTTAAATTATTCAAAGTTATAACATGTCCAGTGTTAGGTTTGATAATGAATTAAAATACATAAAATTAATTGCAAGTTATAACGGTTATTCTGATAATTTGATTAACAATATTCTGCGAAAATGTAAGTATAATTTATTGGTTAAAAATGCTACAACTTTAAATTTAGAAAGGTCAATTAATAAATTTATTAAGCTTCCTTTTCACGTTTCTACAAAAGGTTTTGGTAAGATTTTTAAACATCAAAATTTTAAAGTAATTTTCGTTTCGTTAAATAGTTTGAAAATTCTTTTAGGCATACCTAAAGACAAAGTAGAAGTTTTTCAAAAATCGGGAATTTATGGTATTTCTTGTAGTACATGTGATAGAATATATGTTGGGCAAACGAGACGTTCTATTTTAATTCGTTACAAAGAACATATGGCTCATTTAAAAAATAATAGAATGGAAAAATCTAGTGTTGCCCAACATATATTCGAATCTGGACATGTTATAAGTTTGAATAATTTAAAATTGTTAAGAAATGTATCTTATGTAAATGTAACAATCAGTTAGATTCTTTTGAAAGTATTTTTATTTTTAAGAACAGATTAAATTTAATTAATTCAGATTATGGATAGATTCCGAGGTCACCACTTTATGAATTGCTATAAGATACAATTTTTAACTTGTAAGGTTCATATTTATTTACTATTTTATAGCGTTAGTGTTGGTTGCTATTTTTATGTTTGTTTTGTTTATCGTAGATACCTAATTTTTCTGAAGATGACAACATAGTTGTTGAAATATGTACATATTAACAGTGTTTAATAAATATGTGAGAAGGGGAAGGTATTATTATTATTGAAATAATGACTTTGATTTTTTTTCCTCTATTATCATTATTATTTTATTATCCAATAAAATAGAAACAACAAAACTAACAAAATTCTAATAATGTGACAAAGTAACTAAACTATATCAAAATAAAATAAAAGCTAAATAAACATAACAAACTCGAGCGAAGTAGTATGATACTATGTATGTATGTACTTGTAGTCCGGCACCACTAAGCCGAAGGCTTATCAGTGGCGAGATTCGTTGTCGTTACTGTCGTTAAATTTCTTCTTCTATCCTTATACTTACACTAGCAGCCACCTCCTCACTTTTTCCTACACCCTGATTCTAATGTTCTACGTCAGCTGCCAACTTCTTATTTTTTCTTTTACCTTTCTGATGCTTCCTAAGTTTCGAAGGTCTTCTGGAATCTGATTGAATTCCGTTGGTATTACTACTGACAATGTCCTGGCTCCGTACTTGTTTCTATATCCTGGCACTTTAAACTGACCCATATCCTTTGCCCTTGTCCGATACGAATGGTCTATTTTTCTTTGTAAGCGTGGACAAAGTAGTTGTTCACGATCAGCCTCAACTTATACAATTCTCTTATTCTTAAAATATTTAAGTTTCTTTTATACATATCTTCTACACAAGTTCCCACTGGCACCATGTGTTTTACAATACTATCTTGCAACGATTGAATGCGATCTATGTGATAATTTGATGCCCTGCCCCATATCGTTATTGCATAACCCATTACCGATTCAACTAATGCAAAATATATTACTTTCAACATATCACTCGTTAGTAGGTCTCGTAAATAACAAAAACTTCCTGCAAAGTGTCGAAGCCGCTTAACCAATTTGTTTATGTGGTTATTCCACTGAAAGTCTTGGTCAATCTCGATCCCTAAATATTTGTATGTCTTCACCTCTTCAATTATTGTTCTGCAGTCACAATACGTTTGCAATTCATCCAATGTGTCGTGCAAACACGCCGAAGAATGAGTTATTATGTTTATTGGTCTTGCTTCTTCCAGTTTCGGCGGCGCAATGTGTAGAAGTTTCGTTTTTTTGACATTTATTACGAGGTCCTTATCGTGTGCCCATCTTTGGAAATTATTAAATTCAATTTGCAGGTTTTCCTCTGCAATGTCTAGGTCTTTGTGTATGGAAAGAATCACCGTGTCATCTGCATACAGCCAGTATTTGCAATTTTTGAAACACTGACCTATATCATTGACATACAGTAAGTAAAGCATCGGGCCTAGTATGCTTCCCTGTGGAACACCCCTCTCTATTTGTGCCTCCTTACCAACTATGTCTCCAATCTTTACAACAAATGTCCTGTTTTTGAGGTAATCCTTGTACCAATCTCTTATCTTTCCTCTAAAACCTAACTTTGACAATATTTCTATCAGCTTGTCATGGTTGATGATGTCAAAAGCCTTGCTGAAGTCAATGAATATGCAGAGTACGTGCATTCTCTCATTTAGTTTAGTGTTTATTAAATTAGCAAAATTCTCCAACAACTTTATCGTACCCTTATTTTTCTGAAAGCCATACTGGTTTTTGTCTACTATCTTGTACTTATTCAAGTAGCACCATGTTTTTTCTGATATGTACATTTCCAAAACTTTTTCTACTACTGGTAATATTGATATGGGTCTATAATTATTGTATATGTCATGCTGTCCTTGTTTGTATATTGGTCTTACTATGGCTTGTTTCATATCTTTGGGGATGCGACCATTTCTCAATGATAAATTAATTAGTTTTTTATGAGAGGGCTGAACCAATCTTTTAAATCCATTAAGTCCTTCGTTCTGATACCATCTATCCCGGCTGATTTATTTTTATCTAGGCTCTGTATAATGTACGTGACTTCTTCGGTGGATATGTCGTCTATAACCATCGATTGCTGTTGGTTTATATTATTGCTTTTAAATAGTTTTTTCTCACAACTGTGTACAATATCACACAATTGTTGTTTAAATTCATTTGCAAAATTATCCGCTATCTTCTTTTCAGTTAACTTCATGTATCTTCTTATCATTTCAACGCCGCTTTTTTTCTTTGCTCTTCCTAGTATTTCATTTATATTACTCCAAGTCTTCTTCATATCTGATTTGTAGTTATCGAATATTTTAGTGTAATAAATTCTCTTTGCCTGCTTTATTCGAGCGTTTACTTTGTTTCTTTCACTGTTATACTCAACTCTCAGTCTTCTTCTGTGTTCTGTGTTCGGCTGTGTTCTCTTCCAAGTTTGGAATAACCTGTCTCTATCTCTTATGTTATCGCGGATTTGTTGTGTAATCCACGGTTTATTAGGACGACGCTCCCTTTTCTCATAATTCTTGGTGGCAATTGTGTATGCTTCTTTATATGCCATTACCATTTGACCATAAAATTCGTCAATATTTATTATTTTTTCGAAGATATCTACATGTAACCTTTCTTTTAGAATTGAAGCCAGAATTGTTTTATCCGTTGTAGAAATGACAGTATTACTTTCTTCGTTTTTCTTCTTGTTTGTTCTCTTAATCACACATGCAATCATATAGTGGTCGGATATCTTACTTTGAATCACCGCACTATGCGTTTCCCCCATATTTTGTTTAATATATATGTGATCGATACACGACTGTACCAGCATGTCATTCCTGAATACCTCTCTTGTATAGCTATTTATTTTTCTCTCCAACCCATACGATATAAGTAAATTTTCGTAGTCCTCTGAGACATTGGAAACGTCCAATATTTACATCACCTATTAAAACCAATCTATTATTCAAATTTGCTGAAAGGAATGTATCTAGTTCGTTAATAAATTGTCGAACACTATTAGTTGGCGGCCTGTACATCCCTAATAGTGTAATCTTAATGTTACTCGAGGTTGTTATTGTCAATATGATCGATTCTAAAGATTCAAAACTTATATTTGTGATTTTGACGTCTGAATTATTTTTCACGTAAATTATTATACCGCCTCCCAGTTTGTCCGTTCTACACTTGTGAAACCTGTTATATTGTTCGATCTCATATGTATTCTCTGATACTATTAAGTCTTCGTTGCTAATTTCTATTTCAGACAATACTAATATGTCTATGCTTTTTACACTATCATTTATATACGACAAAAGTTCGGCAAAATGGGCTCTGATCGAGCGAATGTTTAAATGTACAAACATTAATGAGTCATTGCCACTTACTGAATTTGACCAATTGTCCAAAGAATTTGTTACTTGACACCTAGTATCACGTTGTACATCAATGTCTACAAAAGATAAATCCATTGTCACTTTATACTTTCATCTTTTAACTAAATACTTCAACTCTACATAATTCTATCTACATCTTCAAGATCTTTTAGATAAACAATCCTAGACCCATCTTCCTTTCTTGCCAAAATATTTCCAGTTTGTACCCATACAAATCTCCAATTCATTTCTCTTGCTTTCTTTTTAGCTTCCCACAGCAGCGTTTTATTAGACGAGGACAATTGTTCCACTACAAAGATTTTGCCTATCGAATTGGAGTTTACAATCTCACTGTTAAGAATTGTTTCTCGTCGCCTTTTTATTATCTCATCCCGTTTATTTTTTTAGAACATCTGAACCATTATTGGTCTAGCTCGCCCCAATGTATCCTCACGTCTCTTGGTTGCACGCTGTGCAACGTTAATTTCCCTTTCATTCACATCCAATCCTATTTTGTTTATTACTCTAATTACTATTTGTTTTGTATCTTCCTGTTCAATTTCGTTAACTCCATGTATTTCAAAGTTTTTTTCATACATAACCTGCTCAAGTTCACTTATTCTGCTATTCAATGATGCAATTTTTTTGTCCCTTTCCGAGTTAGATATCATTAATTGAGTAATTTTTTGTTCCAAATTCTTAACATGGTCACTTATCTCTTGTTGTCCCTTCTTAAAATCCTCATACTGCTCTGCCACAAATTTTTAGCTTTTTGTATTCTCTTTCAATTGTTCGACAACGTTTCTAATCATTTCCTTCATTTCACTAATATCTACAGCCACCTGATTATTAGCAGTTTCTGTACATTCATCTTCTTGCAGGTTCCTTCCACTTCTACAACGCTCGCATCTCCATTTCGCTTTTTCGCTCTTCCCCTTGGAATCATGCGTTGCCACTTTTATGGAGCAGTCATAATGGTAATTACCATTACAACCCCTACAGGGGACATATATTAATAAAACGCGCTCTGATTCACAGATCCGATAAGAGTTAATACCACATTGAAACTTAATCAATTAATTAAACTATTAATAATAATTTTATTTGTTTTGTATGTTTTGTATGTCTTATATGTCCTGGTATGATCATATTGTCTATGGTAAAATTATTATACCAGATTAATGCTCTTGTCTAATATAATGTTTCGCAATCGACCTTTAAAAGTGTAATGTCAAAAGCTTTAGAGTCTAGGGTAGAGCATTATAATATTTTGGAACATTGTAACTAAAAACCATTCAAATATTGATGATCGTTGCAGTTGTGGGTCATTGTATTTTCATAGCGTATATTTAGGTGATGTACATCATCTCTGAAGTTTCACGGTTGACAGTTTCAGAGATACGGAACATTTTGCGATTACACCACATCGCCATGGTATGTACCTTCGAACTCGTTCGAAAAGACCTATAGTAACTTGGATTCGGTGGTATTCTTGATATGCTCATTCCTCAGGGAAATGACTTACAAGCGTGGCGTACAGTAACATTTTCAAATATCCACAAAGAAAGAAATCAATCCGCCCCTTCCCACGCATATTCGTCCAAAAGTTCCGTGTAAATACTGTCCAACAGCAATCGAAAAATGGATGCTACAGCCACATATGTAGCGTTTAGTTCAAAGGAATCTCGTCTAAAAGATTGCCAAGTGTGTTCTGCACAAAGTTCATATAAGCAGCGCCTGTCAATCCGTTTGGTAAAAAAACCGAGCCTAGTAACCTGTCGCTCAAGATACCCATCCAAATGTTCAATAAAAGACGTACCTATGTCTGGATTCCATAATAGCATGGGCATTGTCGCACCCATGTCTATGAAGACTTTTCGGCATATTTTGGGCCATACTATCAGCCCTCAAAGTTTGTGACACTATTTTTACGCCATGTAGATAAGGCGGCTATCGAGTTGTGATTATTTTATGGTATAAATATATTATTTGCATGTAAATGATGCATCTTCAGCCACTTGAGATCAGCCCGTTTATGCGACATGTGTTGATATTGCCTTTTGCCAAATATTATGCTACACCAATTACAGACCCATCTAGGTATTACCTTCGACAACAATATGCATGTAGTGTGCGTATTTCTTGTCTTGAAGGCTTTCCAAAAGTATTAGGATCATACATGGATGTGGAAAGAGGTGTCCTACAAGGAAGCATACTTGGCCGGCTACTATACTTAATTTATATCAACGACATAGGGAATTGCTGCAAATATAAGTTGTATGTGGATGACACCTTAATGTATCCAGTTTATCAACATCTAGGCAGGGCAATTGAAATGGAGCAGGAGGACTTTCGTACGTTTCAACTTTGGTCGCATGACAAGAATTAATAATAATTATTATTAATAAATATATTTCATATTTCCTCTCCGCAACAAAAGGACGGCAGATGTGTGAAAATTATATATCACTCTATGGATTGTTTACACAAAAACAGCAATAACGGGAATCATTGCACGAACTGAATCACCTAGTATACTTGGGCGTAGATATCGACAATAGGTTCCTGTGGAATGGACACAATCGAAGAACACCATGTCCAAGAGATTAGGACACTTTGCAGGTCAATTTTATTATTTGCAGGACTGGCTCCCACAGGAAGTGCTGAAGACAATTTACCATGCACTCGTTGAATTAACGCTAACATACGTCGTAACATCATGAAGAAACGCATCCGACTCACATGTAAATAAGCTGCAGAAGACCCAAGATCGAATCCTTAAATACTTAACTGCAGATGATCGGAAGGGCGTAAGTAAATACAAAACCACTGGATTACTGGATGTGATAGGTGTATTTGACTTCAGACTACTGTTACAGTTATATCACCATCAATAACAAAATAAAAATGGGCCATATTTATGACTCGAGATATAGGAAGAATGGGCAATTAAGGGTAGCATATTACAATAGCAAATATGAGAAAGAACGTTAAGTGTGACAATACTGACTTTGTTTAATAAACTGCCGCAAAATTTAAGAACACCAAAAACATTAAATGAAGTGAAAAGAAACTTAAAGATGCGGTTAGTTGAAGACACTGACTGACAAGTGGACACAATAATCAAAATTTATTGATAATTTTATTTTTGTTAAGAATTTAACTATAGCATTGTATAATTATTATGTTTTTGAAATTTTCGATTCGTTTAATTTGTTATTAGTTATTTTGTTGAGCAGAGTTTAAGATTTTTGTCTTTCCATTTTTAATTAAACAAATTGGATTAAACTGGGAACAAATATTTCGTACTCTTCGTATTTGCTTAGCTGTATCATTCAGTCAGGAGGCGATGATCATACACCGACACACGATATGTGAACTAAGATAAGACCATACTCTCGCAGAGTAACCTTTTGAGCGTAATTAATAACTCCGGTGTGGCTGTATTAGTTTTAGATTTGCGCTTTTTGAATATTCGTTGCTATATGCTAACTTTCCTTGCTTCATTGACAATTGGTATATCGTAGAAACATCAATTTTTAAATCGATGAAATACCTCATCAATTTTACATTAACTTTACTTCCAAATATCAACACCAGTAATTTGGTTGGGTTATTTGATAACTTGTTACCTGTTGACGTCGAAACAATTGATTGCAAGTACTGATCTAAACATGAGAATTCACGCCGCCAAACTTTGACCTTGAACGAATCGTAGAGCTGTGTATCATCAACATACATATGAGTATTACAGGTTTTTATACAATTATGCAAGGAAATAGTATATGTTGTGTATAAAAGCAGTTCAAGAATAGACCCTTGAGGTACACCTTTACAATTAATATAGCAGACATTTGTCTGACCTGAACGATCATTATTATTAATAATGTTTAATGAAATTTATTATAAAGGACGCACATGAAAATTTTGTTTTGTTATTAAATACTAATTTTGAACTCGACATTATATTTTAATTTTATATCTTTCTATTAAATGTGGCCTAAAATCTAACCCTAACGTTTTATCTGGATTTAAGTATAAATAAACTACTCAAAACGAAAAAAGAGACACTTCTATATATGTCTTTATTTTACATAAAACTTTATGAAATTAAATGCAATTCGATCATAATATCTGTATTCTTAAATATGACTTCTCTATCAAGTAGCCGATTTTTTATTTAACATTTACGTGAAATAAACAATAAAAGCGTAATAAAAACGCTTAAAGTTTGAATCTAACCAGAACTTTATTTTTAATATTGGGTTGTAATTCTGGTGTGAAACATGAATGATGATGTGTTGGGTAGAAGAATAGTACAAATAGTGTACCTTGATGCTATTCAGATAGCTAAGGCAGTAACGTTAATCGACGAAGGCCATTCAAGAAGATGTGTAGCTCAATTGTTGAATGTAAGTCATTCCGCTATATCCAGGACATGGATTAGGCATTTAGAGTATGGCATTACATGAAGGCGACCTTACCCTCAACTAGAAAGGTCGACTACCCCCCGAGAAGATCGCTTATTAACTCATTGGGCAATTCGCGGACGTAGTATTACCGCGACAGTTCTTAAAAATCAATTGATAGCGGCAATTGGGACCAGAATTTCTGATCAAACCGTTCGAAATAGACTCCATGAAGCTCAGTTGCATGCAAGGAAACCACCGAAGATACCTCGTTTATCACCAGCGCATAGAAGAGACCGACGAAACTTTGGTCAAGTACATCTCAACTGGACTCTGGAACAGTGGAGTAACGTACTGTTTACGGACGAATCCAGGTTTTGCCTAGGGCATAACGATGGCCGAGTTCGTGTGTGGAGACGCCAAGGTGAACGTTATTTAGACTTCACTGTACAAGAAACCGTTGCATCTGGTGGAGGGTACATTATGGTTTGGGGCGGAATATCTTTAATTGGTCGCACCGAATTAGTGGTGTTTCGAGAAGGAACATTAACGGCTCTGCGTTATTTAACAGACATTGTGGAACCCCATGTTACCCCTTTCGCTGAAAATATGGGACCCGATTTCATCCTGCAACAAGATAACGCTATACTTTACATAGCAAGGATAGTGAGAAACTTTTTTGATGACCACAATATTCATGTGATGGAATGACCATCTAATAGTCCGGACCTAATTCCGATAGAACACTTATGGGACGAATTGGGAAGACGACTACAGGAGCACCAATCCATAGAGAATCTCCAACAGGTCGAAGAAATTCTTATCCAGGAGTGGGAACAGCTGCCTCAAGAAAGGATTAGAAAGTTAATAGAAAGCATGCCTCGTCGTTGCGCAGAAGTTATCCGGGTTAGAGGAAGTCATACCCATTATTAAATGTTTTTGTTTTCAATAAATTTTATTATTTTTAGTTAAACAATTTGAGGTTAAAAAATGTAATTTCATTTTTTCCTAAAAAATCGTTATCAATGCGTTGCAATCGTGTTGTCTACTCAAAGAGTACTTTTAATTAAAACATAACTCCAACATTTTGTTTAAGTACGTAATATGTAAACAAAATGTCCGTATATTTTACAAATGTCTCCTTATTCGTTTTGAGTAGTTTATATAAACTTCCCCTATGAATATGTTTTAGCCTATTTTAGCAACGTGCCGTAAGTTCAATGCAATATTAAAATAATTTGATAAAGTAAAGTATGACGTTAACGTTACGAGAGCTGAATCAAAACAAGGTGATGTGATATATGCAGTAAGCATATATTTTGTCAAATAAGGCGATATCGGACCAACGTAATTTATTTTAAAGGCACCTAAAATCTAGAATTAAGGATAATAGAGTGAAAGAAAATTTTGTAAAATGAGAATGGAAAGTGAATGAAAAGAAGGGGTGGTTATATTGCTTCAAAAATGTACTAAATTAAAGGTAATATAGGAACTGGACAAGTGGAAGTGGAAGAAGGGTCGTTAAAAGGTAGGAGATATCGCGTAAGGACCTAGTTATTATATTCTTGTGATTTGTCTTTGTGATGATTACTTGCCTTCGTTTAATTCTATTTTTACTGCAACCAATTATAAACTTCCGCAATTGCATGTGCCTGGATTTAGATATTTGACAGCGTCCACCGCAAAGCGATTCGCCGTGACCGTCGCCTTTGGACGCTGCCGAGGTCGGTCATTTGCAGTTGTCGTTTCGCAGCGAGACCCACGACGGAAATTTACGTAATCTCAAGCTTATTTCGATTTGCATAAAGCAGCTTCAGCTGCAAACTGCGCCCACTCTTTTTGCCGGAGATTAGTTTGACCGGAAGATATACGACGTTTCAAACCGGAAAGTAGACATTCTTTCCGATTAAACTAATTTATACATTTCAACTTAAATTTATATTACAACACGTTCGTATGAAATTTATGCTTCTGGAGCAGTTATGCGTCGGTAATATATGACCGCTTGCACCGCCACTTTCGATTTTGATCAGAGTCATTAAATCGCCGTTACCGTTTCGCATTAAATGTGAAGGTTTGCAATTATTGGCTAGAGTTGAAAGTGCGCTATCTCGGGCTTGAGAGTTCTCCGTAGTGGCTCCGCGAAACTTGCACAACGTGGTTGGTTTGTGTAGAATGTATCAACGTCTACGCATCTAAGTCATTTTATTTAAAAATTAATTTTTCTATGAGAGAATACAATTTAAATTTTACTCAAACTAATTGAATTAACACGTCTATAATTGGTGTGTTGATCAACAGCGATATTCTCCTCGGGCCGTTTCCCACCAGCATCATCGTAAACATGTGATATCACCATTCGATTAACGATCTTATTTTTATATGTGTTGAGTTTCACCGGCAATCTTGTGAAACATGTTTATTTACATATTGAGTTATTAAGTATTACACGTATTTGGTAGTCAAATCGATATTGGCAGTAAAGGCGCGTTTCCACGACGCGATTTTTGTTGATCAACAAAACAAACCTTGCTAACGAACTATTAACTTCAAGTTAAGAGTTAAGTTAAGTTCAAAGGCGCTTCGATTGAAGTTTACCATTTCGTGAATATTAGTAATAAAGATTGCAGTAGAATAACACTGCACCAGCCATTTATCGTTAATTCATTAGAATCTCGACTAAAGCTGATGTGGTATGTGCGCCGTAGCCCTCCGCCCATCCTTATACAAATATATCTTATAGCAATGACAATACGATACAAAGGTATGGGACTCGGATCCGATGATACATATACATCGAAGTATCCCTGAAGATATGTGGTTTCTATTCTCCATGCCTTCAATTGGCTTGACATGCAATTTATGCACAATCTACAAGCATTTAAGTTTTTCCTTTAAAACAGTTAACCCCATGATCTACATCTTAAAGACGTATTTCCACAAAATCATCGTTATCAAGAAGAAATATATATATAATAAATATAAATAAACCAATTTACGTGCTGATGAAGCACATATTAATTATCTATACGATATTCGATCGTTAAATTAAAATTTACTGATACTGGATCATCATCATTTCGCAGAAAGTTATAGTTGATGTAAAGAGCACAAATCCTTGCGTGGCCAAGTTCATCTGAGGTCACTGACATTCTAAGCATATGTAAGTGACAATCATATGAGTGGCAGCTTGTATTAGGATCCAGTAGGTAGTGAATAAACGAGAAATCTGCTATTTAGCCTTCCACGGTCGATCTCTCCTACCTCGTTAATCTTAAAGCTATCGCTATCGCTATCGCTATATTTTGGCATGAATGAAAAAAATATTAAAAAAAATTTCGATTTGAAATCATCGTAAATTATCCAAAATCAATGACATTTATATCTATTAAGCACTTGAAATGAAACAACTGTTATTTCAAACATTTTTTGTGACACTCGAAAAATGCAAGTGCTTTACTAATTACAACGTAATAACCTTACGTTGGCGTATGAATAGTACTATGCAAATTTTTCCAGTTTTCTACAAGGGCGTGCACATTGTATGTGAAACGCCGGCGGCGAATAATTGATGACTAATTATTGAAAGTCGCCGTGATTTACAGCGATATATTCATTCAAACAAACCGACTGTGCTAATTAAATCGACGCTGCGACTGGTATATTAGTGTGGACGTAGTAAATATGATATCACTGGAAGTTATAGCGCGACCTTCCCAAGGTACTTCATTAAAAACAACTACGTATCCTTGGCACAGGCGCGAATCATTGTATTGGCTTGGCAGCAGAATGATTCGAACGTCCATTTTTCCATAGCTGTTTATCGGTTGGTGGGAGGTGTCACAAAAATAATATTAATCATATTCATGAACAATCAAATGTGCTAAAATATGTTTTTTTCTATTGTGCGTTGGTAATACTTCATTTTAGCACCCAGAACAGTGTTAAAATGAAAATTCGAGTGCTAAAATGAGTCTGGTATATTGTTTTTTTCTTTATGTTGGTCGCGGTTTGTCAGCGTATAATGTTAACGAAATGTCAGTTGTAACTAATAATCGTTGCATTGTTTTCGTTGCACCATTCTTCGAATTTTTTATATTTTTTTTCGTATTGAGACCACGACTTATTCGGAAGTAAATTCCCAATCGTAATTTGTGCAATTTCCCGTATTTCGTGTGGAGTACATTGCAGGTCTTCCCAACTCATATTGCGTTAACAACCCGCGCAAATATCCCTAAATGCTGAAATACTAAACAAATCTTAATGTTTCGCGTAAAAAGGGCGCAAAGTATAAAAAATTGTATAAAATACTCGTACAGAAAGCTATTCAGGGCATTCGTCTGTTCAGCCCCTCGGTTTCGGCTCGTGGCTAAATTTCGGACTCATGCCTGAAACAGTGCCTTCGGTAACTTGTTTTTTAATATACTATTCTGAACGAGTCATCATGTAAATAGATTTTGAATTAAATATGAATATAAACTACTCAAAACGAATAAGGAGACATTTGTAAAATATACGGAAATTTTGTTTACATATTATGTAATTAAACAAAATGTTGGAGTTATGTTTTAATTAAAAGTACTCTTTAAGTAGACAACACGTTTGCAACGCATTGATAACGATTTTTTAGGAAAAAATTAAATTAAAGTTTTTAACCTCAAATTGTTTAATTAAAAATTATCAAATTTATTGAAAACAAAAACATTTAATAATGGGTATGACTTCCTCTAACCCGGATAACTTCTGCACAACGACGAGGCATGCTTTCTATTAACTTGATGCAGCTGTTCGCACTCCTGGATAATAATTTCTTCGACCTGTTGGAGACTCTCTATGTGTTGTTGTTCCCGTAGTCGTCTTCCCAATTCGTCCCATATGTGTTCTATCGGATTTAGATCCGGACTATTAGATCGCCATTCCATCACATGAAAATTGTGGTCGTCAAAGAAATTTCTCACTATCCTTGCTATGTGAGGTCTAGCGTTATCTTGTTGTATGATGATATCGGGTCCCATATTTTCAGCGAAGGGGGTAACATGGGGTTCCACAATGTCTGTTAAATAACGCAGAGCCGTTAATGTTCCTTCTCGAAATACCACTAATTCGGTGCGACCATTTAAAGATATTCCGCCCCAAACCATAATGGACCACCAAATGCAACGGTTTCTTGTACAGTGGAGTCTAAATAACGTTCACCTTGGCGTCTCCACACATGAGCTCGGCCATCGTTATGCCCTAGGCAAAACCTGGACTCGTCCGTAAACAGTACGTTACTCCACTGTTCCAGAGTCCAGTTGAGATGTACTTGCCCAAAGTTTCGTCGGTCTCTTCTATGCGCTGGTGTTAAACGAGGTACCTTCGCTGGTTTCCTTGCATGCAGCTGAGCTTCATGGAGTCTATTTCGAATGATTTGATCAGAAATTCTGGTCTCAGTTGCCGCTACCAATTGATTTTGAAGAACCTTCGCGGTAATTCCACGTCCGCGAATTGCCCAACGAGTTAATAAGCGGTCTTCTCGGGGAGTAGTCGACTTTCCCGTTGAGGGTAAGGTCGCCTTCGTGTAATGCCATACTCTAAATGCCTAATCCATGCCCTGGATATAGCGGAATGACTTACATTCAACAATTGAGCTACCCATCTTCTTGAATGGCCTTCTTCAATTAATGTCACTGCCTTAGCTATCTGAATAGCATCAAGGTGCACTCTTTGTACTATTCTTCTACCCAACACATCATCATTCATGTTTCACACCAGAATTACAATCCAATATTAAAAATAAAGTTCTGGTTAGATTCAAACTTTAAGCGTTTTTTCGTTTTTATTGTGCTTTTATTGTTTATTTCACGTAAATGTCAAATAAAAAGGCGGCTATTTGATAGAGAAGTTATATTTAAGAATACAGATATTGTGACCGAATTGCATTTAATTTCATAAAGTTTTATGTAAAATAAAGACATATATAGAAGTGTCTCTTTTTTCGTTTTGAGTAGTTTATATAACTATTCGCATTTTATTATAAATTACTATTGGTTTTAAATATTTTTTTGTGTAAATTTAGATTATTTGCCTTTCAGGAAATTTGTTGCTTTGAAAATACTTCAGATTAAATAAACTTAACTTAGTTTTTTACACCTATCGACTCCATACATAATATTTCTATACACCTATGTTGAATCGTTAAACTATTTTCAGTTAGGAACTTACTATCAAGTAAGTCATAATTACAATTCTAAATTAACCTGACACACTCGTGGTACACCGGTAAAATACAACTGAAATCAGATTAACAAATTTCCACATGTGCATCTAGCGTTGGTCAATTACATGAATAATTCATAAAAATGCAAACAAATCTGTGTTGTACGCGGTTATAGTTTGTCGTTGTCCAAATACACGAATGAATTAATGTGTAAATAAATAAATAAATTTATTAGCTTACGGCTTTCGCGTTGGTTAATTGCAACAATGAATTTGTGAATAAATAAATGCCATACGTAAGCATTTCCAATCTCCAAATACATAAATATTTAAGTTTAGATAAATAAGTAGTCAAACAATTAAATTATTAACAAGCCTTGGCTGGAACACCCGCCACCGCCAACGTTGCTTGATTTGCATTAAATCTTTAAGTAAATAAATGAGCCCCAATTCCCAAGCGTATTCAGAACTATTACAAAATCGACTCATTATAGTCTTATTTAATTATCCCTGGATGTCAGAGATTAACTGTGTATGTTTAAACATTTCGCTTAACATCAAATTCTAAATTTTAGTCGACATCGCCGAAGCATAATCAGATATTTTATAAAATTCAGTCTTATTCTAGACATATCTATTTTCCCGTTTATAAATTTTACTTCAAAACAAATTCTCGTCCATATCGCCGAATCGTAGCCCTATTATAAAATTGACTATTATTCTAGTCGACATTGGTTATTGTTACACGAATTATAAAGTGACTCTTATTCTATTCTCATCTAATATTCCTTGGGTGTTACACATTACCAGTGTCTCGAAACCCGTTTTAAAATATATCCGACATCGCCGAAACATAGTCAGAGCTATTATAAAATCTTGATACCCATGAAAAATTAAATAAGACTAGAATCTATTTTTCCTTGGGTGTCAGAGATTTTTGTTGAAAAATTCACTTCTCATGATTTTTCTATTTAGGCGTGGTTCGTTAATTTAAAAACACCATATATATAGCATATATTTAATAGCGTATAAAAAAGTTCCGCCGCCAGTTTAGTAGATCCTGCTATACAATTATTACACAGACAAGCAAATAGTAACAATTAAGTCCATCTTTAAAAGATAGTTGCCCGTAAAGTTCTACAATAAAATCATTAATATAATAATTATAACTATAACCAACAATACAAAATAAGTTAATACAAACTCTCAAACCAATCAACAACATACACACTAAAAAATATACAATTACCACACATACCACAAAGATCAGAAAAAACTGAAAAAATATTTATACATTACAACACATACTAGACCAAATAATACAAAATAATTACACGTAACTAACTTTACAAAAGCATACACATATGTATATACGCAGTATTTGAAAAGCAGAATATACCTAAATTTTCTGCAGCAGATAAAACATGCAATAAAAGAAAAATATAATTTTCATTATAATAACGTAAAACTTTTTATCTTCAACAGCTTATTAAACTATTAACAATATACACTTGGTTGACTGAACCTTGGAATTAACTTATTTTGTTAATTACAATAATTTACTTATTTTAAGTAAGTGTAACTCTTGATGGAAGGCGAAGCACTTTCACATACACAGGCACACACGTACACAAGATCACAAAACTCTTCAAAGACACAAACAATAAAATATTTTATAAAACATGCCACAACATAAAAACAAAAACATCGGCAAAAATAGAAGAGGTAGACAAATTGACACAATGTTGGACATATAAACTAGAACGCCACACATTGAAATAATTGCATTGGACAAACAGGTAGAAAATTCAAAGATATATACTGAGAACACATAAACTCATTTAAAACAGAAAAAACAGACATTGACTACACAGAACTACTACCTTTCCAAATACAACCACAAACCCGGTACAATGAACATAACAATGAAAATAATCAAAATGCAATAAAAAGCAGCAAATCGAACATAATGGAAAATATGGAAATATTTAAAGAAAAGTAGAACAAAACATATTTGTTGATAATTCTTAACAAATTAACAGCACAATAAAACCATAAGCAAGGACTCTTCTAGCTCTCGCTGACTTAGAAGAATTCCTAAGTCAGTGACTCAGATTGTTTTGTTACCTCCAAATTTTGTCCACCTTTTAATTTGGTTATGCAGTCCTGATGACGACTAATAAGTCAGAAACACGTGTCGGCGGCTGCGTGCTTCCATGCGGGTGTATGCCCATTAAAATCTTCTTCTTATATATATATATATATATATATATATATATATATATATATATATATATATATATATATACAATTATTGTACAAATTCTCGACTGTAAATCACTTAAAATGGTACTTATCTTGTATCATGAGCAGTCAGTCGTTGAATAAAACACTTTTAGCAATATTAAAGTTTATTGCGACACCTTTTTTTGCAATAAGGTGTTTCGGAAACCCTTGTCAAGCAATAAACATTAATATGACAAATGACATTAAATAAAACCTATCGCGGTAACAAGGCCGACTTTCTATTACCCCAGTATTTACTGCAAGAACTAGGGAAAACCTTGTAAAAACCTAGTTAGGGTATTCGACCAACATTTAATTCACCACAATACAATTTAAATCACAACCATAAAAAAAAATATATATGATAAGATAAAAATAAATTAACCCGCAATTGTAATAATAATGATCAAAAAATTGTATTGTAATGAATGAAATATTGGACACTTGGAATTTTGTGACAATATTAATTCAATATTAATAAATCAAAATTAATATTAGAAATTAATATTAAAGCCACAAAACTCCCATTGTGAAAAGGCTAGCTAAGAGAACTAATAATAAAAATCTACTAGAATGACCAATGTTTAATTCAAAAAAAAAAAAAAAAAATTAACATTAAAACAAAGCAAATTTCTAAAAATGATTAAAATGAATTCAACATTGGTCAGACCTCTTAAAAAAATATACAAATCAAAACTTAAATTAATGTGCCAATAATCGACTCAAACGCAGGGCCGCTCTAAAAGGATAACGTATAAATTCCAAGTTAATACATGCCAATGCCATAAAAAATGACTATGCAAAAGTAAACACCAGCATGCACCAAAATAGAACCACACATCAACCTTAAAGATCAGCTCTACAATGAGTTCATTAAAGGTCACATCTCTTAAATATTAATTACTAATTTGATCAATGTTCAAACTAAAGCTATGTGAAAAAGTTAGTTTCAACATTGGTCAAAATAAAACTAAAATTAAATTAACAAATAAAAGAAAAAGAAAAAAAAAACTGACACTCTCAATTTAAGTAAAATTTATAATAATTTATTACTGTGAGCCTGCACCTTTCTAGATTGATTTTTTTCTTTTTCTTTTATTTGTTAATTTAATTTTAGTTTTATTTTGACCAATGTTGAAACTAACTTTTTCACATAGCTTTAGTTTGAACATTGATCAAATTAGTAATTAATATTTAAGAGATGTGACCTTTAATGAACTCATTGTAGAGCTGATCTTTAAGGTTGATGTGTGGTTCTATTTTGGTGCATGCTGGTGTTTACTTTTGCATAGTCATTTTTTATGGCATTGGCATGTATTAACTTGGAATTTATACGTTATCCTTTTAGAGCGGCCCTGCGTTTGAGTCGATTATTGGCACATTAATTTAAGTTTTGATTTGTATATTTTTTTAAGAGGTCTGACCAATGTTGAATTCATTTTAATCATTTTTAGAAATTTGCTTTGTTTTAAGGTTAATTTTTTTTTTTTTTTGAATTAAACATTGGTCATTCTAGTAGATTTTTATTATTAGTTCTCTTAGCTAGCCTTTTCACAATGGGAGTTTTGTGGCTTTAATATTAATTTCTAATATTAATTTTGATTTATTAATATTGAATTAATATTGTCACAAAATTCCAAGTGTCCAATATTTCATTCATTACAATACAATTTTTTGATCATTATTATTACAATTGCGGGTTAATTTATTTTTATCTTATCATATATATATTTTTTTTTATCGTTGTGATTTAAATTGTATTGTGGTGAATTAAATGTTGGTCGAATACCCTAACTAGGTTTTTACAAGGTTTTCCCTAGTTCTTGCAGTAAATACTGGGGTAATAGAAAGTCGGCCTTGTTACCGCGATAGGTTTTATTTAATGTCATTTGTCATATTAATGTTTATTGCTTGACAAGGGTTTCCGAAACACCTTATTGCAAAAAAAAGGTGTCGCAATAAACTTTAATATTGCTAAAAGTGTTTTATTCAACGACTGACTGCTCATGATACAAGATAAGTACCATTTTATATATATATATATATATATATATATATATATATACAGGTGTCCCAACGATCTGACAAAGTTCCCTTACGGCGTTATGTTTGCGAATTCGAAAAAAGTAAGTATCTACATGTTTAGAGGGTCCCTAGGTTCATATTCTAAAAATATTTTGAGCCGACATGGGCGGTTCGTCAGCGGGGGGCGACATAAATTTTACTTTGTTTAAATGGAACACCCTGTATATTTTAACATTTTTGAATTCTATGAAGAATTGTGAATACATCCATGTACAACTTGTTTGTCAAAACTCAACAGAAGTGGTGATTTTCAATTTTTTTAGTGAAATTTTAGATATGCAGACTATGCTTCAAAAAATCATCTGACTGAGAGGATAGTTGGTGGGAGGGTAATTTTCTCGCGCAACTTTAAGGGGCAAAATATCATTTTTTTCAAATGACACCTACTATCAAATTTACCAACACTCGATTCAATATCAAATTCTGCCTCGACTGATGCTACATATTCCTATACCTATCACTTCAGGTTTTCGAGTAATTTCAGTAAAATACTTTATTTGGTCACAAAATCAATCGCATTACAATTTTCGTAATATTAAACATAGTAGCCTAGTGTCACTTTAACGTTCTTCTTCGACAGTGACAGTCTTTATCAATAAATTTAATAGACGCCTTAGTTAATTATTAGTTAAGTTATTGTCCCAAGCTTGTTTTTGAATGATGAATTTTTCAAAGGAAGAAATGGTAAATATGATTTACACAGTGGGTGAAGCAGACAAGAATTGCCTTTTAGCAATGAGGCTCTATAGGCAGAAGTACCCTGATTTAAGACAACCAAATGTTAGATGTCTGCAGAAGCTAGTTGATCGCTTCGAACGCACCGGGAACGTGGCATACGAGAGTAGGAGGGTAATTAATCGTGCTATTATTAACGAGAACAATGACTTAAACGTTTTATTGGAACTCCAAGAGAAGCCACATGGAAGTGTGCGGACAATCAGTTCAAGTTTGAATCTAAGCAGATCTTCAGTACATCGGATAATTCAAAACCACAAATTCCACCAATACCATCTAGAATTGCATCAAGCATTAAACGGGAACGACTTCGAAAATCGAATTAATTTTGCCAATTTAATGATGGAACGTATCGAGGAAGGTACGGCATTTATCAATAATATTCTTTTTACGGATGAGACAACGTTTCGCAGCAATGGTGTGGTAAACAAGCATAATGTCCATTATTATGCCACCGAAAACCCTCATTGGGTGAGACAAGTTGATCACCAACACCAGTGGTCTCTTAATGTTTGGGGCGGATTATTGGGTAACTATGTAATCGGTCTTGAAAACCATCTTACTGGTACCGATTATTACCGGTTTTTGCGAAATGTACTGCATACTTTATTGGAAGATGTGGATTTGCAAACGTTGCGTTCCAACAGGACGGAGCTCCACCTCATTTCCATAGAAGGGTAAGACGATATTTAGATCGTTGGATGCCAAACAGATGGATTGGGAGAGGTGGTCCAGTGTTGTGGCCTGCCCGATCACCTGATCTGACCCCGTGCGACTATTTTCTCTGGGGTTTTATAAAATCTCAAGTCTACCTTGATGCTCCTACCATAAGAGAAAATATGAAAGTTAGGATTCAAGAATGTTTTAATAATATTACTCCTGAAGTCTTACAACTTGTCAAAACTAGTTTTAGACATCGACTGGATATTTGTGTTCAACAAAATGGAAACATATTTGAACACCTTTTGTAAAATAAACTTTGTTTTTTGTATATAAATGTTATTTTATCGTTTTTTACATTTAATTATTACTTGTCATTTGTCAGAATTAAAGTTGGTTTTGCCTGTATAGAGTACATTTCATTATTTTTAGCAACAATCAGCTCACTCGATGGTAAGTGGGCTCTGATGAAGTGGGCCGCCTTAGCTAAGAAGCCCTTGTTGCTTTAAATTAATTAATTTGATGTGACTTTTTAAAATGACTTTAATTGTTCGATGCAATTTGTAGTTTTGTGTTATCCAATTTACCGAAGTGACACTAGACTACTATGTTTAATATTAGGAAAATTGTAATTTTGATTGATTTTGAGACCAAATAAAGTATTTTACTGAAATTACTCGAAAACCTGACGTGATAGGTATAGGAATATGTAGCATCAGTCGACGCAGAATTTGATTTTGAATCGAGTGTTGGTAAATTTGATAGTAGGTGTCATTTGAAAAAAATGATATTTTGCCCCTTAAAGTTGCGCGAGATTGAAAATACACTGACAACACCCTGTATACAAAAGGGGATCCTTGGGTGCATTAATACTCACATTGATGATCCCTTAGTTCACGGATAAAAAATTACCCTCCCACCAACTATCCTCTCAGTTAGATGATTTTTTGAAGCATAGTCTGCATATCTAAAATTTCACTAAAAAAATTGAAAATCACCAGTTCTGTTGAGTTTTGACAAACAAGTTGTACATGGATGTATTCACAATTCTTCATAGAATTCAAAAATGTTAAAATATACAGGGTGTTCCATTTAAACAAAGTAAAATTTATGTCGCCCCCCGCTGACTAACCGCCCATGTCGGCTCAAAATATTTTTAGAATATGAACCTAGGGACCGTCTAAACATGTAGATACTTACTTTTTTCGAATTCGCAAACATAACGCCGTAAGGGAACTTTGTCAGATCGTTGGGACAGCCTGTATATACACGAAATATGGTCTAATCTTAACCTCAATTGTGCAGTGAACATTAATTTAAACAGGTCAATGAAGACTAACTGGTGGACCGCTAGACAATATTGTTTCTGGGTTATTACCCTTCGTCAGTAGCGATTACCAAGAACCTTAGTTGTTGAAATACCTTTACATGTAGTGGCCACCAGTTAGTCTTCATGGACCTGTTTAATTAATGTTCACTACACCATTGAGGTGTAAGATTAGACCATCTTTCGTGTAAATTTTACATTTTGCTGTCAGATTTGGCAAGATACATTTTTAATATATATATATATATATCTAGGTATACCAACCTGATCTTGCTTCATGTTGGTGAGTTTGGCGTTGGTGCAGTACGTCAACCATTAAAATTCAATTTTTTGGTCTATGGACATTTCATGTTATTTCTTTTTAACTTTTAACTTTAGCCCACAGTGGACATTGATAATTGTTTTTGTTAACGAAGACTGGTAGTAAATATTTACAAATTTCAAAAACCAGCTGGTAACATTATTCTCCAGCACCATGCATGTTTTATACCATGGGTAATTTTAACATGGTCTACCGGAAAATACATCTGGTTTAATTGTGGTAGGGGTGACTCGATTAAATTAAAGGAATTAAAGTTTACGAACATATTCCGATTGAAAAAAAAACGGCTCCACAAGAAAAATATACCATAACCACATAACCACAATATACACAAACTCTCTAGCACACTACCGGTTCACACCGCAACTACGATTACCGATCGTCTTTGGGCCGAACTTTATTTACAACGATAATAAAATGAGGTTGCATTAAATCAAATTAAGTCACACAAATATGTTAGGAGTAACAAATGAGAGACAATTTCTGGGTCCCATATAATGCTGATTTTTTGAATTGATTCCATTTGTCCATTCGTTGTTAGTTATATTGTGGATTTTGAGGTTTCTACACTTCCAGTTGTCCATATTTTCATGATTTATACTAAAAACGATTGGCAGCAACTCAAGCACGTGTTATCACGAATCAAGGCGGTAAATTATATGCATCGTCAGACATATATTTACCCTTATCAATGCTATCAACTGCAGTAAATAATTCGTTTCACATTAACGAACAATCTGCAGTGCATTTTATTAAAAACATTATTTTTTTTATTTGTAACTGATTACCGTAGTCACCGAATCGACTGCGGAAGGCATCTAAAACTAAAATAATAGGATAAATATTGACGAAAATTATACCGTAAAGCCGCAAAGATATTTAGCCAATATTTGAAAATCGTGACGATCTTGAAAACGGCGCAGTGTTTGGCCTCGCAACTTGTGACGCAGTATGGCTGTCGTCGATTGGCTGGTAAATACTGCAAACCTGTTATTTATTAATAGGTTTAATGCGTACTAGGGTGGAGTATAGGAAATAATAATCCATTAATACTTAATGAAACGCTCTCAATTTTGCGTGCGCAAAAATATGTTTACGACTGTTTATTGTGGCCATGAGTTTATGTAAAGTTTTAAATAGAATTACGATTCGTGTATGGTAATTGTAACATTAATATTTTTCGCCAGGAACTATGTAAAAAATGGATAATTTCACAAGAAAAATGATACATGCAAGATCAGGATCATGAACAGCTCTGTGGTGAAAACTTGGAGGGGGGGTATAATCATAATTCTTACATCTCATAATATCAATATACGTGTTGATTATAATTTATAAATTATTGGCAACTCGTTTGTCTGATATAATCCAGTTGCAAAAAGATCATAATAGGTGCTGCAGTTTGAGTAAGCATGTATATTAATGCCACAATTTAAATGTGAAAAAATAAACGAATCTGGTCCGGATGAGAAATGTTTTTTTTTATGATTACGGATACTTATAAAGAACTTCAGTAATAATTTATGCGATGTAATACAGTATTAAAGTATGTTGATATCGTATTGATTGTATAGGAACTCATTTCAAAATTTGTAGAATTTATGTAAAATTTATGTAAAGATTAACAGGTTAATGCTGCGAATATTGAACTGAAAAAAAAAAACTCGTGGAAGCACTCGTATCACTTTCGGACAAGAGAATTTTGTTTCTCATTTAAGCTACTAAATCTGTTTAAATATCACAATCCTGTTCAGGTACCGCGGTTTTCGCAAATTCTACGTTTCCCGCTAAATGTTCGGTCAAACAATTTATTTCAAACAAAGTATCTCGTGTACGGTCACGTACAGAACATTCTCCATTGTAACACAATTTCGGCCCGACGATTTCGCATAAATCCATTTCCAGAAGCCCTCATTTTACGACTGTCAAATTCATCACAACGCCACGGTTGTAAATAAACCATTAGCAAACGTTCCTGGCAATTTTAATTATTATATGGCACGCACTTCCGGGAATTTAGATTTGCTTATTCTCTTAGAATTGGTCAACCAAATGTCGGGCAAAACATGCCTTTCCCTAATCAGTATGAAATTCGTTTTCTAACCAATCACGAGACGATTTCTCCGTCTAGTACCACCTAGCACCAAAATGTGGATATTGCATTCCCACCAGTGATACCTAGCGAATTTCGGTATATAAAGATGATTTCGCCCTTAACCTTCAGTATTAATCAAGTAGCAGTCGAGTAGTAATTCAGTTAAGTTCACAAGAACACATTACAGAACAGTACAGTACACCACAGTACAAATAATCAGCTACACAGCTTCAAGTAGCAACGGATCGATATTCCGACAAGCAGTCGCTCCGACTACGTACAACAGTACAAGTAGCTAACAACAGTATACACCAAGTGTAAATTATAAATGTAAAGTGTTACTAAATAGTGAACAAAGATAAAAGGAGTTTTTTTTCTGCAACCAAGCCCTCGAACGATATAATACAGCCCAGCTATTCACTGTTATTACTTACTTATACTTTATGTATAAGTAAGTATAGGAATCATGAAAAATTTCGACCTCGAGATTTCAACGGATATACGCGTTTTGAGGTCCCCTGAATCGTTTCTGACTATTTTGGGAATGACATATGTGTGTCTGTGTGTGTGTGTCTGTGTGTCTGTGGGCGCTCTAGCGTCCAAACCATTATAGCTAGAGCTCTGAAACTTTAAACTTAACATTTGCATGTAGCAAGGAGGAAAACGTCCTATTTTGAACGCAATCTCTCAACCGGAAGTGATGGTTTACTCTTATCACCTTTTTCCATATCTCCAAAACGGTACACGTTACGGAAAAAAATATTCTTACATAAATTATAGATATTGATATATTAAACAACTTTCATTTGAAAAGTTTTTTCGAAAAACGTAGTATAACTAAGTATAAGTAAGTTTCGTGCGGACCACCGCGGATTTTTTTTATAGTAAAATTAAGGCATTAATATATGGCATTTGCCACTGCAACGATTAAACAATTTTCTGCAACGAAATCAATTAGAACCTTAACTATATATATAGAAATTACGAAATTGTATATTTTATGATATTTCTTACCTTAAGAATGTTTAGGTCGTTTAAGAAGTGTTTTCGTTGGAAATTTCAAGTAAATTTTTTCAAGTTATTGTTATTCATATTTTCACTTGAGCTGGATATTTGCAATCTAAAATTTTTGTAGCGGATATTTCATCAAAGTTGTGTTTTCAATATCTTTTTATAATTTTCTGAGCTATGAGTCATGATATCACCTAAATGATGTATTGACCCGTCCATAATTTGATTGCACGAAAACATTTGTAAAAGTTTGAAAATACTAATAATTTTGTGGCTCAAATTTTTTGTCCAGTTTTGAAAATATGTTGCATTACGTCGTTATGAGAATATTAATCGTATTACAATTATTTCAGTCCAAATTTCCATCTTGCTGTTACACCAAATGACTGGCTATTTTAAAATTCGATTTTAAACCTAGATACATTGTTCTAGCTCTCTTTATTATGTTAGAATTATATTTATCAAACTATTCACACGTAGGTTTATAAAGTCAAAATACACAAATTCTTATACCACCCTTTGGCCATGTCATTGTCATATTTATTATTAATGCCTCGATGCTGATTTATGTAGTTGACATGTTGTTTAAGTGTTGTATATTGCAAGGGTGAAAGGCTTAGACCACAATGAGCAAGGATTATTATAATATTTTATATAAGAAAAAGCGGCATATATTATTCTTACAAAGAGTGTTATGATCAGTTTTTCGAAATATTTCGTGTCTATTGCCATATTTGATTTGTGCATATCAATTAAATGCCTAACCTAACCGAACCTACCCTACAAATTGAAATTGAAAATGATAACCTCAAAACGCGTCATAATTAAGTCAACTAGGTGTCATTGGAACGAAGGCTTTGAAGACGACCGAGTAATTAATAATTATTTTTAATTAAAGATTTATTTGTACTTAGTTAGTCAGTGGATATGAAGTTATACCATTTTCATTTGTCTTCTGAATTGCTCGACATAATTATTATCCATTGTCCACATGTTGTACACGTGATTCTTACCTCATTGGCTCTGTATGGATAAGTTCACGCATTTTTACCCTGCGCAAGCAATCCATTTTAATTTTAATTTTGAATTCGTTTCTTCACATCTCTTCTAACGTACCTACCCTAATAATTTTTCTTGGTTTCGTATATGTATATCGATGGTCTGCAATGAAGCACTTATAATCTAAATGGAGCCTGTACGAACATTTATGCAGTGTAAAACGCGCTACCGATCTTACTCTCACAACTGTCCTCTTTGCTAAGCATATATAAATAAACATCACCATGAGCAATAGCAAATCTGCGTCGCAAATAAGGTCGTTTCAACCTTATTTACTTTCATCGATGCCACGTGATTCTGTTGACAAATGCCTTAACATTTTTTACGTAACGCAGGAATAATCTTGACCATAACCTTTGATCCTTGAACGGCGGTATTTACTCGTACAGGTGGATGTCGCAGTTGCATGGACAAAATAACATTGCTATAGTCACGAGATGAGCTGGAGGACGTTCTTTTCATTCTTTTCAATATCACGCTTTAAATTTGTTTTGGTTGTGGTTTATTGGGATTACCAACAACACTATAATTAAATTATTATCTCGGCGCGTTAACGATTAATCGCGAAGCAATTTGCAACGTTATTAAAAAAATTATCAACCGTAAACATTTTTTTATGTACTAAATTGTTGTTTTCCGCTATTTTTTCCAGCTTCGAAAGATTTTTGTAATGTCTAGTCACGTTTTTTAATATCTGTAATCGGAAGCAACTCAAATTTTTATGATTGTAATAAACATGGTCTTGATTTGTATCTCTATCGTGAGACTAACCCAGAAATATAAAAATATGAGGTATACATGAGTACTCGATACCCTTGTATATATATACAAGATCGATACTACCAATCTTGGAGTTAATACAGAGGAAGCAATTTTTTATTAACACCATCTGACTAGGAAAAAATCTACACATGTAGTGGTAAAAGCATTACATTTTCAAGTGAATTCATAAACTATATATATGTAAACTACATTTTATAAAAGGTTAATTTGTAATAAATAATATAAAAATAATAATAGAAAATATTACAAAAATGTTTAACCCTTGTGTTGCCACCCAAAAAAACTCACAGCATCTGCCACCCTGGTACCCGGGTAACTAAAAATAATTATGTGCATTCGATTAATATTTAATTATTCTTATTCTAGGAAGGCATTCCTACCTGAATATAGGAATTAAATTATGTGCAATGACTAGCCAATGATAGAGAGCGATTTTTAATCAGCAAGTCATGCGAAATCATGCAACGAAAATCGCAATCGAAAGTTACTATAAAAGTAGTAACAGAAATGGTAACTGATACCAACAATTTTTGTACAACAATCACATTTCAAAATGTTATTATTATTATATACAGCATATTCAGTAAATAAACAATTTGAAATAAACAAATATTGTTATTATTTATATATTAATCCATGTTTACTTATTATATTTTTACAACAAACTATTTTTGTGTAATATACTATACGAAAATCATGCTTTTTCTATTGGGGTACCCGGATAGCTTATACTTGTTTTTTTTTTCAATTGCAAAATTTATTAAATTTTTTTTTTTAATATGTTGAATGCAAATTTTGATAGGGAATCGGTCAAATCATGGGGATTCGAGAAGGTTTTGGCCAATCTTTTTTGGAAAAAAAAATATTCAACAAAACATACGCTGATGGGTACCCGGGTGCCCGGGTGGCACTAGGGTTAATAAAATATAAATTTTAGTGAAGGGACCTCCAGCTTAATTCATCAAAAATATTAAGTTATTTTGTTAATATATTTGTTTCGTATTTTATGCTTAGGGTATAAACATACATACAAGTGTCTTGTTGCATTTAAAAAGGAAATGATTATCAGTTTCAAGATAAAATGCAACGAAAGCTGCTAGTATAATATTACTGTATATATGTATATATATATATATATATATATATATATATATATATATAATTAGTTATTTTACGGAAACACTCCGTTGGGTTTGCGGTCTTAATAAGGGCGATTTATTCTATATCTTTATTAATAGTCTATATTTCGTGGATCATTATCCACATCATCAGGACTTCTACAAAAATTATAAATAGAAGATGTAAAATAATTATGGTATAACTTACTCAAATTGATACAATATAAAATTGGACATCCAATACAATAAGAACTAACAAAAAGGTTCAATTCAAAAGTGTCACCAAAATCAAATCTTACAAATTAATAAATAAATCAATTTTTGACAGAAAAGCCTACTAATTACAATATCAAAATAGGAAAATGACTTGAACACGAAAAAACGAAGGTTATTGTGTTGAAAAAAATATGATTTAAAATATGAAACAGCAACAGTCACGAGACATCCATAGAGTTAGAAAAAAGGAAGTACTAAGAAGGATCATCCAATAAATTTGTATATATGACACTTAAACCATCGATATCTTGTCTAGAGTTAATAGTATGTGCATTCTCTTTTATGAAGCACATTTCTAAAAAAATTCTCTTTTGATAATTTCTTTCAATTTCCAAAATCTTAACACCATCCCAATCAATATTATGCTTATCAAATCTGGCATGAGAGGAAAGAGCACAAGCCCTTGGTTTACAATTAATATCACTTTTATGTTGTGTAATCCTCCTTTTTAATTGTTGGCATGTTTGACCAATATAAACATTTCTACAATCCTTACAATTAATTTTATATATAACATTAGTTTTTGATAACATATTAGTACGATCCTTTATGTTAGAGAAAAGGTTTCCAACTGTTTTTACACTAAACTTAGCCACTGTTATGTTACTGTACTGTGTAGAAAATGACTTGATTAATTGACTAGTTAAATTGTGAACATAAGGAAGCGACTTAAAAATCTTAATGTCATCCGGACTAACGGTTCTGTTAGTATTCAATTGTACATCAACCGAATTAAAAAGAATTTTATTCAGCAAATTAACAGGGTAAGAATTTTCTCTAAAAATATTAAAAAGGATACGTAAATTCTTTTGATATAATGAAGGATGTGCGATCCTCTTAATTCTATTCTTTAAACATAAAATGCAATTAATTTTCATTGTTAAAGGGTGATATGATGAAAAATGAATAAATCGGTTTGATGTTATCTGTTTACGATGCCAATCGAGAATAATGATATTATTAATTCTAATAAGTTTGGTATCTAAAAAGGCTATGGAATTATGAATATCTTCCTTTTCAATAGTAAATTTAATATTGGAATTATAATTATTAAACACATCAAAGATTTCTTCAACTTTGTCTACTGGTACTGCACAGATGATATCATCGACATATTTCTTTAAAAAAGGTAATTCAAAAGACAAGCCCTGTACACAAATATTCAATAGTTTGTCCATGATTAATTGTGCCAAAATTGGACTAATGCTAGATCCCATCGGACAACCCATGTTTTGAGAATAGTATACACCTTCATATACGAAATAATTAGATTCAAATATGAAATTAAGAATCTTAATAAATTCTTCTCGTGGTATCTCAGTAAAATTACAAATGGTATTCCAATTATCAATTATACAATCGATAACCAGACATTTAGGTATATTACTAAATAGGGAGATAACATCAAGGCTAATCAAGATGTAATTATCTGGTAACACAAAATTATTAATAAAGTCAGCAAATTCCAAAGAATCTCTTGTAAAAAAACTATTATCATTATTATATGATATGGTTAAAATATTAGTAATAAATTTTGTAAGATTTTCCAAAACAGTATTTAAACATGATACTATTGGACGGAGAGGTATGCCTTCTTTGTGATGTTTTGGAGATCCATAAAAATTAGGTGCAACACCATTATATGACATAAGAGATTTAGCTACAGCTTTATCAATATAATGTTTATCTCTCAGAGATCTAATCATTTCGTTGTTTCTGGTTTGAATGTTATTCGTGGGGTCTTTAGATAATTTAGTATATAAATTATACTAATATATTGGGGTGTTCTTTTAGGAATTTTTTACAATTATAAAAAAGCTTATTAAATATATCTCCCGTTGACTTATTCTTACGAACAAAATTAGTTAAAATATTCGTAAATCTAGCTCTAAGGTTGTCTCGCTGTTGAACATCAACACAATCTATTATAGATTCTAAATTAGCTAACAGTTTCTTAATGTTCAAATCTTTGTTAACAGGTTGTATACAAAATTTAGGGCCCATAGCAAGTATAGTTTTAACATCGTTAGGAAGAGGAACATCACTGATATTAGTAATCCACTTATCTTTTATTTTAATTGATTGTTTACTAAAATCAACTAGTTTATTAAATTTGTTAATTAATCTATGTTTAATATTTTTGAAGATTATTTTGTATTGAGCTGTCTGTCTATAATTAAATTCATTAAAGATAAAGTGGGGTAACACATCAGAAACCTCCTCTTTTAACTTATATAATTGAGTGGTTAGGCTACTAATATTTTTATACGCAAAATTAATTTCTATTGATAATATCTTCCGTTTTAACCTTTCATTAAATGATGCAAGCTGTTGTCCCGAATTACCATTTTTTATGTCCAATAAATTGTAAAGACTCTTTAAACTTTGTGGTATATGAGAAGGATACACTCCAGTTCTTCTACATTTTAAAAGGAAAATCTTCTTATTAATACTAGATGCCAATTTGTTGTTTGTCTTAGCCCATAATTTCATAAATTGATAATTTCAAAAATTGATTTATTTATTAATTTGTAAGATTTGATTTTGGTGACACTTTTGAATTGAACCTTTTTGTTAGTTCTTATTGTATTGGATGTCCAATTTTATATTGTATCAATTTGAGTAAGTTATACCATAATTATTTTACATCTTCTATTTATAATTTTTGTAGAAGTCCTGATGATGTGGATAATGATCCACGAAATATAGACTATTAATAAAGATATAGAATAAATCGCCCTTATTAAGACCGCAAACCCAACGGAGTGTTTCCGTAAAATAACTAATTATAATTATTTCGGTCGTGCGTATTACATTATATATATATATATATATATATATATATATATATATATATATATATATATATATATATATATATTGAAAATGTGTCTTGTCAAATATGACAGAAAAATGTAAAATTTACACGAAAGATGGTCTAATCTTACACCTCAATGGTGTAGTGAACATTAATTAAAACAGGTCCATGAAGACTAACTGGTGGATCGCTAGACAATATTGTTTCTGGGTTATTACCCTTCGTCAGTAGCGATTACCAAGAACCTTAGTTGTTGAAATACCTTTACATGTAGTGGCCATCAAAACTTCTTGGCGCGAGCCAATCACTCCTAACGAACCACTGACTACAGAACACTGACGAGACGATACCTTGTCTAACACCTTGCGGAGACTAAACAAGAGACGACTGTCAAACGTCCAGTGTCAACATATAAAAGGATTGCTGCAATTAAGTTCAAAAACAATTCAAATTAAAAATGTATCTTGTCAAATCTGACAGCAAAATGTAAAATTTACACGAAAGATGGTCTAATCTTACACCTCAATGGTGTAGTGAACATTAATTAATACAGGTCCATGAAGACTAACTGGTGGATCGCTAGACAATATTGTTTCTGGGTTATTACCCTTCGTCAGTAGCGATTACCACGAACCTTAGTTGTTGAAATACCTTTACATGTAGTGGCCATCAAAACTTCTTGGCGCGAGCCAATCACTCCTAACGAACCACTGACATGAAAATTTTAAATTTTAAATTTTACATTTTGCTGTCAGATTTGACAAGATACATTTTTAATTTGAATTGTTTTTGAACTTAATTGCAGCAATCCTTTTATATGTTGACACTGGACGTTTGACAGTCGTCTCTTGTTTAGTCTCCGCAAGGTGTTAGACAAGGTATCGTCTCGTCAGTGTTCTGTTGTCAGTGGTTCGTTAGGAGTGATTGGCTCGCGCCAAGAAGTTTTGATGGCCACTACATGTAAAGGTATTTCAACAACTAAGGTTCTTGGTAATCGCTACTGACGAAGGGTAATAACCCACAAACAATATTGTCTAGCGATCCACCAGTTAGTCTTCATGGACCTGTATTAATTAATGTTCACTACACCATTGAGGTGTAAGATTAGACCATCTTTCGTGTAAATTTTACATTTTGCTGTCAAATTTGACAAGACACATTTTTAATTTGAATTGTTTTTGAACTTAATTGCAGCAATCCCTTTATATGTTGACACTGGACGTTTGACAGTCGTCTCTTGTTTAGTCTCCGTAAGGTGTTAGACAAGGTATCGTCTCGTCAGTATTCTGTTGTCAGTGGTTCGTTAGAAGTGATTGGCTCGCGCCAAGAAGTTTTGATGGCCACTACATGTAAAGGTATTTCAACAACTAAGGTTCTTGGTAATCGCTACTGACGAAGGATAATAACCCAGAAACAATATTGTCTAGCGATCCACCAGTTAGTCTTCATGCACCAGTGAGGTGTAAGATTCGACCATCTTTCGTGTATTATTATATTAGTATTATAATCATATTATGATAACACTCTTTGGGTCTCTTCCTTTTGTACACGATTTTAACTTAATATAAACGAGGTCAGCATTATACAGGTTGCATGAATGCTAAAATCACTTTATGCACATTTTATAAATAGATTTGTGAAATTAAAACATTGGGAATATGAAACAAAATTGCAAAAAAATACAATTAAATTTTTTATGAAATATATAATTGAAATTGTTTCTAGAAGAATTTACGTATATGCATTTGTGTTGGCGCGAATCCAATCCAATGAATTTCTGGTACAATTACTTAGTATAATTGATCGTAGTAATTTGAAAAATTATTGTACTGTATCCATCAGTTGCAATAAGTTCCATCGTATAATAAAAATTGAAAACAAATTTTATGCGAAAAATGTTTTTTTATACACTTTTATCCCATTTCCTCGACGAAAATAAGAATAAAATAAGAAATAGAACTATATAGAACCTTTTCAAAATATTATGCAAACTTATTTCAATGTAGAACTTCTGAGAACTAGGTGCACAGTACAGTAATATGGTACAGCTGCCACAAAACGTTATCATGCACTCATATTTTCTGAACTTTTACGACTGTGAACAGAAAAGTATATAAATAATTTTGATATTCAACTGTACGTGCATTACACACGTTTAATTGTCTACACAATGTCTTAAGGGGGGGATCCTGTTTTAGGAGGACTTAAAATATCGTTTTTGAGGGAATTTTTTTAGGACAGAAAAAAATGAGCGAGTCTAGTGAACTTTTTAGAGCATTTTATTACATATTTGAGCATTAAAGAAAAAATATTTCGAGAAAAAAATATTTAAACGGAACCGATTTTTATGCATATTTGTGCAACACCTTTCAATTGCAGTCTACAATCGGTGGGAAAGATGTAGCTCGTAATTTTTATCTGAAACAAAAAAACCAAAGAAAATTGTAATTGTCATATATTTTCTTCTAAAAAAAACCAAAATTTTGAAATTCAAAATTTTTCTCAGGTTTGAAAATAAATGTGCTCTTTGCAGGAAGAGAAAATCATTTCAACTTGCTAAAAAAAGTTGTTTAGAATTTTTTTTTTCATTAATGTTTTTAGTTCACATCGAAGAGAATGCTACTAAAGCTAAGAAAAGTTTTGTTTCGTTTTGATTGCTTGTCTAGTTTTCTCGCAATCACGCCCACCAGTTTAGAAAAATCGTAAAACCGAAAACTCGAGAAAACGCGCTCTAAAGTTTACGATCAGAAAAAATGTTAATTGTCGATTACTTACGGAATATCTCGTTATAATCCTACTATAGCTCTTACGAATTCAAAATATTATTGTTTCGAACGACCGATTGAACTTTTTTCAGCACATATTTCGGCGTTATGTGTCTGGGGGCGCGCTTCGTTTGTTCGAGCGTTCATGCGTTCCTATATTTTTTTCTCGGCACCTCACTGTGTTTAGTGCTGTATCTTTCAAAATATTGCGAATTAGCCGCTATTACTTTTTATACATATTCTTAGATATATTAGGCATACATTTGAGCAATAAAAAACAAATCGATTTTTCGAGCTTTCTAAAGCAGGATCCCCCCTTAAGGGGCGGAGTGCAAACACGGTTCAGATTAAATTTAAAAATTCAATCGATTCCCATTTCTTCTTTATCAACTTACATCAGCGAGTTTCAATTTAACGAATCCGATCTCCCGAAGACGTTATTGATGTCGTAATTAAAGGCGTATTTAGTTGGCAACATTTCAACTGGACCAATCTAGATCGTCATGAATGAGGTTGTGGGGTTTGTGTCAGTAAAATGTATTTGCGTCACCTATTGATTTGGTGTGCTAGTTCAACTAGCATGAATTGCATTTTTAATGCCATTATCAAATACACTGATTTCAAAACGAAAGAAAAATGTCAATGTAGAAAATATTTAAATAACTATTAACAAGATGGCAGACCAGAAGTAACACAGATAATATTAAAGAAATAACCATTAAAATAAAAGAAACATAATTTTAGTGTGAGTACCAGCCAACTTACACATATATATGATTCACATCCAATCGCGCGGACAAGTCATTTTGTGGTGCATTTCATCTCCAGCCCCTATATTGTGCCGAATTATGCAAACAGTGTTATATTCACCGAAGAACCATTTAGTGTGATTTATTACTTGTAAATATACATTTATTACATTAATATACGTCCATTTCAATTAATGAAATTAATGTCAGTAAGATATTAATGGAAAGTCGATATCATTAGTCACTACCTGACACCATACAATTTAAACTCTAAACTAAAATGAAATAAATTCAATGTGATTAATAAAATAGCAATGAAATAATTAAAATTGAACGCGTGGATGGGAAAGCCCACGATTATTTTGTAACGAATTTTCTAATTTTATAACCAGGAAATAATTTCCATAATGAATTCGTAGCTAAACCTGTTAAAACAATGCGACTGATCCACCCATGCACACGTAATAATAATTACCGATAAGTTCGTGTTAACTACCTTCCGTTTTATCATTGCATTAATTTATGTAATTGATCAGATATGACAGCACACGTAATTACTAATTACCCGTGCACAGTTCACCTTGGAACCGCTGTGCACATAGAATTATATAACCTGTGTCGTTGACTAAATAACATTTGATATCGTTAAAGCGTAATTTTCACATTGACCACATAATTACTACTTTACGACCGCCGCATTCCTTCAATTGCGGGCGGGAAAACCGCGAGAACGGAATGGTGGGAATGACGATTAATTTCCTCGGTGCGTTCGTTACAAATTGTCACGTTGGGTTCATTTGCCGCATAAAACCAAGACGTCGTTGCAATTATAACTGGAAAATTATAAAGATTGTCGTAAAATATCAAACCTGTTGATGCGGCCCTTTTTTATGACGGGTGGTAGGCGTAGTCGCGCCCCTACGTCAATTAATTACGTTGACGTTTACTTTTTTATTGTTGTTTTTCTTTTAATTAATTTTGATTGCTAAACACCTCATAATTAAAAACTTTCGGAGGAAAGAAATCTGAGGATTAGTTGAGGCGTAATTAATAATTTTAATCCGTGTCTAATTGTCTATTAATCTAAAGATCTAGACAACCGAATTAAACGCAAGTTAAACTAATCGATAGCTTAACTATTGTGACTTGTCAAGATATAAATGCTGTTGGGAAAATCACGCCAGTTTTCGCTAGGGCCGATCTTCACGTCACTGGATCAAATATTTTTTTATACATTCGTGATTACGTAAACTCAGAACAACAATATATAGTGCTTAAGGCTGTGTTTTAATTGTTTTGTTTTCGTTTAATTAATTCAAAGTTTTATTTTTCTTCTTTCGAAAAATGCAATCGTGTAATGGTATGTTTGATGCGTTTATGATATCCAGGGTTCACATTAATTCAATATTCATTTATACACCTCAATATATTTTCTTTCCTTGTGACACGAACGCGATAATTTACTTACAAAAATTCAGCCCTGTCAATTATTATTCGTGATGGTTTTAGCCTCCATTCTTGGACCAGGCGTCGAGTCGCGGAGTAACTTACATGCAAAGCTGTAGGAGGAAAACTGTTTAAAATTGGCGAATTGTCCTCCAGTATTTCTTATTTATGAAGGGCCAAGTTACCAAGGAAAATTGCCAATGTTTTATGGGTAACGGCAGTCGTAGCCTGGTTCACAGCGATACTAGGTTCGCCAGCATCGCTGGTTCTATTGAAGGCTCATGTAGCTGGCATCTAGAATGACGTGAAGGAAACATTCAAAGTCATATAGCATATAGAAATATCTACACCAGACAAGGAAGCGTGGTTGAAAAAGTTACTTAACGAACTTATTTATTTCCCAAATTATGTTCGATCTGTCCATAGAAAACACATTCCAATCCAATGGTCACGCTTCTGGATTTGAATTTTTCCATTTCAAATTTTTTTTTATCTAGTTGTTTTGATGAGCGTGGCTGAGGCTAATACGTTAATACGTCTTTGCAGCCATAGACACTTGCCTTTGATATTTACATTAAACTGCAGTATATTTATTTTTCACCTTGTTAGTCAATTTAAATCCTCATAGTGTGTACTATAATACGTAAAAGCTAATCTAGTGTAGTTTTTTAGTTTCAGGAAACTTTGACAGATGACATTACTAGTATATTTAATGCAAAGATAATATAATAATACTATCGTATAGAATGCAAAGTCAATGTATTTGATTTTTTTTTGTTTCAAAAATCAAATGTACAGCTCCCCTTAGCAAACATGAGAGTCGGAATATATGCGAACTACAAAAATTTTATTTAAAATATTTTAAGCGGGAACGTATTCAACCAATCACGCTGATGTATACTGGTTTGGTACATTCTGAATTGGAAGTAAGGGTAATAAAATCTGAACTAGACAGTAGTTGGCAGATTTTATGTTATTGTATGTATTTTTTGTATGCTTTTTTTGTAATAGCATAGTTATTTTGTTCATTTCGTTATTCAACTTTAAATTGAGACAAAATTTTATTGCAACAGCACCTTTTAAATTTGCCTTTTAAAGATAATCGACATCTATAAGGATAAGGTTTCTATGCAACACTGTTTTTGTTTTTCAAAAAAATTTGGGATATTAAAAAATGTCAAACAACTTCAGGAGTCAGGTATACTAAGCCAGAAAGCAATACAGTTTTGTTTATAACAATAAAGAAAGCGAAATGCCAAACCAAAGGGTCGCAGATATAGCAAAGATGAAAAAGTTCTAGCTTTATCTATCTACAAACACTCTGGAAAAGGCTACAACTTTCTAAAAAAATTATTTGCCTTGCTCAGTCGTCAAACAATAACCAAATTATTAAACGCAATCAATATGGTAAATATTCAAATAGATTTGTAGGATTTGAAGATTTTGGTTACAAGGAAAATTTGGAAATTGGAAACCACGTATTTGTATTTAAATTAAGAAGTGTGTTTTCCAAGTAGAAACAAAATATAGGACATATTTTTACAAATTCTCAAATAAAAAGCAAGGATTTAGTCGAAATTTTAAAGTTAATGATAAGTAATGAGAGTGTAATTTAAAAGTCATTGCAACAATTTGCGATCAAGGTTCAGCTAATCAAGGCGCTGACTATTCAGTGAGAAGATCAAGAATTTACTATAAAAGAAAATTGGTAATAAATAATAAATATATAATACCATTATTCATCACCTGATTAAAGACATCCGTAATAACTGTCTGAATAAGAATTTAATGTGGGTTAACGGTGAAGTGACTTGCACTGCAAAATGGAAAGACATTGAAAATGTCTATGTGATAGATGGAGTGGTGAGTGCTATGCCAAAATTAACAGACGAGCATGTTGTACTAACAAAAATAAATAAAATGGTGGTCTCTTTTTGCACACAATATTGTCATACTGTTGTAGCCGTTATGTGCTTAATGTCAAAAATCGTATGTGTTTTTAAGTAGGCATATACAATTTTCTGTTATTCTAGATGATCCACCTCCTGATGGAAATTTTAATCTGAATGAAACTGCTCTAGAAACAGCGGAAATTATTTTTTTCTTGATAAACTGTTTGACAGTCTTAATGGAGGAACCTTAACACATTGGTAAACCTTTAAGAGGAGTAGTAACGCAGACATCACCACATGTACATTTTTGGAAAGAATCTATCGAAACTTTAAAAGCCATGTCATTTGACATACATGAAAAATTACAAGGTGGTGGATTTTTTTTTACCGCGTACGTTTATTCAGGATTCCCTTGAATATTACTTTGGAAAAATTAAGAAACAACGAGGACGAAATGTAATCCCACATGTCAGCAATTTTCAGAATCATATAAAACGCTTCTCGTTCAAGAAATTATAGCTTCTCCCAGAGGTGGAAACTGTGAGAGAATGTAATCTAAAAAATATATGTTCTTTGAAATCCTTATTAGATCAACCTCTTACAAAAAATTATAACAATCAAACAGAAATTATTAATTTCAATGTAGTTAAACAAGTGTATCCTTTAAACGAAATTTATTTTCGAAAAACATTATATGTTAATGTTATTTAAAATAAAACACCTGTGTTCCGTCTGCAAATCATTTAACTCATACTTCGGTCTAACATACCAAAAAGAATCTGAAGGGAAAATATCTCACCGACTAAAGTATTATTACATCGTTTATAAATTGTATAAATAAAACATATAAAATGAACAAAATTTTGTTAAATAATATGAACGGAAGAAGGAGATTATACGGTTTGTAACTCAAGTAAGATTTCCATTTTCTTGGGTCCATAAAGATAATTTAACTGAAGCAATAATTTGTAAGGGAGTAGATTTAGGAATTTTGAAATATATTAGAGGAATAACGTAGATTTATTAAAAAGCTGGTCTAGAAATAATCTTCTTTTTTACACACTTAATTATATTGTTTTTTTAATTTATATGAGATATTTTTACTGTTACCAAGGGAAAGAGTGACCCTGTTATAAAATATAGTTAGAATATAGAACAAAATTACTACAAGCCCGGGATAAACTGTTCAAAATTATTAGTTTTGTAGGCAAAAAAAAGTCTGAAAAAGTGTAACTTTGCTATTATTACATAAATGTAACTAATTTGATCAATTCTATTCTAAATAAATTTGCATCCAGTTCACTTCCAGTTATAATATTTGTTAGTCCCGACCCTGGAAAATATGTCACGTCTTTTACGTTGTCCTTTCAGTCGTAGACTACGAGCAGCTGCCGACAAACCAACAAACGAATGCATGTATCATCCTCCTTATTCTTCTGTACTCCATCACTCGGTAAATAATTTAAGGGTGTATACCTTTCTGTCCAAAATTTAAACTAACCAGAGCATGAAATGGATCTCAAATGTATTTACCGGCACTTGTTGCGTTTTGGCCGTTCGAGTTGGTTCAGCTTAAAATAATTTAAGGACGCACTAAATAGGTTCAAATCAGAGGTCTATTTTTAGCATTTTTTTAAGTTATATTAAGTAAACCGTTAAACTTTTTCCAAAAAATTTAGATCCTGATAAAGCGCATTCAAAATACTATCTCGACTGGTGCAGTTTGCGTTCAAGGAGGCCTTCTAGATTTTCATATCATAAGACAATTATATACGAAATAAGAATATGAGAATTGGTTGGTGGAAATATGGTGTGCTCCAATCATTTTGAAATCTACACTTACTGTCATTGTTGACACAAGTTGAATATACAGCAATGTGGCTTGTCTCCATAGAAATAAAAAAATAATAGAGTTGTTCGAGTTCATAACAGCATTAGTGCGGTAAAAATCAGTAATATCACACAATATCATTTATTATAGAAGTGAAACAATATGTACAATTCTGAAACGTAACAGTGTTTCCCTCGTTTTTATCTATTGCTTTTACTGTTTACGTGTTAAGTTAGACATATTAGTATTAGAATAAATTTCAGTAGTCTTCAAACTCTGAAATTCATTGTCATTCCCGCTGTTGGTATGTACAATCTTATCAGCAAACTCTATTTTCTTTGTTAAAGAGTCTGTCACATTCGTTTTCAGCGACCTAAAATTATATTTTCTCTTAGTCATTAATTAATACATTAATGTAAAACCTCCAGCCTCCGTGAGCGCCATTACATCAATTGAGCGCCATTACATCAACCGCCGGCGTCGTTCTAAAAGCATGTCCAGTATAGGATTTTGGATCTTGTAATTTTAAATACTCGGCAATTTTTGTGGTATATGTCCTAATGTATTTATACCCACAAGTGGATTTACACCATTTCCCTGACGAAAAATCGATGAAATCGTCAAAAAAGGAACTTTTTCATTAGCCTTGTCATTGATTATGAAAGTTCGACTAACATTTGTTTTGGTATCGGGCACTTTAACAATGACAACTGAACCTTCATCAACTGTCATCTTCAAAGTTCATCACGCCTAAGAGCCCCAGCCATTCCCATTATCATTACTGCTTTCATCACAATATAGGTTTCATCGGGGGCTTCCATCAGGAATTTATTCATCTCTTCTCTGGTAAATACCTTTGATTTTTTGCATGATATCCAATATTTTACTGCCTTAGAAATGCTACAACTTCTTAAATTGAGATATATCGACACAATTATTTAAGTTGATCGTTTAAGCATAGAATACTCTGCCCATAAACTTCCCGGAGACTTCAATCTAGCATAAAACCTAGATATTTTTTTTTATTTCAGTTCGATTCAGTTCAGAGCGATTGTGCGAAAAACTATACGGTTATTAAGTACCACAACAGAATGTCAGAAACTCTTCCTCGATTGTGTTATAATGAACTTACCAACCTTATATCCCAATATACTATTTCAAAACTGTGCAACTCCCACAACATCATCAGAAGTCGGTTCTAACCGAGACCAGCCTAATGATTCAAAATAAGCTATGTCGAAAATAGACTGAAACTTTTAAATGGTCATGATTTACGTCCACATTTACTGTATAATCGATATGATCTTAAATTTGCGTTTATAATCTTCACATTGCCAATCGGATTCGACAACACAACAATCTTTTGATTTGTAGATTAAATACTCGGAGTTGACTTCGACTCAAACTTCAAAACCCACGGCGGTTACAATTCATTAAAACAAATAAATAGGGTTTTTACCTGGAAACTGAACACTGTTAGGTTCCACGGAGGTTCATCTTGTTCTTATTCTGAACTCGGTGAGTGAGAATTTCTGAGCTTGTACATAAAACCTAGATTATTTTTATGCTAATAACGCAAACTTTTTAAGATATTTTATCAGCAGAAAACCGATCCTACTTAAACAAAATCGTACATGAACCCAAACCGCGTTCATTTGGCAGATTGGACCTGATAAATAATGATCATGACATTTCAATGAATAATTTACATCAAATACAGCAATCTTGATAATGTTGTATCACAATTGAGATGATCTTGCTTTATATTTAATAATTATTTTGAACTTAAATCATTAATCCTTTTGATCAACGTTACATTTGACAGTGGGACGTCGTTTAACGTGGCGAGATCACATATGGTTTTGTGCTTCTAAGGGCCAGTTGTACAAAACGTAGTTGAACTCACGAATTAACATTGACTGCAGTTCACTAGTACATGCATTGTACAAACACAGTTCACCGTTAGATCAGTTGACCACCCGTCAATGACAGTTGGCAACGAAAATTATGAGCAAATGGTAGACAAATGCATTAGATAGACAAATATTGTATGTAAAATATTACTTGCAGCATATTATGTGTCAGTAGCAGCTGTTTTTAATTAGTAGTGTAAAGTTTTTATAGTATGGAGCCTGCGAAAAAGAGATCGACAAATTTCACGACCACCGAAGAAAACATTTTAGTTAGTTTAGTGAGGAAACACAAAGACATAATTGAAAATAAAACAACCGACACTGTGTCAAATAAAAACCATTCTGCGGCTTGGAGCGATTTGGCAAAAGAGTACAATGCATTGTGTGAAGATGTTTTTTGCGACGGAAAAACACTTAAAAATAAGTACGAAAATTTGAAGAAGCGAACAAAAGAAAAGTTTGCAAGCGAAAAAAGCCATGGTTGCAAAACAGGGGGAGGGCCTACGGCAGAATTTGCAATAACAAATGTTGAGTGTGAAATAAAAGACATGTTTGGTGTGCAGTTAACGGGGGGGGGGGGGGGGGTACATTCATTATTTGATGATGACGCAGGTAAAATATATGAATGTTGCGTGTGTTTAGTCTTTTTTAATATCTTTACTTTTATTGATTATATTTTACTTGCCATACAGATGTTAACGACCAAGGCATAACCGGTGACGACATTGTGGTCCAAGAAGTAGATGCTAGTGAAAGTGAGTTGAATTTTTATAATGAAGGGTACACTGTAATAATGTTTATAGTTATCAGTGAAAAAATACCGGAGGCTGATGAACCCTCCACATCTTGGGCAAAGTATACACCTCAACAACTGCGGCAAAAAATTTCAACAACGTTAAGACGGAATAAACGGGGTAATGGTAATTTATTAAAAGAATGCTCTCAAATATATTATGCCTATTAATTTGTTTAAATCATCAACCTGCGAGAGGGATCAATTGCCAAATAAAATAAGCAAGTGGGCCGAAGCAAAAGAACAATTGGGAAAGGTCCAAATTCAGTGCCGTTTGGAAGAACACCGCCTAAAATTGAAGCACATGCAGGAGCTTCATGACAAACAAATCGCCATCATGGTAAAAGAAAGTGACATTCGCATTCAATTGATGAAAGAAGAACATGAAAAAAATGGGTTGACTATCTGAAGTCTGTATACAAAAATACAATGTCGTGCATGCCCATTGCCAGCACCATTGTTCGCATATTCGTTTGTTTTGTTGTGAAGGTTTATGGCTGCTTCAACATCAATATTAACTGCAGGTTCAATATCGTTCATTCCACAAGCGATGTTATCTAGCACTGCTGTAGCAACAATCACTGCCTCTACGTTTTTAATGTCCAAACGAATACCGAGTGCTAATATGGGAAATCGACGTTTCCAAATCCCAATGCATTGTTCAACAACATTTCTTGTACGAATTTGTGACTCATTGTAAAGGTGTTCCGCTGGCCTTTGTGAATTAGGTAATGGAGTCAATAAATACAATTTAACAGCATACCAGTGGGTATGCCCACTAATAACGAATTGTCGAACTCTCCATTCTCAAACCTAACTTTAATATCCGATGCACCAGGCCAAATTATTTTGGTGTTAATGGAAAAAAAACTTTTCCTATTACGGAAAACTTCGGTATCATCACCACCAGGTGATTGAATTTTAATATGAGTAAACTCGATCGCACCAATACATGGTGGAAAGCTGCTAATTTCAAAAAAACTCGGTTTTAACTCAGCAACTTGGTCATTACCAACCGGCATATTTATATAATTTTGTTTCAAATGTGCAATTGCTACGATTACTTTGTATATAGCTAGCTGTCGATTTGTCGACTCCTATACTATCTCCAGCAACTTGAAAAAAAGATCCAGAAGCAAGGAACTGTAATGTGAACAAAACCATTTCTTCTGCGGTCAGTGCATGATTCCTAAAGTACATACATTTTTAAAGTTACGTACACAACTACAATTTACCGATCACTTTCTGAGCAAATACTTTCAGCAATTTCGTCGATCACAAGTCTGACAACTTGTTTTGATAACCTAAATCTATCTCTGAACACCTTGTCATTCCAAACTTCAAATTGATTTAGTTTCTTACGATATTTTTTGGAGCTCTAGTAATACATACATTATAAACTTTCAATTACTACGTTTCTATATTATCACAAAAATTGTGGTTATGTTTGACTACTCGTTAAACGGCCGATAATGTCGGATCAATTGACTGCGACCTTGACCGGCAGTTCTACCATGACTTGTGTTGGTACAACGCATTTTTCTAATTGAACTAGAGTTCACGGTGAACCGGCGGTGAACTTGGTTGGTACAACTAGCCCTAAGATGTTGATGACAATCTCTGCGAATGACTATATTTTGGAGAAATTTTATTTAACCTATTTATATGATTCGGAAGGTTTCCGTTTTTGAGAATTTTGTTGTTGTCCGATTATTCAACCGGTCATCTCTCTGCAGATCCACGCTGATTATATATATTAACAATACAATTAAATAACAAGGCAACGCTATAATATACAATATTACTATATAACTATCGAAATAAAACTTATCAAATGTTTTTCAAATAAATCCCCGAACAGGTCAATTTTTATCTTATGTAATGCATATTTTAATGTATTTATCACTTAACAATCGTATTTTTTTTTGTAGTTATGACGTAAGCGATATTTTTTTTAATGGAAACCCTATTTTTTATGATTAATTTGGAAAGAAAACATAATTCTAAGACCAAATTAAGTAAACGAAAATTTTGTGACTAAAATCTAATAAACAATAGTTTCTTTTTACATTATTCGATTTTGGAATTTCATGCTCTTTTCAAATTCATTATAAAAAATCAGTTTCCATTTAAAAAAATATCGCTTACGTCATAACTCAAATACAAAATACGATCTTTAAGTGACAATTACATTAAAATGTGCCTCACTCTGTTCGACCATTTCTTTGAAAAAACATTTATAAAAGTTCTATTTCGGTAGTTCCAGACTTCATACTCGCACAGTATATCGGGGATGATCAATAAAGGAACTCATGAAACTCATTATTTCTTATACAATATTTCGCAATATTATATGATACATTAATAAAAACTAGGGTATTAAAACCAAGACAGAAGCAAATTGTAAAAATAAAACTGCCGAGGCTCTTAATATCAAAGGGAGTAAAATGAAGTTTGATACCGAATCGCAATTTAAAAGCTCGACGTAACCGGTCTCATTATATAACAGTGCATTATATCATGGTTTGAAATTAAATATGAAACGTACATTGTAAAATATCAAGGCATGGTAGTTGTTGCAAAATTCATTTTGAATATTTGAGTAGTATAAATACTTTGCGCATGCAACTTTATTTTAATGGAGCAATGGCAACGTCTTTAGAGATTGCTTTAGAGCAAAAGTAGACCATCAAGTTGAAATGCATGAGCTTAGTAGAGTGAAGATGATGTAATAAAATTACTGCAAAAAAAGATCAGGGAACATAATTAATTACGTTTTGTGTAGAAACAGTATTGTTTTTTATTCTCACGAAGGCCAACAGTCAATCACGTGATGATATCAAAATGGGAGCTGGTAATTTTCTACAAAGAATGCGACATGACGTTGATGCTGTTGGTTGTTAAGGGTAATTTTTCAGCAAGGAAGTCATACGCATTTTCTTTATTGTGCATAATACATATATAACTTTAAAGTTTCCGAAGTGCCCAGTACGACGTTTCTAAACACGACACCCAATCTGAATAAGAATAAGTGGTATTGCCAGTTTTCGACTAAATCGCCAAATTGTAAGGTGATCGGATGTGGTAGAAAAGGAAAAATGTTGAAGTTTTAATATGGGATTCATTTTATCCGTACGTTGTTTGCCAACTTGTTGCTCCACACGCTGAACAAAATACTGCCATCCTCGTTGCTTTAATGTTATTTTCAATTAGATCAAATATGGAATGAAGAGCATGTTCAATTAATATAAAAATGGATATATTATTTTTAATTTATATGGACCTGTTTTACGGCGATAAATAGAATTTAAAAGATCAGTATATATAATGTACTTTATTCTAAAGCATTTAATTTTGGGAATTGGCAATAAGAACTAAATATATACTGATCTTTATTTGTAAGAGACAAATAGGAAATGTGTATTGTATTTATCTTCACTTGGACAAGTAATCACAGCAAATGATTATATTTAATTTTAAAAAAATCAGTAATGTCACTATAAAATTTTACTATTTAAATCAAAGTCTTCCATCATAAGAGACAATATTATTATTATTATATTATATAGTTCCTGTGAGTTTCGGGCGAACTAAAATAGTCAGCGAGCTCCTGAATAGCCACAAACTCTAGCTCCTGTTCTAGATTTCCTGAATTCCAGTATGAATATACTTTGTCATTTCACCAATAAGCTTCCACATAGAAGCCGAATCAATTTGCTCTAGAAATATTATTCAAGGAAGTATCAGTAATAAAACAATAAAAGGTCATCATAGTGCGGTAGGAATTCGAAGCTGGCCCGCGAAGCAAGTTTCGGTTATAATGTGTGAAGATATCAGTTGTATCGTGAAGAATACAGATCGTTTCCGATGGCAGCCAGTTACTTCATCAGGACTCGAAACTTATAAGACAGTTCAACATGTATTTGTTGCAAATCAAAATTTGGTATTGAACAACATAATATTAGACACTTAATGATATGTCTGCATGTAAACTAAAGGTATTTGCACACTTTCCGATTATTTAGCAACATTACGCTATAAAAGGAAGGAGTGGATCTTTTGTGGCATATGGTAAAACACACGAGTTTTTGAAGATATACGCCGCAGTACGTAAAAAACAGATCCAGAAAATACACGTTCGTATTTTACATTTGTTCAACTAATTTACATATTGTTCTAAATCAGTTGCATTCACATATAACTCAGTTATTTCCTAGATGGGTGCATGTCGATAGTCATAAATCCACTTCATTATCATTTACTTTCAGAAAATATGTCTCTATGTACCTTTTAACAGTTGTAAGCCGATGACCTCGTTACTGACCTTATTTTGAATATCCATTATTCATTTTGCTAAATTAACTCAACTAATTTTAATTAAATTGTAAAAGATGGCAACTCAAACCGGTGTGAATTTTATTTGAGCTTCTATAATGCATTATGTTTCATTGGATTGAATTGAGGTTTTTAATCGTAATTTAATTATTTTGAGAACGCAATTAATTTAATAACACATAGTTTTCCAACCAAATCAATTCCTTATTTATTTAAAAACAGGGACGGATTAATACAACATTTTGAACAGTTCGTACCACGACCTAATTGTAACAAGTTTGTTTTATTCAAACCAAATTTCCATTTATTAACGAAAATGTCAAAATTCGTGTCCTTGTAATTGTATTGTGTTTATACGCGAGCCCAGTTGGAAATATTGATTTACTTTCTTGTGTTATGCAGTTCTTCGAAAATGGACCCAGATGCGCGTAGTTGTCGGAACAAGAAGGTCCTGGTATACAATTTATGAGAACGTCCCGTGCGTACGTTGCGAGATGTTCCTTAACTAGATTAGACATGCCTTCTTATTTCTTCACTCCGATGACGTTATTCCACGGTTACTTTCGAAAAACGTACTTGGTGAGTCATTAGCCCGCTTAAATAACTCGTCAGCTGGTGTTTTTTGCGTGTATTTTTTACTCATCACGTGCAGTTGATTATCGCTAATTTAATGTAATATTTGGTTAATATAAGGCAAGGAAACAAACAATTTGTTTACTTTCCAGTTAGTGTAATTTAATTATTGTTGCTCCTTCTATACAATTCATTACAAAAATCAATGTATGTTCACAATTTTGATTTTGGATAGTGCTGTAGTTTGGTAGTTACGCTTGTTCGATCATATTCAACTCAATCCCGTCGTGAAATTGATCATATTTTGACGGCCCTGATATGAACCGAATAACATACAAGCCCACATATTCAATATGTACGTGCAATTTCTCTCCCCTTAAGAACTTTCTAACGGTAGCAATCATTGCTATAAAGTATCACACAATTGTTTACTGCATAAACTTCTTATCCATCAATAGTAATATTATCAGGGACACGTTACTATTATCGGTGTTAATTGTAACTTTTTAAGAATTGTAAGTATTAATCCATCTTGATGTATCGCTTCATTTGACCCTTTCGTACAATCCGCAAGAGGCAATTAAATTAGATTCCATGCTTTCATTTTAAGTACAAATAATTTTATTTACTAAGAGTGTTAACACATTCAGCGTACTTGAAAGTTTTTAGCCAATTTATTACATATTAACCCGTTCACTGCCAGGTTCCAGTATAGTCGTATTTGGCCTCATTTTTGTTTATAATTCAGTTCATAATCGATCTAATTCATCTAATACACTAATGCTATATAAGAATATACATGTATATATATATATATGATAAACTATAAATATATACGAAAGATGGTCTAATCTTACACCTCAATGGTGCAGTGAACATTAATTAAAACAGGTCCATGAAGACTAACTGGTGGATCGCTAGACAATATTTTTTCTGGGTTATTACCCTTCGTCAGTAGCGATTACCAAGAACCTTAGTTGTTGAAATACCTTTACATGTAGTGGCCATCAAACCTTCTTATATAATAATAATTTTTTGTTTGCATTTTTCCGTCGTGAAGGGAGTATTGTCGTAGTTTCCTTGGTAAATAAATAATTTAAATTAAATCGTCGTGCAGGAAATATCGTTGTATTTTCCTGGATAGTAATAAATTAATTAAATAAACCCCTCGTGAAGGAAATATTGTCGTATTTGACAAATTTTCAATATATATATATATATATATATATATATATATATATATATATATATATAAAAAAAAAAAAAAAAAAAAACCTTTATTGGCATACTATATATACATTTCTATTGCACTATCTACATTTTCATGTGCTTGCCCTTTCCCTTACGTCCCGCGGTTGCCCTCCTATTCTCTCCTTTTCTCTTTTCTTCTCCCTGCATCTCTTTATTTTTTTCATAATCGCCAATCCACCTCCTGTCTCATCCAAAGTCTTTTTCCAATTTCTTCCCTTTATTTTCTCCTCCTTACTCCATTCTAAGTCTTCACACTCCTCTAACCAATGTTTCCACTCATCTGTCCCCCCCTCGCAGAACTCACATTTTCTGTACCCAATATTCATCCAATATTTGTTATTTTTCTCCTCACTTCCGCACCTGAATCTAGCTATGATTCTTTCCTCCATCCCCGATCTTTCCCCTTTCAGATAATCTGGTCTTCCCCCATATGCGCAGATATCTATGTATCTTTTATTATAAATTGCCTTCCTCATTTTCCCTTCTCTTCCTTGGGCTTCTACCTGCTTCCATCTTTCCCCGATTTCTCCCTCCATCTCCTTCCCGTCTTTCCTTAGCCTCATTGCTTCCTTCCAATCTATCCCTGCTTTTTCGTAAAGCTTCTTCCTATCCCCCTCCCATTTTGATACTTCTTCCTTTCCCTTTTCTCTCGTCACCATCTCCCTTAACGCCATCTTACCCAACCTCTCCTCCCCCTCCATCCACTTCCCCAGCTCATATCTGACTACCCGTCTTCCCGCCTCTAATGCCATCTTATCCTGCCCTGCCTCCTGCAGTACTATGTATTCTGGTGTCGATCTCTCTATCCCTAAAGCCTTTTTCAATTCCCCCTGCCATCTTATCTCCATACTTCTCTCTTCTTTGACTCCCCATACTTCGGCCCCATACATCAGTATGCTTTTGACGCACACCTCCCATATTTTCATTCTCTCCCCAAATTTGACGTCCCTTTTATTCCACAAGTTCCTTATTATCCCTTCTTCCGCTTTCCTAGCTTTCTCTCCTACCTGTTTCATATGTTTGCTCCAATTATTCCCGCTCGTCCATGCTGCTCCGAGATACATCCACCCATCTACTTCCTCGATCTCTTCGCCTTTCCACACCAACTTCATACGCTTTCTTTTCCCCCCACCTTTTCTAAATACCATTATCTTTGTTTTTTCGACGTTTATTTCCATCTTCCTTATCTCTAGGTATTTCTCCAACCTTCTCCCAGCTCCCTTTAACCCCTCCTCCGTCTCTGCCAACACCGCAACGTCGTCAGCAAATGCTAACGTCCAAATCCTCTTTCGCCCTATCCTAACCCCCCCTTCTTGCCCTCTCCTTAATACCTCTTCCATCTCCGATGTGTAAATGTTATATAATTTTGGGCTCAATGGGCACCCCTGTCTCAGTCCTCTTGTTATTCTGAACTTTCCCGTTGTCTGACTGCCCACTCTTACCTCGCACCATGTTTCCTCATACAGTTCTTCCGTCTTCTTCCTCAACCCTTCTGATATTCCCACTCTTTCCATCGTGTTCCATAATATCTTCCTATCCACCCTGTCGAATGCTGCTCTAAGATCCATGAACATTACATACAACTTCCCTCTTTTCCTTGACCTTTCCCTCTCTGCTAAGTAGTTGAGAATGTAAATATTATCCCTTGTTCCCCTGCCCTTCCTAAAACCCGCCTGCCCTTCTGGTAAAATCCCCATTCTCTCTACTTCTACGTCCATTCTTTCCGCCATCATCCCCACGTAAATCTTATAAACCTCATCCATTAGCGTTATCCCCCTATAATTCTTGACATCTCCCTTGTTACCTTTTTTCCATATAGGCACCACCACACCCTTTTTCCATCCTTCTGGTATCTCTCTTCTATCCAACCATACCTCGTTTATCCCTCTCAGGAGGCTCCTCCACACCTCTTCTGTCGCATATATCAATGCATTACTGTCAACTCCATCTTCTCCGGGGGCCTTCCCCTTCTTTAACTTGTTCCTCCCTTTCATTATTTCTTCCCACGTGAATTCTTCTCTTTCCATCTCCCCCTGCCCTGTCTCTTGTCTATTTTTCTCGTTTCCCCCTCCCTCATCTGATCCTCCTAGCAACTCCATATAATGCCTTTTCCATTCCTCTAATTCTATCGACTCCCCTCCTCGTTCGGCTCTTCCTTTTTTTCTTCTCAAATAACTCCAAATCTCCTTCTCCCCCTCTAGTCCCCTTACCTCTTCTATGTCCCTCTCCTGTTGTTCTCTTTTTTTTCTCTCCCATAGGGTTTTCTGTTTTCTCTTCTCCTCCCCGTATTCCTCCCAGCTCTTTACCCCTTCCTTCGCCTCTCTCAATTTTTTCCTAACTTCCCTTTTCTCTCTTCTGCACTCTTCATCAAACCATGTGTTTCCATCTCCTCTTCCTCTCATCTTCTTTGTTATCGCCTTCCCCATTAATTCCACTATCGCCTCTATCCTCGTAATTTCCTTCCAGTCTATCCTTTTTAGTTCCTCTTCATATTTTCCTCTTGCCACTTCTCCCCATTCATTTCTTAGTCTCTTAATGTCTCCCTTATCTTTTCCTTCCTTCTCTCTCTTCGTCACTCTTATTCCTACTCCAACCTCCAATGGCATGTGATCTGATTCTGACCTTTCACCCACCCTAAATTCCATTAACTCTTTTTCCATCTCCTCATTTATTACAACGTAATCTATCACCGACCTGCCATTTGGGCCCACGTAAGTGAATTCTCCTTCTCCATCCCCCCATTTCCCTCCATTTAACTTGCTCCATCTCCCTTCTTCCAACCACTCATTTAATACTTTTCCCTCCGCATTTATTATTACGTCTTTTGACTTCCTTTCTTCTCTTCCCTCTCTCCCTCTCCATCCTGCCATTTTTTCCACTATTCCTGTTCTTGCATTCATGTCTCCCCCTATCATCACTGCTTCTTCTACCCCTTCAGTCGCTTCTTCTATTTCTTTTATTATGTCCTTCATTCTTTGATTGCTGTATATCGTGAAAATTTCCCACCATCTTCCATTATTCAAAATTCTTCTTACTTGCATGTTGTCTGACCCGCTTTCAGCTCCCTTTACTTCCTCTTCCCATTTACTCTTTACCCCCGTTATTATACCTCCCCTTGCTCTCCCCCTCCCCTCTCCTTTTTGAGCTCCCTGACACTTCCATCTAAACCCTCCTGGCATCTTGTCCTTTATCGTCACCCATGTTTTGCTATCTACCCACGTTTCCACCAATCCCATAAAATCAAATTCGTCCATATAACGCACTAACCCGCTGTACTCTCCCTCTTCTCCCTGTATCCATTTCTTCAACCCCGCTATATTCCAAAAACACGCTTTGAATCCCCTCTTATTCTCCTCCTCTCTCTCCTTGTCCGATCCCCTACTTTCCCTTGCTCTTCCCGTTTTTCTCTCCCCCCCCCCTTGTTTTGTCTTAGTTTTTTACCACCAGTGTTTCTTTCGCCCCATCCCACACCCACCAATTATTTTCTATTTTCAGCTTTCTATACCCCATTTTCACCCTCCGTCCTTGTTCTTTTTCCCTCACTGCTTGCTTCCATATCTCCCGTTGAACCTCTCTTTCCTTCTCCGTCAGGTCATGGTCAATGAATACCCGTTTTCCTCCCAATCTCGCTTTATTGCTCATTACCTTTTCTTTCTCCTCTCCAGATTTCATTTTCACTAAAATGACCTCTTTTCCTTTCCCCCCCATCCTGTATACTTCCTCTATTTCCGCCACCACCTGAATTTCCTTTTCCATCCACTTCTCCAACTGCTTTTTCTCCTCTCCCTTTTCCAGCTCTAATCCTCTTATTACCATATTGTTTCTTTTTTCTTTCTTTTCCAACCATTCCAATTTATCTTCCATTTTTCTAACTCTCCCCTCAACCTCTCCTTTTTCCTCCTTCCATTTCGCCTCCATCTTTTCCCTCGTCTCCCTATCCTCCTTTAACTCTCTTCTCAGTTCCGCATTTTCTCTTCTCATTTCCTTCATTTCTTTCATTAGTTCTCTGATTAGCTCTATCACGCTTTCACTCTCCGTATCTTTCTCTCTATCCTCCTCTTTCCTCCCAACCCCCTTCTCTCTCTCTTTTGATCTGGCTAATTTCCTACTCCTCGTGAACATCTCTGGAACTTTTTCCCCCGCACTTCCTGATCCGTCCCTGTACGCCATTTAAATGTTTCTCTCACTTTAAAACTACCCCGCCGAGACTCGCCCCCTTCTTTATTTAAATGTCTAACCTCTCGCTTTTTAAAATAGACGCCACCACTGTGTCACGCAAATAGTAACGTCTTTCCCGGGCTTTCCCCTCGAAGGAAATCGTACTATAAACTTACCGCGCGATGACCGTACCCAAAGAAACGATCCAAAAACCATCCCGGCAAAAACGCGTCCGTACTCGCTGCTCGTAAACAACTTTATACCTTGTTTATTACTTGGTCCACTTCTCGCTATTATATCTTCGTCCCCTAATTACCGATTTCCTCGCGGAAACCACTACCACTTAGCTTTACTCTTCCACTATTTTCTGGTACCACTTTTACCCCCAATAGTCCCTTTTTTCCCTACCAAAACTCTTATAAACTCGGAGCGACCGTCAAAACACCTTATCACTTCGCACATAAACTTAAAACATTCAACATATATATATATATATATATATATATATATATATATATATATATATATATGTTCTGCTTTTTTCTCGGGTAATGAACCGCGTTGTAGAATTATCCCTGTAAGGGTTGTTCCGACGTTTCGGCAATGTCACAATTGCCATCTTCAGGTTGGTCTTCTCGGTCTAAGCGATTTAGAAGAACTGACGTTAGAAGTTACTGCTCCGTCTTTATATGCTGTGGTTTCGTTCCGGGTCGATGTGCATGCTTGGTTTCTACTCTGGCTTCGGGTCAGTGGGCCGTGTCGTTCTTGTAGCTCAGTGGGTGGTGATATTTTCTTTTTGTCTGTCACGGACTTGTTATTTGTCCGGCCAGCAAGTGCTGGTCTCCATGTTCTTGGAAGTCTTTGAGCATCATCCCGTTTGTTCATATTTTGTGGCTGCTTTTCTATTTCAATAGCTTCCCGTATTATCCGTGTCGAGAAGTGTGGTATGTTAGGTATGGTTTTCGTTTTCTCAAAATCTATGTTGTGCCCCGTGTCTAATATGTGCTTCACTAGAGATGATGATGTATCCTTTTGTTTCACTGCTCTTATGTGTTCTTTCTTTCGGATATCAATTCTTCTGTTAGACTGCCCAATGTACTTGCTGTCACAGTCTTTGCATGGAATTTCATACACACCTTGTTCCTCTAAGGGAATTTTACTTTTCGTATTCCTCAATAGCGCTTCCATCTTCAGGTGTGGTTTAAATACCGTGTCGATATTTTCCTTGCGCAAGATTCGACTAATTTTGTCCGTAGTTCCCTTGACATACGGCAAGAAAGCTGTTGCTATAGGCTTCCTGTCTGCATCTTCAGTTTTTTTCCGTCTTGGTTTAGTTGCTCTTTGTATTTCTCGTTTGGTGTAGCCATTTGCTTCTAATGCCTGGTGTATATTCTTCATTTCTTCGGCCTTGTTGGTGTCGTCTGCAATCCTTTCCGATCTTGTAATGAGCGTCTTTATCACCGAGTGGAGTTGTCCTGGATGGTGGTGTGATTCGGCGTTGAGATATCGGTTGGCGTGGGTCTTCTTTCGGTACACAGTATGGCTCAGGCGATGGTCTTCTGTCTTCGTAAGTAGGACGTCTAGGAACGGCAGCTGATTGTATTCCTCCACTTCCATTGTGAATTTAATTTGGTCGTGTTGTTCATTTAGATGGTTGAGGAAAGTAGCTAGTTCTGTTCTTCCGTGTGACCATATTACGAAAGTATCGTCAACATATCTTAGCCATAGATCAGGTTTGAGTTTCGCAGTGTGCAATGCTGTAGTTTCCAGGTGATCCATGAATAAATTTGCAATTACTGGTGACAGCGGTGATCCCATTGGTGCTTCTTCCATCTGTTTGTACCGTTGGTCTTCGTACATGAAATAAGTATTCTTCAAACAGTGTTCTGCTAAATCCATTATATGTTTAGCTGGTTTGTGCGTCTGTTTGATTATCTCTATGGCTTCTTTGACCGGTATTTGAGTAAAGAGTGACACGACGTCAAAACTTACTAACAGTTGGTCTGGCCGTACTACCTGGTTCTTCAACAGTTCAATCAAATGATCTGCATTTTTTACATATGACTTTGATTGTTCAGCGTACGGTTGGAGTTGTTTTATTGCTAGTGGTTGAGTTGGTGATCCTCTGGAACTCACAATTGGCCGTAATGGTACATCCTGCTTGTGGGTTTTGGGTAGTCCGTATAGTTTCGGGCATCTTGATGCTTTTTCTCTTGGTATAAGTAGCTTCTTCGTCTCTGGGTCGATTGGTGATGCTGCAATTTTGTCCTTGGTGGTCTTCTCTAAATATGTTGTAGGATCTGTTGGTGTCGGTTTATATGCAGGATCTTCTAATATTGTCTTCATTTTCTTCTTGTATTCGTCGGTATTCATGACGACCGTAGCGTTGCCTTTGTCAGCCCGAAGAATGATGATGTCTTTGTTTCCTCGTAGACTTTTTAAGGCAAGATATTCCTCTCTTGTGATGTTTCTTTTTGGAGGTGTGCTGTACCGTAGGACTCGTGATACCTCTTGACGAATTATCTCAGCTGTGTCCTTGCTCAGTTTTTGTGAGGCTGCTTCCACATTGCTAATAATCTCTTCCACCGGAATCTGATGTGGCGCTACCGCAAAATTGAAACCTTTGGCTAAAATGTTCGTGGAAACTTCATCCAGCCGGAGATCCGAGAGGTTGTACACCACTTTCGTTTTCACAGTAGTTTTTTCACGAATATTCACTATTGGTTTCTGGTCTTCTTTTAATTTGTCGAATTTATTCTTGTGTTTTTCTGTTGATAGACGATATTCGGTTTCTGCACGAAATTCTGCCAAGTTGTCGATTTTCAGCCACAGGAAAGGATGGATGGTGTTGCTGAGGTTCAAGCGTAACTTGAGTAAATTTGTGCTGATGTCATCCAGTTGGTGTCTTGTTCTATGTATTGCTTCTCGCACGCGTCTATCAACAGAAAAACACAAGAATAAATTCGACAAATTAAAAGAAGACCAGAAACCAATAGTGAATATTCGTGAAAAAACTACTGTGAAAACGAAAGTGGTGTACAACCTCTCGGATCTCCGGCTGGATGAAGTTTCCACGAACATTTTAGCCAAAGGTTTCAATTTTGCGGTAGCGCCACATCAGATTCCGGTGGAAGAGATTATTAGCAATGTGGAAGCAGCCTCACAAAAACTGAGCAAGGACACAGCTGAGATAATTCGTCAAGAGGTATCACGAGTCCTACGGTACAGCACACCTCCAAAAAGAAACATCACAAGAGAGGAATATCTTGCCTTAAAAAGTCTACGAGGAAACAAAGACATCATCATTCTTCGGGCTGACAAAGGCAACGCTACGGTCGTCATGAATACCGACGAATACAAGAAGAAAATGAAGACAATATTAGAAGATCCTGCATATAAACCGACACCAACAGATCCTACAACATATTTAGAGAAGACCACCAAGGACAAAATTGCAGCATCACCAATCGACCCAGAGACGAAGAAGCTACTTATACCAAGAGAAAAAGCATCAAGATGCCCGAAACTATACGGACTACCCAAAACCCACAAGCAGGATGTACCATTACGGCCAATTGTGAGTTCCAGAGGATCACCAACTCAACCACTAGCAAGATATCTTGCAAAACAACTCCAACCGTACGCTGAACAATCAAAGTCATATGTAAAAAATGCAGATCATTTGATTGAACTGTTGAAGAACCAGGTAGTACGGCCAGACCAACTGTTAGTAAATTTTGACGTCGTGTCACTCTTTACTCAAATACCGGTCAAAGAAGCCATAGAGATAATCAAACAGACGCACAAACCAGCTAAACATATAATGGATTTAGCAGAACACTGTTTGAAGAATACTTATTTCATGTACGAAGACCAACGGTACAAACAGATGGAAGGAGCACCAATGGGATCACCGCTGTCACCAGTAATTGCAAATTTATTCATGGATCACCTGGAAACCACAGCATTGCACACTGCGAAACTCAAACCTGATCTATGGCTAAGATATGTTGACGATACTTTCGTAATATGGTCACACGGAAGAACAGAACTAGCTACTTTCCTCAACCATCTAAATGAACAACACGACCAAATTAAATTCACAATGGAAGTGGAGGAATACAATCAGCTGCCGTTCCTAGACGTCCTACTTACGAAGACAGAAGACCATCGCCTGAGCCATACTGTGTACCGAAAGAAGACCCACACCAACCGATATCTCAACGCCGAATCACACCACCATCCAGGACAACTCCACTCGGTGATAAAGACGCTCATTACAAGATCGGAAAGGATTCCAGACGACACCAACAAGGCCGAAGAGATGAAGAATATACACCAGGCATTAGAAGCAAATGGCTACACCAAACGAGAAATACAAAGAGCAACTAAACCAAGACGGAAAAAAACTGAAGATGCAGACAGGAAGCCTATAGCAACAGCTTTCTTGCCGTATGTCAAGGGAACTACGGACAAAATTAGTCGAATCTTGCGCAAGGAAAATATCGACACGGTATTTAAACCACACCTGAAGATAGAAGCGCTATTGAGGAATCCGAAAAGTAAAATTCCCTTAGAGGAACAAGGTGTGTATGAAATTCCATGCAAAGACTGTGACAGCAAGTACATTGGGCAGTCTAACAGAAGAATTGATATCCGAAAGAAAGAACACATAAGAGCAGTGAAACAAAAGGATACATCATCATCTCTAGTGAAGCACATATTAGACACGGGGCACAACATAGATTTTGAGAAAACGAAAACCATAGCTAACATACCACACTTCTCGACACGGATAATACGGGAAGCTATTGAAATAGAAAAGCAGCCACAAAATATGAACAAACGGGATGATGCTCAAAGACTTCCAAGAACATGGAGACCAGCACTTGCTGGCCGGACAAATAACAAGTCCGTGACAGACAAAAAGAAAATATCACCACCCACTGAGCTACAAGAACGACACGGCCCACTGACCCGAAGCCAGAGTAGAAACCAAGCATGCACATCGACCCGGAACGAAACCACAGCATATAAAGACGGAGCAGTAACTTCTAACGTCAGTTCTTCTAAATCGCTTAGACCGAGAAGACCAACCTGAAGATGGCAATTGTGACATTGCCGAAACGTCGGAACAACCCTTACAGGGATAATTCTACAACGCGGTTCATTACCCGAGAAAAAAGCAGAACAGATTTTACCCGCGAGAATCTACGTATCAACATATATATATATATATATATATATATATATATATATATATATATATATATATATCTGTTTGTGTGTTACTGTGTGTATCAGGCTCTCGGGTAATGAACCGCGCATTTCAATTATCCCAGACCAGGTTATTCCGACGTTTTGGCAAAGTCACATTTGCTATCCTCATGTAGCGATCTAGAAAAAGTGACGTTAGCAGTTACAGCCGGATTTTTGAATATTATCGCTTTCGATGCGCCAGCTCCTGCGCTTCCCTGCTTTCTACTCTGTCTCTTGGTTAAGGCACCTACGCGGTGTTATTGTTCAGCAGGTTATGTAGATTGCGATGATACTTGTGTACGTTTGCTCCTTATAGGATTTTGCAGACCGCTAATTGCTGGTCGCCATATTTTCGAAAGTCGTTGTGCCTCGTCCCGTTTGTTGAGGCTTTTCGGCTATTCCGCAATTTCTATAGCTTCCCTTATTATTCTTTTTGTAAAATTTGGTACATTATCTATAGTTTTGGTATTTTCAAAGTCTATTTTGTGTGCAGTGTCCAATACATAATTCACGAGCGATGATGATGTGTCTATTTTTTTGTACCGGTCTCGCTTGAGTAGAGCCAGAACAATGAAAGGGTTAAGACAACACTTATTTAGCGCTTCACGCAACCCAGATACCACTTGGAATATTATGTCAATTAATTACGTGAAGCTGGAATGCAATAATAAAATATGATTAAAGGAATTATGGCAAGGTCTTAGATCGTGGTTTAAAAAAGGAATTTAATCTGTAAACTTCAAATTACTTGACCTTGATATAAACGATAAATGACAATAATTTTAGTTTATATTGTGACACGTAATGTTTTCGTTTTCATATAGTTAAGTTATTTATATTTTAAAACAGTATAAAATGCATCAATTACAAGCAATAAATGTAGAATTTATGTAAATAATATGGATTTTTATCATACGCATTAAGGCTGAAACATTAAATAATGAAATATGTTACATAATCTAATTTGAAATGAAAAATGAACCAAGGTAAGTGGTCTCTAAAAGCATGCCTACAATTATACCATCTGATAATATTTCTCATAATGTTCCTTAATAAAAAAAGCTGTCAATAAAATTGATCCCAGTACGAACGTGGATCTTGCACTATTACTACAGCTTTCGGTATATAACTCACAATCCTTTGATTTTCCAATAGCCGTTCTCCAAATCTTTTCAGTTCAAAGCACTTGATACGAGTGGCGGAGCTTCAAATCACAACGGCTCGAAATAGTGGCCACTTTCGCAGAGCAATCCAGGCTTAGATTTCAAGTTCTCGAAAATAATTACGACGGCAAATTTAATTCGATAACGTTACAGCGCGTTAGCACATGGCTGGCATTATCTACGAGCACATATCTTAATATGAAAATTATGTATAATGTGGTGAATTGTAATCTTTGTACTTTTTCTTACATAACACATAATGATCGACGATTTCAATGATGGCTCATTAACCGCAAAGTAATTTGTTCCACGAAAATACTAATAACAAAGTCAATTGAACTTAGCAGTTACGTAAAGTTGTAGATGACAGTTGATATTATTTATTATATTGGTCTAGTCACAAGGTTTATTTGAATCATGGGGCAAAGTGCAAAGCGCAAATTGCGATGGACGATTGGACTTGAATAGTCGGTCGTGGAACTGCCTACTCGCCAATTTTTAATACAGGTTTTAATTACCTACGTCCTCCTTAACCCTGCCAATTCCATTGAAGATAAAATTTAGGGAGCTCAAATAACTCATCTTAGTTGAATAATTCTTTGAAATCTCGTCAAACAACAAATATTGAAATCCCAACCCCCACCCGTGTCTTTAATATTTATCTATAACTGTAGCTGGCAGTAAAATATCAATTAATTTTAAAGACGCTCTCATTAAATGTGTATTAAAATAGTTTCTAAGCGATACGCCGCAGGCCGTCTCTGGTGGTCGATACTCGATATCACTTATCGAAAAAGAAACAATATCCAGTTTTAACGCCTTATATCTCGTTAGTCTACGATATTCGCGATACCACGTTGTTCGTGCAATCACAGACGCCTATTGTTCGAATAGTTCTTTAAATTACAAACATAAATATGTGTAGTTGTTCTTTGTTAACGTCCTTACTTGTAATCGTTAATGTAAACAACGCTTAAGAAACTCCGTCCTTAAACTGCTCGTATTTGTTTATATTCACATTAAGTAAGTATGCAACGCGTGCAAATAAAACTGCACCTAGTTGTCTGCGAATCTGGATTTTCTTCTTCAAATAGTCGGTTTATAATTTATTATTACAGGTTTTGTGTTTACTGCCGGGCTAAAAATCTAAAATATTGGACATTAAAGGTTAAGGTTGTTTTTTGGCCGGCGCAAAACGATGCGGGATATAAATGGCACGAGGTGTAGGTTTGGAATAAAACTTGTCTAGTCTGTGGAGTAATATGCATGCGTCGTTGACGTATGTTTGCTGTAAAAATATTCAAGCGATTGTAAGTTGTAGGCGACGCTTTGTGATTCATTATTCAAATATATGCTATCGCAGGAAAAATGAAACATTCGTGGAGCGCATTCAAAAATTTCCGTATAACATTTTGTTACATCCAAAACACGAAAATGTGGCGTTTCAACGGTTAGATTCAGTCACAAAAAACATTTTTGCTGTTAACCAATGCACACAGGTAACTGCGAAACGTTTTGTTATAAAATTAGAAAGTATATTAGGCAGCAAACCTTTTTTTACATATATTTTCCAAGCAATGGTTAAAAGAATAGAGTGAAAAATGAGAGGGCAGAAATACATTTGCAGTCTTCCTTGTTCTTCTGTCTTTACTCAGATACAACTGAGTAAATCAAGATATTAAGCAACAAAAAAATCATGGTAAGTTGCTCCAACTTGGATTAGTTGAGTGGCCTTATCGTTGGATGGGTTGTAAATGGATTTCTTTATAGAAAAATGTTGCATCATTTCCATACCAGGAGCCATTATCAGCGTAGTCGATTAAATGGGACCTGGGCAATGTAGAAAAATCACAGACCGATTTCCATATATTTATTTTTATAAACAAAAATTTTAAATTATTTAATTAAAATTCAACTCGTAATTGTACTTGTGCTTCCTCCAATTTAATTCCATCCATAACTAAAATTACAATGTTTGCATTATTCCAAATAAACAGTGTAAAATGTCTTGTGTCTTGATATACGACAGCAGTTGGGTTGAATATGGTTAGGCTGGGTTGGCTTTCAAGTGTCAAAGCCGGTTGACTTGGAAGCCAACTCCACCTAACTATTGTAACATATCCTTGGACAACTAATATTTCTGAGCTTGTGTAATAAACTTTGGGACCCGTGACGATTAGAAATGGTATTTGCTCAATGAGAGATGATAATAGTTGGGGTGAATATCAATAATTTGACATTGACTAAAAACTGCTAAAGCCACATTTGTTGATTTGAAATCAATCCATGGTTGTCATATATCTTTGACTAAGTAACATAGTCACAAGTATCTCAAACTTTTGAACAAAAACAATTATAGTTGCTTTGCTTAGAATGTCTTTCAATATTTAATTATTAATTGTCTTTTCTGCTTTAGTTCCAAAATACTGTATTCTACATATATGGTTTGTAATTAATTAATTGAAGGGAAATTTGAGCATTAAAGCAGCAATCCATCGTATCTTTCCCATTAATACGACCTGGCCATTGTCTTATCGGCGATAAGTATACGACAGTAATTAACTTGAACCTTAGATATGTCACTTGCTCCAACATAGATCACAGTAGTTTGGGGTGGGTTCTAACTAACATAGCTGTGCTACAAGTGTCCTAAACATTGGAACAAAAACAATTACAGTTATATTGCTTATAATTGATTGTAGTATTTATTTATTAATGATATATTGTGCTTTAATTCCCGTATACTGCATTTTACATCCATGTTTTGCGAATTAATTCATGGAGGTAATTGTTGAGCCTATGTAGGAGGAGGCAATGATCCCTTTAATCTTGCCAATTAAATAACCAATTCCCAACGAGAAAAGGATGATGGATTATCGTGGTAGTTAATGAGTATACAGTAGATCATTGGGTGTAATCAAATGTGTCACATCTTCTCCCACGTTTGAACTCTTAGCAAGTTGTACAGGTTATCTATTTTCACATATGAAGTCTACTGCCAATCCCAATGTTATCGATATAATTACAAATCATATACGCTACCTTATCGCATTTACCATCTTCAGTTCCTCGAAGCTACATAGTAGCATTATGCACTATTGAGGAAAATCATAATCCTCATTAACTTTATTTCTGAAATGTGAGAGAAACCTTAACATTACTATACTGGTTGTCTTGATCTACACGAGCAACAGAAATGCAAAAAAAACAATTATACTTATAAATAATATGAAAAACCTCGTGGAACATCCCTTAAAGTGGTTTGTTCCCAATGACAAAATATTCTCGATTACGACGCAATATAATTATAATTAATTACCATTAAAAAATGTTACTATGCACATAGTGTTCAGAATTCAGAAAAGGGCCAATGATTATTGACAAAGTCTACTATAATGTACTTTGTAATTTAATGTTGCTTATACCTTATGTTCGAAA